>JALIGW010000006.1:4697780-4712780 GCA_023053685.1 Diadophis punctatus similis
CTCCTCCTCCTCCTCTTCTTCTTCTTCTTCTTCTTCTTCTTCTTCTTCTTCTTCTTCTTCTTCTTCTTCTTCTTCTTCTTCTTCTTCTTCTTCTTCTTCTTCTTCTTCTTCCACCTTTTCTATTACAGGACAGCTCTTGGCTTTCAGCTGCAATACTATGATATATTGCAGTATAGATGAGACTGGATGTTTCTGATTACCGTTTGTATATACATATCATTATTCTATGGGATTATACTTTGTATTTTGTTATCTTCAAAGGTTTTTTCCCTTGCAGACATTTCTGAAATAATATACTGTATGTATGTATGTAAAATATATATCTGTATCTGTTGTAAGGGTGCGGGATCAAAACCTTGCTCCACAACTGTAATCATTGGATAACTCCAGGCATGTTACATTTAGTTTATTCTATTTACAATTAAATTGAATTTTCAAACTGGATGTGGAGGAAAACAGTAATACCTTCTACGTAACACCTTGAAGTTAGCCCTTGGTTCCTTCCAAAGGCTCCAACCAAAGTGAGGATGAGGTTAAAGTACCAAGTTTCATTTGGATTATAAGTGTGGGGGAGAAATATCCTGATTTTTTTAAAACTATGAGGAAAGGGGAGAAACTATGGGGAGACCCAGTTTGGTCCAGTAGTTAAGTGGTAAGGTTAAGGTGCTGGTCTAGGAACTGGGAGATTGAGAGTTTTAGTAATCTTCAAAAAGAGCTGAGGTGGCGCAGCGGTTAAAGGCAGTACTGCAGGCCACTTTAGCTAACTGTGATCCTCAGGTCAGCGGTTCAAATCTCACCGGCTCAAGGTTGACTCAGCCTTCCATCCTTCCGAGGTAGGTGAAATGAGGACCCAGATTGTTGGGGGCAATATAAATATACATTGCTTACTGGTGTAAACCGCTTAGAGAGTGCTTGCACTGTGAGGCGGTATATAAATCTCACAAAATAAAAAAAAATAAAATAAAAAATAATAGTCTTGCTTTAGGCATGAATGCCAGCTGGGTGACTTTAGGCCAATCATCAGAAGACAAAGAGTTCTAGTCAGGCAGGAAAGTCGGACATGAAAGTCAATTGTGTGACTTTGGGGCAGTCACTCTATCTCACCCCACCCCCACCTCACCCCACAGGGTGATTGTTGTGGAGAAAATAGAAGGAGGAAGGAATATTATGAATGTCCACCACCTTGACTTACTTATAAAATAATAAAGACAATAGAGAAATCAAAGAAGGAAGGAAGGAAGGAAGGAAGGAAGGAAGGAAGGAAGGAAGGAAGGAAGGAAGGAAGGAAGGAAGGAAGGAAGGGTTCTGACCCAACCTTCACAACTTCTACTCAACTGCTTACTCATGAGGAAAACCCCTCACAAGTAATAATAAAGGCAATATAGAAATCAAATCGAAGGAAGGAAGGAAGGAAGGAAGGAAGGAAGGAAGGAAGGAAGGAAGGAAGGAAGGAAGGAAGGAAGCAAGGAAGGATTCTGACCCAGCCTCCACAAGTACTACTTAACTGCTTACTCATGAGGAAAATCCCTCAAGAGTAATAATAAAGGCAATATAGAAATCAAATCAAATCAGGAAGGAAGGAAGGAAGGAAGGAAGGAAGGAAGGAAGGAAGGAAGGAAGGAAGGAAGGAAGGAAGGAAGGAAGGAAGGAAGGAAGGGTGGGTTCTGACCCAGCCTCCACAAGTACTACTTAACTGCTTACTCATGAGGAAAATCCCTCAAGAGTAATAATAAAGGCAATATAGAAATCAAATCGAAGGAAGGAAGGAAGGAAGGAAGGGAGGAAGGAAGGAAGGAAGGAAGGAAGGAAGGAAGGAAGGAAGGAAGGAAGGAAGGAAGGAAGGAAGGAAGGAAGGAAGGATTCTGACCCAGCCTTTGCAAGTACTACTCAACTGCTTACTCGTGAGGAAAATCCCTCAAGAGTAATAATAAAGGCAATATAAAATCAGATCAAATCAGGAAGGAAGGAAGGAAGGAAGGAAGGAAGGAAGGAAGGAAGGAAGGAAGGAAGGAAGGAAGGAAGGAAGGAAGGAAGGGTTCTGACCCAGCCTTCGCAAGTACTACCCAACTGCTTACTTGTGAGGAAAATCCCTTTTTATTTAACAAAGCAGGAATAAACTGAGTTCCACAGAAAAAACTCCAGGTAACAAGTCCTTAGATGTTTCAACCAGCAGTAGCAGTCTCTGTTCACAAGGAAAGAAGGAAGGAAGGAAGGAAGGGAGGGAGGGAGGGAGGAAGGAAGGAAGGAAGGAAGGAAGGAAGGAAGGAAGGAAGGAAGGAAGGAAGGAAGGATTATTTCCTTACCCACCCAGAAATTAACAGATTGCTGTACAATTCAATGTGTTCCCAGGTTGGAGTGTTTCCTAGTCATTCAAATGTGAAAACATCAGGAATGCTACATTGTATTTCTTATGCCGGCAAGTCTTTACCTGTCGCCATCCAAAAGGCAATTCAGATGTTTAAGTGTGTCTACAGGGATTGATTAAGTGCCAAACAATGCGGATAGATTTTTAGAAAAGGCTTGAGCTACTCACAGGGCTCATTGACTGCTGGATAATGTCCTTACTCTTTCATTGATTTTCAAGCTATTATGATAATCTAGTTTTGACCTTTTGAACGACACAGGCAAGCTGTGCTCCCTTCCATAATTCACACAATAAACCTATGGCTCAAGCGAAACCAAAACAGGCACTCAGCCATTCCTGTCCGTCAATATTGATCAAGTCAAATGACCCGCAAAGACGCAAAGCTTCTTCCAGTGTGGTGAGCTTCACAAACACAGTCTTCTTGTGTTCAAGACTGACCACTTTGCCAGTGGAAATGTATATCAGACAAACAAAGCCACAGACATGTCTATGGAGATTCATCCAGGTCACGGTTGTCCCAAAGGTGCTTTTTCAAGACGCAACTGGACTTTTCTGGTATTTCTTTGAAGACATTTCACTTCACATCCAAGAAGCTTCTTCAGCTCTGACTGGATGGTGGGGAATGGGAGGATTTATACTTCTTGCAGGCAGCTGGTCATTTGCATCCTTTTAGCGAATTTTTGAGGTCACCTGCAGTATGTGCAGGTCCACATTTTGGACAGAAAAGATTGCTGGTTTGAAAGGCTCTGAGAGTTGTCAACCTAATCTTGCGTAGCTTCTTCTCTGGCAATATTACACTGCTAACCAGAGCATACAAAACATTTGTTAAACCAATTCTGGAATACAGATCACCTGTCTGGAATCCGCACTGCATATCAGACATTAATACAATCGAGAGAGTCCAGAAATATTTCACAAGAAGAGTCCTCCACTCCTCTGCTCGCAATAAAATACCTTATTCCACCAGACTTGAAATATTGGGATTAGACAATTTACAACTACGCTGCCTCCGATCTGATCTACATGTAGTTCATAAAATCATATATCAAAAAGTCCTTCCTGTCAATGATTACTTCAGCTTCAACCGCAACAATACACAAGCACACAATAGATTCAAACTTAATGTAAACCGCTCCAAACTCGACTGCAGAAAATACGACTTCAGCAACAGAGTGATCAGTGCCTGGAATGCATTACCCGACTCTGTGGTTTCTTCCCCAAACCCCCAAAACTTTAACCTTAGACTGTCTACAGTAGACCTCTCCCCATTTCTAAGAGGTCTGTAAGGGGCGTGCATAAGCGCACCATTGTGCCCACTGTCCCTGTCCTACTGTCCTATTGTCCTCTTTTATCGGAACTTTTTACTTATGTTTATACAAACAACTACTATCCTGTACATGTTTGACAAATAAATGAAATGAAATGAAATAAATAAAGAGGAGTCAAAGAGGCCATCTATGTCAAAATTGAACAGCCCTCTTTCAACAGAGGGGGAGGAATACGACATCAACTATCTCCAATCTACAACCCAGTCCTTTCAACAGTTCCAAGAAGGCTCCACACCCATTTGCACCACTCATGTGACTCTGAGGACACAGATAAACCTCCAAGTGGCCTCATTGACCCTCTAAAAGGATGCAAATGACCAGCTGTCTGCAAGGAATATAAATCCTTCCATTCCCCACCATCCAGTCAGAGCTGAAGCTTATATAGAGCCGAGGTGGCGCAGTGGTTAGAGTGCAGCACTGCAGGCTACTTCAGCTGACTGCTAGCTGCAGTTCGGCTATTTAAATCTCACCGGCTCAAGGTTGACTCAGCCTTCCATCCTTTTGAGGTCGGTAAAATGAGGACCCAGATTGTTGGGGGCAATATGCTGAACTCTGTAAACCACTTAGAGAGGGCTGTAAAGCACTGTGAAGCGGTATATAAGTCTAAGTGCTATTGCTATTGCTATTGCTATTCTTGGATGAGAAGCGAAATGTCAAGTTGTCTCTTGAAAAAGCAGCTTTGGGAAAAGCCATATTGTTTATATTGAAAAAAGCAAGAAACGTGACATGGAGAAGGAAGGAAGAATTGAGCTGGTGAGGAACAGACTGGAATGGGAAGACAGGTAAGTTTAGAATCTGTTTTATCTGATGATGTTACCTAGTTTGGTAATGAAACGTCTGCAAGAAAACACCAAGCTCGGAGAGCACCAAGCATCTCATGTTTTATCTGATCATGAACAAAAATCAAGCCATTAATGCCCGAATGGATGAATTTTAGAGCTATATATTCAAGACATGGTGTCAACCTGCAAAACGACTTTATGAATTGGCTGTTACCTAGCGGAGCTGGCAGAAGACTCAGACAGTGAGGAGGTTGGGGAGGAACATGGGCCAGTCCTGGAGTCTGGGGAAAGCTCTGATGAGTGCTCTACGTCGGAGGCAGATATGGGGCCAGGGCCGTCTGACAGTTATCAGCTGCCTTCGGAGTCGGAGATAAGTGGGGCTGGAGCCTGTTCCTGATGTGCACATGTGCAGAGCCGTCAGGAGAAGGGAACAATTAAGGAACAGAGGTCGACTCGGGAGTAAAAGCACAAGGGGACGGTGAATGACCCCTCCCATAGGGAATAAATAGGAGCGAAAGGGGAGTGGTGTTTGCGGGAGACAATTAGTTCGTTATTGTGAAGATTTGCTTATCTGAGAGACTTCTTGCCAAGTATTTCCTTGTACAGCGTTGCGCCTGGAAGCTATCAGCCTGGCAACTATCCAAGGACTGATAAGGTCTGTATTTGCAATTCACCTTTGAAAGACTATTTGCCGGGACTTTGCTGGATGTGAATGCTAGGAATTCACATTAGCCAAATAAAAAGGGGTGTGTTTTTTTGGGACAAGGAGTCTGTTTCGTGATTTGGTGAAGCCTAGGTCAGAACATTAAGTGCCTCAAATAAAGGATCTCTTGAACCTGAATAAAGTATCAGAATCCTGATTTCCCTGAGTTCATTACTCGTAACGATGACATCAAGCTAGCTAAGAAAGAAAGAAAGAATTAAAACTGATAGAAGGAATACTGCTGCCAAGGAAAGCAGAAGGACTTGATTAGAGAGCCACCAGGAGTTGAGTTCAAGTTGAAGGAACATTTTCTCTTATCCCTTTAGTAGGAATGAGTATCTCTTTCTGCAGCTTAACTGTTAACTTGAGATAAGGTTCGATCCGTCCGATTGCTACCATGTTAAGGGAAGAATATCCCCGTAGAAGTGATATTTGGATCTTTTACTTGGAATTCAAATACTTAGAAATAAAACCGAGATTAAATGTCTAATAGAAAATATTTATTTCAGTACAAAACAATATAAAAACAATAAATCCTGAATAAACTACATCTTTGCTAAGTAACATGACCTTCCAGATGGGAAGGCACATCAGAAGTGATTAATGGTGGATTAGGAATGTAGACATGCGCAGAATATCATATCACGTGTTCTGCTGGTATTGGGAAGTACCATAATATTAGAATAGGGGTGCATCACCTTGCATAGACTCACAACTGACAATATTCACATCGTGACATTAACTTTACAACTGTCTTGCTTAGCAACAGAATAATAGAATATCAGTGTTGGAAGGGACATTGAAGGTCTTCTAGTCCAACCCCCTGCTGTTTGGGCCAGTGGTGGCAGTAAGGTGATAACCACCTGTCATTATAGACAGTTGATCTCCTCAATCTATTAATTGTTGTATATAAAGGGACATTGTGTAACCAATTGTATTGTAGGTCATTTTCTAGTTTTCTTAGCCTTGTCCTGCTATTGTATGGGGAATTGGAACAGCTTCAAGGATGAATAGGATGATAAGGATGAATCAGAGGACACAAAAAAAAAGTGTGATTTAATATATGTGTTAGAATAGTACTATCCTGAAATCAGACACTGCTGGTGAATCGGTCTGTTTCAGCCAGATTGGAATAAAAAGAACAAGAAAGTAAGGTTTTTTTTTGGGGGGGGATGGACTTTGGGGCATTAAAAACCCCAGCAGAATCTTATGGAAAAATCATTTTTAGAGGCAAGGATATTTGCAAACGAGCAGCGCTTCCTCTAACAGTGTCAGTCAGTCCTTGGAGAAAATAAACAAAATGTGAAGGATTAATTGCAGGCCTGATAAATAAGAGTTTTTGGAATCCTACCGGGCCCAACAAAATTAGAAAGAGTCAGTTGGCATCTAATGGCATTCAACTGCACAACTAAGCAAATATTTGCGCCTGTATTTGCTTGTTTGCTTATTTATAATGAGCCAAAATCATTGCCTTTCGTTTCCTCTAGGGATGGGTGACTCTTTTTCTCTCTCTCTCTCTCCCCACTAATGCTGTGAGCAAAATTTCTCAGTCAGGTTGCCTGCAGAAATGCAACACATACACACATATGCGGACACACACACACACACACACACACACACACGGACACACACACACACAAACACACCAGCTATCATATTTCCATCTGGAAGACAAGCCGAACCTGAGATTTTTCCCTCCTAACTTGAGAAGTTCCATTTCACAACCTTAAACGGAGATCAGCACCTGTCAAGTGCCCTCAGGAAACCACAAGCTCACAGCACTTGTTTTTTCTTCTTCTTCTTGCACTACCTCAACAGCTCTTCGGTGACACAAATATACCTCTGAAAAGTCTTTGTAGCAAGCTTCTTCTTAGGGAACAAAAAATCCCACAAAAAAACAAAACAAAACAAAAAAGGACAAAATTGCTGTGAAAGACCTGAAAGTAGCATCAAGCCTGCTAAGGCAAGGGATGGCCTGGAGTCATCTTCCAATTTTGCATGTATGCTCCAACTTTATGAGAAGCCTCAATCTGCCAGGAATGGGTACAATGTGAAGTAGTTTTTGAATAAAATCGGAATGGAATGGAATGGAATGGAATGGAATGGGATAGGATAGGATAGGATGGGATAGGATAGGATAGGATACGATAGGATACGATAGGATACGATAGGATAGAATTAGAATTAGAATTAGAATTAGAATTAGAATTAGAATTAGAATTAGAATTAGAATTAGAATATGGAATGGGAGTAGAGTAGAGTAGAGTAGAGTAGAGTAGAGTAGAGTAGAGTAGAGTAGAATTGAATTCAATTCAATTCAATTCAATTGAATTAGAATATGGAATGCGAGTAGAGTAGAGTAGAGTAGAATAGAATAGAATAGAATAGAATAGAACTGAATTCAATTCAATTGAATTGAATTCAATTGAATTAGAATATGGAATGGGAGTAGAGTAGAGTAGAGTAGAGTAGAGTAGAGAAGAGTAGAGTAGAGTAGAGTAGAATTCAATTCAATTCAATTCAATTCAATTCGAATATGTAATGGGAGTAGAGTAGAATAGAATAGAATAGAATAGAATAGAATAGAATAGAATAGAATAGAATAGAATAGAATTGAATTGAATTGAATTGAATTGAATTGAATTGAATTGAATTGAATTAGAATATGGAATAGGAGTAGAGTAGAGTAGAGTAGAGTAGAGTAGAGTAGAGTAGAGTAGAAGAGAAGAGAAGAGAAGAGAAGAGAAGAGAAGAGAAGAGAAGAGAAGAGAAGAGAAGAGCCGAGGTGGCGCAGCGGTTAGAGGCAGTACTACAGGCCACTTTAGCTGACTGTGATCCGCAGGTCAGCGGTTCAAATCTCACCGGCTCAAGGTTGACTCAGCCTTCCATCCTTCCGAGGTAGGTAAAATGAGGACCCAGATTGTTGGGGGCAATATAAATATAGATTGCTTACTGGTGTAAACCGCTTAGAGAGTGCTTGCACTGTGAGGCGGTATATAAATCTAAATAAATAAATAAATAAATAAATAAATAAATAAATAAATAAATAAATAAATAAATAAATAAATAAATAAATAAATAAATAAATAAATAAACAAACAAACAAACAAACAAACAAACAAACAAACAAACAAACAAACAAACAAACAAATAAAAAGAGGATTGTTGGACCACTCCAGAATAACATATTTGCTTATCATAGATATATTCATAGAAGAGGATATTATCTCATCAGCCAGCAAGTTTATTATTAAATAATTGTTATAATTAAATGATTACTAGCCTCCGGCAAGACTGGAGGCTAAAACATATGAAGAACAGTTGCAGGGATTGGGTATGTCTAGTTTAATGAAAAGAAGGACTAGGGGTGATGTGATAGGAGTCTTCCACTACTTGAGGGGCTGCCACAAGGAAGATGGGGTCAACCTATTCTCCAAATCACCTGAAGGCAGAACAAGAAGCAATGGATGGAAACTAATCAAGGAGAGAAGCAACCTGGAATTAAGGAGAAACTTCCTAATAGTGAGAACAATTAATCAGTGAAACAGCTTGCCTTCAGAAGTTGTGGGTGCTCCAACACAGGAGGTTTTTACGAAGAGACTGGACAGCCATTTGTCTGGAATGGTGTAGGGTCTCCTGCTTTGGCAGGGGGCTGGACTATAAGGCCTCCAAGGTCCCTTCCAACTCTGTTATTCTATTTTTACTTTTGTCTAAAGTGGAGATGTACTGAGGTACCCAAAATGAAAAATAAGTCCTTACATGGAATAGTAAAGCTTTTCTGTACTATTTTTTTGCTGAACATGGAAAGAATTAAAGTAATGATTTCTACACTGGATAACTGAAAAAGTGTTGAATAAAGGGACGAAGGCATTATTGTTATGTTTAAGAACTTGGAGGGGCAATAATTTTGATTGTAATATTTTTCCTCTCTTTTCTTTTCTTTTAACTGTATTGTTTCCTGTACTTTTTCTTTTTTCTTTTTCGTCCTGTCTTATATATTTTTTCTTTATTTAAGTAAAAATGAGAGAGGAAAAATGACCCAAATGTCAAATAAGTTTAACATTAAACATAAAATATACACCCTGGCTGGATGCTGAAAATAAAATAATAACAATAAACCTTATAAATTCTCACCCCCTTACATGATGGATCTATAAAGGGTTTTAAGCTTTTTCATTCTTATTTAATTAGAATATTATATTATATAAACGAAAATTCCAGATGAGGAGATCTCTATCTAATAATCAAGTCAACCCAACATCTAATCATAATAAATACATTATTATGTATGTAATAATGTACAGAATTATTTATTATATATATAATGTGCATTATACAGTATATACAGTATATGACTCGACAGAAAAAAAAACATTTAATCTTTCCCCTGGCTCAGCTGATAAGGGAGGAGAACTTGTGGCAGGGGTCTCCAACCTTGGCAACTTTACGACTTGTGGACTTCAATTCCCAGAACTCTATAAGTTGAAGTCCACAAGTCTTAAAGTTGCCAAGGTTGGAGACCCCTGGCTTAGAGGGTAAAAGCACTGCCTAACAAGGCAAGTAGCCCAAGATCAAATCCTAAAAGGGTACGGCCCGCTAATAAGAGCTAAATAGCTTGAAATAGATCTATACTAGTCTCCCTTTATTTCTTTATCAGTGCTTTGTAAGTTTAAATTTTTCAGAATCAGGAAGAGATTGTATTCAGGAATTCCACACACCAACACAAAAGAGGTTGTCCTATCTATGGAGCTGAATATGAAGCTATGAAGCACATTGACCTGACTTTGCATAGCAGTATAAAGATTGCCAATATTCTAGGGGCAGAAAACTATTCTAAAGTATTAAGTACAGTACAGTGCAGTGCAGTACAGTAATTTGAGGAATAGGAAAAAGACATTTCTCATCAATGTAATGATGGTTTTTAGAAAAGAAGGAAGAATTGGACTTTCTGGTGCCAAACATAGATATTTGTCTCTCAATATTTACTTCCCTGGTTGACATGTTCAAGTGATGGCTGTGATAGCATCTGATAAGGACACTTCAGTTTGGAGTCCTGAACAGAAGGAAGTTCTAGGAGTCCATAAAAGCTATGAGATACAGGAACCTGATGTACTATTTAATTCTAAATACATCTCGGTAATCAGTGTAAATGACAAAGGCGTTTTGGGAAATAAATTTGATGTCAGAAATCTGCATTTGCTCTACAGAGTGCTAGTTGACTATTCATTTATTTTTTAAAAAAATTAAAGTAATCAAAAGACACAGAGGAGGTGTCACCAGGTGGGTTGGTGGCTGTAGCCATCGGGCTGAGACCAATTTACCTCAGTCCCTGCGGCCTTAAAGCACAGACTGGTGTGAAAGAAAGAAAGAAAGAAAGAAAGAAAGAAAGAAAGAAAGAAAGAAAGAAAGAAAGAAGGAGGGAGGGAGGGAGGGAGGGAGGGAGGGAGGGAGGGAGGAAGGAAGGAAGGAAGGAAGGAAGGAAGGAAGGAAGGAAGGAAGGAAGGAAGGAAGGAAGGAAGGAAGGAAGGAAGGAAGGAAGAATTTTCTGTCATAATAGCTTAAGAATCCAAACTCTCTTCCCTCCACTCGTTCCATTCCTTTCAGTATGGATTTGTGAGAAACACCTGTTTGGCGAACAAAGTAGTTCTTAATGTGCTATAAGCTCTTGGGTCTCTCCGACAAGCCTCATTAAAAATAATGGAGAACTGAAATGCAAGAAAATAAATAAATAAAGTCAAGGATAAGTAATGACACATTTGACTGATCCCAAATAGTCAGTGACAAATGCTTCCAGAGCAAATGTAAAAACTGTTCTCGCTCTCTGTCTCTCTGTCTCTCTCTCTCTCCCCCCAAAAATGGATACCACAGTTTTGTATTTAGAAGGATATCCTCATTCTTTAAACATTTTGCTGTTTGAAAGCCAAAGGGGGAAAAAATATTTGAAGCATCTGAACTGCTCCTTTTGAAGGTGGGTAGGGACAAAAAGTCAACAAGTTAGGACTTCGTGTTTTTTACGGTGAGACCACTCTATCAGGGCAACCTGGTCTACTGGATTATGGGACGGAGCATACTGCTTCTGCTTTTCCAGTTATGGGACGGATTATGCTCCGTCCCATAATTGGGTACACCAGGTTGCCATGATAGACCGGTCTCACCAGAAAAAAAACACTTAATCTCTCCCCTGGTATAGCTGACAAAGCGAGGACAGCCCGTGACTTAGAGGTTAATACATCTACCATATGTAGATGTAGCCCAGGTTCAAATCCCAGAAGGATATGGCTAGCTGACGAGAGCTAAATAGCTTGAAATAGATCTATACTAATCTCCCTTTATTTCTTTGTCAGTAAACATAAAATTAAAGTTAGGACTTCGTTTGTACTACTTCCACACAATCTTGAATTTACCATTGAATTGAAGTTGCCGGTCTCTTCTTTTGCTTCTGAGGTAGCTGACTTTGGCTGATTTCCCCAAAAAAATAATAGAGAGGAGAGCCTCACAATCAGGAGGCGGTGAGTTTGATCCTAGGTAGAGACAGATATTTCTCACTCTGGGAACAATGAGTAATCGTCTGCTGTGAACTCCACATAGGCGCCAGGAAGGGCATCTGGCTAGTAAATGCTCAGCTGGCAACCAGTCATCTCGACCACATCTCAAAGCAAGGAATTGCAGGGTTATTTAAAAAAAACAAACAGTTTTGTGGAAGACAAATTTTCCACAGACCAGGGGGTGGCTTCGGTTTCACTCCCTGCCCTCTGCTCATGTCCAGCTGTGCGGCCTGGTTCCTAACAGGCCATGGACCAGGGGTGGGTTCTAACTTACCTCACTGCCGGTTCGCTTCCTCACGCACCGCACAGGCGCATGCACAGTCTCTGTAGAGCACTGTCTCCCAACTCAAAACTGTCTGTGCCAAAAATTTAGGTAATACTTCCTGGGCCTCACAAATGAAAATACCATTAAGAAATGACTGAGAAACTCTTTTACCTGAGGTTTAACCTTTGCCAGAGAATTCCCTGGGACAAATTTAGGGGACTGAAGTTTGATTTCACCATCAAAGATAACTTCCAGCAAGTTGTTGTTGTTGTTGTTGTTGTTGTTGTTGTTGTTGTTGTTCTTCTTCTTCTTCTTCTTCTTCTTCTTCTTCTTCTTCTTCTTCTTCTTCTTCTTCTTCTTCTTCTTCTTCTTCTTCTTCTTCTTCTTCTTCTTCTTCTTCTTCTTATTCTTATTCTTATTCTTATTATTATTATTATTATTATTATTATTATTATTAAAAATGTAATAAACAGCAAACGAGATTTATATGCTGGATTTCGTATCACTATATCACAAGTCGAACACTTCCCAAGCGTCTAGGACTGTGTGATTATTTTCGTATGATGCACGCAGATCCAAGTACGGTGGCCTTTTGCAACTGACAGATCGTGATTTTGTCAATGTTTATTGTTTTCAAATGCCGGTTAAGGTCTTTGGCACAGCACCCAGTGTGCCGATTACCACTGGGACCACCTGTACTGGTTTATGCCAGAGTCGTTGTAATTCGATTTTAAGGTCCTGATATCGGTTAAGTTTTTCTTGTTGTTTTTCATCATCATCATCATCATCATCATCATCATCATCATCATCATCATCATCATCATCATCATCATCATCATCATCATTATTATTATTATTATTATTATTATTATTATTATTATTATTATTATTATTATTATTATTATTATTATTATTATTATTATACAATTGTATCACAGCGGCCAGTTGTTTCGGCGGATTTGGCATTGATTACTAGTCGAGCCCCACCCAGGGGCCTTAGACGTTGTAATGTATTTTCGAAGTATATGTGTGGAACCAAGCAGTGCGGCTTTCTGCATTTGACTGATGGTGATTTTGTCAATTTTGAGCTTTTTAAAATGTAATTCCAGTGCTTTTGGGATAGCACCCAGTGTTCCAATCACCACTGGAATTACCACTGCTGGTTTGTGTGATAATCGTTGAATTTCAATTTTTAAGTCCTGGTATTTTGCAATTTTTTCGTGTTTCTTTTCATCGACCTTGCTATCCCCTGGTATTGCGATGTCGATGATAGTCACCTTGTTTTTCTCGACCAGCGTGATGTCTGGTGTATTATGCGCCAGTACCTTGTCTGTTTCTATACGAAAATCCCACAAGATCTTGACCATCTGATTTTCTGTGACTTTTTCAGGCATTATTATTATTATTATTATTATTATTATTATTATTATACAATTGTATCACAGCGGCCAGTTGTTTCGCCGGATTTGGCATTGATTACTAGTCGAGCCCCACCCAGGGGCCTAGGAAGTCGTAATGTATTTTCGAAGTATATGTGCGGAACCGAGCAGTGCGGCTTTCTGCATTTGACTGATGGTGATTTTGTCAATTTTGAGCTGTTTTAAATGTAATTCCAGTGCTTTTGGGATAGCACCCAGTGTTCCAATCACTACTGGAATTACCACTGCTGGTTTGTGCCATAATCGTTGGATTTCAATTTTTAAGTCCTGGTATTTTGCAATTTTTTCGTGTTCCTTTTCATCGACCTTGCTATCTCCTGGTATTGCAATGTCAATTATAGTCACCTTGTTGTTCTCGACCAACGTGATGTCTGGTGTATTATGCGCCAGTACCTTGTCTGTTTGTATACGAAAATCCCACAAGATCTTGACCATCTGATTTTCAGTGACTTTTTCAGGCTTGTGTTCCCACCAGTTTGTAGCAGTATGGATGTTATAATTTTTGCATAAATTCCAGTGGATCATTTGTGCAACAGAGTTGTGTCGTAATTTGTAATCAGTCTGTGCGATTTTCTTGCAGCAGCTGAGCACATGGGCTACAGTTTCATCAGCTTCCTTGCATAATCTGCATTTAGCATCATTTGAAGATTTATCAATTTTGGCCTTTATGGCATTTGTACGAATTGCCTGTTCTTGTGCGGCCAGGATCAATGATTCTGTTTCTTTCTTTAAAGTACCAGATGTTAACCATAACCAAGTTTTTTCACTGTCCACTTTGTCTTTTATTTTTTCCAGAAATTGGCCATGTAATGCTTTATTTTGCCAACTCTCCATTCTTGATTTTATCACATTTTTTCTGTATTCTTGTTTCGTCTGTTGGACCTTCAGTAGATTTTTGTTCTTTACTTCAATTAATAGATGTTCTTGACTTTCTTTTAAATAATCCGCCAATGCATGCTTTTCTTCTTCAACTGTTTGCTTTACTTGCAGTAGTCCTCTGCCACCTGATTTTCTGGGCAGGTAAAGTCTATCAGTGTCACTACGTGGATGTAAACTGTAGTGCATTGTCATTAGTTTTCTGGTGTTTCGGTCCAAAATGTCCAAATCAGCTTGTGTCCAGTTAATTATACCAGCCGTGTATCTTATGACTGGTATTGCCCAGGTATTCATGGCCTTGATGGTGTTTCCACCATTTAATTTAGATTTCAAAATTTTCCTAACTCTGTTGGTGTACTCTCTTCTAATGATAGTTTTCACTTCTCCATGTCTGATGTTATCCAACTGCAGAATGCCCAGATATTTATAGGCTTCATTTTGATTGCATTTAATTAATTGGCCATTGGGCATTTCAATTCCGTCACATGTAGTGATTTTGCCCCTTTTCATAGATACAGTGGCACATTTTTCCATGCCAAACTGCATTGAGATATCTGTGCTGAATATTAGGACTGTGTTGGTCAGTGATTGGATTTCTATTTCTGACTTTCCATACAGTTTCAAATCATCCATATACAATAAATGTGAAATTTTTTCAGCGTCTTTGGCTATTTGGTATCCAAGTTTCATTTTTTTA
>JALIGW010000006.1:4732780-4737780 GCA_023053685.1 Diadophis punctatus similis
TATTGAGACTCTAGAAGAGCAGAGAAGAGCAACAAAGATGATTAGGGGACTGGAGGCTAAAACATATGAAGAACAGTTGCAGGAACTGGGTATGTCTAGTTTAATGAAAAGAAGGACCAGGGGAGACATGATAGCAATGTTCCAATATCTCAGGGGTTGCCACAAAGAAAAGGGAGTCAAAGTATTCTCCAAAGCACCTGAGGTGCACCTGAGGTAAGTGCACAAGAAGCAATGGGTGGAAACTAATCAAGGAGAGAAGCAACTTAGAACTAAGGAGAAATTTCCTGACAGTTAGAATTTTCCCTTTTATTTAGACTTCAAAAACTGCCCCATTACAATCCTACTGGGCCCCAATATTCTAAAACAGTTGCCTGATTTTGGATTTTAGAAGAAATTGTGGGAAAAAATCCTTTGCTCTTAGGCAGAATGGCATTACAATGATGATAACCACATGAACACCATCGGCATTGACAAATTCCCCATCAGTCAATTACGAAAGGCAGCTTTACTTGGAACAGCTTACATCCTGGGATGATACCCTTAAAATTATCAAACAATATTTGCCTATCCCAAGTCTTTGCAAAGGAGTCGATAGGTGGATAAAAAGGCCCAAATCTAATATGATTTGTAATGAACCATGACTGTGTAATGAACCATAAAAAAACATTTTGAAAAGAATTGATCTGTTTTCCATTAGAGGGAGCAACATTTTTTCTCTGTGTGTGTGTGTCTTAGAAATCCTGGAAGGATTGCTGCTAAAACCACATTTGGTTAAATTCCTCCATTAAGAACTTTTTTTTTAATTAGTGCAAAGAAACCCACATAAGAAGGGGGCTAGTGAACTTTAATTTCATTAACTGGTTATGGGAAGCCTAATAACTTTATTTATGCAAACTACAAATGTTGAATTCTGTCTTTTAACTTGTTGCTTTGTCCTTTATAGCATTTAGTGTTAGTCCTAGTGAGTCCTGGGTTTGTCCTGGGGAGGAAAGCTATGGCAAATCTAGACAGCATACCAAAAAGCATAGACATCACCCTGCCAACAAAAGTGTTTATAGTCAAGGCTCACTACACGTTAGTCCTCACTGTAGATTAGTGTGTGTGCAGCTCAACATGCAGCTAAACCCACCTATCCTCCAATAAAACAGACCGTGTGCGTAGATCTGGATGCTTTATTGAAAGAACAGGATATGGTGAAACTGGGGAAAATAGGGATACATACAATGAGAATCAAATGCAAGATAGACAGTATTGAGTTACTGCTGAACATAACAATTAAATGAATCCAAGCAATCTAAATCTCACCAGCGATGCTCTGTGTGTGAGATGTGGGTTTGTCCTTGGATGACCATGTGCCACAGATTAAGATGGATTCTTCTTTGTGCTTCTGCCTTCTCCAAATGCTAATGGAAATGGAGTCTGGTTTCCCAACATGCACTTGGTTTGAGAATGCGGGCTGATGGGTAAATGGGTTGGGTCAGCTTCAAACAATATACTTGGTATTTGTCTCTCTGGCCACTAGATGGAGCTAGAGAGCAACAACAGTATATAAAGATTGTATGTTGGGGCATAATTGTCCCTTCGGCCACTAGATGGGGCTAGAGAACAAAAACAGTATATAAAAGTTATATGCTGGGGCATGACATAAACAAAGAGAATCAACGCCAATGAACAAAAAATGATTCCTCTTCAAGACCTTAACATTTGAAGCAAAGCTATTTACAAGCTTCTGGTCGCTGCCTCCCTTTGCATGTACCAGTTGCAGACAAACTGAAAAAGCAACTCTGTTTTTCATAACAGTATTTATTTCTGAAGTCATGTGTGACATTATTGGACCTTGAATCTGAGTAACTCTAATGCGAAAAGCTTCTGAGTGACAAGAGACTTGGTAAACAAAAATAATGTGGTTGTAAAAGAGATGCAGACAGTAACCATGGAACCTGTACTTGCGCCTCAAAATTAATCCTCTTGAACAAGTAACGATATATAGCTATCGCTATCGCTATCGCTATCGCTATCTATCTATCTATCTATCTATCTATCTGTCTGTCTGTCTGTCTGTCTGTCTGTCTGTCTGTCTGTCTGTCTGTCTGTCTGTCTGTCTGTCTATCTATCTATGTCTGTGTCTGTCTGTCTGTCTGTCTATCTGTCTATCTATCATCTATCTATGTCTGTGTCTGTCTGTCTGTCTGTCTGTCTGTCATCTATCTATGTCTGTGTCTGTCTGTCTATCTATCTATCATCTATCTATGTCTGTGTCTGTCTGTCTGTCTATCTATCATCTATCATCTATCTATGTCTGTGTCTGTCTGTCTGTCTGTCTATCTATCATCTATCTATGTCTGTGTCTGTCTGTCTGTCTGTCTATCTATCATCTATCTGTGTCTGTGTCTGTCTGTCTGTCTGTCTGTCTATCTGTCTATCTATCATCTATCTATGTCTGTGTCTGTCTGTCTGTCTATCTATCATCTATCATCTATCTATGTGTCTGTCTGTCTGTCTGTCTATCTATCTATCATCTATCTATGGCTGTATCTGTCTGTCTGTCTGTCTGTCTGTCTGTCTGTCTGTCTGTCTGTCTGTCTGTCTGTCTATCTATCTATCTATCTATCTATCTATCTATCTATCTATCTATCTATCTATCTATCTATCATCTATCTATATCTGTGTCTGGCTGTCTATCTGTCTATCTGTCTATCTGTCTATCTGTCTATCTATCTATCTATCTATCTATCTATCTATCTATCTATCTATCTATCTATCTATCTATCTATCTATGTGTCTGTCTGTCTGTCATCTATCATCTATCTATGTCTTCTATCTATCTATCTATCTATCTATCTATCTATCTATCTATCTATCTATCTATCTATCTATCTATCTATCTATCTATCTATCTATCTCTATCTATCATCTATCATCTATCTATGTCTGTGTCTGTCTGTCTAACTATCTATGTCTATTATCTATCTATCTATCTATCTATCTATCTATCTATCTATCTATCTATCTATCTATCTATCTATCTATCTATCTATCTATCTATCTATCTATCTATCTATCTATCTATCTATCTATCTATCTATCTATCTATCTATCTATCTATCTATCTATGACAAAATAAGGAACAGCTGTGGCAATGATTATTGTTGTTGGAGACTGGCTATTGTTTTAGGACAGAGGTCTTCAAACTTGGCAACTTTAAGACTTGTGGACTTCAACTCCCAGAATTCTCCAGCCAGTCCACAAGTCTTAAAGTTGCCAAGTTTGGGGACCTCTGTTTTAGGAGCTTAAATATCTCCATTCTAATCCCATTCATTTCAGCTACATTGTATGTTAAAAGACCTGGGTACTATGAGTGAATGAATGAATGAGTGAGTGAGTGTGTGAGTGAGTGAGTGAGTGTGTGAGTGAGTGAGTGAATGAATGAATGAATGAATGAATGAATGAATGAATGAATGAATGAATAGAAACAATTGCCAACATTCTCTTTGTTCTCTTTACCAACTGGTTATTGTTATTATTGTTACTATGATCAGTTACATTTCTGAGGTGGATCAAAAGTCCCGCAGAACTTTTTCAAGTTCAAGCAACAATTAAAACCAAAGTCACCAAGGCTTTCTAGGGCCACCAAAGTAGCTTATTTCCCGATGAAGTCTTATTGCTAGCAAAACTCAAGATTTAAGATGCCTAAAATCCACAGAAGTCAGAATGGACCCCCTCATAGGGCTCTGTTGTGCAAATATTTGCACAGTAGGGACACAGTTTTGAAATTGTAACTGGAATGGAGAAATATTTTGAACTGGAGACACTGTATGTTGAGGCATGTGTTCACTCCTCCTTTTTCAATTGGGATCCCAATTAAAAACTATCTCCGCTTCGCATTTAACACCATCAAACAATCATCCCATTTGTGTCTCACTAAACGTAGAAAGGAAATCACATGAGATCCATCGGTAGGAGATGGAAAGGTACGTCAACTTTGTAATGAAACTGTCATTTGACGCCTTACTTTCACCCTAAACTTTATAGCTTAATTTGATCACCAAAATGGTCACGAGGCCTTCATTCATATCTACTTATAACTTGTTGCATTATTATCCCTGTTCCTAAATTTATTATCTGCTTCTGTTTTTTTCCCCTTTTTACATATTAGCGGATTATTTACCTTTGTTGTTTATCAATATTTATTGTCTGTAATGATTATCGAGATGGGAAATGGTATTTTGCAGGGGTGGGGTTAAAAAGTATTTGCAAATAAGCAATCTAACACAGTATTAGTATAATTTAAGTAGATTAAATTGCACCTGTTATATCATTATGAAATAGGAACGTGCCAATATCTTTTTATTATATGGATGTATAAAGACAAAAACTACTATTAACCTTTGCTGTACTGTACAGGTAAAATTCTATATCTCCTCGAATAACGGCAATTTTTTTAAACTAACATTACTATCACCCAGGGGCGGGTTGCTCACTTACCTTGCTACCGGTGCGCTGTGCATCACCACATTTCATGCGCATGCATGCTCCCTCGAACGATTTTGCTTCCGTGCATGCACGGAAACAAAATTGCGCCGAAATCTCATGAGGGGACATGCGCACAAGATTTCGGCAATTTTTTGTTTCCGCACATGCACGGAAGCAAAATCTTGCTGAAATTTCATGTGCACGTGCGTCCCCTCGCGAGATTTTGGTGCGATTTTATTTCCGCGCATGCGCAGAAGCAAAAAATCGCTGAAAAATTCACAAAAAAGATGGCGGCTCCTAGGCACCGGCAAACGACCGCACTGGGTCGGTAGCCTCTTGATGACATCACCAGGCCTCCGCTACCGGTGCGATAGAGTGGACCGCACTGGTAGGAACTCACCATTGCTATCACCTTGATGTTTTAGTTTTTCTTCTAGATTTTTGGGCTGACACTTTTTGACACTAGGAATTCCAATGTTGGGAAAACCGAGATGTATCAATGGTTCAATAATGAGCATCTCAGAAAG
>JALIGW010000006.1:4742780-4772780 GCA_023053685.1 Diadophis punctatus similis
ACTAGGGGTGACATGATAGCAATAATCCAGTATTTGCTACAAAGAAGAGTGGGGTCAAGTTATTTTCCAAAGCACCAAGAAGTCAAGACAAGAAACAATGGATGGAACCTAATCAAGGAGAGAAGCAACCTGGAATTCAGGAGAAACTTTCTAACAGTGAGAACGGCTTGCCTTCAGAGATTGTGGGTGCTTCATCACTGGAAATCTTTAAAAAGAGACTGGATAGCCACTTCTCCGAAATGGTATAGAGCAGGGGTGTCAAACCCACGGCGTCACACTGGGGTCACTTGACGTATCTGGACTTTTTCTCCATTTGCTAAACTGGGCAGGGGTGGGGCCAGCATGTGACACATCCGGCCCGAAGGCCGCAAGTTTGACACCCCTGGTATAGAATCTCTTACTTGAGCACTAGAAGATCTGCAAGGCCACTTCCAGCTCTATTCTGATTGATTGATTGATTGATTGATTGATTGATTGATTGATTGATTGATTGATTGATTGATTGAAATCTGTTGAGGTTATGTGTTTATGAAATGAATATACGCAATGGAATGTGGCATTGCTGTTCGATACTATAGAGTCAATAAACAGAAGTCTTCAAAATGTTAAATATAAGTTACTTAAATAAACTTGCAAAACTTCACAATAAACAGTCCACAAAGAATCTTTCTTTAACTTACCTTCTTTGCAATAGCAAACAGATAGCTATTTAATATACAGACACTAAGTCAAACTCTTAGCTATTAATCCTCAGAAACAGAAACACAGGAGCGTGAGTAGAAGCAATCTCTCCGTCAAGCAATCAGTCAATCACTAAGCACACGGACGTACAAATTACTCAAGCTAACCTGTTCTCTTTTATAATAATCAGCAAGCCTACAATGCTTACAATTTAAAGTAATACCACTTTTTAATATAAATATAGATTAGTGGTTTATTTATACATTAGTAACCCAATCAGTTTTAAACATAGTACTGACAAAATCTTTGAAGGAACTTTGAAGGAACTACTTGACATTCCCATTCCAACCTCACTATGAGAGGATTCTTATGCTAATCTATTCACTAACGCCAAAGCGAGACTCTCACAAAAGCAGACCACTGCGCCTCCAATTCCTGAAAACATCCTTCCCTGGTACCTGGATGGTAGTGTACCTGTACTGTCACTGTTGTGGCCTGTCGGAGGCCAGTGGAGCTGGCAGCAGAGTCAGACAGTGAGGAGGTTGGGGAGGAACATGGGCCAGTCCTGGGGGCTGGGGAAAGTTTGGACAAGGGCTCTGCATTGGAGGCAGAGAAGGAGCTAGAGAGCAGTGAGGCAGAGGAAGAACTGGAGCCTGCTCCCAGTGTGCGCATGCGCAGAGCTGCCAGAAAATAAGAACAACTAAGAAAGCAGGGTCAACTTGGGAGGAAAGTCACACCTTGGAGATGATTGGCCCCTCCTATAGGAAACAAAAGAGGAGCGAACGGGGTGTGGGCTTTTGCAGGAAGCAATTAGTTCCTTCGGTCGTTGCAAAAGTGGAAAGTGCTGTTTGTGACTCTAATAGACTCTGTGCCAAGTTTTGCCTTGCCCTGCATTTGGAAACTAGTTCTCTGGCAGCGTTCCAAGTGAGATAAGATTTGTGTTGATAAATATTCCTCTGAAAGAGTACCGTATTTTTCGGAGTATAAGATGCATTATTTTACCCCCCAAAAGAGGGTGAAAACTTGGGTGCGTCTTATACACTGAATGTAGCCCCACCCACCCACCCATCCTCACCCTTTGGCCTCTGTCTTCCAGCAATTTATCTGTTTGCAGCAAAGAGGGAAGAGCCTGTAAAGCCAAGCAAGTCACTAGCAGCTTTCTGACGTACAGCTGATTTGCCACGTTGGAAAATGAAAGTGAAACTAGTTGGCAAAGAGGCAAATAGCTGGAAGAGACACGCAGATTTTTATTTTTTGCTGAACTGGATGGAAGGGGGTAAGTGAATAACTATAAATGTCTGTAGAATGTTAAAATTATTAGACTTATTTTTTAAAGACTGCTTTATTATTGTTCTAGAGCCAGGGGTCTCCAACCTTGGCAATTTTAAGACTTGTGGACTTCAACTCCCAGAATTCAACAGCCAGCTTTGTTAGCTTTGCTGGCTGTGGAATTCTGGGAGTTGAAGTCCACAAGTCTTAAAGTTGCCAAGGTTGGAGACCCCTGTAAATCTAGACAACTTAACAAAATAAAGAAGCTTTTTAAAATAAATGCTTGCTCTGAAGAGGCCCAGTGCTATTGTATCTTCTTTTAAATAATAGAGAATAATGTATACTTTCAGAAATTTTTATTAATTTTAACAGCTCTATATAAGTATAGTCTGAAATGTAACAGTGTCCTGTTTAGTATTAGAGTTAGTTACCTTGGAGTAGATCTATTTAAATAATTGGGAAGAGTTAGTGTGACTACATTTAAGAAAACTTTCTGGCATAATGTACATTTCTCCAATTTTTTGCTATTTCTATGGGTCAAGCACACATGCACAGAAATACACAGCAAACAGTGTATATCATCTGTGCTGTTTGCTGTTTGCTGTTTGGCAAATTGCTTGGAGGCAGAGGCCTTTTTTCCTTGTTTTCCTCCCCCAAAACTAAGGTGCATCTTATACTTCGGTGCGTCTTATACTCTGAAAAATACGGTATTTGTCAAGCCTTGCGGACTGTGAATGAAAGGAATTCACAGTCATGTAAATGAAAGAGGTTTTGTCGGGACTGAGACTCTGCTTCATGCTTTCTAAGGAAGCCTAGATCAGAACAGTTAATTCTTATCCTGCCTTCAGGTGCTTTGCCCCCCTCTTCTCTGTGTCAGCATTTCAAAGACTGCATCCTGCAGCCTTTTAATAGCAAGGTGGCCTCTTTTCTTAAGGATTTCACACATTTACTATGCTATTGCCACAACTTCATAGCTGGTATGCATTTGTTTATGGGCGTTGCAAGTTCTAACAGACCAAGTTACAACCTTGAATATGGCCGCTCAGAGGCTTCAACTGACTAGCAGCTGCAGATGGCGAAGTCTGACACTTGCAAATTGCTGATGAAGGTAAACTGAGCTTGACCTGATTCATATCTCTGACTAACTTTTGTTCCGTTTAGAAATCGCCACTTTCCACAACATTTGCAGGACTGAATCAATCCGTTTGGAAGTGAAGCGATGCAAGAAACAACTCTTGAAGAGTTTGCAGGAAAAGAGTTGCCACTGTCTCTCAAAGCTCGGCTGGGCC
This sequence comes from Diadophis punctatus similis, assembly GCA_023053685.1. Classification (NCBI taxonomy): domain Eukaryota; kingdom Metazoa; phylum Chordata; class Lepidosauria; order Squamata; family Dipsadidae; genus Diadophis; species Diadophis punctatus. The sequence goes on from JALIGW010000006.1 coordinate 4,746,020, forward strand.
AGTCACTCACTGTCTTACAATTGACTGAAAAACCTCATTTTAGACTACCGTATTTTTCAGAGTATAAGACGCACCGGAGTATAAGACGCACCTTAGTTTTGGTGGAGGAAAACAAGGAAAAAAGGCCTCTGCCTCCCAGCAATTTGCCAAACAGCAAACTGCACAGATGATATACACTGTTTGCTGTGTATTTCTGTGCATGTGTGCCTGACCCATAGAAATAGCAAAGAATTGGGAGAAATGTACATTATGGCAGTATATTAATCCCAGAAAGTTTTCTTAAATGTAATCACACTAACTCCTCCCAATTATTTAAATAGATCTACTCCAAACCTGACTAAGTCAGGGTTTAATTCAGTTGCCTTATTTTAATACTAATACTTAATACTAATACTTAATACTAAAACAGGACATTTCAGATTATACTTTTACAGATCTTTAAAATTGATGTGGCTTTCTGGAAGTATTCTCTGCTATTTAAAAGAAGATACAATAGCACTGGGCCTCTTCAGAGCAAGCATTTATTTTAAAAAACTTCTTCATTTTGTTAAGTTGTCTAGAACAAATAAAGCAGTCTTTAAAAAATAAGTCTAATAATTTGAACACTCTACAAACATTTAACAAAATAACATATTAACAGAATCTGCCTCTACCTAGGATAGAACTCACAACCTCCTGATTGTGAGGCAAGAGCTCTATCTCTGAGCCATAGCAGCTATAGCTTGCCTTCTTTCAATTTCAGCAGTCTAATATTGCCAGCAGTTTATCTCCCAGCAATTTGTCTCATCACAGCCACCGTAGTTAGTTTCATTTTACCAGTGGCTTGCAAGCCTCCCTCAGCTGTAGGTCGGGAGGCAGATCATCTCTTCTTGTGCTCTTCTTGTGCTTTGCCCTGTTTGCTGCAAAGAGGTAAATTGCTGGCAGGCAGAGGCCAAAGGGTGGGGGTGGCTGGTTGGGGCTGCATTCGGTGTATAAGACGCACCCAGGTTTTCACCCTCTTTTTGAGGGTAAAAGGGTGCGTCTTATACTCCGAAAAATAGAGTAATTTGATGTAAAATGGCCTCCCTAGGAAGTGCACATTTTCACTCGGAGAACTCGGCAAGCTCATTTAGTTGCCCAACACACTAATCAGATTGCAATCGTGCTACTTATCTTTTAAATTTGCATAGAGCAGATGCGTATCACCCAAGACATTCAATAAGGACTCTTGCCAATAAAACAATTTTATTAAAATTCAAATATTTCAGCATTGGATGTTTGTGAAGAAATATTGGTCCACAAACAGGAAAGGTAATTAAGCATGCGACGCAGCTGAAGTTAATTATTATTATTACCAGTCATCAATCAGGAATACATTCTTTTCTGCATTCTGTATTTTCCCCTTATATACCCAACATCACATTAGCCACTCATAGCCGGAACCTCCTCCTTTATGTTCAGATTCATACCTCCTCTCTAAACTGTGTTGGAATTGTTTCCCACCGAATTCTTCGGCTGTGAAAAGAAATTGTTCAAAATATGTTGAGCGGGTCCTGGGATTACTTCCACCACATTTAAGAATCCTTTTAAACTGATCTCCTCATCACAATCTCAGAGAGAAAGCTGTTGGTTCCATCGTTTTGGAAGAAAAAAATATATGTGTATATGAGGGTTCCACGCCATTTTGAATGCAGCAGTTCTAGATATCTGAGGCGAGGCTGAACTGATTTATGTTCTGCTCTGTAACAGTGCAGAAGAAACCACATTTTGGATCCATGTAATTGAAACTATGGTTATTTTCTTTCTTTCTTTCTTTCTTTCTTTCTTTCTATCTATCTATCTATCTATCTATCTATCTATCTATCTATCTATCTATCTATCTATCTATCTATCTATCTATCTATCTATCTATCTATCTATCTATCTATCTATCTATCTATCTATCTATCTATCCATCCATCCATCATCTCTCTCTCTTATCTATCTATCTATCTATCTATCTATCTATCTATCTATCTATCTATCTATCTATCTATCTATCTATCTATCTATCTATCTATCTATCTATCTATTGCCTTGGAAGAATCTACAATTTTGTGGCTGTTCATTCTGTTAAATCAACTCACTCTTGATTCTTTCATTTGTTTGTTTGTGTCCCTTTGCCAGTGTGCTTGGTTTAGAGTTCACGGAGCAAATGGAAGAGAGTGCTATAATCGACTGTTCAATAATAGCATAAGGATGAAAGCAAGAGAAAGAGAGAGAGGGGGGGGAGGCAATAAAAGTCTTACTGTATAGGTATCTGCCAGTATGATTATGCTTTGTGTCATGTCAAGTGCATTGCTGTTGATATTAAAAAGGGGGAGAAAAGAATAATTATAAGTTAAGAATAGCATTACTGGGAGCTACATCTGATCCCAAATATTGATTTTACGATGTTTCTGTGTGGCATAATTATGTCAATGCAATTAGAAGGCTAAAAGAGTGCTGGTTAGGGGAGTGTTGTTTTCTCTGAAGCTCTTTCACACTCGAAGCCTAGTCAAGGACAGAGGAAATAAGCAGGAATTGTGTCCTTTTGTATAAAATAGAGCAGGGAGTATAATTACTGCAATGACATTGTATAAGGAGGCTGGTGTTTAAAGAGAATGGAGCTAGACATCATGCATAAAATTAAAGAATTAAAGGTAATGGAATTGTCTGCATTAGACATGAACATAGCATAGAATGTAGGCTAAAATATAGAATAATGGACTTGGAAGGACCTTGGAGGTCTTCCAGTCCAACCCCCTGCTCGAGTAGGAGACCCTATACCATTTTTTATTTTATTTTTTATTTATTTTTATTTGTCAAGCATATATGATTACAAGCAAAGTTTAAACATATATATGTTTTCTGAGGTTTTCGCGGGTGTTTGTATGTAGGTCTTTGGTTATTCGGGTTTTCTCCCCCATGAAATTGGAAGTGCCTTGGCGACGTTTCGACGAAGTCTCATTCATCATCATCGGGCTGGTGTCTAGAACACCTAGAAGCAGGAAGAAGAAGAAGACACCAGCCTGATGATGATGAATGAGACTTCGTCAAAACGTCGCCCAGACACTTCCAATGTCACGCGGGAGAAAACCCGAATAACCAAAGATATATATATGGGTGGGTAGGGCGAGCAAGTCAGAGAGTGAGATATACAGGACAGGATAGCACCGGGGCAGGTGGGCGGGCCCAGCTGGTGGGCGGAACTACCGGTACAGAAGAACCGGTCCGAACCAGCAGCAGCCCACCTCTGCCCCCAACCATTTTGGCACCAGGGACCGGTTCCCTGAAGAGAGGTTTTTCCATGGACCGCAGGGGGTGTGGTTTCGTGTTCTGCCTGCATATCTCAAATGAAACATCCCTTGTTTACGAGGCCTGGTTTTTGGCATGCTGCAGTCCGATACCAGTCCATTGATCAGGAGTTGGGGATCTCTGGTCTAGATTCCACTTAAGGTCAATTTAGCATGAAAAAAGGATCACAATTCAACTTTCCCCCAAAATGTTACACCACCATTTTTTTGAATCCATATAATAGAAACAAGAAATGTAGCTAGGAATGGAATGGAATGGAATAGAATAGAATAGAATAGAATAGAATAGAATAGAATAGAATAGAATAGAATAGAATAGAATAGAATAGAATAGAATAGAATAAGATTAGGAATAGAATAGAATAGAATAGAATAGAATAGAATAGAATAGAATAGAATAGAATAGAATAGAATAGAATAGAATAGAATAGAATAGAATAGAATAGAATTCTTTATAGGCCAAGTGTGATTGGACACACAAGGAATTTGTCTTCGGTGCATATGCTCTCAGTGTACATAAAAGGAGAGATACATTTGTCAAGAATCATGAGGTACATCATGAAATAAGCAGAATTTATCTGAACAAACTTTGGATGGGCATTTTTTTTAAAAAAAAATCAGGACTCACCTCTTCAATTCGGAATGCTTGTCAGCATACCGCTGAATTGCAGGATATTTTTCGGTGGTGACGGGAACCAAATTTGACACATGCCAAAAACTGCTACTGAATAAACTGAATTTATTCTCAAAAGAATCAGCAGTCCTGATACCCAATGGCAGTTGAAGGAAGGTGATATTTATATTGTCTAGCCTTGCTTGCGGTCTGCCCTTCCATTGGACAACATCAGAGGGAAGTATAGCTGTGTGAAAAACGTTTGGGTGAAGTCTCAGCTAAGAAACGATTAGCCAAATCTGGACCTGCCTTTGTTTCTGTTGTTTTTATAATGTTCTCCGTTTTCACAGCCTGCAGAAATCTTGCTATGCTTTGGTTCACATAATCATTCAAACTTCGTTTTTCTTCTTCTACAATTTGATGGATTTGCAATAGCCCTCTGCCCCCTATTCTTCTTGGAAGGTACAACCTGCCGGTGTCACTTCGTGGATGTAAAGCGTGGTACATATTCAAAAGTTTACGCGTTTTCCGGTCCAAGTTTTCCAGTTCAGCCAAAGTCCAGTTGACGATTCTAGCTGAATAGCGTATCACTGGTACTGCCCATGTATTAATGACTTTAATTATGTTTCCAGCATTCAGCTTCGATTTTAATATTTTGTGGACTCTCCTGATGTATTCCTTTTGTGTTGACTCTTTGACTTTTCCATTCAAGTTGTTATCTGCTTCCAATATGCCTAGGTATTTGTAACCGTCATCTTTTGCTAATGCTTTCATTATGCTTCCATTTCCCAGTTCTATTCCTTCTATTTTTTTTTTCATTTTTCCTCGCTGCAATGATAATATAGCACATTTTTCAAGTCCGAAGTTCATTTTGATGTCACTGCTGAACAGTTGAACTGTGTTGAGTATTGATTGTTCAGTGAGGCTTTTTGCATACATTATTATTATTATTATTATTATTATTATTATTATTATTATTATTATTATTATTATTATTATTATTATTATTATTATTATTATTATTATTATTATTATTATTATTATTATTATTATTATTATTATTATTATTATTATTATTATTATTATTATTATTATTTATTCACAAAAAATGTAATACACAGCAAACGAGATTTATATGCTGGATTATGTATCACTATATCACAAGTCGAACACTTCCCAAGCGTCTAGGACTGTGTGGTGTATTTTCGTATGATGCGCGCAGATCCAAGTACGGTGGCCTTTTGCAACTGACAGATCGTGATTTTGTCAATGTTTATTGTTTTCAAATGCCGGTTAAGGTCTTTTGGCACAGCACCCAGTGTGCCGATTACCACTGGGACCACCTGTACTGGTTTATGCCAGAGTCGTTGTAATTCGATTTTAAGGTCCTGATATCGGTTAAGTTTTTCTTGTTGTTTTTCATCAATTCGACTGTCACCTGGTATGGCAACATCAATGATCCACACTTTTTTCTTTTCCACAATCGTGAAGTCTGGCGTATTATGTTCCAAAACCTTGTCAGTCTGAATTTGAAAGTCCCAAAGTTGTTATTGTTATTGTTATTGTTTTGTTATTGTTATTGTTATTGTTATTGTTATTGTTATTGTTATTGTTATTGTTATTGTTATTGTTTTTGTTATTGTTATTGTTATTGTTATTGTTATTGTTATTGTTATTGTTATTGTTATTGTTATTGTTATTGTTATTGTTATTGTTATTGTTTGTCTACAAGCAATGGCCAAGATCAGAGACCACAAAGGACTTGCCCGTTGAGTTTATTTATCAGAAGGATGCAAAATTTGATCATAGGAACCTGGGATACTGCAATTCCCACAAATATGAACCGGTTGCCAAGCAACCAAATTTGGATCATGTGTCTAAGGGGATGCTGCAATGGTCAGAAGAGTGAAAAATGGTCATAAGACACTTTTTTTCCAGTGGCCTTGTAACTTCAAACGGTCACTAAATGAAGGGTTGTAAGTCCAGGACCACCTATAAAAAGAATAACTGAAATAGACAGTGTCCTTCATACTGTACACTCTGCAGCATGCATTGAAGTTTTCTAACGCATGTATTGTTATTATTTTTTATTTGCATCAGCCAAGGGATAAGCTTCTGTCAGTCTTGATGTGATCATCAATCATGGTAGGAAGAAACGATGGAGAGAAGGACACAGCACAGCCACCTTGCTAAAAATGGGGGATGGGAGCATTTGTGTGTTCTTTAATTCTACATATTTCTCACATGCTTCACCATGAATTCCTGCTGTCAGATATGCAGGCTAAATTTAGAAAAGGTGAGAGGAGGTGTGCCTGCGAGAAACAGCTTGGAGAAAATACTGTCATAAGATAAAATCAATATAAAGCACAGATATAAGCGAAAGAGAAGTGAAGGTGCTTCAGGGGGTAAGAGAATGTGAAGGGCAGAGACACTTATTTTACGCTCTTTCTTTCTGTCTCTGGTGCTTATAGTACAATTCAGCAAGGGAAAGACCCAAGTGGCTTTTAGAACAAGCTTTCATGATGAGCAGGAAGTCAAAAAGCCTGGGGCGACAAACAGGATAAATAACATTTGGGTGTCGGCTTCAAATCAAGCACGGGGGGGGGGGAAATATTTCATTAAAAAAAATGTCAACATATTGAAGAATATAACCAAGGAAGAAGGGGCTTGGGATGGTGGAAACAATAGCAGAGAAAGAGAAAGAGAAAGAGAAAGAGAGAAAGAGAGAGAGAGAGAGAGAGAGAGACAGAGACAGAGAGAGAGAGAGAGAGAGAGAGACAGAGACAGAGACAGAGACAGAGAGAGAGAGACACACACACACACAGAGAGAGAGAGACAGAGAGAGAGAGACAGAGAGAGAGAGACAGAGAGACACACAGAGAGACAGAGAGAGACACAGAGAGACAGAGACAGAGAGAGAGAGAGAGAGAGAGAGAGAGAGAGAGAGAGAGAGAGAGAGAGAGAGAGAGAGAGAGAGAGAGAGAGAGAGAGAGAGTTGCATGTTCAAAAGAAAAAAGGAAAACTTATTTTGAAGCAAAATAAGGGTAGATGGGGATTTCAGGTGATGTTTTGAACTAATGTCTCATGTCCATCTTCTAAAAGTGTGTAGGGGTTTGTGTAGTCCAAGCAGCCATGTGCAAATCAATCCAATTGACTCAGTCTATCACACATTTAGAGCAGATAAATGAATATTGATTTCTTTTTTGTTATTATTTTTAATTTTTTATTATATACACAAAAACATTACATAATGCACAAAAGTACATTGTTAGGAATCATAGTTCCTATTTTGGTTATAGCACAAGATCGGTCCACAAAATTTTTATATACCGCATTTTTCGGAGTATAAGACGCACCTACATTTTAGAGGAGGAAAACAAGGAAAAAAGTATTCTGAACCAAATGGTGTAGTAATATATTATTTAATAAAATACCAGTGTAGCAGAATACTTCTTACAACCATGTATACTTTTTACAACCATGTATACTTTTTACAACCATGTATACTTTTTACAAACTTCAAACTTGACAGCTTTAAGACTAGTGGACTTCAACTCCCAGAATTCCTCCTCCAGTCATGCTAGATGGGGTAATTAGAAGGCAAAAACACCCAGTTTTTGCAAAAAATGGCCCGGTTTTTTTGCTCTTTTTTTTTTTGCAAAAACAGGGCATGCAGAGGGTTTGGGAAGCCTGCAGAGCACTTCTAGGGGGTGGGGGAAGGCAAAAATGGCCCGTTTTTTGCAAAAAATGGCCCCTTTTTTGCAAAAAATGGCCCTTTTTTGCAAAAAATGGCCCCTTTTTTGCAAAAAATGGCCCTTTTTTGCAAAAAATGGCCCTTTTTTGCAAAAATGAGATGTGGGGACGAGGCTTCGGGAGGCTAAAAATGGCTGTATTCGGTGTATAAGAGTCACCGACATTTCCACCCTCTTTTGGGGGGCAAAAAGGTGCGTCTTATACTCTGAAAAATACGGTACTTATATTTTAAATATTTTTGATATATTTATAAGTCATTTCCATACCTATTTCTTCTATATGTATCAACTTTCTGGTCTACTTTTTATCCTACTTCATATATCTCTTTTCTGAATTTCTTTAATACATATTCTCTCTTCTGTTTCTATGTACATTTATTTACACATAAATCTTTTCCATTTTGTTACAATTTTATATATACCTCTAACAAGTCATTATTTGCACATTTCGTAATATTGAGTCCCTATTTTTAAGCATACATAAAACCTGTTATGAGGTAGATAATATTCCGATTTTTCCTTATTTTGCAGTTCTGTGAATATATTTCTTTTACATAATTTCCAAACATAATTCCTAGTAAAAAAAAAGATTTCTGATTTCCAATCAATCTATTATTTTTCCAATAGCTTGCTTTGCTCTTTTTTTAATATGGACTTCTTATAATAATATTACTTCTGTATCGAGTTTTCTTAGTTTTGTAAAAGATTTTTTTCTCTTATTTTGGTGCATTAATTCCATTGATATTAATAGAAATCAGATTTATTTATCTGTTTACCTGTTTATCTGTTTATCTGTTTATCTATTTATCTATTTATCTATTTATCTATTTATCTATTTATCTATTTATCTATTTATCTATTTATCTATTTATCTATTTATCTATTTATCTATTTATCTATTTATCTATTTATCTATTATCTATCTATTTATTTATTTATCAAAACGTGTACAAGATAACAGGTACGGTATAAATATAAACAAAAGCAAAGTAGGTATAGATAAATTTGGACAATAGGACAGTATTGTTTTCTTGTAGTTCTAGTTTCTCTTAATACTCTACTTGTTATTCCTTCTTGTTCTGTCTTCTTTTTTTCTTGTATTCTTTTTTCTCCCCTATCTTTCTCTCTTTCTTCTATAACTTCTTCTTCTTGACTTGTAGTTTCTAATTCTTCATTACTTTCTTCTTTACTTCTTTCTTCACATTCTGTCACAAAATATCTTTCATAGAACTCCTGGGTCTTTTCAATTGAGTCTATTTTGGGTTTTTTTCCTGCCAGGTTACTAAGCTACCTTCTGGTACCAACCATCTAAATGGCTCTTTATATTTTATAAGCTGGGATGTTAAAAATTGGTATTGCCTTCTCACATTCCATACTCTTTTTGGTATCTGCTTTAGAACTATTATTGCTTTTCCTTTATAAGTATATGTTTATAAGTATATGTTATAGATGTTATCCCTAGTTGTCCTTTTTGTGAATTTTACATGTATTTCTTTTGGGAGTTTGTGCCTCCTTGCATAATTCGTGTGAACTCTGTAGGCCTCATCTATATCACTCATCATGTCTTATTTATTAGTTTGCATCATTTCAGCTAAGATTTCAGCTATCTTTTCACCTACATTTTCTTCTCTCTCTTCCTGAATGTTTTGAAATCTTAAGTGATAGGAGGTCCTCTCCATCTCTAAGAGTACAATGGACTCTTCAAGTTCTTTGTTTATTGTTATTAATTTCTTTTCCATAGTTTCTACTTTCTTATCCGTCTGTTCCATTTTTGTTTCTACTATTTTTATTTTATGTTCATTTTCTGTTGTGCTATTTTGAATTTTCTCAATTTTATCATTCACGTTTTTTATGTCTTCTTTCATTTCTCCCATCTCTGTTTTGGTTTCTAAATGATGTATTTCTAAAGGACAATAAACAACAAACTGAATATTCGACCAGAAGGAGGACACTCCAAATCAAGGGCTATACATAATTGGAAGAGACAGTAATGTTTATAAGCAAATTTTCCACCACAAGTAATGGGACTCTGATTGATATTAAATGACAAATAGATTGATAAGTATTATGTTTTTCTAGATTTTCTCTTTCTCTATAATACTGTTTTCAGTATATTTTATATATTTCTAAATATTGTTATATATAATAACTATGGTGATTTATAATAGACTAACTAATTAATTTATTAAAGTATTAAGCTGTAATAAATTAAAGTCATAGAAAATTATTATATGTTACAATATTGACAGTTGTTAGAGAATCTGCAAGATAAGTTAAGAATTAGTAATTAAAATAAATTAGAGTGACAGTTACAAATTAAACAGGCTCAGCAGTAACGTAAAAGTGTTAGGGAATACTTTAACTAATAGAAATTTGATATTTGAGTGTCCTATGGCATAAAATTGTGCAAAGTGTAAAAATGACAAGTACAACTGTAATAACAAAAACAGGAAAGAAGACAACTCTAAACCCAGCCATAACCTCTCCTTCACCCCCTACACAAAGATCAATTGAGACCATGCTAATAGTTGAAAAAGTTACCATGCAAAATTAATATTGCAAAATATACAAGAAATTATGGCAAAGACACAAGAATCCATAAACAAAACACAGGAAACCATAACAAATATTGATTTCATTATTACTCCATCAGCCGCTGCGTCAGCATTTCTCCAAACCTTTATATTTGTGGGCTTGGGATTTTATTAGTGCAGTAGTGTCAATCAAACTCTTCAGCTCCCAGAATAAAAGAAGTCATTCAACCCTGGGATGGAGAAAGGAGAAGAGAGAGACAGATTTCACCTAGCTGAATGTTGCTATCCATTCCATGCATCCACCAATTGGCCTCAGAGCTTGCAAACCTTTTAAATAGAAAACACACACTTGCACGCACATACACTTCAGAACAATGTTTCTCAGCTTTATCAAGTTTTACAAAGTGTGGACTTCAGATCCCAGAATTCCCCAAGCAGCATTGGTTGAGGTATACCAGGACCTTAAGAACGTGGCTGAAAAATATTGGAAGCAAAGTAGAATATTCTTTCCTGTCACTAAGTTTGTTTGCTTAGAAAGCTATGTATGCCCCACCTCGTTGGATTAAGGCCTATGTGTGAATTTATACTGTAGACTTTTTTTAACAGAATAAAAGAGTTGGAAAGGACCTTGGAGGTCTTCCAGTTCCTTTCAGATAAATGGTTGTCCAATCTCTTCCCAGAAACCTCCAATTTTGGAGCACCCACAATTTCTGGAGTCAAGTCATTCCACTGATTAATTGTTCTCACGGTCAGGAAGTTTCTCCTTAGTTCTATGTCAGTGATGGTTAACATTTTCAGCACCGAGTGCCAAAACTGAAGTGCATGCATGTGTGTGCGCCGGAGTGCCGGAACCTGGCTGGCCGGTGTGCATGCATGTGACAGAACCCGGAAGAGCAGATGGTGACAGCACGCATGCCCACAGAGTGGGCTCTGCGTGCCACCTCTGGCACGCATGCCATAGGTTCACCATCACGGTTCTAGGTTGCTTCATTTCCCCTAAATGGCTAATGTGCACCTTTAAGCAGTCTGTGTAGACTACAAGTAGACTAGTAACCACTAGTCTGTGGTTTACTCATGCCACAGATAACATGCACAGATTTTACATTTGGGTCTTCATTGTCAAATTTTTCTCTTAAATCCCTCCATACAGGTGACCTCCAGCTGAAACATGAGATAATTAGCCAGAGAAAAAGAAATCTTTCTCTCTCTCTCACTTTCATTCTCTTTCTCTCTCCCTTCCTCTCTGTAATATTTTGTAATGTCCACTGGGGAGCAAGACTGTTAAGGTGAGAATAAATCTCATAGAGGCGATGTGGATCTTTTCTTGGAATTCAGACATTTAGAAATAAAGCCGAGATTAAAAGTCTAATAGAAAATATTTATTTTGGTACAAAAACAATAAATCATGAATAGTTACATCTTTGCTAATAAATCGTGACCGTTCCGGTCCGAGTCAAAGGCAGAATAATAATAATGGAGAATCAGGAATGCACACATGCGCAGGAGATCACATCACGTGTCCTGCTTGTATTGGAATGTACCATAATATTAGGATAGGGATGCATCACCCTGCATAGACATACAACTGGCAGTATTCACTACGTGACAAAGACTGAAGGGAATAATATCAAAATAGAAAACATAGTGTGCGGGTGGTGGGAAACAGTGTGTTAAAATTAACCATTGATTAATCTGCGGTGAATTTTGATCAGAAGACTCCATTTCAAGCTTCATTTGATCATGCAACTCAGTGGGTGCTTGGGGGTGGGTGGGGTTTCAGTCGTTTTCTCAAAGTTAGGGCATAATAGAAGGGAGACTGAGCAAGAGTAAGGGAGGGAAGGAGGGAAGGAGGGAAGGAGGGAAGAATGTAGGAAGGAAGGAAGGAAGAAAGAAAGGAAGGAAGGAAGAAAAGGAGGAGGAGGAAAGAAGGGAGGGAGGGAGGAAAGAAGGGAGGGAGGGAGAGAAGGAGGAAGTAGGAGAAGAAGGAAGGAAGGAAGAAAAGGAGGAGGAAGGAAGGAAGGAAAGAAGGAGGAGGAGGAAGGAGGGAAGGAAGGAAAGAAGGAAGGAGGGAGGAGGAGAAGAGAAGGGAGGGAGGGAGGGAGGAAGAGTAGTAGGAGGAAGGGAGGGAAGGAAGAAGAGGAGGAGGAAGGGAGGAGGAGGAAAGAAGGAAGGAGAGGAGGAATAGGAGGAAGGAAAGGAAGTAAGGAAAGGAGGAGGAGGAAAGAAGGAAGGGAGGGTGGGTGGGAGGAAGGGAGGAAGGGAGGAAGGAAGGGAAGGAGGAAAAGGAGGAGAAGGAAAGAAGGAAAGAAGGTAAGGAAGAAGAGGAGGAGGAAGGAAGGGGAGGAGGAAGAGGAGAAGGAAGGGAGAGAGGGAGGAAGGAAGGAAGGTAGGAAAGAAGGAGGGAAGACAACAGCAGGGAAATGTTTACTAAGAGGGCTGTGAGTGCATCTGTCCCCCCAGAAAAACACTTTTGCATGCCTACCTAAGCCTTGTCCTTCAATTGAACGAAGCACCCTGATTTCTTTCTATCAAAGGGGACAATCCTTACAGTGAAAAGTCTGATAGCCAGGATGGGGTGTAGGATTTTCCCTCTTCTACTATTTAGGGGGTGACCAAATGATGGGTACAAATGGAGGGGCTTTGATATTTCATTCCTCTCCTCGGGGATCTACAGCCTCCCTGTCTTCCCACCATTTCATTCCTTCCACCAGGAGGAAAAGTCCTTCTGCTGGGATGGTTTTTTGTTTCTCTTTTCAAGAAAAGGCACAGACAGGGGGATTGCAGAGCGAGAGTGAACATGATAGTTAAAAATGTGCCAACTTCAAAAAAGCACTTTCTGACTTCTTCTTTTTTTTTTAGGAGGCTAAAACAGCACCGACTTGAATGAAAATATTTTTTTTAAAGAAACAGATTAAAAAAAAAATCAAAAGCATCCAAGAAGAAGGTAAGAAAACAGAAGCCGTTTTCCTAGGGAAAAAAAAACCAGCTTTCAAAAAATTAAGAATTCATCTCTCATAGTTAATACAGGTACTCCTCAACTTACAACGGTTCGTTCAGTGACCGTTCAGCGGCCCTGAAAAATGACCGTTTTTCACAGTTGCGACAGTTTGTTGCGGCCCCACGATCCTGTGATCAAAATTCAGATGCTTGGCAACGGATCCATACTTATGACCGTGGTCACGTGATCTCCGTTTGCGACCTTTTGACAAGCAAAATCAATGGGGAAGCCAGATTCGCTTAACTTATCAACTTCAGTGACTCATTTAACAACCGTGGCAAGAAAGGCTGTAAAACTCACTTAAGGAACGTTTCGCTTAGAACTTTTGTGCTAAGTTTTATGCTCCTAAGTCAAGGTCTGTATTATCTTGTTCCATTTTTTTAAACAAAAATTGGCTGGCCAGCTATGTTGGGAAGGCCTAAAGCATAACATTTAATGATTCCACTAGCTTCCAACTACAATCTGATTTCCTTCTCTCTTTTCTTTATGCCTGTCCTTCAGATTTCTTGAAATAGACTCACTCACCCATCCTGGCGAAAATGACCATCCCTTTTCTGCTCCAATTATTTTCCTACTGCAATGCAGGCATCAACTGTCAGCTTGCAAACACCTCCTCGAGAAAGTTTCTTTTCTAAAACTCCCATCAGAGTCAATGGAAATAATAATAGTCGCAAATAAAAGACACACGAAGGCCGAACGAGTTAAATACTGGAGGGGAGTAACTTTTGCAAACTTCGGTTAGTATAGCAACGTGAGACCGGAAGGCGCGTTGGCAAACTTATCATTGCATGAGCCACGGTGGCGCAGTGGTTAGAATGCAGTACTGCAGGCTACTTCTGCTGACTGCCAGCTGCCTGCAATTTGGCAGTTCGAATCTCACCAGGCTCAAGGTTGACTCAGCCTTCCATCCTTCCGAGGTGTGTAAAATGCGGGCCGAGATTGTTGGGGGCCATAGGCTGACTCTAAACCGTTTAGAGAGGGCTGTAAAAGCACTGTGAAGCGGTATATAAGTCTAAGTGGTATTGCTATTGCTATCTTTCGATAACTCAGACGTATTCCCATGCAAGTCTACACATTATTTAGAAACACTGAGCTAAATTGTCTCGTTTTTGGGGACCATTCACCAGCTTATTCTGGTGAAAGAATATTACATCACACTCAGTACTTTTTTGGTGGAATGTATTTGTATGTTCGTGTGTGTGTGTGTGTGTGTGTGTGTGTGTATATACACATCTGCGTCTCCATGCATTTCAAGCCTGCTTGCAAATTTTATTCAAGGTCAGCTGTCACAGCAGGCTGGTGTGACAAGGGTTTCACTCTGTTGGCCTGTGCACGGTTGCCAATGTTTTGCATGATGTTTCCAAGACAAAAACCTGCATTTTCTCAGATGAGCTTGAGGTAGAAGAAAGTTGCACAGTTTGAATGACTCAGCTGTACAAATTTAAGATGAGGGCATGCTTTGTATATCTGACCAAACAGTGAGGGTTTAGAGATTCCCCATGGAAGGGTTTTACATTAACAAAATTTATACCTAAACAACAGAATATAGGAGCAAAAAATCATAGCAATAGTCAGCTATCCTTCTTCCCCCCTTCCCCTTCGCTTCCTTTTGCTTTCAGGGTGGGAGGGAAAAGCAAATAAAAATGGGAAGGACAGAAAATGGTGCCTGGCTGCAAAATAGGAGAAAGGCTGAAAAATGTCGTTCTCCTGTTTTGCAGCCATGCACCATTTCTGGGACTGAAAAGTTGAGGGGACCCAAGGAGGGATGGGTTCTAAGTTACCTCTCTGCTGGCTGGCTTCCTCAAGATGGTGACCGCATGCACAGTGCCGGAAACTCGGCTTCTGCACATGCTCAGAAGAAAAATAAAATAAAAAATAAAAGAAAATACAAATTAAATTCAAAAAAAGAAAAAAAGAAAGCCGAAAACAAGATGCCGACTGCATGCACAGTGCCGGAAACTCGGCTTCTGCACATGCTCAGAAGAAAAATTAAAATAAAATACAAATTAAATTCAAAAAAAGAAAAAAGAAAAAAAAAAGAAAGCCAAAAACAAGATGGCGGCCGCATGCATGGTGCCGGAAACTCGGCTTCTGCACATGCTCAGAAGAAAAATAAAATAAAAAATAAAATAAAATACAAATTAAATTCAAAAAAAGAAAAAAGAAAAAAGAAAAAGAAAGAAAGCTGAAAACAAGATGGTGACCGCATGCACGGTGCCGGAAAATCGGCTTCTGCACATGCTCAGAAGAAAAAAAGGTCGGAAAAAAAATCGGGATTTAAAAAAAGATGGTGGTGCCCATGGACTGGCATTAACCGATCCGGTTCGGTGACATCATCATGACGTCACCAGCGGGTTGCTACCGGTTCTATAGAACAGGTCCAAAACGGGAGGAATCCACCCTTGACTTGAGGGCTAGATAAGAAGTAATGGATGGAAACTTATCAAGGAAAGATCCAATCTAGAACCTAGGAGACATTTCCTTGCAGTGAGAACGATTGACCAGTGGAATAACTTGACTCCAGAAGTTGTGGGTGCTCCATCACTGGAGGTTTTAAAGAAGTGATTGGACATTTGTCTAGAATGGTTTAGGCTCTCTTGCTTGAGCAGGAGGTTGGACTAGAAGACCTCCAAGTTCCCTTCCATCTGTGTTTTTCTGATTGGCATCGGAGTATTAGATTGGATTCACATATGTTGAACTAAGGGATAGGAAGACAATGATAATGTTGCAATCCACCATAATATGGTCAAGGAGATTCTTTCCTTCTCTCAGATCACAGGGAAAGACACATGTCTAGAAACGGCACAAATCCAGCTACATGTGAA
The DNA here is from genome assembly GCA_023053685.1 of Diadophis punctatus similis. Lineage (NCBI taxonomy): Eukaryota > Metazoa > Chordata > Lepidosauria > Squamata > Dipsadidae > Diadophis > Diadophis punctatus. The sequence continues at coordinate 4,762,056 of JALIGW010000006.1, forward strand.
AGGTGACTTGAGCGCAGGCAGATAACAAGTTTGCCTGGTTTGTCGGCGGAACGGCAGAAGACAAATTTGGACCAAAACTGTAGTCCAACATCCAGCTGTATAGTTGGGAGGTTTCTTTTCCAGTTACCTCCAGGAGTGTTTCTATTATCGTCATACTGCCTCCCTTTGCATTTGAAGTTGGCACCACAACATTTAATATTTCTATAGCACTTCAAGGTGTTCTACGCACGTTGTAGACACATTGCAGAGTTGTGTAACCATGTGAAATAATCGCTATGTTAATAAGAGAGTTAAGAAACGTCAAAGATTTGCAATTGCAAAGAAGACGCATATCGTTACTATAATGGCTATACAATTTATTTATTTGTTTGTTTGTTTGTTTGTTTGTTTGCTTGCTTGCTTGCTTGCTTGCTTGCTTGCTTGCTTGCTTGCTTGCTTGCTTATTTATTTATTTATTTATTTATTGTTTGTTTGTTTGTTTTGTTTGTTTTCCTTTTTGTTTGTTTGTTTATTGAATTTATATTGCCGCCTATTCGCCCATGGCGACTCAAGGCGGCTTACAGAATATAAAACCACTTTTAAAACAATAAAACTAATAAAAAAGAATAAAACAAATTAATATAGTATAATATAATAAAATAACCCCCCACCCCCCGCCCCGGTGACGGTAGATCACACGAGCCATTTAATGGGCTCCATCCCGCTCTGGGTTCCCCAGGCCCACTGGCAGAACCAGGTCTTCAGCGTCTTCCAGAAGAGTATTAAAGTGGGGGCCGTTCTAATCTCTGGGGGGATAATGTTTCAGAGAGAGGGAGCCACCACAGAGAAGGCCCTCCTTCTGGGTCCCACCAGGTGTATCTCCCTCGGGGATGGGACCCGCAATATTCCCTGCCTCCCCACTCTGATTGGTCGGGTAGATGTAACCAGCAAGAGACGGTCCCTCAAATAACCTGGGGGAAGCCACATGTTCTACTGAAGAAAGCACTGGCTTCGGTGTCTAGCATTCCGCAGCTGACTTGGGAAAGACGCTAAAGATATCTAAAAGCTGAAGAAATGCAGCTCAAGATTCTAGTTTATAGAACCTGTCTAGCAACCTTACATTACTAAGCAGAGCATACAAAACATTTGTTAGACCAATTCTGGAATACAACTCACCTGTCTGGAACCCGCATTGCATATCAGACATAAATACAATCGAGAGAGTCCAGAAATATTTCACAAGAAGAGCCCTTCACTCCTCCACTCACAACAAAATACCTTATTCCACCAGACTTGAAATACTGGAAACTACGTCGCTTCCGATCTGATCTAAATGTAGTTCATAAAATCATATACCAAAATGTCCTTCCTGTTAATGACTACTTCAGCTTCAACCACAACAATACACGAGCACACAATAGATTCAAACTAAATGTAAAGCGCTCCAAACTTGACTGCAGAAAATACGACTTCAGCAACAGAGTGGTCAATGCCTGGAATGCACTACCTGACTCTGTGGTTTCTTCCCCAAACCCCAAAAACTTTAACCTTAGACTGTCTACAGTCGACCTCTCCCCATTTCTAAGAGGTCTGTAAGGGGCGTGCATAAGTGCACCACTGTGCCTACCGTCCCTGTCCTACTGTCCTATTGTCCTCTTTTATCGTTACTTTTTACTTATGTTTATGCAAACTACTACTATCCTATACATGTCTGACAAATAAATAAATAAATAATAAATAAATAAATAAACCTGAGATGGACCAAAGAAGTTCCCAATTGATCATCTAGTCATTACAATGATGTCTTCATCAGGCTCCAAGGGAATCACAGCCTAGTTCTAGCCATAGTAGGGCAGTAAAAATTGAATAAGGGACTTGCGATATGATTTTTTTACAGATGTTGATTGAATTGCTTCTAAGCTGGGGGATTCCTTATAGATACCCAGCTGTCGCCATATATAGAATCACAGCTAAACTTCAGCTTTAAATAGTTTTATGGCTGACGGGACATACTTATTTTCAGATTGACCTACAAATTTAGCAATTGCAAGGGAGGCTTCGGGAGTTCTTCCTACCAGCAATCTTACTTGAATAGACCAGTGGGTAGAAGACTGAAAATAGGCACCCTAGATATTTAAAGGATTTAAACTGCTTGATCAGTTCGCTATTAATCATCTACCTAATTGGAGCCGTAAAGTGTTGTCTAGAGAATGCCAATAATTTTGCTTTAGAATACTTTATTTCGAGGCATTCTCAGGAGTAGTAAAGCCGTCTTTGAAGTCCTACATGGGTTATAGACAGTATGGCTACATGGTCAGTATAATGAATAATAGAGACTGGGTAGTGAACAAGTATGGGAGGATGAAATTTTACTTGGAAAACATCCCAACAATACCGTGAATGTTAAAATTGAACAGCAGTCAAGCCATGATGCAGCCTTGTTTAGAACCATTGCAAACCACTGACTCGTCCCTGGAATAATGTTTGCCTCTCAAACCCTCTTTCATGGGGCCGAAGAGATGATAGTCTGAAGGCGCTAAATCTGGTGAGTGTGGAGGATTATTATTCCAGTGAGGAGGAAGTGAAAACTGCAGTGAAGAAGTGGCTCAAAGAACAGTCAACAAAATTTTACGAGGCAGGGATACATACTCTCATTCGAATGTGGAACATTGCTATTGAGAGGAACGGTGACTATGTTGAGAAGTAGGGATGTGATCCGAGCCGAGGTGGTGCAGTGGTTAAAGTGCAGCACTGCAACCTACTTCAGCTGCTAGTTCAGCAGTTCAGCTGTTCAAATCTCACCGGCTCAAGGTTGACTCAGCCTTCCATCCTTCCGAGGTGGGTAAAATGAGGACCCAGATTGTTGGGGGCAATATGCTGAACTCTGTAAACCGCTTAGAGAGGGCTGTAAAGCACTATGAAGCGGTATATAAGTCTAAGTGCTATTGCTATTGCTATTGCTATCCACAGAGGACCAGCTTCATTTTGATGTATGCTACATGTTCCTGTGTTGGTAATTATACCTGTCCTAAAGAAAATGTTTTGACTCACCCTCGTAATTCAAGACTTCATATTACCACCTTTGGTGGACTTGCCCTCAGGTGAGAATATTTTGGAATAAAGTTAAAATCATAATAGAACAAATTACAACATTATTTGTCCTTTCATGAGTCATCAAAATATTTGAATGCAAGCGCTGTCAGACGTGGTTAACGTGGTTCCAAATTAGGGCTAAATTTTGCTGCTTCTGTTGAACTAAACTGATGCTCCTACTCTAGGGCTGTGGCGTACTTCTGTCTCTTGATGAGAGAAAAACAAGGAGCAGAGCATTTAATGTTGTTATTGCCATGTGTCTCTCCTTTCCATGCTGCGCTAATCCAGCACTGACCACCGTTGTTTTTTTCTTCACCACAGGAAGTGCTTTTTAAAAGTCTTTAAGTGCTGTCGAGAGCAAAAGGGTAAATGGCTCCCAAGCGACTTTGAAGAGGAAGAGAGAGAGAGAATAGGAAGTGCCAAAACAAGGCAGTTCTTGGTCGAATTCAAGGCAAGAAGCTGTCAACATTGGTTAAAAGAAGAAATCATTGTCTTCCATCCACTGGGATAATAGCAATAGCACTTAGCACTTAGACTTATATACCGCTTCATAGTGCTTTACAGCCCTCTCTAAGTGGTTTACAGAGTTCAGCCTATTGCCCCCAACAATCTGGGTCCTCATTTTACCCACCTCGGAAGGATGGAAGGCTGAGTCAACCTTGAGCCGGTGAGATTTGAATAGCTGAACTGCTGAACTAGCAGTAGCCTGCAGTGCTGCATTTAACCACTGCACCAACTCGGCTCTAAGAAGTCCTTTTACCCATCATGCCAGTCATCATAATCGGAAGTCGGAAGTCGCCACAGCCAACTCGCCACAGTCAACTCACCATGGCCAACTCATCGTGGAACAACTCTTCAATTTAATTATTTAAGATCATTTTTTAAGACATATTTTAATTTTTGTCATTCACATTTTATTTTCTCCCTCCTTTCTTTAACGATCCGATTCCACCATATATATTTTTTTGATATTAGTGTAATTCTTATCCAGCAAGTTGGCCATTGCGAGTTGGCCCACATGTCCGCAGCAAGTTGGCTGCAGTGAGTTGTACTGCATCCAGTTTTGGTCACCACACTATAAAAAAAGATGTTGAGACTCTAGGAAGAGTGCAGAGAAGAGCAACCAAGATAATTAGAGGACCTTTAGTAAAACATACGATGAACTGTTGCAGGAACTGGGCATGGCTAGTCTAGTGAAGAGAAGGACCAGGGGAGACACGATAGCAGTCTTCCAATATTTGGGGGGCTGCCACAGAGAGGAGGGGGTCAAGCTATTTTCCAAGGCACCTGAAGGCCAGACAAGGAATAATGGATGGAAACGGAAGAAAGAGAGATTCAACCTGGAAATAAGGAGAATTTTTACTGACAGTGAGAACAATCAACCAATGGAACAGAAGTTGCCTTCAGAAGTTGTAGGAGCTTCATCACTGGAAGCTTTCGAAAAGAGAATGGACTGCTATCTGTCAGAAATGGTGTCGGGTCTGCTGGTTGGGTTGGGGGGGTGTTATTTTTATTTATTTTATTTTATTAAATTTATATGCCGCCCAACTCCCAAAGGGTTGGACTAGATGACCTACAAGATCCATTCCAACTCTGTTAATCTGTATCTAAACCATCCCAAAGGCTTGTATTGCAATGGCTCCTCCTACCATCTTAATATCATGCAGGATTTGGCCTCTAACAAAACAGAGGGATAGGTGGAAATAGCTACCTAGTGAAAACACAAAGCTGTGGAGTTTCTCTAGTTGAATTCTAATGCAATCAGGACAGCACCTTCTGACTTATTAACTTTTGGACATGCAAGCAACCATACCATTTGCATCTTAATGCAATCAGGACAGCCTGCCACTCATTAATATTCCAGCTAAAAATATTCCTTTGGTCCACATTCTGCTTACAGTGTCTCTGAAGATGACTTTGCCAGGGTTCTAAGTAACACCCCCCCAGGGGTGAGATGCTCACTTACCCAGACCGGTGCGCTGCTCCGCAGTTCTTCATGCTTTGTGCGCACGCGCGCACGCTACTCACGCGCGCCCCCTCGTGCGATTTTGCTTCTGCGCATGTGCGGAAGCAAAATCGCGCCAAAATCTCGCGAGGGGACGTGCGCGCGCGAGAGATTTTGGCGTGATTTTACTTCCGCGCATGCGCAGAAGCAAAATCTCACTGAAATCTCTCTCGCGCGCGGGTCCCCTCACGAGATTTTGGTGCAATTTTGCTTCCGTGCATGCGCAGAAGCAAAATCGCCCGAAAATTCACGAAAAAGAGATTGCGACGCGCGCGACTGCCCAGTGGAGTCGGTACCGGAGCAGTCGCACGCATATTGGGGTATCGGCGGGTCCCTACCGGAGCTCCGCACTGGACCGCACCGGTAGGAACCCACCCCTGCACCCCCCCAATGAAAGAAAACTCCGAGGCTTGAGTTTCCTCAAAGTTCCGTTTTATTAGAGATGTCATATTGGCACATCTGGGAAACCCCGAATCTGAAAGCTTCCGGGTTTTCCCCACCCAAAAGAAAGTCCAAGTCCCTTCCCCTGCACCCACATGTCCATCACACGGTCCAATCAATGCACCGTCCCAACCGGAGATGACTCCCAGTCACACCCCTCCAGGTGCAAGGCAGAGTGACCTTGACCCTCAAAGAAAGGAATGCTAATTTGACTGCATATCTCCCCAGCTCCATACAATCCCTACTCCCAGTTTCCCACAGCACCAAATGTGGCAGGCCTGAAGATCCAAGGCCCAAAATGGTTTCCAGGCCTGACAGACGTTCTATGCTAGATTAAGAAGCCTGCAGCTGCATTGCCTCTGCATTGGGTGAGATTGTGACCTGTGGAGAGTTAAATCTCTTTTTCCACAATTGTTTCATTTCTGGAATTCACCCTGCCCCTGTGTAGGGGGGAATTTTGGAAGCAACATGGCTTGGCAGGAAAAAAAAATATTTAAAAGTTAGCTGCAAGCAGTGTAATTATTGTTGTATGTTGTTTCACTGTGGGCTCAAAAAAAAAATGGAAACTGGTGCTGAAATATTGACAGCACATGAATTCAATTGTTCACCCAGTAGATTCTTGGGAGCTTGACTCAGAACCCCATAATTTCTCTTTTTGATAACTAAATATTAAGAAAATCCCATTTACTTCAGTCAGCAGGGATTATCTTTCCTTGTTCTAACAAAATATTTTGAGGACGAATAGATTAAAATGCCTTTTTTTTTTAAAAAAAATTCCCCTTCTTTCTTTTATCAATTATTTGAGTTTTTATCCATTCTTGTCCTTTTTTGGAGGGGGAATGTCACGATGTGAATTATTGCCAGTTGTGCATCTCTATGTTTTTCTGTTTCTTGTATTTATGGTCAAGCAGACGTATGATATATTCTACTACGCATGTCTGAATTCCAGAGGTCTACTCCTTTCCTTTCTCATCACCATTTCTACCGGAGGTAGAACTGATTTATTTCCTTAGCCAATAAAATGTAGTTCTAATAAGAATTCTTTATTATTTTTCTACTGAAATAAATATTTTGTTAATTAGATTTGAATCTCAGGTTTTATTTTCTAAGTAAGTATGTTTTCAAAAGGCAAACAACGATCCATCGACCTACGGAGTGATTTCTCCGTTAACAGGGAAGGTAGTGGGAAATACTATTATATCTGTCACTTTTCTTATCTGAGAGTTTACAGATTTAGCTCCTAACAATCAAACCCAGCCCAACTCATCTCGTCCCTGAATTTTCTTTCAGTTAGTCTTAAGCTCATGGTCCTTTCTTAGCAATGGCACTTAGACTTATATACCGCTTTGTAGTGTTTTACAGCTCTCTTTAAGCGGTTTATAGAGTCAGCATCTTGCCTCCCAATAGTCTGGGTGTCAGGCCGGAGCCATCTTTGATTGGAGACTTTGGCCTGCCACACTTTATGCTTTTGAATGTATTCTTGCTGTGGGAACTTGGGAGGAGCCGTTGCATGAGGGATGTAGAGATGTAGCCATAACAAATTCCTTCTAGATTCTCAAGGTCGTCCTTTGTTCAGCACCTGCCCGGAAGCTGATGGGAGTAACAGACACGATGGCAAAAGACGACTAGTCAACGTGATGAACTTGTAGGTGTGGGGGCAAAGGAATGAACTTTAAACTGGGTGGAGAAACCCTCATAGCTTTAGATTCGGGTTTCACACAGATGTGCCAACATGGCTCTGTTAATAAATTGGAACATTGAGGAATGCTTTGCCTCAGACTCTGATTTAGTTTTGGATGCTATTTGTAATCCTGACACTGGGTCCTCATTTTACCCACCTCGGAAGAATGGAAGGCCGAGTCAACCTTGAGCCCGGTGATATTCGAATTGCCAAATTGCAGACAGCCGGCAGACAGCAGAAGTAGCCTGCAGTACTGCACTCTAACCACTGCGCCACCACGGCTCTTAGACTGTGCTTTCTAAATTTCCTACAATATTTTTTTAAAATTTTATTCAGAAAGATAAAGTACAGTTAATCCTTGATGTACAACACTTTGTTTAGTGACTGTTCAAAGTTGCAATGACGCTGAAAAAAAAGTGACTTATGACCCTTTTTTCCACACTTATGACCATTGCAACATTTCCATGGTCAGGCGATCAAAATTCGGACGCTTGGCAACTGACTCATGGTTATGATGGTTGCAGTGTCCTGGGGTTATGTGATCCCCTTTGGTGACCTTCAGAGCCAGATTCATTTAACAATCACGTTACTAACTTTAACAACTGCAGTGATTCACTTAACAACTGTGGTAAGAAAAGATGAAAAATGACTCACTTAGCAACAGAAATGTTGGACTCAATTGTGGGCATGAGTTGAGGTCTACCTGAACAAGCTCCAAAAGAGAGAGGGGGAGGAGGAAGGGAGGGAGGGAGGGAGGGTAGGAAAGAAAGAAAGAAAGAAAGAAAGAAAGAAAGGAAGGAAGGAAGGAAGGAAGGAAGGAAGGAAGGAAGGAAGGAAGGAAGGAAGGAAGGAAGGAAGGAAGGAAGGAAGGAAAAGAAAGAAGAAATTTTATAATAAAAACAAAACAAAATTAGACAAAACATTAAAAATCTGCATTAGAAAAGACAAGACAAAAACATTTATACATATATTGTACCCCTTGTTGAATGAAGTATATTGTTGTAATAATAGTTCCCCACAGGGGCGGGTTCCTAAATTTTTTACTACCACTCTGTGGCCGTGGCTTATTTTGTGGGTGTGGCTTGCCAGCCATGTGACCGGGTGGGCATGGGTCTCAGGAGCTTGGCAGCGGCTGGAGAAGCGGGGGGGGGGCATTGCCCACCCGCAAGGCAGCCCCCCGCAGCGGGAGCCGCAAGACCGCGGCAGCGGTTCTTCTAGGAGGCTCCATCCAGCCTGAATGCTTCTCCCCATTCAATGATCCTAGGCTCCTGCCACCCGTTCCCCCTCCCTTCAGCAGCTCGAGAAGCCTCAAACGTGCAAAAATGCCTGGGATCATCACTGCATGTTCGTGGCTTCTCAGACTGCTGAAGGGAGGGGAACTGAGATAGGTCCTGCCGCCCATTCCCCCTCCCTTCAGCAACTCAAGAAACCTTGAACGTGCGAAAATGCCTAAGATCATCACCGCACATTCGTGGCTTCTCGGACTGCTGAAGGGAGGGGAATGGAGATAGCTCCTGCCACCCGTTCTTTCAGCGTCTCACGCGCTCCCTCAACCATTCTCCCCTGCTTGGACTTACTGTGAGGTAGGAAGGCAGCGCATGCACAGTGCCGGAAGCTCGGCTTCTGAGCATGCGCAGAAGAATTTTTTTAAAAAAAATTACATTTTTTTAAAAAAAAATGGTGGCGCCCAGGCACCGGCAACTGACCGCACCGGTACTGTGATGTCACCAGCGGGCCGCTACCAGTGCTATAGAGTGGACCGCACTGGTAGGAACCCTTGCAAATCAGGCCTACAATTTTCAAACTTCGTACATATCTATTGCAACCAATTTAACCTGTCTATCTACTATATACAAGAAAAGGTAGTTAACAGGTAAACCAACAACAAAGTTCAATTTCAAAGTCCTCTGTTTCTAACTTTTCCAGCCAGCTGATTAATTAAAAGAACCACATTGCTGGTTTCTCTTGTCTCTAAAGACAGTAAGAACTCAGCGGTCTTTCACAAGAAGTTTAAGTTTAAGAAGGAGTGCACGACCTCCAACCATCCTAATCAATATCATTTCTTTCCCCAAACAGAAAAACCAATGATCTGTTGGTGGAGTCAATAGAGCTTTGCTTCTCTAGTTTTACATGAAGACATTTGTGCAATCAACAGTACATTTAAGATGGTTGGGTTTAATGAGAATGTTAACTAATACAACTAGGCTCTCTTGTTAGCCATTATTCATTAAATCTCTCATGGGCAACCCTTGTTTTCAAGAGGGTGATTTAGCTAAATGGATCACTTTGTACAGATCAGTGGTTTTGTAACTCATAAATTAAGTGACATTTAATACCTTAACCCCTCTTCTTCTTCTTCTTCTTCTTCTTCTTCTTCTTCTTCTTCTTCTTCTTCTTCTTCTTCTTCTTCTTCTTCTTCTTCTTCTTCTTCTTCTTCTTCTTCTTCTTCTTCTTCTTCTTCTTCTTCTTCTTCTTCTTCTTCTTCTTCTTCTTCTTCTTCTTCCTCCTCCTCCTCTTCTTCTTCTCGTTCTTCTCCTTCTCCTCCTTCTCCTCCTTCTCCTTCTCCTTCTCCTTCTTCTTCCTCCTCCTCCTCTTCTTCTTCCCCTTCTTCTCCTTCTCCTTCTCCTCCTCCTCCTCCTCCTCTTCTTCTTCTCCTCCTCCTCTTCTTCTTCTTCTCGTTCTTCTCCTTCTCCTCCTCCTCCTTCTCCTTCTCCTTCTTCTTCTTCTTCTTCTTCTTCCTCCTCCTTCTCTTCTTTTCCCCCTTCTTCTCCTTCTCCTTCTCCTTCTCCTTCTCCTTCTCCTCCTCCTCACCCTCCTCCTTCTTCTTCTTCCTCCTCCTCCTCTTCTCCTTCTTCTCCTTCTCCTTCTCCTTCTCCTTCTCCTTCTCCTTCTCCTTCTCCTCCTCCTCCTCCTCCTCCTCCTCCTCCTCCTCCTCCTCCTCCTCCTCCTCCTCCTCCTCCTCCTCCTCCTCCAATTTAGGAGTTGAGGGAGATACAAAATTCTGGCTGTTGCTCTTCTGGTGGTCTCAACCATTGTTAATTGATGTTGTTATATTGTGTCTTTGATGTTGTCTCTCCATCTTCTTCTGGAACTGCCTCATATTCTTTGACCTTTTCCTTTTTTTCTATATGCCTTATACATTATGCATGGGGCCTCATACAGTGCTAAAATATTTTAAGTATCAAAGAGTCAAAGACTCCATGTATAAATACATGGAAGAAGAAGAACACTAAATAAATAAAAATAAACATTTCATCCATATGGCTTTTTCACTTTTTACTGATACTTAGTCAACTCTATCTTTTAAAACAGTGAAAGGAAAATATTTGACTTTGATATGCCTGCATAATTTGTGTAGCAGAGAGATGGGAAATGGTAGCTCAGACAATGATTGATAGACATACTAGGGCTTAACATCCAAATGTATTTGGGTATGAAAACATGTCCATATGCTTGAACGTGGAATAGCCACTGAGCACACTAATTCTTGCAATTCCTAATGTTGGCTATGTTCATTAGAAATACA
>JALIGW010000006.1:4782780-4827780 GCA_023053685.1 Diadophis punctatus similis
AACAGAATATTTGTAGCTCAGGGTTGAGCTGTGGGGTCTCTGGTGCTATATGAGTTTGGTTGCTATTTTTGTAGACATTTCATTACCCAACTAACTCAAATACTTTGGCCACCTAATGAGAAGGAAAGACTCACTGAAGGAGAAGGAGAAGGAGAAGGAGAAGGAGAAGGAGAAGGAGAAGGAGAAGGAGAAGGAGGAAGGAGAAAGGGAGAAGGAGCAGGAGGAGGAGAGGAGAAGGAGAAGGAGAAGGAGAAGGAGGAGGAAGAGGAGAAGGAGGAGGAGGAGGAGGAGAAGAAGAAGAAGAAGAAGAAGAAGAAGAAGAAGAAGAAGAAGAAGAAGAAGAGAAGAAGAAGGAGGAGGAGGAGGAGGAGAGGAGGACCGGAGGGCGGAGGAGGAGGAGGAGGAGGAGGAGGAGGAGGAGGAGGAGGGAGGAGGAGGTCGGTCGGTGGTGGTGGAGGAGGCTAATTCATGGAATGTAGTATCTATAGTTACTTTTTAACAGTGAAGCCTAAAGTTGATTAGCTTCAGGTCTGACTTCCTCTTTTTTTCTCTTTTCAATAATGTAGATCGATCAAAGTGAGGCTTCCCAATTTCATTTGTCTCTTAATGTAATTACTACTTCTAATGTAATGAATAAAAGCATTTATTGCTTTACTCTGCTCTGCTGCATTTTTGGATAACTGGGCTACACCCCTACTCTACATCCCAACGATTAGTTTATGGTCCTTTTCTTTACTTTTCATGGGATATTATGCAGCTTAATTTCTCAGAATTCTTTTAGCATTGGCTGACATTCAGGACTAAATACTATAACAAGAGCTCCTGTTGAATTCAACCCAATTACCATTGGCAGTTACCAATTGTATTTCTAAGTCCCTATTTATTTCTAATGAATGGACCTGCTACTTTGGAAATAATCCCTTAGATGACCTCAAAGTTCAAATTATCTGGGACACAATTTCAAGAGAAACTGTTTTCCTACGAGAAAGAGAGGGGGGGAGAGAGAGGGGAGAGAGAGAGAGAGAGAGAGAGAGGAGAGAGAGAGAGAGAGAGAGAGGAGAGAGGAGAGAGAGAGAGAGAGCGGTAAAGGGAGGGAGAGGGTAAAGGGAGGGAGAGGTTAAAGGGAGGGAGAGAAGAGGAAGAGGGAGAGGGGGAGGGGGAGGAGGGAGAGAGAGAGATAAATGGAGGGAGAGGTAAAGGGAGGGAGATGGAGAGGGAGAGGGAGGGAGGGAGGGAGGGTCGGGAGGGGGAGAGAGAGAGAGAGAGCTAGAGGAGAGAGAGATTTTTCTCCAGGTTAGAATAATGAATGGACCAGAAACCAGAAAGAGAAGTTGTTTAACATCTTCCTTTGTCTGCCTTGCAGGCAACTTTCTACCTGCCATTTAAAAGCTGCAGGGGAATAACAAATAATTAGTTTCTTTTTTTCAGTGAGTAGAAAAAAATAGCTGGAGGTATTTAACCGAGGAAAAGGGAAAGAGTTAAGCAACTTTGTTGCTTCCTTTACTAGTGATCTTAACTTTTAGCTTCTATAAATATTTTCCCATTAAGACAAAACGAAGGAGGGAAAAAACACCTAAGGAACTGAGTATATGGCAGAATGAAATAGAAAATCTATTTCAGTTTTTCCGTTTCTTTTTAAGAAAAAATTCTGGCTCACACTTATATTTTGACTTGGTAAACCTCAAAAAAAAACCTTGCATTTTCTATATACAGGATGGAAAATTCATAGCCTCAAATCTATGCTTATGTAACACCACTCACAGCCTCTCTCCGTATAAGGAGATGGTTTATTTATGTAACGTCCTCAGGGTGCCTCAGAGACCAGCAGTTAGCGTCTCTGATTGGTTGAGCGTCAGCCGGTTGCCGCGCGGGAGTCTTCCAGGGCTCCTATTGGTTAATGCGCTTGACAACTGCATATAAATGAGCTGTCAAGTCGCGGCTGAGGAGAACTTCTTCTGCCGAGTTGTTTTTCCTGTTGACTGTTGCCGTTCCTTAATAAAGAGTTTCTTCGCAAGCCTGCCTCATTCCTGTTTGCCAGCTCCGGACTTAATAATTTATTTATTTAGCATATGGCAAATGCATGGACTTATAGTAGTTCAAATGTTAATGTCCGGTCCACCCAGCCATTTAAGGACAGGGTGGTCTATGTTGAAAAAAATCAGACATTGGGCCGGTATGAGCTCTTGATGGACATTCGGACACAATGTGATGGATATTTTGTTGAGGAGCACCACAGTCACACTTGAGGGGTAGAGACAAGACCCCACTTAAACAATGAGTCCTGGAAGACACCATCTTGGATGTGGATCCTGTTCAGAGTTGACCAATGTTGGTGAGGAAGGTGAAAACCTGGCACCTATTGCGTGGGGCCATCAACGTAACCGCCTGGAACTGGGTGTTCAGCAGCCCATTTGGCTTTCCATAGTGTGTTGACGTCAAAGTTGTTAGACAGCTGTTGAGCAAGTACCGTAGAGGGCTTCCTGGATTTAAGCCTGCCAATGGATAGATGAGGAAGAGCAGCGTGCACCGGAAGAAGTGTGCGGAGATGAATAGACTGACAATGAAAATTACAGACAAGGAAGATTCAGAATATTGATTCAGAGTATGGGTGAAATTTTACGATTGGATAGAAAATGAATATGTATAGAAGTTAAGTTAGACTGATTAAATGGAGAATAAAATGTGATAGACCCAGGTGACAAAAATAGGTTGTAGAGGAGGCAGCATTAGAACAGCAGTATATACCTAGAAAAAAGAAGTTACTATATTTTTCGGAGTATAACACACACCTTTTTACCCCACAAAAGAGGGTGAAAACTTGGGTGCATCTTATACACCAAATGTAGCCCCACCCAGCCCTTTGGCCTCTACCTCCCAACAATTTACCTCTTTGCAGCAAACAGGGCAGAGCCTGAATAGCACAAGGAAGTGATTATTTGCCTCCTGACCCACAGCTGAGAGGCTGCAGCCATGTGGTAAAATGAAACTAACTAAGGTGGCTGCAAGGAGACAAATTGCTGGGAGATAAACTGCTGGCAATGTTGGACTGCTGAAACTGAAAGGAGGTAAGTTAATAACTATAAATGTTTGTAGAGTGTTCAAATTATTAGACTTATTTTTAGAGACTGCTTTATTATTGTTCTAGACAATTTAACAAAATGAAGAAGCTTTTTAAAATAAATGCTTGCTCTGAAGAGGCCCAGTGCTTTTGTATCTTCTTTTAAATAGCAGAGAATGTATACTTCCAGAAAGCCACATCAAATTTAAAGAGCTGTAAAAGTATAATCTGAAATGTAACAGTGTCCTGTTTAGTATTAAGATAAGGCAGCTGAGTTAAACCCTTACTTAGTCATGTTTGGAGTAGTTCTATTTAAATAATTGGGAAGAGTTAGTGTGATTACATTTAAGAAAACTTTCTGGCATTATGCACATTTCTCCAGTTCTTTGCTATTTCTATGGGTCAGGCACACATGCACAGGAATACACAGCAAACAGTGTATATCGTATGTACTGTTTGCTGTTTGGCAAATTTCTGGGAGGCAGAGGCCTTTTTCCCTTGTTTTCCTTCCCCAAAACTAAGGTGCATCTTATAATCTGGTGCGTATTATACTCTGAAAAATACGGTATATGTATAGATATGATATAGAAACTATATGAGTTTAGAAGGGGCACTGGTAATTAAAAGATGTAGGAGTATATATTATCAGTCTGTTAAACATATGGTGAACTATGATTAGAATCACTCAGGGAAAGGTTAAGAGGAGAAAGAGGAAGTAAAAAGGGAAGGGAGGGGAGGGGAGAAGGGGAGGAGGGAAGTAGGAAGGGGGAGAGAAGGAGAAAGAAGGTAGAAGGAGGAGAGGGAGATAGAGGGAGCGGAGTGCTATGAAATGAGAGGAAAACAGACTGATAAATAGCAGTATAAATAGGTGTAAAATTAGGATATTAGCAATAGCACTTAGACTTATATACCGCTTCATAGTGCTTTACAGCCCTCTCTAAGCGGTTTACAGAGTTCAGCATATTGCCCCCAACAATCTGGGTCCTCAATTTACCCACCTCGGAAGGATGGAAGGCTGAGTCAACCTTGAGCCTGGTGAGATTTGAACAGCTGAACTGCTGAACTGCAGTGCTGCATTTTAACCACTGCGCCACCTCTTGATTAATGATATATTGGATAGAAATGTATAATTATGTATGTTTTGATATGACTTATGGTATATGCATGGATGTGTATATGAAGATTGTGGGGGGGGGAATAAAAAAACTTTTCAAAAAAAAAGAAAGAAGAAGAAGTGGCTTTCTCACAATTTTGTTGTGCTCTTTCACTAAAGCAGTGGTTCCCAACCTTTCTAATGCCGCGACCCCTTAATATAGTTCCTCATGTTGTGGTGACCCCCAACCATAAAATTATTTTCGTTGCTACTTCATAACTGTAATTTTGCTACTGTTATGAATCGTAATGTAAATATCTAATATGCAGGATGTATTTTCATTGTTACAAATTGAACGTAATTAAAGCATAGCGATTAATCACAAAAACAATATGTAATTATGCCAGATCAGAAATTCTCGGGCCAGTCTTTGCAAGAGCACAAGGAATATCATCTTCCACAACAAGTCTACTTCTGTATTTAGACTTGATAACCAACAAGTGTACAGCAATATTTCTCAATCTCAGCAACTTTTAAGGTGTCTGGACTTCAACTCCCAGAATTCAAAGCAAAGCTGGCCCCTTAGCTGATGCCGTCAAAGCTCGGCCGCCAGGCGTCAGAAACGCCTCTCACCGAATGGCACCTCTCCCGACCAATCGGAGGGCTCGGGCGAGTTGAGTTGATATGGCCAGGCTTGTGGCAGTGGGGGGGGGGAGCTGAGGATGTCAGGGCGACCCCTGGGAAATGGTCGTTCGACCCCCCAAAGGGGTCCCGACCCCCAAAGGGGTCCCGACCCCCAGGTTGGGAACCACTGCACTAAGGCTTCCAGCCTTCGGAGGGCTGGTGGTGCAATGTGGTTCAAGACAAGGAGCCAGCAGGTAGGAGTAGATTTTATGCAACTGCTTATGATCCTCACTGTATCATTTAGTCTAGCATCGATCTTGCTGGTGTGGCAGCTATTAAGCCAGACAGGGGCGCAGTATTCAGCTGTGGAGTAGACCAACCCTAGTGCTGATCTTCTGAGAGTAGAGGCTGAGGTTCCTCAGGATCAAGGAGATAGTTAAAGCAGCATCCTTTGAAAACATCCTTTGAATGCATTATTTAATTAGAGTAGCATGAAATTTACAAAACCTGTTTTGGTTCAAACTAGAATCTTGAGGTTTGAAACTGCAAGGGGGAATTGACGTCATAAACACCTGACTGAAAGCAAATAGTTAATATTGATTGCAGATTAACAGAGTTGGAAGGGACCTTGTAGGTCATCTAGTCCAACCCCCCACTCGAGCAGGAGACCCTACACCACTTCTGACAAATGGCAGTCCAATCTCTTCTTGAATGTCTCAAGTGATGAAGCTCCCACAACTTCCGAAGGCAACTTCTGTTCCATTGGTTGATTGTTCTCACTATCAGAAAGTTCCTCCTTATTTCTACGTTGAATCTCTCCTTGTTCAGTTTCCATCCATTATTCCTTGTCTGGCCTTCAGGTGCTTTGAAAATAGCTTCACCCCTTCCTCTCTGTGGCAGCCCTTCCAATATTGGAACACTGCTATCATGTCACCCCTGGTACTTCTCTTCACTAGACTAGACATGCCCAGTTCCTTTAACAGTTCTTCATATGTTTTATCTCCAGTCCCCTAATCATCCTGGTTTCTCTTCTCTGCACTTTTTCTAGAGTCTCAACATCTTTTTTATAGTGTGGTGACCAAAATTGGATGCAGTACTCTAGGTGTGTACATGTGACATGGTAACAGTCTTCCAATATTTGAGGGGTTGTCACAGAGAACAGGTGGTCAATCTCTTCTCCAAAGCCCATGAGGACAGGACAAGAAATAACTGGTGAAAGACCATTTAAGACAGATCCAAGCTAGAACTAAGGAGAAATTTCCTTCCAGTGAGAACAATTAACCAACCTGTCTTCATACATTGTAGATGTTCCACCACTGGAGACATTTAAGAAAAGATTGGGCAGCCGTTTGTTCAGAATGATATAGGGCAGGGGTGTCAAACTCAATGGCCGGATCTGGGCCGCGGGGTGCTTAGATCTGGCCAGTGGGGCCGCTCTGGAAACAGCGAAGGACTGGCCCACAGTGCCTCTGCCAGTGAAAAACAGAGCTTGGGAGGGCTGTATGCAGCCCTCCCGAGCTCCGTTTTCTCTGGCGGAGGGTTGCAGGAGGCCGTCGCAGCCGAAAACGGAGATTGGGAGCCCGTTTTCTGTGGTAGAGTGCTCGGACCGCCACAGGCACCCCCCGACACAAGTGATGTTGAGCTGGCCACGTTCACCCTTGCCACTCACACACCCCCCCCCGAGGTCAAACACAACCCTGATGCGGCCTTCAATGAAATTGAGTTTTACACTCCTGATATGGAGTCTCCTGCTTCAGCAGTGGGTTGGACTAGAACACTTCCAAGGTCCATTCCAACTCTACTATTCTGTTTTCCATTCTAAGATATATACAATTTGTAGGAGGCTAGCGATGGCCAAGTTCCATTCTTCTTAAAATGGTTAGCAGCTTTGAGTCCATATAAAATAAATAAATTAAGTGTGCCATAATCCATTGAAAATAATTCAAAGATGCCTCCGGGGCTATCAATGTTATTACCTTGGAGAGCAACTAAAAGATGGTATGAAAACAACCATCATCCAGTCTCCAAAGTATTTGCTTTAGATGCCTAAGCCCTTGGTCTCTGCCTTTCAATATGAAATTCTATATACATCTGGATGGTCGGGTGGCTCGATTCTTCTGTGGTCTGCTTTTTTTTCTTCTTCTTTGTATTTGAGGGTCCTAGCAACCCATCTGCACATTTGAAATTATCTCAGCTTCTCTGATGCGTTAATTAGTCCTATTCTCTACAGCAAACAGAAATATGATTTAATGAGTCAACGGCACAGGGGTTTTTCTGTCTCCTGCTGAAGGCTATATTGTATTGGCTTTGACTTGTCCTTCAAACCCTATTGGGGGAAAATCTGCTGTGTAGGCAGCCTGTTTCGAGTTTTCCCTCCTCCTCTTCTATTTTAAGAATCCCTGTGAAGTTCTCTGAACTTTCTCTTTGGTTCATTTATTTATTTAATAAATTCATAGCTTTGTTTTCTCTACCATCAAACACTTTTTCTTTAAAAAGAAAAAGAGCTCTGCTTTGGGATTCCACTGTTACAGAACCATATAGAACAGTGATGGCGAACCTATGGCATGCGTGCCACAGGTGGCACCCAGAGCTATATCGGAGGGCACGCGAGGCGTTGCCCTGTCAGCTCCACGGCAAACCGGAAGTTCGGAAAAAACGCACTTCCGGTTTGCCGTTGTGCTGTTTTTCGCACTCCGGAGGGTTCAGGGAAGCTTCCTGAAGCCCCGGAATGCAAAAAACGACGAAACGGGCAAACCGGAAGTTCAGAAAACGCACTTCCGGTTTGCCATTGGGCTGTTTTTAGCACTCCGGAGGGTTCAGGGAAGCTTCCTGAAGCCCCAGAATGCAAAAAACGACGAAACGGACAAACCGGAAGTGCGTTTTCTGAACTTCCGGTTTGCCCGTTTCATCGTTTTTTACCGTCCCAGGCTTCGGTAAGGCCTTTGCGTGGGGGTGTGGGGGTGTGCACATGCATAGGGGGCAGCATGGGGGGGTTGTGCGCATGCGTGGG
Source organism: Diadophis punctatus similis (assembly GCA_023053685.1). NCBI lineage: Eukaryota > Metazoa > Chordata > Lepidosauria > Squamata > Dipsadidae > Diadophis > Diadophis punctatus. Next base: position 4,790,566 of record JALIGW010000006.1, read on the forward strand.
GGTGGGGAATGGGTGTGGGCACATGTGCGCGCGCTAGCACGCACACCCCTCCCTTTTGGCACGCGAACCAAAAAAGGTTCACCATCACTGATATAGAACGATTTTACAAGCTCATTGTACCCTTCCAGGGGATTTAAAGAGGAGGTTTTAAAAAGAGGGATGACTTTGGTTGCATGGAAAGCGAAGCTGTTTTAATTATAAACATATCAAAAAGTTAGGAAACTTACCGCAAGTCAGAGTTTTGCAGAAGCTCAAAATAAAAAAAAGCCTTTAAAATCTTTTAAATTTCAACTTAAGAACCCAAGGTCATCTTTTTATGCTAAAAAGGTCACTTTTGAAAAAGGTCTTCTACTATGACTTCCAGTTCAAGTGACAATTCCCTTCTAGTCGAGCTTTTTTTTATTGCATTTATAATATTTTGGAAAAGACAAAATCCCTTCAGTCAAAAGCTCTGCCCATGCAGTTTTGTTAGCAGCGACACGGATGCATTTTGAAATCAGCCTGAAGACGGATGGTGATTTCCCACAAGACTGCTAACTGAATCCAACCCTACGTAAAATTCCAAAGCACCTGAAGGCCAGACAAGGAATAATGGATGGAAACTGATCAAGGAGAGATTCAACCTGGAAATAAGGAGAAATTTCCTTAGAGTGAGAACAATCTTGCCTTCAGAAGTTGTGTCAGCTTCATCACTGGAAGCTTTCGAGAAGAGACTGGACTGCCTTCTGTCAGAAATGGTATAGGACCGTGATGGCGAACCTATGGCATGGGTGCCACAAGTGGCACGCGGAGCCATATTGGTGGGCACGCGAGCTCAGGTCCGGCATGCATGTGTACACCAGCCGGCTAATTTTCGGGCCTTCTGGGCCCACTGGGAGTTGGGAAACAGGCTGTTTCCAGCCTCCAGAGGGGGTGGGGAAGGCCGTTTTCGCCCTCCCCAGGCTCCAAGAAAGGCTCTGGAGCCTGGGGAGAGCGAAAAATGGGCGTGCCATTGCATGCTGGGAGCAGGGGGGTCATGCGTGCATGTGCAGGGGTGCATGGAATTGTGAGTGTGGGCACGCATACACGTGATCCCCCGCATTCCCCCCCCCTTTTGGCACACAAACCAAAAAAGGTTCTCCATCACTGGTATAGGATCTCCTACTTGAGCAGGGGATTGGACTAGACCAGGTTGCCACAAAGAAGAGGGAGTCAAACTATTCTCCAAAGCACCTGGGTGGAAACTAATCAAGGAGAGAAGTAACTTAGAACTAAGGAGAAATTTCCTGACAATGAGAACAATTAATCAGTGGAACTATTTGCCTCCAGAAGTTGTAAATGCTCCAACACTGGAAGTTAGCAACTTGCCGTGGCTAACTCACTGCAGGAGAAGAGTTACACTAATATTAAAGAAATAGTGGAATATAACCATGCAAAAAGGAGGGACAGAATGAAAATGTGAATGGCAAAAAATTAAAATATATGTGAATGGCAAAAAATTAAAATATATTTTTAATTTATTTTAAAGAATTAAACTGAATTGTTAAATTGTTCCACAGTAAGTTGTCCATGAGTTGGCCGTGGCGAGTTGTCTTGCAATGAGTTGGCTATGGCAAGTTTTCCCGTTCCGAGTGGGAAGAGTGGCAAAAAAAATGGGAAGGAAGGATTTTCCTATTCTTCCCATCGTCAATTGTAAATATTGGTTCATTGCAGAAGAGAACTATTGCGCAATGCTGGGGGGCGGGAACTAGTGAAATGGATTTTTTTGGGGGGGGGAAATGCTTTAGATTTTTTTCTGTAATCATTATAATAATGCAGTAATTAACTTTGCAATTAAATAGCAATTACTAGAGCTAGCTGATTTCCCTTCTAGAACTATTAAGCCAGGGGTCAGAAATAATATTGCATAGCCACAACTAAACATATATGAGAGGATTAACCAGTATCTGGGCTGCTTCATAAACCTAACTACTCTGAAAGCAAGTCAATGTCCATAGGAGGCCACCATGCTTAAAATATAGTTCAGTGCAATGATTAGTACAATAGCAATAGCAATAGCACTTAGACTTATATACCGCTTCATAGTGCTTTACAGCCCTCTCTAAGTGGTTTACAGAGTTCAGCATATTGCCCCCAACAATCTGGGTCCTCATTTTACCCACCTCGGAAGGATGGAAGGCTGAGTCAACCTTGAGCCTGGTGAGATTTGAACAGCTGAACTGCAGCTAGCAGTCAGCTGAAGTAGCCTGCAGTGCTGCACTCTAACCACTGCGCCACCTCGGCTCACAAAAATGAGACTTCAAACAGACTTCAGTACCAATCTGAAGTCTGTTATTGTGAGAATTTGATCAAGCCAAATAAATCAATATAAACAAACACAATGTGGCAAATCCGCAGCAGAATATATCGAGAAATGTTCAGGATCGCCTTACAAACGGGAGGACTTGTTACAGTAACCGTCACACAGAATGCTCTGCAACTCTTTCAAAGATGGCAGCTGTTAAGATATTTACGCTGACTTCCTTTCAGATCTCAGATGGGGAAAAAATCACAAGACAGATTTGGTTAACATAAAATTGAATTACAAATTAGGAGGAAATATTTATGTGCTCAGCAAGCAGTCAAGGGATCAGGCAAGGCAGTGGGTAAGAAATGCTACAGTTCTACTTTTCAAAACTCATCTCCATCAGAAACTGAAATGTAAATTGGCTATAGTCAACTACTATATGCTATGCTGTTGTTTTCTAACTTCTGGGATAATAAGCGCAAATGATATTAATGCTTTGAAGATTCTAATTGCCAATTACTGTAAATCCAGTGGTGAAATCCAAATGTTTTTACTGCCGGTTCTGTGGGCATGGCTTGGTGGGTGTGGCTTGGTGGGCATGGTACGGGAAGGATACTGTAAAACCTCCATTCCCTCCCCACTCCAGGGGAAGGATACTGCAAAATCTCCATTCCCTCCCCACTCCATGGGAAGGATACTGCAAAATCTCCATTCCCTCCCCACTCCTGGGAAAGGATACTGCAAAATCTCCATTCCCTCCCCACTCCAGGGGGAAGGATATTGCAAAATCTCTATTCCCTCCCCACTCCGGGGGGAAGGATGTTGCAAAATCTCCATTCCCTCCCCACTCCAGGGGAAGGATACTGCAAAATCCCCATTCCCACTCCAATCTGGGGCCAGCCAGAGGTGGTGTTTGCCGGTTCTGCGAACTACTCAAAATTTCCGCTACCGGTTCTCCAGAACCTGCTGGATTTCACCCCTATGTAAATCCAGCGCATTAAATTTTCTCAATGTAAGATTGAAGGCCTATCTTTGCAGGGTTCTTTGGGCTGTGTGAAGGGATAGCGAGATAGCTGTCTGATTTGGTCTACAAAAATCCCACTAACCACCCGATGGCAGCCAAGAGAAAGCTAGACTTTTCTGCAACTTTGCCACCATCTAGTGGCCAGTCAACTGTTTGCCCTAGATCAAATATTTACGATATTATGGTTGGAAAAATTGAGGGACAGAAACAATTAGGAATGTGTAGGTAGAGAAAGTTGGAAATTGCTTCAATACAGATAAGGGAATTCAAACTTGTGCAATGCACTCCCTGATCTATCTTTTGAGTCTCAATTCAAAGTGACAAAAACTACTGTTAGAACCCTGTTCAAATGATTGGGTGTGTTAATATATGATTAAGCCACAAATCAATGTTATGTGTATATTGCTTTAAATGCATTGTGGATGATTACTATATAAGTAAGCAAGAGAGTATGCTCAGTGTGGTTTATGGTTGGTTGGTTGTGGTTCAGTGTGGTGAGTGGTGTTTGACGGTGTGTTCCGGATTGAAGACTCTCTGCTGCTTTACTGATGAGTAGATTACTTTATGACTGTGTGGAATTGCTGTGAAGAGAAGAGTAACCTATCTGTGATAGTATAGAATTAAGTGATAGCTGTAATCTTTGTTTGTGAGTTAAAACAAAGATAGGCAAGAAGAAGAAACTTCGCATTGACTGAATGACTGTATGTCATTCAGTGTATGACTTGGACTTCCTATTTAACTTTGCTACTATTCAAGTAAAACTATTTTGTACATACTAAAGATATTCTGTTTATTGACTGAATAGCATTCATATCAAACTGCAACACCATTACTACAACACATTTCGCTGTGTATGTGCTTAACAGCACAATAACTCCTTAACAACTACTAAGGCTTTGTTTACTCCAGTAGAGAGTGCTCCATGAGAACAGAATATATTTATTTATTCTGAGTGGTTTTGTCTACTTCTAGAGTCGTTGCAGTTGGCAGAATCAGGCTAGCCTAGACTTGATTCAGAAGGGAAATAGGGTCAGCCTCAGTTTAATACTTGGAGAGAACATCTGAGTTGGTCACTAGGATCAAAAGTTTCCAAGCATTCAGGTTCGTGCCTGGAGCCCATAGAATAGAATAACAGAGTTGGAAGAGACCTTGGAGGTCTTCTAGTCCAACCCCCTTCTCAGAAGTTCTTCGGGAAACTTTTCTCTGGAGAGAGAGACACAGACGTCCCCTGAAGATGGGCCCCAGGACGAATCTGAAAGCTTGGAAGAATAAACCTTTGGTCCTAGAGACCGACTCAGATTGGATCTTGCAACTTTAGTAGCTTCCACTAGATTTAAAAGCCAACTAAAGGTAGCAATAGCACTTAGACTTATATACCGCTTCATAGTGCTTTACAGCCCCTCTCTAAGCAGTTTACAGAGTTCAGCATATTGCCCTCAACAATCTGGGTCCTCATTTTACCCACCTCAGAAGGATGGAAGGCTGAGTCAACCTTGAGCCTGGTGAGATTTGAACAGCTGAACTGCTGAACTAACAGTCAGCTGAAGTAGCCTGCAGTGCTGCACTTTAACCACTGCGCCACTTCGGCTCTTAAAGGTAAAGGTTCCCCTCACACATATGTGCTAGTCGTTCCCGACTCTAGGGGGTGGTGCTCATCTCCGTTTCAAAGCCGAAGAGCCAGCATTGTCTGAAGACGTCTCCGTGGTCATATGGCTGGCATGACTAAACGCCAAAGGCGCACAGAACGCTGTTACCTTCCCACCAAAGGTGGTCCCTATTTTTCTACTTGCATTTTTTACATGCTTTCGAACTGCTAGGTTGGCAGAAGCTGGGACAAGTAACGGGAGCTCACCCCGTTATGCGGCGTTAGGGATTCGAACCGCTGAACTAGCCGACCTTTCGATCAACAAGCTCAGCGTCTTAGCCACTCAGCCACCGCGTCCCAACTACATGTATTTAATTGATAGATGAATAGCCCCAGAATGAGCATGCTACATGAAATAAGATGAGATCTCACATCTATTATGTTTATATATGTGCAAGACCTTCCTAGAGAGTGCACATATTGTATTAAAAAGGGCTCTAGGTAAATGTCTCCAAAAGCAAACCTGTTCCAAATGTCAGCCTGCTTTATTTATTTGTTAAATTTATTTGCTGCCAATCGCACTACCAGATTAACAGTATCTCTCCTTTCCTGTACTGCTACTTCTGGAAATCAAACACACGCATGTCCATTTTAACATGTTATATTTTAATTTGCAGAGACAAAAAAAATGACAAGCAATTTATTTACAGAAAACTGTACAAAAGCAAATAAAATTATGCAAAAATCTTTCATAAATAGAGGTGGACTAGCATCGAATACATTTTTGCCATGTTTTTTTTTTCTTCTTCTTAGCATAGTTGCGTGCATAGTGACTCATAATAAACAAATAAGTTGGTTCTCTGCTTCACTATCAACATCCAAGTAGCAGAACAATAGTCAATGATTAATAATACAACGGATCGTAACCACACTGAATGTGAGTGCTTCAAAAAATCAGGAAAAGGAGGGCCTGAAAGGGTACTCCCCAGGTAGCTAGGAAAAATGCCTTCTTCCAAGTTCTAGGTTCTTCAAGGAATTGTCCAATGTTAGTGTTGTTCCTTTCAGCACTTAAGAGAACATTGGCTCTTCACCATCGATGGAACATCTGGAAAACGTGTTCCATTCTTTACCTTGTCAAATGCTGTTCAAGTCTTTAAGTGATGCTTAAAATGCTTTCTTTTTTCCCCAGCCCCATTTCCATTTCCCCACCCCTTTGCTTTCCAACAATGACAAGTTCCTAGGGTAGTTTTTCTTCCGATACCTTCCATCTGTTCACCAGAGTTCTTTTCCCCCCTACATAAAAATAGCATCTCTCTTGTTTTCAGAAACTCAGACAGTAGGCCAGCCAGGAATGAAACTGACCATATATTAGCCGAGCTGGAGGTCGGAATGAGCGTTAAGAGTTTATATCAAAGTTAATATGACTTTTTTTTTCTAATTCATATAAAGTGTACATAAGTGGCATGTCAAGCTAGGAGTGTGCAAAACACATTCACTTGAGTTCCTTGTGAAATCGAACTAAAACGGGAATTAAAACAAAATGGCTGCCAAAAAAAACAAACGCTTCATATATTAAAAGAGCAACAAGAGAATGAACAAAGATTCGTCAATTTCTTTGCCCTCAAAAAAAGAGAGTCATAAGTTCTTGTTACTGAGATCAATACTGCAGCTTTTTAACGTAACCTGTTTAACCTGTTCCCAAACCATAGTCTTTCTCTTCGTCTTTTGTTTTTTAATGGATTATATTTAAGAATGGTCCATTATCTGAGTTTGGTACCGTGTTTCCCCGAAAATAAGACCCTGTCTTATATTTTTTTGAGCCCTGAAATCAGCGCTTGGCCTTATTGCCATGCACTCAAAAGCCCGATTGGGCTTATTATCAGGGGATGTCTTTATTTTGGCGGAAACAGGGTAGAAGGGTTTTTCCCACCCACCCCTTTCTTTTAAATATATCATTTGATGCTTTTCAGAAAATAAACCGGGTTAAATATACAGGTTGAAAAAAAGTGGGAACAGCCCAGTATTTTTAGTGTGTAACCCAAGCGCTGTTTTACCATGACAACAGTATAAAAGGCACAATTGCATATTTTGCATTCACTCTAAAACTTCCCATTTCCATTTTTTATGCATTTGTTTATTTAATATAAAAGCACTCTATAGGAGTGTTTCCCAATTCGACTAATTTCAAATGAAAAACACACACGAAAAATATATATATATCTGTGGATCATGCTGGGTAGTTAAGAGAAGCTGTTGATTATGTTTTTGATGGGTTAGGTTTTACTAAGATTACTGAACATACAAACAAGCACACCTATTTTTCTTTCTTTTTTTTTCTTTTTTTTCTAACTTTTTTGACATCCTTTGGGCTTATCGCTACAACTAAATTAGCTAAATTGTTCGGTCTTATATGTGCCTTTAGGTGGCACACAGAAAGGGGGATACAGGCCAATCCGTTTCATTTTGAAAGTCTTGTTTTAACGTATTGGCTCTCTAGAAATGAGGTTAAAAAGAACGGCGATTTGGACTGCTACCATTTAGTGTCTGTAGGAGAATGCTCAGTGTATCCTAATTCTACACAGATAAATTATTCCATTGTTCTTTTGTGTGGCTGGTGGTGTTTTCGGTTGAAGCCTGAAAAAAATATGCATATTTAATGCAAATATATTAACAAGCATTTGACCTTTAACATATACTTAAGAGTTATACAAATACAGGAAAGGGATTTAGTCAGTCCTCCAATCAAGTCAAAATTTGAATCTCTGTTATCTATCTATCTATATATTTTTTTTATAAAAAAGGATGCATTAGAATGATCAATTCATTCCTAAACTTTCCTTTGACGTTTCTCCATTTCTAAAATGTGCCAATATGTTTAGTTGCTACACGCAAGCTAAGAACCAATCAAATGATTAAATGCAAAGAAGATGTACATTGAAAGAAAAAGCTCTTTGAAATTGAGAGTTTAAAAGACAAAAGTCATGAGGGATTTGTACCAGCTGATTGACCCCTACATCAGACTGTCTAATAATATACTCTATGTCACTCTTAAAGTAAACTATCCAAGCTACCTTGTCACTAAGTCTATTAGAACCATCTACCCATGCTTTAATGTCAAGTTAAACAACCCAAGATGGTGTTTCTCCACCTTTCCCAAGCTGTTCCCACTGCATTGACCGATTGTCAGTTTTATTTGAATGTCCATTCTTTATTACTCTTTTTTTTTAGATCATCAATACAGAACTAGCTCAGTTTTCCATACTCTGCAACTTATTGCACACACACACACGCAAAAAATATCCGGTCCATTTTTTCCTATCCCCTGTATATAGTGCAAACTATACAAATCGTCACGACCCAGAGCTCTACATCATCACGATCGTGGCTTGGATGCTTAAATACGAAGTCGCAAGCCACACCATTTTTGCATGTTGGGGAGTGACGTCTGCCAAGACTCTTGGTCACCTGGAGTCTCAACATGGTTTGGGTATTGCACGAGACTCCGCTTAAATGCACTTGTGTTATAAGAAAACCTGCATAATACCTTTGCCTATAGCAAATGAATAACCTGGAACACTGCGAGAACTCAAGAATTAGCATCCATTCTCAATCGAGATGCTGCCATGTTTGACTTGAAGCATATTCTTCTTACTGCCTTCATTTTGACTCTTCTTTCAGCTATTCCCCTGAACGTGTTTTGAAGCGCGTCAGATGGATTTGTAATTTTCTAAGGACAACATATTTTGAAGCCAGAGGGTCATGTTAATATAGTTGGTTGAACGTAATCCACATTTTTTAAAAAAAAATTCAGCAAGCTCATGTCATCGGTTCCTTTGGGCATCAAACTAAAATCCATGTTGACAACAATCATCATGCTTAGTGTCAGTGTGTTCCTGGATCAGATTTTACGTGACAAGACCAATGAGCGATTTCCTTGATCCATAGTGCGTTCTTTGGTCTTTAAATGACTATGATCATCCAAGCTAAATGTGGGTCTTGCAAAAATGACACCAGGTTCAGCAGTTTCTTGATATTGATGTCATGCCCCATCGTTCGTTCATTCGTTCATTCGTTCATTCGTTCATTCATTCATTCCTTGTTGTGTACATGTATGCTTGTTTTTGTGTTTGTATATGTGTCAGTGTGTTTATATATGTATTCCATCACTTTATATTTAAGTTAAAATGTTAAAGAATGGGAGGGGAGGAAGAAAGGCATGATAAAATAATAAAACTAGAAAGAGATAGACATCAACATTTTTCTATGAGTAAAAACCTAAATGTACAGGTCATGGTTTTAGGGAATGTGTAATATTTTGGACTACAATCTGAGGCTGAATATATTTTTTCCCTCCTTTCTTTCGTGTTTCCAGCCACAGGACTGTGTTAAAGATATGATCCTTTAAAAGTGCTCTTTTTTCTTCTTCTTCCTCTGTTTTTAAAAGTCATTTTTGCACATTGCTTTTGAGGGTTTCTGAAGGTTTCTCTCTGATGGAAACCAGGCACAGGCGCACATAGCAACGCATAGATCTACATGCTCCTTGGTGAAGTTCTTTTTCCACTGACCTATGATTGCAAACAAGCAAAGGACAATCAGAGTGGCTCAAACAGTGCTTCAGTGGCATTTTTGTGATGGTGTCTGTGTCTGTCTGTCTGTCCCTCTCTCTGTGTGTATATGTGTGTGTGTGTGTGTGTGTGTGTGTGTGTGTGTGTGTGTGTGTGTGTGTGTGTGTGTGTTTGTGTGTGCTGGGGAGGGGAGGGGAACCAGAATTTCTATCTCATGGCGTGTTTTTTTCCCTTTTTTTTCCCAATTTCAGGTTTGTTCCCTAGCAAGGAATTTCTAACGGTGGGTTTTTTTTTTTTTTGAAAATTAAAAGGAAATAATAAGGAAAAAAAACAGGTGTTAAGACATGCAGGGACAACAATGGTTTCTACATTGTACAATACAGTCAGTCAGACAGGATATGTAAATGCCTGACTGGGAGGCAGAAGAGGCGAGCCACGCCTTTGTCTCTTTGGTTAGCCCCCTTGGTTTCGACAGATTGGTTGCTTCCTTCCCAATTTCCAATGGTTTTGAGTGATCGGCTTTGGGCCTTCTGCTGTGGGAAAGAAACCGGCATTGTTACTTCCTGATCGCCTAGAGATAAACTTCCCTTCGACTTAAAGTATTGATAGTAGATGGCTTGTATTCCCCTGTCTGTGCCAGGGGGATATCCTCTGGGTTGGTTTCTTCGCTTTTGCTGAAGCTAGCTGCACTGAAGGTCTCATAAGACGAGGTTAGCTTTTTGTTTAGGAGGTTCCTGTTGCGATCGCCCATCAGGGAGGCCTCTCCGTTGGCCAGCTTCTCCGGACTGCCCCGTTCGTCGACAGGCATGAAAGTGGAGAGTTTGGGCTGGCTTTTCGGCTTCCTTTCGGGTGAAGTGCGGACGGGCATCCAACAGGAGTCAGAGTGGCCATACTCATCGCATTCCCGGGTGCACTTTCCCGTCAGGGCGACGTCTGGCAGAGGTCTTGAATCTGCAAACAAAGAGCAACAAAGGGTTTGAGATTTCGGTCCTTGCTCCCTGGGGGAAACTAGACAGGGGCATCTTGAGAAATTATTGATGCACCGGACACAGGGGCGGGTTCCTAATTTTTTTACTACCACTCTGTGGGCGTGGCTTATTTTGTGGGTGTGGCTTGCCAGCCATGTGACCAGGTGGGCGTGGGCCTCAGGAGCTTGGCAGCGGCCGGAGAAGCGGGGGGCATTGCCCACCCGCAACGCAGCTCCCCGCAGTGGGAGCAGCAAGACTGCGGCAGCGGTTCTTCTAGGAGGCTCCATCTGGCCTAAATGCTTCTCCCCATTCGATGATCCTAGGGTCCTGCCGCCCGTTTCCCCTCCCCTCAGCAGCTCGAGAAGCCTCGAACATGCGAAAATGCCTGGGATCATCACCGCGCGTTCGTGGCTTCTTGGACTGCTGAAGGGAGGGGAATGGAGATAGCTCCTGCCACCCGTTCTTTCAGCGTCTCACGCGCTCCCTCAGCCATCCTCCCCTGCTTGGACTCACTGTGGGGTAGGAAGGCAGCGCATGCGCAGTGCCGGAAGCTCGGCTTCTGGGCATGCGCAGAAGAAATCTTTTTTAAAAATGTCAAAAAATTTTTTTAAAAAAAATGGCGGTGCCCAGGCATCGGCAACCGACTGCATCGGTACTGTGACGTCACCAGCGGGCCGCTACCGGTGCTATAGAGTGGACCGCACTGGTTGGAACCCACCACTGACCGGACAGAAGACTTAGGAAAACCTTGCCAGGCCTGTTGTAAGGTAATTTGGTTCTCTTCCTCATTCCTCACACCTCTGACAACTGCCATTGCTTAAACAGTCAATTTTGGGGGAAATCTGAGGGTGGCTCATTTTTTAAAAAAACACTTGCCACATGCTGCCAAGCTCATTTGCTGCTTTCAAAAACTAGCTCATGTTTTTTTTTTTTGCCCTTAAAAAAAGGGAAATAATCAACTATGTTGCGGCCAATCAGAATGGGCGTTTGCCAAGACTGGATTCTGGGTATAGATGAGAACTGTCAGGTGCAAACAAAACAACAACCCAGCATCCAGGATAGATTTCAAAAGCACTGTTCATTTATTTCGTGCTACCTATACCCAAGAATCTGATCTATTAAAGGACAAGGCACGTTGGCTCCAGAAGAGGCAACAGACTTCAAGGGGAGGTTAGATTTAGGTCTCTTTCATGTTGTAGGGACTCTAGATTGATAATGCATTTGACTCCGCTATTGGGCTCAGCCTGGTCATCTCCTACACCCTTGATGGCGAACCTCAGTTTGGCTTTGGCCCCATCTTAATCATATAAATGGTTGGTTTAATTGTTTCCAAAGTTAGAGATAAAAATATATCAAGGCTGGCAAGACAATGCATTAAAATGGACAGCAATAAGAAATGATTGGCAGCACATTATCAACAGCTTTAAGAAATAACCGCTTGCATTTACAAGACAAAATCAAATCCCAACACTATGTGTTTATGTAGGTATCCAACTGCAGGAAGATTGGTGATTGGAAAGTGTTTAGTGAATGTTGCAGTGTGTTTGTGATTTTAGCACCACCCACTCCTGCTTTCTTCCCTATTTCTCTCTCTCTGTGTGTGAATTCCATATAGGCAGAATTGTTAGCATCTAAACTTACCCAAACCTTTAAAGGTATTTTATTAGTACTGCAAATAGAAGCAAAAGTGCAGTGGTTAGTATTGCAGGCTAACTCTACTCACTGCCAGGAGTTTGATCCTGACCAAGCATGAGGTTGACTCAGCCTTTCATCCTTCCGAGGTCAGTAAAATAAGGACCCAGATTGTTGGGGGCAATAGGCTGACTCTGTAAACCACTTAGAGAGTGCTAGTAAAGCACTAGGTAGTGGTATATACAGTATATCTAAGCACTATTGCTAGAATACAGTTTTATTAATTAACAAACATCTCTAACTGATTCTGTGCTAGTCTATGACATAATAAAGATTTGATTTGATTACAATTTTATCTGAGTTCACAAATAAATCTTGAGATTAAAAAAAAATCCTACTGGGACTTTCATGTGCACATTTATTTTACATTATGTAGCTATTCCTTATTTAGATTATACCTGTATGGCATAAAAAGCAATCTAGTAAAGCATTCTTATGTTGTTCGTTCACTGCAAATATATAGAGACTTTACTATATTAAACACATTTGGGATTTATATATTATTTTAAATTCAGAAAAGAAATGATCTACAATTGATTTAGAAATGGCCACTTGTTATTTTCAGTTTCAAGTTTAACTCAACTTCTAAAAAACAATATCAGCCATTTGGTTTTATATATATATATATATATATATATATATATATATATATATATATATATATATATATATATATATATATATATATATATATATATATATATATATATATATATATATATATATTATGAGGTGGAAATGAGTGGGGAAGTGTTCGTGCCAGGTTCCATTCTTCATCTTAGAAAAAGCTAGGCAGGATCAATTAGATTTATTATTAGAGTTGGAAGGGACCTTGTAGGTCATCTAGTCCAACCCCCTGCTCAAGCAGGAGTTTCTACACCATTTGAGACAGATGGCAGTCCAGTCTCCCCTTGAAGGTCGCAAGTTTTGGGGCTCTCACAACCTCCGCTGGCAAGCTGTTCCACTGGTTGATCGCTCTCTCCGTCAGAAAGTTTCTCCTCACTTCCAGGTTGAATCTCTCCTTGGTCAGCTTCCATCCATTATTCCTTGTTTGGCTTTCTGGTGCCATAGAGAACAGCCTGACCCCCTCCTCTCTGTGGCAGCCCCTCAAGTATTGGAACACTGCTATCATGTCACCCCTGGTCCTTGTCTTCGCCAGACTGGCGAATTATGACCTGAACAGGAAACAGCAAAACTGCAGACTAGACTGGGAGGCTAAAAATATCCCCAATCAATCAATTTATCTATCAATCAATCAATCAATCAATCAATCAATCAATCAATCAATCAAAGATCAGTTCCCTGTTTTACCAAAAACAAGTCATTTGACATGAAGTCACCAGGAATTAAGTCTAACCCATGGACATCAAGTCATTTATAGACTTCTAAAACGCTCATTGTTATGATCTTTATCTTGGCAAAAGGGTGCATCCGGGGACAACAATTTTTGAACCAAGGTACCTCAAAGGGACTAACTTACGGAATGTGTCCTCCAAAATCCAGGGGCCGTGATTCCCGAGGAAATGAAATTTGTGAAATTTGTGTTTGCTTCAGTGCTACACTGCTGGGCTGCCACAGTCACTTGATCTTAATTTTCAATATTCTGTGACAGTTTACCAGCCATTCTAGTAATCCCTTGCTTTCTTCTCCATCCAGCAGCAGCCACTCAAGTGCCTACTCAGGGGGGAGGGAGGGGAAGCTATTCTCCAAAGCATCTGAGGGCAGGACAAGAAGCAATGGGTGGAAACTAATCAAGGAGAGAAGCAACTTAGAACTAAGGAGAAATTTCCTGGCAGTTAGAACAATTAATCAGTGGAATGACTTGCCTCCAAAAGTTGTGAATGCTCCAACACTGGAGGTTTTTAAGAAGATATTGGATAACCATTTGTCTGAAGTGGTGTAGGGTTTCCTGCCTAAGCAGGGGGTTGGACTAGAAGACCTCCAAGGTCCCTTCCAACTCAGTTATTCTATCCTATTCTATACGAACATCACCATTCACATCAGCAGAAGTCAGAACAATCTAAAATAATTCTTTCGTGGGCTTTTCCCCTAGCAGGTTTCAATATTCCTCGCCAGACAAATCCAACATGAGTCAAGTGATATCAGAAACCATATCCAATTAGTATTGGTTTTCTTTTAAAAATGAAACTAATCCAACATTCAAAATTGGCGAGGCAGAGTTAGTCATTTTAAAAGTCTTGCAACAAAAAGGAATGTAGAAGAAAGTTAACACTACAAAATCCTCACCTTGGGGAGATTTATATCATCAGTCTGATCACATTGTATAGTTTGGCTTTGTAGAAATCAATAAACCCCAAGACTCCAGGATACTTTTCATTTTTTTGAAAGTAAGCACATGTCTCCTTTGAACTTAAACCAGCATTTTTGTATATACTTCTTTAAATTATAAAATATAAAGGGGGGAAATTCTGGAGCAAAAAAATCTTCCCTGGACAGCAGAGAGTAAAGCCAATAGATGGATCTTTAGTAGCTAAAACGTTCGTGGAATTGAAGACAACTACATGAGTTACATCAGTGGTGAGTTGCTGCCAGTTCGGAACAGTTCGCCTGAACCGGTGACGGGAATTCACCCCCGCTCGCCGAACCGGCAGCGATGGCCGGCTGTCCATGCCCCCGAACCGGTCTGCCGGTCACCGTTTCTTGAAAGCGGCTGGCAAAAAAACCCACTGCGCATGCAGAGAGGCTTCTGTGCATGCGCAGAGGGTCATTTCCCTGACTTGACATAGGCGTGCACTTCCATCGTGATGCGAACCAGTAGGGAGGGTAAGTAGAACCCACCCCCGAGTTACATCTATACTTGTCAATTCAGCAGTGTATTAAAACACATTCGTTTTGAAAGATTGTGTTTAAAAAGGAGCAATTGCAGTGGTAATCAAGAAACTGATTTCCCAAAGCGGCTTTTTGAATAAATTTCAGAGAAAAGCTAAACGTATTTCTGCTGAAGTAAACTCCCATTACAAACAAAATAAACAAAAATAGAGGAAAAGTTGTAATGGTGCCCTATTCAACTATCTTATGGGATGGGTTTGGGCTGGCAACATAGGACAAGGCCTATGGAGAGCAAACACCACTCTCTACCTATAAAATTGCCACCTTGGCAAGACGATCTACTGTATATCTAAGAATTCCAACATATAGGGAATTCCAATATTTCAATACCACAGAGAACATGGAGTCACTCTATGGTCCAAAGCACCTGAAGGCAGGACAAGAAGCAATGGATGGAAACTTACGAAGGAGAGATTCAACCTAGAACTAAGGAGAAATTTCCTGACAGTTAGAACAATTAATCAGTGGAACAGCTTGCCTCCAGAAGTTGTGAATGCTCCAACACTGGAAGTTTTTAAGAAGATGTTGGATAACCATTTGTCTGAAGTGGTGTAGGGTTTCCTGCCTAAACAGGGGGTTGGACTAGAAGACCTCCAAGGTCCCTTCCAACTCTGTTATTCTATTCTATTCTATTCTATTCTATTCTATTCTATTCTATTCTATTCTATTCTATTCTATTCTATTCTATTCTATTCTATTCTATTCTATTCCATTCCATTCCATTCCATTCCATTCCATTCCATTATTCTATTCTATTCTATTCTATTCTATTCTATTCTATTCTATTCTATTCTATTCTATTCTATTCCACTGCGCATGCATGCGCATGCACAGTGCCAAATCATCCGGACAAATTTAAAAAAGCAAAAAACAAGATGGCGACACATGATTTTTACACAAAATAAGAAAACCCAGAGATAAGATGTGTAAAGCTGTTTCCACAAGGTGACAAAACAAAATTTACAGCTAAGCAATGCCTGTCTTTTCAGTTCAAATAGTTATGAGAGTGTTGGGACAATTGGCTTCCAAGAGTAAGAACTTGGACTCACAAAAGAGTGACTTTGGTGGGGGGGGGAAAGCAACATTTTTTAAAAGAGTATTAGTTGACCGTAGGTCAACACAACTGGCGTAATTGCTTATACAGAGAGAGAGAGAGAGAGAGAGAGAGAGAGAGAGAGAGAGAGAGAGAGAGAGAGAGAGAGAGAGAGAGAGAGAGAGAGAGAGAGAGAGAGAGAGAGAGAGAGAGAGAGAGAGAGAGAGAGAGAGAGAGAGAGAGAGAGAGATAAGGAAGCTGTGATGTTTCCTTCCATACACCAGGATGACTCGACAGGAAAAAACATATATAACCCTTTCCTGGTGAAGAGCTGATAGGGAAGAGAACCTGGCCTAGAGGTTAAAACTCCTGCCTTACAAGCAGACTGCCCAGGTTCAAATCCCACTAAGGGTATGGCTATCTGACGAGAGCAAAATAGCTCGAAATAGATCTATAATAGTCTCCCTTTATTTTCATTTATCAGCAAAAAATGTTACACAGACACACAGACACACAGACACACAGACACAGACACAGACACAGACACACACACACACACACACACACACACACACACACACCTTTATTCAATTTCAAAAATATAAAGGTTATGGTGTGCTCAAGCTGAACACGAGAACACAGCAAAGGCAAACAACTCCATCTTTCTCTGTTCTCTTTCAAATCCGTTCAGCCACATAAAAAAAAAATTACCTTGGCCAAACACTCTCTCCTTTCAAATGAAGAATAGGTTGTGCTTCATATATCACTGAACAGCTTAAATTCTAGTTGTTGGCTCTCAAAAAGCAATTGTACCTTCCTCGGGACAGCTCCTCCGCTGTCGGAATCGGCAAGTATATCTGTGCGAAGCTGAGTAGCTATCAAGTTTGCCTGGAAGCACACAAATCTTACTGATCTTCCGGCAGCCTACTGTTCCTCATACAGTGCTTAAAATAAAGCAGCCTCTTGCTAATTTCCCAATTTTCCCTTTTGTGATAGAAAGGCAATTACACTGCTAAGTTAGGCCTCTTTGAAAAAGCCCAGGCTTCTGGAAGTATAACCAATCACCGGGTTCATATTACTATATGTGTTGGACATCAGCGGTGGGTTGCTCCCGGTTTGGCCCGGTTCTGCAAACCAGTAGCACCAGTGACGGGAGGCTCCACGCACCCACCCGGGACACTTCTGCGCATATGCAGAAGAGTCACACGTGCACAGAAGCATCACACATGTGTGCGTGCGAGTCAGAGGTGGGTTCCTGCCGGAGCTGCCCAGTACGCAGCTCCGGTAGGGAGAGGCCGATTGCGCAATTTGCGCGTGGCCGCTCCGGAGCCCTCTCTGCCGGTCCACCATTTAACAGATTTAACAGATTTAACAGAGTTGGAAGGGACCTTGCAGGTCATCTAGTCCAACCCCCTGCCCAAGCAGGAGACCCTACATCTGCCTCTACCTAGGATCAAACTCACGACCTCCTGATTGTGAGGCAAGAGCTCCACCTCTAGGCCACAGCAGAGAACCATGCACGACGCTATTTTTTCCTGTGAATTTTTGGCCAATTTTGCTTCTGTGCATGTGCGGAAGCAAAATCGCGCTGAAATCTCGTGAGGGGACACGCGCGAGAAAGAGATTTTGGCGAGATTTTGCTTCTGTGCATGCATGGAAGCAAAATCGCACCAAAATCTCTCTCTTGAGTGCGTCCCCTCATGAGATTTTGGTGCAATTTTGCTTCCGCGCATGCGCAGAAGCAAAATCACATGAGGGGGCGCGCACACATAGCAAGCATGCATGCGCCCGAAGCATGGAGATGCGCGCACACCACACCGGCACTGGTAAGGGAGGAACCCGCCGCTGGTGCAAGTGCACAAACCAGTAGAAAAGGCTTTTAGAACCCACTACTTGTGGACATGCCCAAAAGCTAAAAAAGAAAAAATTGGACGAAAATACATACATGGTTGGAAAAAATGATAAAGCAACACATAGACTTGAAACCAGAGACATTCTTGTTGGGCATTCTACCGGAAAAAATACGATAAAAGGACTATATATCTGGTTTTACACATACTAACTGCTGCTAGAATTGTATTTGCACAGCAATGGGGAAATGATGAGATTCCGTCAGATGAGAATGTAATTAAGAAAATATTAGAATGTGCACAAATGGATAGATAAAGGCTCACTATTAAGGATAAAGAAGAAACAAAATAACAAAATAACAAAATAAACAGAATAACAAAATAACAAAGACTTTGACTCTGTGTCAGAATGGTCAAACATCTAGCAACTCCAAATCTCAACCAACAAATGCTCTGTCCTACACATTGGCAAAAAGTATCAGAACGCCAAATACAAGCTGAACAGACACGACCTTGCAGACGACCCTCACTCTGTCAAGGACCTTGGAATACTCATATCAAATGACCTAAGTGACAAAGCCCACTGCAACAACATCACCAAAAAGACTTCAAGAACTGTTAACCTACTCTTACATAGCTTCTGCTCTGGTAATATCACACTACTAACCAGAGCATACAAAACATTAGCCAGACCAATCCTTGAATACAGCTCATCTGTTTGGAACCCACACCGCATATCGGACATAAATACATTAGAAAGTGCCCAGAGATACTTTACGAGAAGAGTCCTCCACTCCTCTACTCGCAACAGAATGCCTTATGCAACCAGACTTGAAATCCTGGGCTTAGAAAGCTTAGAACTATGTTGCCTTCGGCATGACCAAAGCGTAGCTCATAAAATTATCTGCTACAACATCCTTCCTGTCAACGACTACCGTATGTTCCGGCGTATAAGACGACTGGGCGTATAAGACGACCCCCAACTTTTCCAGTTAAAATATAGAGTTTGGGATATACTCTCCGTATAAGACTACCCCTCCTACCATCTTTCTTTTTCTTTCTGTCTTTCTTCCTTCCTAACATCTTCCTTTCTTCCTTTCTTCCTTTCTTCCTTTCTTCCTTCCTTCCTTCCTTCCTTCCTTCTTCCTTTCCTTTCCCTTCACTTCTCTTCCCTCCCTCCCTCCCTCCTTCCTTCCTTCTTTCTTTCTTTCTTTCTGTCTTCCTTCCTTCCTTCCATCCATCTTTCTTTCTTCTTTCTGTCTTCTGTCTGAAGAAGCACAATCAGGAATGGTCTTTGTGGATGGGTAGCAGCCAAGGCACCACACTTGCAAAAGGGGAACACAGTGAAAAGGCTAAGATATGCTGAGGCTCAAAAAATTGGACTAATGATCAGTGGAAAAGAGTATTATGGAATGATGAACCCAAGTTTGAAATTTTTGGATCCAATTTGTTGAAACCCTATGTGAGAAGAGTTGGAGAGAGATGGACAAATGAGTGTTTGTCACCTTCAAGGGAACATGGTGGAGCGTCTGACCTGTTTGGGGCTGCATTTCTGCCAGTGGTATTGGCAATATTGATGGGATCATGAATGCTGAAAAGTACAGATAGGTTTTAATTCATCATGCCATTCCTTCTGGAAAGTGCCTGATTGGGAAGGGAATGGATTCCTTTCTTGTGAATAAACAAGCAAAAGGCTTATTTAATAGGCCTTTTGGATTTCTTTGTAAAGGAGCCATTCCACTTTTTCCTCTTGTTATTTTTGCTTTAAAGCAGGGGTCCCCGAACTTGGCAACTTTAAGACTTGTGGACTTCAATTCCCAGAATTCTGAGAGCTGAAGTCCACAAGTCTTAGAGTTGCCAAGTTTGAAGACCTCTGCTTTAAAGGCATGTTTTGCAGCAGTAGAGTTCCTAAATTACGAGCAAGCTGTCAAGAGAAATCCTGATTTCTGCATTGCTCAGCAGCGCCCCAATCGCCCCCTCCCTGCAGTGACTTCAACAAAGAGGTTAAGGGCAGAGAGCTTTTATGCCTAGAGGGGAGGTAGGAAAGGGGAAAGAGGGGGTTGGGAACCAAGTTTCCTTTCCCTCCCGTCTCCCTTTGTGGTCTCCCTATGTCTCTTACTTCAAGTGCCTCGGAGATCCCTTCTCGGGGATGGGCACTCAAGGGGGCCTGGTAGGCAAGGACGTTGCGAGTGGGGGAGGGGACCGGGGGGGGTAAGGAGGAGGAGGGGGAATCCCCAGGTGCAGGAAGGAAGGAGAGCGAGATGACGTTTCCCCAGTTACGCCCCCTACCCTTCCAAGTCTCCGCCTTTCCTTGCAAGGTTTTCTGCTCTGTGGGAAATGCTGCGCTGCCGCTTCTCCTCCTCGGTTGCTGCATCTGCGAACAGCTCTCCGATCCCCTTAAAATCCTCCCTTTACCTCCCCCGAAGCCCAACATTTGGTGCAGCCCGGCTCCCAGTGGGAGGCTGCCTGATGTTAAGACAATACCCGGCGTATAAGACGACCCCTGACTTTTGAGAAGATTTTCCTGGGTTAAAAAGTCATCTTATACGCCAGAACATACGGTACTTCAGCTTCAACCACAACAATACACGAGCACATAACAGATACAAACTCAAAATTGAACCGCTCCAAACTTGACTGTAGAAAATATGACTTTAGCAACAGAGTGGTTAATGCCTGGAACTCACTACCTGACTCTGTGGTTTCGTCACCAAACCCCCAAAACTTTACCCTTAGACTGTCCACTGTTGACCTCACCCGATTCCTAAGAGGTCAGTCAGGGGCGTGCATAAGTGCACCAGCGTGCCTACCGTCCCTGTCCTAATGTTCCTTCTTATCAGTACCCATCTTATGTATATAAACAATGTTATATCTATGTATATTACCAACATGTACTTGACAAAAATAAATAAATAAAATAAATAGAAATATTTTTTTATATGGGATGTATTTTATCAATGGCTAGACAATAGAAACAGAAGTTAGAAAGGAGGAGACATAAAAAGAGGAAATGTTAATATGGAGAGTGATTAAAGAAGATAATGAGTCCTGAGGGAGTAGGGCGGCATAGAAGAACTTCGGATAAATAAATAAATAAATGATATTATTATGTTATCAATATTATTCTGATGAATACTAAAACAAATATGTGGATTATAACTGTTTAAAAACAACTGTACCCAGATCACACACTGTTTGATGGAAATTGAATGTTATATAAATAAAATGAATAAAACATGGGGGGGAAAGCTTGGGCATTTTGGACAGGTAATTCCTTGCCTTGAAAAGCAAGATAAAACATAGAAACAAGGATGGAAGTTACCTTGGAGGTCTTTCTAGTCCAACCCCATGCTTTATTATTTATTTTTTGTATTTATATGCTGCTCAACTCCGCAGGGACTTGATGTATGCCATTCACACCAACTCTGAAAAAGATCTTGTGGAGGTGTGGCTAGCATCGCGGCGAGACGACGCAACTCCCAGGGTCTCCGTGAATTTGTGCCGAATCCAGCTGTCAGGAAGGCAGTGCATGCGCAGTGCTGGAAGCTCGGAAGTTTGGACCGGGATCGCCCCGTAGAGGCGAGAACCAGAAAGAGCATGCTCTGCCGAATCCAGGGAGCCCGCATACTCCCAGTTTGGTTGAGAGATGGCTCTAAAAACTGGCTGAATAGGGAAGACGGCCATTGCGCGCAGGATCAAAAATGGGGCAGCCACAGGAAGAGAGCAGGGAAGAAAGAAGTTGTCGGTGTGATTGTGCTGCTGAGAAGTTTTCAATTTGGATTTATCTTTTTTAAAAACGGTTTAAGAACCCTCCTTGGACTAGTTGGTTAAAAGTGCGAAGCAAATAAAAGTGAAGCGGCGAGGAGAGCTTTTTGGGGCTGCATTTTGAAACAGGAAATGAGTCTGGAGAAGGTTGGGTTTTTGTTTTTTTTTTGGAAAGGAGTGAAAATATTTTTTTTTTTTTACTGAAAAGCTGAACTGGATATTTTTTTGAGATTGTAGAAAGAATAGAAATTATGTAAACTTTGACATTTATGAATGTTAATCTCCTGTTTCAGCTGAGGCCCTTCTTACCTTGGCCGACCCCCAATCTGGATATCCCTCTAGGAGCACTTAAAGCCACACCATTGAAGTCTACTTCTTCCCCTACAAAGAGAGTTACAGATTGCACAAAGGTGAGAGAGTTTCTGGTTAACTGACTGTAACAGTTTAGCTAGGTTTAGTTTTATTCAACATTTCCTGTGATTTCAAGAGAGCCATGTGCCACTGACCTCTATTCAACTGTATGCCCACAATATCCCTGGTAGGCAAAATGACATTATGAACTCTGGGACCTTTAGACAATGATATCACTAATTTAGTAAATTCATACCGTGATGTTGACTTGAATGCAAACATTGGGGTTAATATCCCTCTTCTCAAACCCATTTTCAATGGTGCCTAGCTCCCAAAAGGAAAGTTATTATTACCAGGCCTGGCAATCGAAGGACAAACACCGTAATGTATCCACATTTCAAAGATCCACTTGGTAGACTATCTGGACCTTGTTCTTCTGAATGAGAACAATCTAATAGTTAATTCAATTTTGGAGGCTCTAATGGAGCCAATGTGATGCTGCCCTGATTTTACATGTATATCTTATATTCTTGGGGCTCTCTGGTCGTGATTATTTTCTTGCAGACATTTCATTACCCAGACTAGGTATCATCATCAGTACTGATGATGCTAGCTAGTTTAGCTAATGAAACGTCTGCAAGAAAACAGCCGAGCTCAGAGACCACCAAGGACCTCTCGTTTCAACCCCAAGCTAATTCTTGGGGTTGGAATAAGAACACGGAATGAATCTTCATTCTCTTTTATCATCTGTGTTCACTTAATAATTCAATCTTCTTGATGGAGATCATTTTTTTCCTTAATCTGCCTCTTAAGGAAGACACCAAGCTCCTAAACCCTAAATAAGAGCCGAGGTGGCGCAGCAGTTAGAGGCAGGTACCGCAGGCCACTTTAGCTGACACTGATCCACAGGTCAGCAGTTCAAATCTCACCGGCTCAAGGTTGACTCAGCCTTCCATCCTTCCGAGGTAGGTAAAATGAGGACCCAGATTGTTGGGGGCAATATAAATATAGATTGCTTACTGGTGTAAACCGCTTAGAGAGTGCTTGCACTGTGAGGCGGTATATAAATCTCACTAAATAAATAAATAAATAAATAAATAAATAAATAAATAAATAAATAAATAAATAAATAAATAAATAAATAAATAAATAAATAAATAAATAAATAAATAATAAACAAACAAACAAACAAACAAACAAACAAACAAATAAATAAACAAGCCTCAAGGATAAATGGTTCTCAAGACTTGCTAAGCCTCCTGAGTTTGGATCCTTTCCTTCAATTCCATTCTCAAATGTGCCTCGCAGGCCCCCTTGAAGCAATTTTTATCCTATCTGTCTATTATCCTTACTCTTCAGGCCCCCTATCAATATTACCAACAGATCACTATATCATCTCTCAAACTAGGTCCCGATATCCTCTTGTGATGTTGCCCAGGTACATTTGTAAAGTAAAATAATAATTTGAAAGAGAAGGAAAACAATGACGGGAAGAGCTATAAGGGAACTGAAGCTGCTAAACTCTAGAACCGTGATGGCGAACCTATGGCACGTGTGCCACAGGTGGCATGCAGAGCCCTCTCTGTGGGCATGTGAGCCGTCACCCCAGCTCAGCTCCACCGTGCATATGCCTCCTGCTGGTCAGCTGGTTTTCTGGTCTCTGCTGCACATGCGTGAGGGGCGGGGTCACATGCATGGGGGCAGGGGTGGGGGGATCACGCACACATTGCATTATGGGTGGGCGCACGTGCACGCGCTTTCAGCATTCGGCACCGAAAAGGTTAGCCATCACTGCTCTGGGAGCTTTCTTGGTTGTGGTGTTCAATCAACAGCACCTTTAATGATATGTGTTTGATATATTCTGCCTAGGATAATTATTTCCAGAGTATTTTCACAATGGAATAATTATACAACCCAATCCATCTTAAAATATTAAATCCAACTGTACTCCTACGTATACATTTGAGACTCATACACACCTAAAATCTGGAAAAACTTCAGGAGGAGATTTTTTTTTATTCCCCTGAATTCACCATGTTAACAGCTGAGCAGGTTTTCCTACATTATCTCATTCTTTAAAAACAAAGGAAGCAGAGGTGGTATTCACTTACTTTCCCTACCGGTTCGCAAATGTCAGCGCACATGGCTTGCACGCATGTGCACATGGCTTGCATGCATGCGCACATGGCTTGCACACATGCGCACATGGCTTGCATGCATGCACACATGGCTTGCATGCATGCACGCATGGCTTGCATGCATGTGCGCTGCTTCAAATGTGCCTAAATAGGACAGCATAACCCTGGGTCGCTACTACCAGTTCGCCCGAACCAGTGCGAACCGGCTGAATACCACCTCTGAAAGGAAGTGTAAATCTATCCAGTTTATTTAATAAATCAGCAAGCCGTACGCTGAAATGTCTCTACTCGAAATTATTCCAGTGAATTGAAAGTGAAAACATCCCCCTTAAGGAATAGACAGGTTTCAGATGGGAATGATCAACCCTCAACCACTTTTCTTGTTTTATTCGTTTTAGTACTGTTCATCTTTGATCATATTAATAACATTTTATTTTATTTTATTTTATTTGACTCTCAATCACTGCCTGGTTATCCGTCAGTTAACTTGAGAAATGCTCATCCCAGCTGAGAGACTTCTGGTCACAGTCTTCATTGATTTTAAATCTGGCTTTGATTTCAAGGGAGAGACTACAGAAAAAAATATCTACGGGAATCCTCAATGGATAGAAAGTTTAGTCTTCTCATCCAGTTCTCCCATTCAATACTACTTTAAGAGTCAAATATTTTTTGCTGAAGACATTTCTTTGCACTACAAAGAGTGCAGAGAAGAACAACCAAGATCAGGGGACTGGAGGCTAAAACTTACGATGAACAGTTGCAAGAACTGGGCATGGCTAGTCTAGAGAAGACAAGGACCAGGGGAGACATGATAGCAGTGTTCCAATATTTGGGGGGCTGCCACAGAGAGGAGGGGTCAAGCTATTTTCCAAGGCACCTGAAGGACAAAGAATAATGGATGGAAACTGAACAAGGAGAGATTCAACCTAGAAATAAGGAGAAATTTTCTGACAGTGAGAGCAGAATTTGGATGGAACAGAAATTGCTTTCAGAAATTATGGGAGCTTCATCACTGGAAGCTTTCAAGAGGAGACTGGACTGCCATCTGTCAGAAATGGTGTAGGGTCTCCTGCTTGGGGGGGGAATTGGACTAGATGACCTTACAAGGTCCCTTCCAACTCTGTTAATCTGTAATCTGGTGCTGTTACTATCCAGAGAGGTGAGGCATAGTCATTGTGCCATTGAACTATTGCCATTGATCTATTGCAGTGTTCTTGTCCCTCACCCCTTATTTATTCTTTTGTTCCACTGATTTTTAATCTTGTCTTTGCCATCCAGAGTTGCAATTGAAAGACGGCTGGCTAGATAGGTCAATATAACAAACGAAAAATAAATAAATAAATAAATAAATACTGAGTGTATTCCTTCTTGTCTCAGTCTCTACTTTACTTTATCTTCCATCAGTGACCTCTTGGTCTCTCTTATTAATCTCTACGACAAGTTGCCTTGCCTTTTCTCCTGCCCAAGAGAAGAACATCATATACATCTTCTTGCCTATTTTATTGCAGCATCATAAGAAAGAATGACAGCCAATATGATGAAATCATTTGGGCTGGAGACCAATTCTCAGGCCATCCTAAACTGTAGAAACTGGACAGGTTGCTGTCTCTCATGGATCCTTATGGTCATAAAATTGAGGGAGCTGTTGGAGAAGAGGAATAGAGCTATCAAGACGAAGAAATAAAATGCTCCACGATTGACATTCAATCTCTCTCTTTTTAATCCTTAAGGATTGTGACTCACAGATTCAATTCACAGAATAAATAATAGGTCGAGTCTAAAAACTGACTCCATTCTTTCCTGCTCATTCTTGGCCCTCTTTGCATTCCAGCTGCATTTGAAGATGTAGGAGAGTGGAAATTACTCATATTCCTTCTCACCTCAAATAGAAATAATCGGTGCCCTTGTCAAGCCTCAATACTTGTCGAGAACAAGTGCTGTGAATTTCTCAGAAAATGGAAATAACCCAAACTGCATCTCTCAAAGTTAAACAACAGGATTTCTCCTCCCCCCACCTCACTTCTCCCTAACAAAGATCTGAAAAATCATTCTGAAAATAACAGGAACCAAATGCAGGCTCTATCCTCTGTTTCCAGGATTTCTGAAATAATCTGTAGCACCTGGGAAGGTTCTTTAGTGTGAAATGCAGAAAGGCTTACGAACAGAAATAAGTCCCAGAAAAACTTTGGATAACACCCAGGTTTTCTGCCAAGAAGAAAAGGAAGTGAGAAAGTATTTAGAACAGAATAGAATAGAATAGAATAGAATAGAATAGAATAGAATAGAATAGAATAGAATAGAATAGAATAGAATAGAATAGAATAGAATAGAATAGAATTCTTTATTGGCCAAGTGTGATTGGAAACACAAGGAATTTGTCTTTGGTGCATATGCTCTCAGTGTACATAAAAGAAAAGATACATTTGTCAAGAATCATGAGGTACAACACTTAATGATTGTCATAGGGCAGGGGTAGACAAAGTTGGCTCTTCTATGACTCGTGGACTTCAATTCCCAGACTTTCTGAGCCAATCATGCTAGCTCAGGAATTCTGGGAGTTGAAGTCCACGAGTCATAGAAGAGCCAACTTTGCCTACCCCTATCATAGGGTATAATAAGCAATCAGGAAACAATCCATATTGACATAAATCATAACACATACATATTAATTATATGGTTAATTTTTTGTTTATAGATGGAGAAGTGTTATTGCCTCAGTGGTGGGATTCCAAATCTTTTCCTACCTGTTCTATGAGAGCACGCTTTGCGCACGCAGCACTCAAAGACCGCCCTCGGTGTCAGCGCTGGTGAGCTGAACTGTTGTTTAGCTCAGCTGAGGCGTGGCAGTCTGCTCTGCCACGTGAATCAGCTGAGCTAAAAAAAACCAAGGGAATATAGGACAGGGAATGGTGGGGGCAGGAGGGCGGGGCCAGCAAGTGGTGGTATTTGCTGGTTCTCCGAACTACTCAAAATTTCCACTACCGGTTCGCCCGAACCGGTCTGAACCAGCTGAATACCACCTCTGTATTGCCTGTGTGTGCAGGCATCCATCAGAAAGCCAGTAGAAAGGAAGGGAACAGCAAAATCCCCATGTGGAAGTAAGTGCCCTTTAATGCTTAAAATGCATCAGGAAACCAGACAATGAATTTGTTAATGATTTTTTCTTGAAGCTCCTGGTTTCTCGTTTTATTCAGTCTTCCACTGAACCAAGTGGTTTTTTCAATCAATCTTTCCCATTGCTTTTTCCTGTTAATGTGTCTTGAGCTGGATCCACACAGCAGTCTAAGCTAAACTACAATTAGTTAATTTGTATATCAGTGTGGTGCATGGACATAGCCAGGCTGTTAAGTTAATGGTTTATTGTGTTTTACTGAGCCAATAGATTCAATAAACTGTGGTTCAGTGAGGTATTAATAGGGTCTTAGTACAATTACATTAATATTAAGGGAGAAATTTCATCTCTGGGTTCAACCCTTCAGTTTAATATAAACGTGAGTTTTTATTGCCCCCTTTAATTGATTATATAGTGCTGTACAGAAAGACAGGGCCACCTAAAAAAACTCAGCTCATCTTTTTCATGCTCAAAATCGTAGTCAAAAACTCTTAGGTAACCCTAGGAAAAAGTTGCAGCAGTCCGTAGCAGTCAGTTACAATACATAGATGTCATGTGTTCATAGCAAAAATCTGTTTCCCTATTAATTCCTATGCTATATGTGTGTGTGTTTGTGTGTATGTGGTATGTATGTGCCCATTGTTATGTTCCGCAGTAACTCAGTCCTGTCTGTCTTGTATTTGGTTCTCATTGTATGTATCCCTGTTTTCTCCAGTTTCACCCTATCCTGTTCTTCCAATAAAGCATTCAGATCTGCACAGACGTTCTGTTTTATTGGAGGATAGGTGGGTTTAGCTTCATGTCAAGCTGCAGACAGACTAACGTGTAGTGAGGACAGAACAACATCTATCTCCTAGGGGCCAAACTTTTATTGAAAGGAGAAGTTGGGCTATTGAATAGGAAACCGGAGTTGGAATTCCTCATTTCTTTAAGTGAAGTGAAGTAGAGCACTGTGCCCAATCCCCGTGACATTGTTCTGACAAGCTAAGACACTCTTAAAATGCTTAAACCTGTCTGAAAGAATCAGTGACTTCTTCCTTTCCTCCTCGGGCAAAAAAACAGTTAAGTGGCAACTGAATGCATCGTAAGGAGCATTTTCAGCCCTGAGGTTTGAACCACTGTCATTCCAAATATAATGTTATCTTGCATGGTGCGTACAGTAGAGATAGTGCATCCAGTTCCAAAGTAGTCTCTTTCAATAACATCAAACACAAATTTGCTAAGGGAGACAAATAAACTGAATGCAGTCAAAGACACTGGATTTTTCCTCCCTGAAAAAAACTTGTAAGAAAATAAGACTGGAAGCACAGAGGTCATTCCTGATAGTTGGGGAAGGAATAAGAGGTAGCTATATATTTATGTAAGAGCCAAGAAACACCTAAAACATGTAGTTAACTGGAGACAATGATGATGGTAACCATTATTATAATGCAAAGGAAAAGTAATTTTAATCTATCATCTCTCTCCATTTCTCTCTCATCTGTCAGTGTATGTATGCATTTCTCTCTCATTTATCAGTATCTGTCTGTCTGTCTGTCTGTCTGTCTGTCTGTCTGTCTGTCTGTCTGTCTGTCTGTCTGTCTGTCTGTCTGTCTGTCTGTCTGTCTGTCTGTCTGTCTGTCTGTCTGTCTATCTATCTATCTATCTATCTATCTATCTATCTATCTATCTATCTATCTATCTATCTATCTATCTATCTAGTCCTCAGGGAGTAGGGCGGCATATAAGAACACTAAATAAATAAATAAATAAATCTATCATCTATATTTCTTTCCAGATAGTAAGTCATCTGTGTACCAAATTTGGTTGAAATTGCTACACACACACACACACACAGAGAGAGAGAGAGAGAGAGAGAGAGAGAGAGAGAGAGAGAGAGAGAGAGAGAGAGAGAGAGAGAGAGAGAGAGAGAGAGAGAGAGAGAGAGAGAGAGAGGTAGATAGGTAGAAAATATAACTCTTTTCCCTCAAAAAATTCCCTCAAAAATTTCCTATGCAGTTACCTCAAACTCCTAATCTAACTCTCTTCATCTGAAACGTAAATGTTTTATTTCTTTGATCCTGCCTTTTGTCTGGTGTCTGGATTTTTCATCTACCTTTGGTTTGTCCTCAAAAAGAAGAACAGAGGATCATGTGTCGAATAATTAGCCTAGCTGATCTGAGCAATGCATGCTAAATCACACTAGTCATTACATCTGTCCTGACTTGAAAGAAGTGGTTTAGTTGTTCATGCCATTCCAAATGCTCACAGCTGTTGTTGTTGTTGTGTCTTAGTCAAGCTGAGGCTGAAAACGATATGAGCCTTGGCCTTCCAATGGACCAGGTGCGTGTTCAAATATTGGTTTTTTAAAAAACACCTCAGGATGTGGTTAGGAACTGAAGCCATATACAGCAAAGCTTTTCATCTTTACAGGTGAGATATCTCTGAACATTGTGTCTACATCTGTCCCGCGATTCCAAGCTGAATTTGGCTCTTTTGTGATTTCCTTATCTACACTTCAAAGAATAACTAAACCATAGAAATGTACAAGTTGGAAAGGACCAGTAAGATAATTTAGTTCAACTCTCTACAACGCGCAGTTAAATTATATGGGAGGTTTTGAAGAAGAGATTATTAAATAGCCTGTACTCAAAAACCTCCAGAGGTGGAGAACCTACAACCTGTGTAGGTAGACTTTCATTGTACGGATTTACTGAGGAATTTTCTCCTGTTGCAATAATACAAAAAATATGTAGCCACCTCTTATACCCATTATTTCTGGTTCTAGGGTCTGTGAGAGTGTTCTGCCCCAGCTACGGACCACAAAAAACACAGCACACACAAAGTCTGTACAAACCTTAGTTTACTAATTAAGGACAACTAATGAGCTTTCTTAGTAGTCGTCAAACACAAATACAGTTTAAAGCAGTCTTTTCTGAACACCGGCTGTTAATTCAACTTAATTAACAGCCAGCACAAGTCCACAAAATAATAACTCAATTCTGAGTAAACAGTCTTGTAGATAACAGCAATTTTACGGTGGTTGGCAAAATGCACAGAAGCAATTTGCAGGAAAAATGCCAAGAGAGAGAACAAGAGCTGATCAGACATTTCTGGAGTCAAGACACGAAGGAATATGAACGAAGTTGTTTCCTGAAAATTGGCTCCTTCGTCATCATCCCTTAAATAGGCTAGGGGAGTGGCCAATTAGCCCCAAGATGTACTCCTGAGGATACCTCCTCCTCAGGAACCATTCCTGCCTTTTGGCAGCTCTGCACACCCGTGCATTGAGAATAGGCTTCTCCTCTTCTTCCTCATCACTGATGGGAGCTTCTGGAGGTTCTGAAGGCCCTGGCTGAATCTCCGCCTCTGGCACTGAGTCCTCTCCAGCCTCCTCACTGTCCGACTCAGGTGCCAACTGCACAGGCCACTGGCGCATCACCACATCAGCCTCTGCGCTGCCAGAATCAGCTACCAGCTGCACAGGCTGCTGGCGGGCCACAACAGAGAGAATGTAAAATATTTCCTGAAGATCTTTTCTGTGGTATCCTTTTATATACCTGAACAATGATATTATGATTCCTTTCAAACACAGTTCTAAAGGTTCAGCATCTCCTTAGTTCATCTCCAAAGAACAGGTCCTTCAATCCCTGCTTCCTCTTTGTCTTCTGAGTGTATTTTACCTGTTAATATCCTTCTGTGCAGGGGTGGGTTCTAACTTACCTTGCTGCCAGTTCACTTCTTCCCGCACCGCATGGGCACGCCGCGTGGGCGCGCATGCACAGTGCTGAAAAAGCCAGGGGGGGAAAGCCAAAAACAAGATGGCGACCGCATGCACAGTGCCAGAAACTCGGCTTCTGCACATGCTCAGAAGAAAAATAAAATTAAAAAGTTCAAAAATAAATAATTTTTTTTTAAAAAAAAAGCAAAAACAAGATGGCGACCACATGCACAGTGCCGGAAACTCGGCTTCTGCACATGCTCAGAAGGAATTTTTTAAAAAAAAAATTTAAAAAAAGATGGCGGCACCCACAGATCGGCACCGACTGAACTGGTTCCATGATGTCATCATGACGTCACCAGCGGGTCACTACCAGTTCGGACGGACCGGTCCGAACCGGGAGGAATCCACCTCTGCTTCTGTGGTGCCCAGAAATGTTCACAGCACGCCAAGTATGACTTGCGTGCAGACACACAAGCACACCCTCAACACTCAAGAGCTGAATTATGATACAATTGATTTGGTGTGTGTGTGTGTGTGTGTTTGTGTTACTATAACATCCCAGTTTTTTTTAAATAGCCAGAAACAGTGCCAAAACAGCACTCCCAAGATAAAAGACAACTGTTCATCATTTGGGAAATGCAACTCGGAACCGATGCAAATAGAGAAACATAAATCCACACCGAAAGACACATCTTTGACATTATTCAATTTCACAATTTGTCAATGAAGGCAATTTGGACATTCAAGCTGTAGTCATCAAAAACTAAAAGCTGAGGCACGCAGTTGAGGGAACTAAAGTGACTACATTATTCTGAACCAAAGGTTGCTTGTGAAAGAAAGATGACACACCTTCTTTTTCAGCCTATATATTTCTTCTTCTTTTTAAAATGCCATTTCTTTCTAAAATCTAATATCTCTTCTATGAGGAAACAAATATTAGGAGAAACAAGCCTGCAAGTTTTTAAAACGTTGATGAGGATTTTAATAAACAAAGAGGGAAAACAAAGATAAAGTAATATTTAGAATAAAGGGAGGGAAAAGAGAAAGCTAAAAGAGGAGAAAAGAAAATATTTTAAAATAGTTTCTGATTTTCTTGACAGAAGTTATACATTTATCTCTATTCTATGATTGCAGAATGACTATCGTATTTTCCCCTATAATCTACTTTTTTCTAATCATCAAAAACTTAAGTTCATTTTTTTTTCTCTTTCAGGCAAATGGTCTGTCACGGTGTGAATATTGTCAGTTGTATGTCTATGCAGGGTGATGCACCCCTATCTTAAATATGATGGTACATTCCAATACAAGCAGAACACGTGATATGATGTTCTTTGCGCATGTATGCATTCCTAAGCCACCATTAATTCTCTTCTGCCTTGTCTGTCGACCTGAACGGTCGTGTTTCTTAGCAAAGATGTAATTATTCATGATTTATTGTTTTTGTACTGAAATAAATATTTTCTATTAGACTTTTAATCTCGGCTTTATTTCTAACTGTCTGAATTCCAAGTAAAGATCCAAATCGCATCTATGAGATCTTATTCTCATCCCAACATGGTCTTTAAAAGGTTTCCAGTCAACAATGAACTTGGGACCATGTCTTTTCTCTGATCGAAGAATCAAATTAGGGCACCATCTTCATTACCCATTCCTCACTGTGGGTAATGTCGAACCTTCCACAGTTCCAATATTTGAGGGACTCCCACAACGAGGAGGGGATCAAACTATTTTCCAAAGCACAAGAAGGCAAGACAAGAAACAACAGATGGGAACTATCCAAGAAGAGAAGCAAGCTATAACTAAGGAGAAATCCCCTAAAGGTGAGAGCAATGGAGAAAGCTTGTCTTCAGACGTTGGGGGTGCTTGTACATGTGATAAAGCAACGAAATAAATAAATTTGGAGTATGATTCATATTTTAATATTTTAAAAAATGAAAATGGAGAGAAAAATGAAACCAGAACTTTTCCTTTTCGGTTTAATGGAAAAAGAACTAGAGAAAAAAAAATTGGAACTTTGTTACTATAGATATTGACAGCAGCAAGACTATTGTATGCGCAAAAATGGAAGGACACTTCGATTCCTAGCATGGATGAATGGTTGCAGAAGTTGATGGAGTTGGCTGAAATGGCAAAAGTGGCTATTCTGATTAAAGTAAAGAACATACCGTATTTTTCGGAGTATAAGACGCACCGGAGTATAAGACGCACCTTCGTTTTTGGGGAGGAAAATAGGGGAAAACAATCTGCCTACCAGGTATTCATCTGGCTAGCATCCTTAGTCTGGTCAGCTTCAGCACATTATTTTATCCCCTGGTTAGGACTTAAAAAAACCTTCTTCTGAGAGAGTAACAATGAAAGAGCATGCAAGCCAGTAAGAGCTGGGAAGATAGTTAGCACCTGGTTAGGGCTAGAAAAAAACTTATTCAGAGCAAGTAGAGCAATGAAAAAACCCTGCAAAGACTTAGGGCTGGAAAAACATTCTTTGGAGAGAGTAACAATGAAAGAGCCTGCAAGGTAAGAGCTGGGAAGATCTGTTAGCACCTAGTTACGGCTGGAAAAAAAGCTGCATTCGAAGTATAAGACGCACCCAAATTTTCAGCCACTTTTAGGGAGGAAAAAGGTGCGTCTTATACTCCAAAAAATACGGTAAGTACTTTTGTTTCCACATGGAAACCGCTTCTGAACTTTGTGCTTGACGGGGAGAAGAATGAAACTCTGACTTTGGGATTTACTGATTACACTGATAGATCTTTATAGAAATGGCTTGTTCATACTATTAGGAAAAAGCAAAAAGTTGTGCTCTGATGTTAACGTCTTATTTTACTGTAACAGAGAGAGTCGGAAGTCAATGCTTCTTATTCTTCTTTTCTTTTCTTTTCTCACTTCCCCTTCTCTTTCCCACTGCTTTCCTATTTACTTTGTATTTTGTATTTTATATTACTTTAGAACTCAATAAAAAATGTTAACTGAGGGGGGGGGGAAGGACGTTGTGGGTGCGCCATCACTGGAGGCTTTCTAAAAGAAACTGGACAACCATTTAACTGAAATGGTATAGGGCAGGGGTCGGCAACCTTAAATACTCAGAGAGCCATTTGGACCTGTTTCCCACAGAAAAGAAAACACCAGGAGCCACAAAACTCTTCCCGTGCCTGACTATTTCCTGAGCTGCCTCAAAACTAGCATATAGAGTTGAATTAAAGGTTCTGTTTTCTTCTGAAACTTTTCTTTTCTTGGATTTATCCATGGTTGGCCTACTGGGGGTCGAAAAGCTTAATAAATTGCACATCGGTGGGTGTCGCACATTGGCAGTTGTGACACATATTTTGAGCGACAGGGAGCCGCATCAGAGGGATGAAAGAGCCACATGTGGCTCCAGAGCCCCTGGTATAGGGGATCAGACTAGAAGATCCTTTCCAACTCTGTAATTCTATCGTCTATATTGTCCATATTATAATCTTGCTATGTTTATTATGTATCTCCCTAGACTACAAGTTTAACAAAGATTTAACACTGGCCATTGTAGACAGCTCAGCTTGGTGGGTCTGTAAATTGGATGGTTATGGAAGAACCACTGTATTATACGTTCATTTTTGAGAAAAAGTTCTTTGTTCAAAAAAGACTGCAGCACAATTAATAGATCACCACATCCAAATCTGGGTTTAGAAGTCAAAGCAATTGGACAGGTAATCACATCAATGTCAATTGTCAGCTGAAGGTAATAGAAAAGGAATCTCGACAAAATGGTACAATTTTTGTTGTTGTTTGTTTGTTTGTTTGTTTGTTTGTTTGTTTGTTTGTTTGTTTGTTTGGTGCACTGCAATTCCAACCAGCTGAAAGGGTTGGAGGATATGTAAGAATCGCCTCTATCCCTTTCCTCAAGAAGTAAAGGGAATTATAATTACTAACTTTGTCAATGATATTATCAAACCTTCGCTGTTTGTGGAAATAGCATGGGTCTATGAATTTGTGGGGTCTTTAGTGCTCTCTGAGCTTGGCTGTTTTCTTGCAGACCTGTATTAACTGACTGGGTTACATCACTAGAAGTTACACTACTGGATTGCATCACTGGGTTACACTAGAAGGGAGCGGAGTTTGCTCTTTATTTATATAGAAAGAGCATATAAACAGAGAGCAAAACTCACTCTTCTAATACTGATAATGTCATCTAGTCAGGCAGTGAAATGTCTGCAAGAAAACAACCAAACTCAGAGAGCACCAAGATGCTTACAGTTCAACCTTGAGCTGTAAGTACTCTCTTCTATGCCTGAGTTTGAATATTCCAATCCTATAACCTTATAGATTCTGCCTTCTGTAGCTGTCTCCACATCTCCTCCATAGTTTTAGTTTAAATCTTCACTTGTTTTATATTTCTCTATTTAAACTGGGTGTGGGGGAATCTCATCTTATGGAGATCATCTTTTGGTGGCCTCCATCACATTGATCCGAGAGGAACTCTTAGAAACAAACATTTTTGTTTCTAAGAAAAGGAGCAAACTACAATTAATTAAGAGACTAGCAAAAATAATTGGGGAGACTGGAAGACTGTGTGAAAATGACTATAAGGAGAGCAATAATGGACTCCATCATATAGGGCCGTGATGACGAACCTATGGCACACGTGCCACAGGTGTCACGTGGAGCCATATCTGCTGGCATGCGAGCCTTGTGCTAGTTCAGCTCCAGCGCGCATATGTACACCAGCCAGCTGATTTTTGGCTCGTGTGGAGGCTCTGGGAGGGCATTTCTAGCCTCCAGAGGGCCTCTGGGGGGCGGGGGAGGCCATTTTTGCCTTTCCTAGGTTCCAGGGAAGCCTCTGGAACCTGGGAAGGGTGAAAAACGGGCCTATGGGGCCTAACGGAAGTCGGGAAACAGGGAAGGAGGGGTAGGGCATGCATGTGTGGGGGCGGGGCGCGTGGGAGGTATTAAATTATAGGTATGGGCACGCACATGCGATAGCGCACACACGCGCACTTTTGGCACACGAGGGGAAAAAAGGTTCCTCATCACTGATACAGGGAAATATGTTAACATTGTTTGTTGGGTAGAATTCCGTACCAAATTCTTCTTGTTGCAAAGCCTGTAACCACTTAGTCCCAACAATCTTCGGAAAAGAAGCATAAAGCACATAAATGCATCTTAATTCCCTTCATACTGTGTCTTAAATTCCCTTCACACGGGAGGGGGTAAAAAAAAAGTTAAGGAACATCTCCATGGCTTGCATGCTAACAATCTAAATAATTCACATTGCAGAAGGAACTTTATGTGATTCTTGAAGACCGAAGATGAACATCTTGAGACTTCTTGTCTTTTTAAGTAACTGTCAAGAAAAAAGTTGCTGTACTGCATGAGAAGTAGCAATAACCTCAGGGATTTATTTAGCCTTCATGCCATCTTAAAATACTTCATTTAGTGATGTGGAATCCTGCTGAGTTAAAGAATGAGGAGCTTAATTATCTGCCCATGATATACCTGTACATCTTAGCAGTACACAATGGGATTTAAACTGAGTTAGAAATGCTAACCTTATCATAAATTGCAGAGCTAGGCATTGAAATGTAAAAGTCCTGATGGAAATAATTCACTCATTCAATAGGAAGTTTTAATGCTGATGTATTAGGCCTGAAACGAATTTCTTCTGACAAAATTATTTTCAAGAATGGTTCCATGAAAGACTTGTTGACTTTCTTCTTTCTTGAAATGTTACAACTGAGCAATAAGCCCCCACCTAAAAAAAACCCATCTAAAATGTTCTGATTTTGATCCAGAAGTACGACAATGAGGGCCTTGGTTCCTGGTCCCTCTAAAAAAAAAAGGGGAGGACACTATACAGGTAATCCTCAACTTATGACCAAAATTGACACCAACATTTCTCTGTCTGAGTGAGACATTTGTTAAATGAGTTTAGCCCCATGTTACAACCTTTCTTGCCACAGTTGTTAAGTGAATCACTGCGGTTGTTAAATTGGTAGCCCTGCGGTTGTTGAGTGAATCTGGCTTCAACATTGACTTTGCTTACCAGAAGGTCATTTTATTTATTTATTTTATTTATTTATTTTGTCAAACATGTATAGGATAGTAGTTGTTTGTATAAACATAACATAAGTAAAAAAAGTAAAGATAAAAAGAGGACAATAGGACAATAGGACAGGGACAGGTAGGCACAGTGGTGCGCTTATGCACGCCCCTTACAGACCTCTTAGAAATGGGGAGAGGTCGACTGTAGACAGTCTAAGGTTAAAGTTTTTGGGGTTTGGGGAAGAAACCAGAGAGTCAGGTAGTGCATTCCAGGCATTGATCACTCTGTTGCTGAAGT
>JALIGW010000006.1:4832780-4845280 GCA_023053685.1 Diadophis punctatus similis
ACTAATCAAGGAGAGAAGCAACTTAGAACTAAGGAGAAATTTCCTGACAGTTAGAACAATTAATCCGTGGAACAGCTTACCTCCAGAAGTTGTGAATGCTCCAACACTGGACATTTTTAAGAAGATGTTGGATAACCATCTGTCTGAAGTAGTGTAGGGTTTCCTGAGTAAGCAGGGGGTTGGACTAGAAGACCTCCAAGGTCCCTTCCAACTCTGTTATTATTATTATTATTATTATTATTATTATTATTATTATTATTATTATTATTATTATTATTATTATTATTATTATTATTATTATTATTATTAAGTGTTGGGGCTCTCACAACCTCCGTTGGCAAGCTGTTCCACTGGTTGATCGCTCTCACCGTCAGAAATTCCTGTTTTATTGCAGTTATACATACAATATCGCATCACTTTATTTTTATGCAGAGTATTTCCAGAATTATGTACATAAGAAATACTGAACAAATAAAAATAAAAAAATAATAAATAATAAAAATAAAAAGCTATTTATTTGTTATAAGCATAGTTCATAAAATTATCTGCTACAACGTCCTTCCTGTCAATGACTACTTCAGCTTCAACCACAACAATACACGAGCACACAACAGATACAAACTCAAAGTGAACCGCTCCAAACTTGACTGTAGAAAATATGACTTTAGCAACAGAGTGGTTAATGCCTGGAACTCACTACCTGACTCTGTGGTTTCGTCACCAAACCCCAAAACTTTACCTTTAGACTGTCCACTGTTGACCTCACCCGATTCCTAAGAGGTCAGTCAGGGACGTGCATAAGCACACCAGCGTGCCTACCGTCCCTGTCCTAATGTTCCCTCTTATCAGTACCCATCTTATGTATATAAACAATGTTATATCTATGTATATTACAAATACGTACTTGCCAAAAATAAATAAATAAAATAAATAAAATAAAATATACTGAACTGACAGAACAATTAATCAGTGGAACGACTTGCCTCCAGAAGTTGTGGGGGCTTCATCACTGGAGGTATTGGACAACCATTTGTCAGAAATGTTATTGGGTTTCTTGTCTGAGCACTGGGTTGGACTAGAAAACCTCTAAGGTCCCTTCCAACTCTGTCATTCTGCTATTTGATTAAATGAACAAAAATTAGGGAAGAAAGACTATGATTTTCACATGAATAGTTCACAAATTCAAAGATGTACAGTTAACCTTATTTGTACATCAATACAACTGTTAATCCATTCCACTCCCTTTCTGTGGTATCTTTTTTTTTCTTTTTAATATAAATATTCCTCTGAAAAGAAGAAAAAAGACAGAAAGAAAGAGAAAAGAGAGAAAAGAGAGAAAAGGAAGGGAAGGAAAAGAAAGAAAGAAAGAAAGAAAGAAAGCAGGAAGGAAGGAAAAGAAAGAAAGGAAAAGAAAGAAAGAAAGAGAGAGAGAGAGAAAGAGAGAAAGAGAGAGAGAGAGAGAAAGAAAGAAAGAAAGAAAGAAAGAAAGAAAGAAAGAAAGAAAGAAAGAAAGAAAGAAAGAAAGAAAGAAAGAAAGCAGGGAGGAAGGAAGGAAAAGAAAGAAAGGAAAAGAAAGAAAGAGAGAGAGAGAGAGAGAGAGAGAAAGAAAGAAAGAAAGAAAGAAAGAAAGAGAGGGAGGGAGGAAGGAAGGAAGGAAGGAAAAGAAAGAAAGGAAAAGAAAGAGAAAGAGAGAGAGAGAAAGAGAAAGAAAGAAAGAAAGGGAGGGAGGGAGGGAGGGAGGAAGGAAGGAAAAGAAAGAGAGAGAGAGAGAGAGAAAGAAAGAAAGAAAGAAAGAAGGGATGGAGGAAGGAAGGAAGGGAGGAAGGAAGGAAGGAAGGAGGAAGGAAGGAAAGAAAGAAAAGAAAGAAAGGAAAAGAGAAAGAAAGAAAGAAAGAGAGAGAGAGAGAAAGAAGAAAGAAAGAAAGAAAGAAAGAAATGAAGAAAGCAGGGAGGAAGGAAAAGAAACAAAGAAAAAGGAAGAGAAAGAAAGAAAGAGAGAGGGAAAGAAAGAGAGAGAGAGAGAAAGCAGGGATAGAGGGAGGGAGGGAAGGAGGAAGGAAGGAGTGATTGAGTGAATGAGGGAGGGAGGGAGGGAGGGAGGGAGGGAGGGAGGGAGGAAGGAAGGAAGGAAGGAAGGAAGGAAGGAAGGAAGGATGGGCACTCTCAGGTCTTTTGGTACAGAAACTCAGACTAAATGCCAACATCATGACACATTTCCCTCTATGAACCTTGTTTCCAAAGTACCCTACAAAAATCTCCGTGATGCATCATATTGAAACTTGCAACAACAGCGCTACAGATTGTTTAATGCAACAGCAAACACGGCTTTCTATATATCCACTTCTTTGCTGAGGCTACTTCTCATCAGTCAGACAGAAGGAAGCGGGAAACAAAAGAAGCCAGAACTGACAAAGAAAAGCCAATCAGTGTTTCTCTTTTTTGACAAAGCTACGAAAATATACCCCTAAATAACCAAGGAATGCTAAAACAGCCAATGAGGAGAGAGCCATCACTCTAATGGTTATTTGGACCGCTCTTCTGTACAGCTGGAAGCTGGAAGCCATGGCAGACATTAGAATAGAATAAAATTAGAAGGGACCTTAGAGGTCTTCTAGTCCAACCTTCTTATCAAGCAGGAGACCCTATACCAGTGATGATGAACCTCCTTCCCTCCCTCCTTCCCTCCTAACTTCCCCTTTTCCTTCTTTCTCTGTCCATTTTCTTTCTTTCTTTCTTTCTTTCTTTCTTTCTTTCTTTCTTTCTTTCTTTCTTTCTTTCTTTCTTTCTTTCTTTTCTTTCTTTCTCTTTCTTTCTTTTTCTTCTTTCTTTCTTTCTTTCTTTCTTTCTTTCTTTCTTTCTTTCTTTCTTTCTTTCTTTCTTTCTTTCTTTCTTTCTTTTTTTCCTTTCTTTCTCTCTCTCTCTCCCTCTCTCTCTCTCCCTTCCTGCCTGCCTGCCTTTTCTTTTTTCTTTTTTCTTTTTTCTTTTTTCTTTTTTCTTCCTTCCTTCTTTTTTCTTTCTTCTTCATTCGTTCATTCGTTCCTTTGTTCTTCCTCCCTCCCTTCCTTCCTTCCTTCCTTCCTTCCTTCCTTCCTTCCTTCCTTCCTTCCTTCCTTCCTTCCTTCCTCCCTCCCTCCCTCCCTCCTCTTCTCTTCTCTTTTTTCCTTACATGGCCTTATATGGTGGCCCACCTCACACACTGACCCAAACTGGCTCACAGCAACCAATAAAAAACAACAGGAACAAAATAATATAGCCCTTGCAAATGTCAGAAATTCAAAACATACTCCCCTCTTCTTCCAACACTCGCGTTCTATGCAAGGCTCAGTACTTCTATTTTATAAAAAAGATACATTTTTAAACAGAATGGGAATAGATAAGTAACCGAATCACAGTGTAAAGGCCATTTTAGGCTGCAATCCTATTCACACAGCGGAACCGATTTTGAGCAAACACACGAAGGAGTCCCTCTGCGTTCCTTCCTTAATCACCCATAAAGCCTGCTACAATATCATCTTTGATCTCTTGCAGTATTTTATCATATAATCCTTTCATTTGAGATTTACTGAACTGAGCACACATCTGTGATCCTTCTCGAGTTAATATTGACCAAAGCACCCTCAAAAATATCATTATATGACGATAGAAGATTTGGTCAATGTTATGAGCTTCAAAACATTAAAAACCAGCAGTGTATTTATGCCTCTGTCTTTACGGGCGGTTTGCTGGAAGCCAAAGCTGATTGCATCTGTTGGAAAATATTGAATGCTGGATGCAAAGAGATTATTAAAACATAGCGTCTCACTTCATACCTGACAATATGTTTCGAAGGAGATTTAAAAGTTTTAGATAAATATTGGAGAGAAAGTATATCAGTTAGATTCCAGCAAATTAAAAAGTCTATCGGCTTCTATTTTACACCACCCATCTGTTCAAAACATAGCAGATAAAAACATGTTTCATCCAATCCAGAGAATAATTATTGCCTCTTCTGCGGAGTTTTCCCCTCCTCGAAGATCTAGTCCCTCAAGCACCTTAATAAATATTCATAATCTCCTTTGTTATTAAAAAAAGTCCCTGATTTCAAATCAGTTTTATGTATTATTTTTTTAAATCCCTGGTTATCTTTGGATTGATTGTTGCATGCCCGTTTGAAAGGAAAACAAGGGATAAAAAATATTGAATAGATTAGGGCAAGAAACTGACCTTAGCAAAAACTGAATAACAAAATAAACAGAGTTGGAAGGGACATTGGAGATCATCTATCTCAGGGGTGTCAAACTCAATTTCATTGAGAGCCGCATCAGGGTTGTATTTCACCTCGGGGGGGGGGGCAGGGAGGGTATGGCCAGATCAATGTCACTCGTGTCAGGGTACCTCTGGTGGCCTGAGCACTCTGCCAGCGAAAACAGGCTCCCGAGCTCTGTTTTCGGCTGCGACGGCCTCCTGCAACCCTCTGCCAGCAAAAACGGAGCCTCCCGAGGTGATTCGAGGTGAGAAGCCAAGGTGGTGCAGCGGTTAGAGAGCAGTACTGCAGGCCACTTTAGCTGAAGGTGATCCGCAGGTCAGCGGTTCAAATCTCACCAGCTCAAGGTTGACTCAGCCTTCCATCCTTCCGAGGTAGGTAAAATGAGGACCCAGATTGTTGGGGGCAATATAAATATACATTGCTTACTGGTGTAAACCGCTTAGAGAGTGCTTGCACTGTGAGGCAGTATAAAAATGTCACAAACAAACAAACAAACAAACAAACAAATAAATAAATAAATTCTTTGCCGTTTCCAGGGCAGGCCCATGGGCCAGATCTAAGCACTCCATGGCCTAAATCCGGCCCCCAGGCCTTGAGTTTGACACCCCTGGTCTATCTAGTCCAAACCCTGCTCAGGCAGGA
The DNA here is from genome assembly GCA_023053685.1 of Diadophis punctatus similis. NCBI lineage: Eukaryota > Metazoa > Chordata > Lepidosauria > Squamata > Dipsadidae > Diadophis > Diadophis punctatus. The sequence continues at coordinate 4,837,669 of JALIGW010000006.1, forward strand.
AACCCCACACCACTTCAGACAAATGGTTATCCAATATCTTCTTAAAAACTTCCAGTGTTGGAGCATTTACAACTTCGGGAGGCAAGTTGTTCCACTGATTAATTGTTCTAACTGTCAGGAAACTTCTCCTTAGTTCTAAGTTGCTTCTCTCCTTGTTTAGTTTCCACCCATTGCTTCTTGTTCTGCCTTCAGGTGCTTTGGAGAATAGGTTGACTCCCTCTTCTTTGTGGCAACCCCTGAGATATTGGAACACTGCTATCATGTCCTTCTTTTCATTAAACCACACATATCCAATTCCAGCAACCGTTCTTTATGTTTTAGCCTCCAGTCCCCTAATCATCTTTGTTGCTCTTCTCTGTACTCATGTTAGAGCCTCAACATCTTTTTAACATCATGGCAACCAAAATTGGATGCCGTATTCCAAGTGTGGTCTTACCAAGGCATCACACAAGCTTAATTGGCATGGCATGTACCAGAAGTTTCTAGTCAGTTGGACACCTCTTGGCTAAGAAAGTTTCTCCTCACTTCCAGGTTGAATCTCTCCTTGGTCAGCTTCCATCCGTTATTCCTTGTTTGGCTTTCTGGTGCCATAGGGAACAGCCTGACCCCCTCCTCTCTGTGGCATCCCCTCAGGTATTGGAACACTGCTATCATGTCACCCCTGGTCCTTCTCTTCGCCAGACTGGCCAAGCTCAGTTCCTGCAACCGCTCTTTGTATGTTTTATTTTCCAGACCCTTTATCATCCTGGTTGCTCATATAATATAAGCCGGGGTACGGCTTATATTATGAGCATCCTGACAAATCATGCTAGGGCTTATTTTCTGATTGGGTCTTATTTTTTGGGAAACGGTATTATGTTGGGAAGGGGAAACTTCTTGACCTACGCTTTTTTAATTGTGGTCAACATTTCTGGAAACCTACACAGCAAGTGGTGCAGTGGTTAAATGCTGCGACTGCAGGCTGACTGCTAGTTCAGCAGTTCAGCTGTTCAAATCTCACTAGGCTCAAGGTTGACTCAGCCTTCCATCCTTCTGAGGTCGGTAAAATGAGGACCCAGATTGTTGGGGGCAATATGCTGAACTCTGTAAACCGCTTAGAGAGGGCTGTAAAGCACTATGAAGCGGTATATAAGTAAAGTGCTATTTTCCAGCTCTCTCAGCAAAGATCTGAACAACCAGCTTATTTAGTTTAGCAGAAGGCATTTTGGCCAGAATTCTCAAGGTGTTTAAGCATTCTGAACTCCAAATCAATGGTTTTAAGCATACTTAATGCCGCACCAAATTGCAACTTCTGTCATTTGCACAAGAGCTTAAGCAAATCACTCTTCTCAGACGAAGTTTAATACACCTAAGGCACAACTTTGACAGGAGGCATTGAATTGTTGGTTTAGAGAGAAATCTTGTTAATTTGGACTTCATTAGCTCTTCCTTCAAATGAAGGAAAAACACTGGTTTCTCCAGGATTTTTTAACTGAAATGCCAGGTGATCTATCAGGACACTGGGGAAGGGAAAATCACGTTCATTTTTTTCCTCTGCCTTTTTCAGTTTCAATAATTTACATACTTTACCCTGAACATCAAAACTTCTCAAACTCCACTGTAGCAGTAGCGTTTAAGACGACTGTAAAAATATTCCAAATCTTTATCAGGTATGCTATTTTGGGAGGGAATATCACATCAGATTTTTACACTGTGTTTATTATCATTTCACACGGGGAAAAAGAACAGAAGGTTCATAAAAATATTTTAGCCCCCCAAAGATGGAAGTTATGCTCTAGATGTATTCTTTCTTTCCCGCACTGTGCATGCATTAAAAAAGAGAGAAACATAATTAAATGCAACATAAATTAAGCAAAGAAAGGACCATTTCTTAAAAGAAATAAAAATGTGACCACAGTCAGTTTTCAATCACAGAAACATCAAGGCAATTGAAAAGTGATTTATGTTGTGCTTCAAACAGCTTTCACAAACTGATTATTATCCAAAATAATATAATTGCTACCTTTCTCTCACATATTCTCCCCTTTTTGTTGTTGTCAAAATGGAATATACTGATCTCATTTAAGTACTACTGAAGAAACATTTCTCTGGGAAATAGAAATATCCTCCAAAGTTATGGGTAGATAAAAATCCAGAAATTCTTTCAGGTAGCAATAGTTACCTAAAAATGCTTCTTTTTTGCAATGTTTTGCTCAGTTTAATTCAAAAGGGTTTCCCCGCTTTATCAGAAGCACTCCCCAAAAATATTTAGAGCTGAAAATTCATCAATCTACCAATAGAAGAGAATGTTTATAGCTCAGGGTTGAACTTGGTGGTTTTTTTGCAGACGTTTCATTACCAAACCAGGTAACTTCATCAGTGCAGTCTAGATTGTAAAAAAAAATCCTTGATAAAAAAACAGGAATCAATCGAAACGGCAATATTTAGCTATGTCCGTTTGGTTCTTCTTCAGCCTCACATCTATTTTGGGCTCACGGGTTTCTTTAGAATTATTATTCTACACTAGAGAGCGAGCCAAGCTGTGGATAACTGACTTCAAATTAAAGTCTACAGTTAATGATAATCTTCTTAAACTTTGAATCAAGCTACAGCCTCAGTTTTAAAGGAAAAAGAATTTTTTTTTAGATAAATTGTGATAAAATGATTAATTTAGGTGAGTAACAGTCTCCTGTCAGATCAATTAGACGCACACAGCCAGCATCTTTTCAGTTGCAAAAAACCAGGCAAAAACTTTAGAGACTAATGAGCACAAATCTTAAATTTATTTAATCTGACAATTCTTCCCAGAGAAGGTTTTATGTTGTGAATCTTACAGCGTAGGTCTAAATCTTACGGTGTTGCTCTAAATATATAGATTTTATTTAAGAGTCCTCTGGCTGCATTATTATTATTATTATTATTATTATTATTATTATTATTATTATTATTATTATTATTATTATTATTATTATTATTATTATTATTATTATTATTATTATTATTATTATTATTATTATTATTATTATTATAGTTTCCTTTCCCCCTTTCCTTTCCTTGTCTGGTAATTTCAGAATTCATTTAATCTCCACTTCTCCTTAATGGATGCACTTTAGTTTACTATCACCTCGTTCGGTCCAGAGTAATCGTGTAACACCCAGTAGCCCCAACTCTGATCAAAATATTCAAATCCTTTAAATAATGACTTTTAACATAAATTCAAGATGACAACTGATTATGAAACTGTCAGCTTGATCACCTCCGCTCGACACTTGTTTCAGCTTTCCTACTTTCCGTAATTACAAAGATGAAGCCTCTGCATATTTTTCTCCAGACCTGTTGGTCATGAGAAAGCAAGCCCTGTCAGTCACTTGTATTGCCTCTGTTACACAGGCCTTGAAAAGGGAAGGGGAAGGGGAAGAGAGAGGGAGAGGGAGAGAAGGAGGGGAGGACGAGGGGAAGGGAAGGGAAGGGAAGGAAAAAAAAGAAAAGGGAAGGAAGGAAGGAAGGAAAAGGGGACATGGAACAAGAGACAAGGGGGAAGGGAAGGGAAGGTGAGGGAATTTTTTGGGGGGCGCTTCTGAACTGCATAATGACATCTGGAATTGGACAGCCTAAAATAAATATACATGAAATTCATGTTTAAAGTATCATATAACATAGATAAAGTACAGTGGCATACAAGATGATTCAAATGCTCTGGTTTCATGCCAAAATGTGTTGCATCTCCTTCCTTCCTTCCTTCCTTCCTTCCTTCCTTCCTTCCTTCCTTCCTTCCTTCCTTCCTTCCTTCCTTCCTTCCTTCCTTCCTCCCTCCCTCCTTCCCAACTTCCCCTTTTCCTTCTTTCTCTGTCCATTTTCTTTCTTTCTTTCTTTCTTTCTTTCTTTCTTTCTTTCTTTCTTTCTTTCTTTCTTTCTTTCTTTATCTCTTCTCTCTCTCTCTCTCTCTCTCTCTCTCTCTCTCTCTCTCTCTCTCTCTCTCTCTGTGTGTGTGTGTGTGTCTCTCTGTCTCTGTCTCTGTCTCTGTCTCTGTCTCTGTCTCTCTCTCTCTCTCTCTCTCTCTCTCTCCCTTCCCTCTCTCCCTCCCTCCCTCCCTTTTCTTTTTTTCTTTTTTCCTTTGATTCATTCAACTATTATTTCACATATTATGGCAACCGACCTACTCCTATAAGGTTCAGCTGCCTTGCTCAACTTCTTTCTCCACCAATATGTTTCAAACACTTAGACAAATTAATTACACTAAGAGTTCACTGAGATTACTCATTTTCTGGGAAAGGGAGTTGGGAAAAAGCCAAATCAATGAAACTAAAATACTCAGAGGTGTCCAAAGCCTTATGAACAGGTCAAGTATTTATTGTCGTACTTCCCTCTGTGGAGCTGCAGCCATAATTCTGATGGTTGAATTTTTTTTTTTGCCCTTTACAATCCTCAAAGTCAACCTTTTCCAACAAACATTGGAAACTGTCTACCGTTGACCTCACCCCATTCCTAAGAGGTCTTTAAGGGGGCGTGCATAATCGCACCAGCGTGCCTACCATCCCTGTCCTAAAGTCCCCATGTATTCGTAAAATATCATGTACTCAAAACCATGCTTGTACTTCTTATATATTCATATTAATGTTTATACTTTGCCTGTATTCATATACACGCTTAACAAAATAAATAAATAAAATAAAATAAAATAATAAAATGAATAAAATGAATAAAATAAAATAAAATAAAATAAAATAAAATAAAATAAAATAAAATAAAATAAAATAAAATAATAAAATAAAATAAAATAAAATAAAATAAAATAAAATAAAATAAAATAAAATAAAATAAAATAAAATAAAATAAAATAAAATAATAAAATAATAAAATAAATAAAATAATAAAATAATAAAATAATAAAATAATAAAATAATAAAATAAAATAAAATAAAATAAAATAAAAAATAAAAAATAAAATAAAATAAAAAATAAAATAAAAAATAAAATAATAAAATAAATAAAATAATAATAAAATAAAATAAAATAATAATAAAATAAAATAAAATAATAATAAAATAAAATAAAATAAAATAAAATAAATTAAAATAAACAAAACAAAACAAAACAAAACAAAACAAAACAAAACAAAACAAAACAAAACAAAACAAAACAAAACAAAACAAAACAAAACAAAACAAAACAAAACAAAACAAAACAAAACAAAACAAAACAAAACAAAACAAAACAAAACAAAACAAAACAAAACAAAACAAAACAAAACATTATTGAAAGGCCCTAATTTGGCTAAATCATAACCTCTGGTAACCTCACTGAATATTAATTCCATTTTTCATGGAAGATGTTTTCAGAATTAATACAAGGGATCCTCGACTTAAACAGTTCATTTAGTGACCATTCAAAGGCCCTGAGAAAAAGTGAGTTGTGACCGTTTTTCAAACTTACGACCATTGCAGCATCTCCCTTGGTCACGTGCTCATAATACGGATGCTTGGCAACTGGTTCATATTTATGATGGTTGCCGCGTCCTGTGGATTTTGTGATCCGCTTTTGTGATTTTTCTGACAAGCAAAGACAATGGGGATGCCAGAGTCCCTTAACAACACTGCCACTAACTTAACAACGGCAGTAATAAGACTTAACAACTGTGGCAAGACAGGATGTAAAATCAGGCGAAACTGAACCAGTGTTTCACTTAGCAAGATAAATTTTGGGCTCAATGATGGTCGCAAGTCAAAGGATTATCTGTACTCCAAAAGGAGGGGGATATATTCGTGGCAAACCTCCCCATGACAAAGTCAAAACACGGATTTGATCATCTACCTGCTTCCTCTTGTGACAGAGAATCACCTAACAATGTTTCCCGCCCCCCACCAGCATTTTAACTTCAACTTGAATCTACTAACGATTCTGAATATTGCTATGTTCTTGTATTGATGACTGGAGAAATGGTTGTGGGCTTTGTTCTTCTTCTAGAACAGTGGGGTCAAACATGATTTCATTGAGAGCTCCATCAGGGTTGTGCTTGACCTGGGGATGTGGCTGGGGTGGGTGTGGCCAGGGTGGGCGTGTCCAGCTCGACATCACTTGTGTCGGGGGCGCCAGTGGTGGGCCGAGCGCTCTGCCAGTGAAAACGGGTTCCCGAGGTCCGTTTTCGCCTGCGATGGCCTCCTGCAACCCTCTGCCAGCTAAAATGGAGCTCCGGAGGGCCACGCCCTCCTGCGCTCAATTTTCGGTTGCAGAGGCACCATGGGCCAGTCCTTCACTGTTTCCAGGGCGACCCCGCGGGCCAGATCTAAGCACCCCACGGGCCGGATCCAGCACCCGGGCCTTGAGTTTGACACCCCTGTTCTAGAACACAGAAGGTAGATTAATAAGGTTGGACGGGACCTTGGGGATCTTCTAAGCAAAGTCAATGGGGAAGCCAGATTCACTTAACAACTGGGTTACTAACTTAACAACTTCAATGATGCACTTAACAACTGTGTCAAGAAAGGTTGTAAAATAGGGTATAAACTCACTGAATGAATGTCTCACTTCCCAAGAGAAATTTGGGGTTCTATTGTAGTTGTACATCGAGGACTACCCATAATCAGTATTAGCCATCCTGTGGCTCAGTGGCTAATGCACTGAGCTTGTCAATCGAAAGGTCGGCATTTCAGCGGTTCGAATCCCTAGCGCCGCGTAATGGAGTGAGCTCCCGTTACTTGCCCAAGCTTCTGCCAACCTAGCAGTTCGAAAGCATGTAAAAATACAAGTAGAAAAATAGGGACCACCTTTGGTGAGAAGGTAACAGCGTTCTGTGCACCTTTGGCATTTAGTCATGCCGGCCACATGACCACAGAGACGTCATCAGATAGCGCTGGCTCTTCGGCTTTGAAACGGAGATGAGCACCGCCCCCTAGAGTCGGGAATGACTAGCACGTATGTGCGAGGGGAACCTTTACCTTTATCTTTACTTGAGAAATCAACTTTGAATTTCTGCTTCTTGCATATTATTTACATTGTTGGTTCTTGAATAAAATTATACACCTTGATTCTGATTGTCAACCTTTTGACTGATAGGGCTCTTCGTGAATGTTAATATTCCTGCTATTAATGAAACACAGCCTCATGTGTATTCGTTTTCACACACAGGAATTTTGCATGCGGGGCAGATATAATGATGCATTAAATTAGAATGGTTTTGTTTTCCATTTTAGGTCCTGAGAACAGTGTATAGGCAAGTGTAAGGGTGCATTATCCTCGTGCATGCTTTATACATCAGCATGTTTTATGCATCGGTATATTTTTACAGTACATTACGAATGCTCGCTGCCTGTGTTTTGACCTTTCGGAGATATCCCAGTAAGTGAAAAACCTATATTCTTAAAAAATAATGACTTGAGAAACACAACCATTGTCATCCCAGCCAATAAACATGTTAAATGGAACCAACCGGCTTTTGTCACGGTATGTGAAGTGAAAAGTTCAAAAACCACTGTAACGTGACCCTTTCAACACTTCAAAGCCAAATTAGAAAACTGGGGATTATGACATCCGTTGGACAGTTTAGTTATTTCAAATTCAAGAGAATTTTAAGAGTTTCCATTACCATGTAAGGAGATCTAAAGTCGCCTTTGTGCTATTTTAAACTCAGGCACTG
>JALIGW010000006.1:4847780-4927780 GCA_023053685.1 Diadophis punctatus similis
TAACATTGCTGGGGTTCATACTGGATGCATCTATTCACAGAAGGAAAGATCCTAACTTTCAATATATGTATTTTATCTCTAAGTTACTCAGCTAGGAGACGAGATTTTACTCACATACACTTTCCATATAAGAAATTGGGGGGGAAAAAAAGAGAAATGTGCAGTAGGTATCATTCACATTTTGAAGGATTTTTAAAAGATTTTTTTAAAAAATGGACATTTCTTTATTTAAAAAAAACTATTTTGGATTGCACACAGTTGTTTTAATTTTGTTTGGGCTTCTCTGGATAGAATAGATGTCTCAAACATTTTTTTAAAGAAACACAAAGTGTTCCCCTTTTGAAGGACAAATGCTGTCAAATACTATCAGCTAGCACTGATAATGTTACCTAGTTAGGTAATGAGACGTCTGCAAGAGAACAATCAAGCTTAGAGGATTTCATACTGTTAAATTGAAATCAAGTGATAATTCTTTCTTGGAATCTCTAAATCATTCTATGAGGCAAAGGTGTTTTTTTTTTTTACTAAATTACAGGTGTAATTCTAGTTAAACAAGACAAATGATTACAAAGCAACATATTCTTATGGTCATTTGCTAATGTATTTCCCCATCAAGATGTGTAAAATTGTTATTTTTGACATTTCTGTCTGAACTCCATCAGAATCAAATTCCACAGAGCTTACCTCTGGCATGACATCTTTGACACCTTTCTTAGATTAATATTTACTGAATAGCTCAGTAAATTAATATCAAATATTCATATTTACTGAATAGCTCAGTAAATTAATATCAAATATTCATATTTACTGAATAGCTCATATCTCTTATTTGATAATTGCTTATGAAGAGATCACCTCAGATAGTAGCCCATTTTCTCTTTAATCCTGAAATGTTCTTTCCTCAACCATCCTTACAATTGCGTACAATTCTGAGGTAGAATAACACTAGCTAAATTCGCACCCAAGTATCTGGAATATCAGCACAACGTTTCTTTAACAACTTTCCTGTCACTTTCCAAAGATTGCCATCAAAGAAATAAACCAGGAATTTATGAGGCTAATACTCATCCCTCTTGGGGCATACTCAGTTGCTGGGTATGCTTGGGGCAATACTTCAAATTGCTGTATTTTGAACGCTGCGCGCAAGCACGTTAGGCACACGATCACCGAACCGGTAGTTAAACTGGTTGCAGCCCACCACTGGGAGTACTACAATCTGAAGTCCATTGAGAAAGCGCGGCCTGTTTGCTGGGTTAGCCTTCCAGACTGTAGAATGGAAATAGAATTATCCCCTATCTTTCTTCCCCTCAGCCTACCAGAAAAAAAAGTTGATTTCATATGCCTATATGAACAGTTTTTGAGAGCACAAGAGAGTGCAACTGATTAAAAAGGTTTTTTTTTAAAGTTTCTAATATTCCTCATCAAATTTAAATTGCGGCCAATGTGCTGGGTTGTTGTTCTTTTTTTGCATACAGAGTCATAGAAAATTCACATTTTTCCTATGGCTATAAGTGATCCTATCTATTCATTTAAAGTTTTGTGTTTTTTTTAAAAAATCAAAATGAATAATAAGATACTTGCACCGAAGTGCAAAGATTTCAGACATTATAGGTACTGCTAAAGCATATGACAATATAAAAGTGAGAACAGTTACAAAAAGCATGTGTATGTGTCAATGTATTGTGTGTGTGTGTGTGTGTGTGTGTATATGTATGTATATGTATATAGATAGATAGATAGATAGATAGAGAGAGAGAGAGAGAGAGAGAGAGAGAGAGAGAGAGAGAGAGAGAGAGAGAGAGAGAGAGATGAGAGATATGATTTTATTCTTATTCAAATGTCAACATTTTTGTGAAGAGCACTGTTTAGCTAATAGCAATAGCACTTAGTCTTATATACAGCTTCACAGAGCTTTACAGCCTTCACTAAGCGGTTTACAGAGTCACAACTTGTCTCCAACAATCTGGGTCCTCGTTTCACCCACCTCGGAAGGATGGAAGGCTGAATCAACCTTGAGCCTGGTGAGATTCGAACTGCCAAATTGCAGGCAGCCAGCAGGAGGGCAGAGGTAGCCTGCAGTACTGCGCTCTAACCACTGCGCCACCGTGGCTCAAAATTCTTTAGTTTCTCATATTCTTTGACAACCTATCTATTGAAAGATTACAGGTAGTCCTCAAGTTACAACCAGTGGTGGGTTCCTACCGGAGCTGTCCGGTGTGTAGCTCCGGTAGGGAGCGGCCAATTGCGCAATTTGTGCGCGGCTGCTCTGATGCCGTCTCCACCAGTCTGTCACGCACATTGCCATCTTTTCGTGAGAAAAGATGTCTCCGCTGGTCCATCGCGCACGTCCCCTTGCAAGATTTTGGCGAGATTTTGCTTCCGCGCATGCGCAGAAGCAAAATCGTGCGAGGGGATGCACGCACGTAGCAAGCACGCACGTGCCCGAAACATGGAGATGCACATACAGCGCACCGGTATAGGTAAGTGAGCAACCCACCCCTAGTTACAACAGTTCCTTTAGTGAGCATTCAGAGTTACAACGGCAGTGAAAAATGTGACTTATGACCGTTTTCAACAGTTACAACCTTTGCAGCATCCCCATGATCACATGATCAAAATTCAGATGCTTGACAAGCGGCTCCTATTTATGAGAGTCGCAGTGTCAAAGTCATGTGATCCCTTTTTGCAACCTTCTGACAAGCAAGGCCAATGGTGGAAGCCAGATTCACTTAACGACCAGTTTGCTAGCTTATCGGCTGCAGTGATCCACTTCACAACTATGGCCAGAAAAGTCGTAAAATGTGGCAAAACTCACTTCACAAGCGTCTCGCTGAACAGACAGTTTCGCCACCATTGTGGTCGTTAGTCAAGGACAGCCTGTATTCTAGTGGTGGGTTGCTACCAGTTCACCCCAGTTCGGGTGAACCAGTATTGGCAGCGACAGGAGGCTCCGCACACCCACCTGGACATCATCACGGATGAACTGTGCATGTGTGCGCACATGTCCGAACCGCAGAGGGGGGGGTTCCTTCCGGTTCAGACCGGTTCACCCGAACCGATAGCAACCCGCTGGTGATGTCACGATGACATCACGGAACCGGTTCGGTCAGTACCAGTCTGTGGCTCCCGGCATCTTTTTTTTTTTTTGAATTTTTTTTTGAATTTTTTTTGAATTTTTTTGAATTTTTTTGAATTATTATTATTATTTCGTTCTGAGCATGTGCAGAAGCCGAGTTTCCGGAACTGTGCATGCAGTCGCCATCTTGTTTTTGGCTTTTAAAAAAATGTTTTGCAGATTTTTCAGCACTGCACATGCGCGCGCAATACGCGCACTCGCCCACAAGTCACGCCCACGTGGCACAGAAAGAAGCAAACTGGTAGCGAGGTAAGTTAGAACCAACCCCTGCCGAACAGGTAGCAAAGGTAAGTGAAGCCGATTACTGCTGTATTCTCACAGTTAAATCTATGCACACCCATGAAAACTGTTGTGAGACCAGTGATGGGTTGCTACAGGTGCGGTCCACTCTATAGCACCGGTAGCGGCCCACTGGTGACGTCACAGTACCGGTGCGGTCGGTTGCCGGTGCCTGGATGCCGCCATTTTTTTTTAAAAAAAAATTCTTCTGCACATGCCCAGAAGCCGAGCTTCTGGCACTGCGCATGCGCTGCCTTCCTACCCCACAGTGAGTCCAAGCAGGGGAGGATGGCTGAGGGAGCGCGTGAGACGCTGAAAGAACGGGCGGCAGGAGCTATCTCCATTCCCCTCCCTTCAGCAGTCTGAGAAGCCACGAACGCGCGGTGATGATCCCAGGCATTTTCGCACATTCAAGGCTTCTCCAGCTGCTGAGGGGAGGGGGAACGGGCGGCAGGAGGCTAGGATCATCGAATGGGGAGAAGCATTCAGGCCGGATGGAGCCTCCTAGAAGAACCGCTGCTGCGGTCTTGCTGCTCCCGCTGAGGGGGGCTACGTTGTGGGTGGGCAATGCCCCCCCCCCGCTTTTCCGGCCACTGCCAAGCTCCCGAGGCCTACGCCCACCCGGTCACATGGCTGGCAAGCCACACCCACAAAATAAGCCACACCCACAGAGTGGTAGTAAAAAATTAGGAACCCGCCCCTGTGTGAGACATTTCGGATTTAGAAAGCATGGAGACTTTGATATGCATAATTCACCAGCGTGTCACCATACTTATGAAAATGCTTTTCCCTTGCTGATTGAAATGGGACACTTCAGAACTCGGCCCATAATTAAATACATATGATAGATTTTACTGCGCGATTAATGCATGTAAAATTTCTTTTGACAAGTCAAATTTATACCCGCTTTAGCTCTTATAAATCTTGCAGGAGTATAATTGACTTAATATTTTCTTCAATCCAGCTAATGCATTACTTCCCCTTCAATCTGGATTTTCATATAAATGAGAATTAGGGATGCTGAAAAGAATTAGTGCTTCCTGATTGTAAATGTAAAAGCAATGGGGGTGACAGCCCAAAATATGTTCCTTTCAGGTGCCCAGGTGAAATCATTTCTGGTGGTATACGAACATAGGGAACCTGATTTATTTTTGCCAGCACGAGGGTAGGGAAATAAATTAATGTTACTAATGAAAAAGCTCCAGTAAGAACGAATCCTTATTTGGCAATCAAGTTAGTATTTTTTTCCTTCCTTCTCCCTTTCCCAATGACACACCAATTTTTCACTTGCTTTAGAAACTTAAAACTTGCATGGAAACTTTAAAAAAAAAGCGCTGCATTTTTGATTATTTCGCCGTTTTGACAACTGCAAATAGAACCGATGCAGAAGGAACTTTAGATGCTAATTAAGAGATTTCTGCTGAACAGGAGAAACAAATGCATGGCCACCAACTTCTCAATGCCCAGAAAAATACATCACTTTGCCTAACCTCTGTTCTTTCTTAAAAGGATTAGCTGCCCAAATACCTCACTACATATTAATCTCCAAATAATGAGAATTTGCCTTGCCTCTGAAGCTTGGGAGGAGGGCTCAATAATATTCCATAAGGAGGGGAGGAAAATCAATATGAAACTGACAGACGGAATTTAAGCTATGCTATGCATATAGCTTACTGTAGGTTAATCGTGAATTCTCTGGAATTCAGAAATGCTGAGACAGGTCTTTGTAGATATTCCCCCAGGAGTAACTGATGTCCTCAACTTACAACAGTGGTTCCCAACCTGTGGTACGTGTACCACCAGTGGTACGCGAGGGCCTTCCAGGTGGTACGCGAACACATTCGGGGTCATGAACGATTTTTAGTTAGTTATTTTTTACTTCACAAAAATGTTTACTGCCTAACACAAGATAATCTGGCAACGATTTGCAACTGTTGCCACACGCCACCCACCTGGTCCCAGCGGCCCGAGAATCCAGTTGCTGGATGCGCGGGGCCAAAAAAGGAACGGTACAATTATGGAAATAAAGTGATATCTGATCGAATTTAGTTTCTCTGGAATCAGGTGGTACGCGGCGACTGTACGGGACTTCCAAGTGGTACTCGATCACAAAAGGTTGGGAACCACTGACTTACAACCACAATTGACTCCCAAATTTCTGTTGCTAAGGGAAAGCTCTGTTAAGTGAATTTTGCCCCATTTTACGACCTTTCTTGCCACAGTCATTTACTGAAGCTGCTGTAGGTTTCTTGGGGGCTCTCTAACAGAAGAGAATCGGGGTTGAACTTTGGGTACCTTAATGCTCTCTGAGCTTGGTTGTTTTCTTGCAGGTGTCTTATTACCAAACTAGGTAACGTCATCAGTGCACCGATGATTTTATTTAGCTGGTCTGCAAGAAAACAACCAAGCTCAGAGAGCCCTAACATACCCGATTCTTTTCTACCAATACTGTTGCAACTCATTCCACAATACCACCTTCCTAGATATACCGTATGTTCCGGCGTATAAGATGACTGGGAGTATAAGACGACCCCCAACTTTTCCAGTTAAAATATAGAGTTCGGGATATACTTGCCATATAAGACTACCCCTCCTACCATCTTTCTTTTTCTTTCTGTCTTCCTTCCTTCCTAACATCTTTCTTTCTTTCTTTCTTTCTTTCTTTCTTTCTTTCTTTCTTTCTTTCTTTCTTTCTTTCTTTCTTTCTTTCTTTCTTTCTTTCTTTCTTTCTTTCTTTCTTTCTTTCTTTCTTTCTTTCTCTTTCTTTCTTTCTTTCTTCTTTCTTTCTCGCTGCAAACCAATCCCCACCGTGGCTCCTTTCTCCCTCGCCCAGCCCTCTTCCAAGACGCCAAGTGGAAGCAAGGTAGGTGGGTGGGTTGCTCCCCTCCCCTCGGAGGAAGAAGGAGCCTCTGTCGCCATCTCCTGCGGGACTCCAGCCACCCGACTGAGTCCCCGACCGCAGCGCCGGCAGGGTTAACGCGCATGGGAGGGAAGGAGAGAGAGCGCTACCGCTGCCACTGCTGCTATCGCTGCTCCAATATTTCCAAGCGGCCGAAGGAGCCCTGGAGCCTGATGCTGCCCTGCGTCTCGGTCTCCTGCTGGGAGACTGAGAGGCGCAGGGATGCCAGAAGTGGCGGCGGCGGCAGGCTCCTGCCCGCGTCTTCCGCCTGCCTCTTGCCTTAAGCCGCCGGGCGCCTCTGCTCCATGGTCCCTCCCGCGCGCGCCCACTTCTGGGAAGGCAGGGATGCAGCCGCGGCCGTTTTTGAGCTCCCCCCAGCTCGGAAGTTTCAGTACCCAGCGTATAAGATGACCCCCGACTTTTGAGAAGATTTTCAAGGGGTAAAAAGTCATCTTATACACAGGAACAGACGGTATCTTTTTTTAAAAAAAAAAAAGCCGAAAAACACCATCTTTCTACAGCCAAAAACACTGGGGGGGGGGGATCTGAATTAAACAGTTTTTAAGCTGAATTCATGGTCCTTTCAAACAAACAAACAAAGTCCATTCTCCCTCAGCATGTGCATTCTTCATTTTAACAGCATCTTTTCATACCTGTTAAAGTTTCTTTCCTTGCTGGCAAACTATTAAGAGTGAGAAAGCAGCGAGAAAGCTCACGTCCTGCAAACCACTCGGAGATCTATTAGGCGAACATACCTACTAGGTGGAAGTTACTAATATCCATCTGTGATGCATAATTAGGGAGTTTCACAGGGCTTCACTTCTGAAGACTTACAGCTAGACTGTTTTGCTATCTCAGCTGTCTAATTGAGAGGAGTACACTCTAGTTAAGCAAAGCAATTCATGGATACATTAATCGAGGAGCCACTATATTAAGTAAAATGTTCTTGCAGACGTTTCAGAGCAAAACAAATGGCTCCTTTGCAATCCCACTAGATGAATTTGTTTCAAAGCCGTCGCATTTGTTGGCTGACGCAGGCCAATGCATTTTCTTAGATAGCCGTCCCTTCCAACTAGCAGAGAAGTAAAATGTGAATACTTTGGAACACTGCATCAAATAAATGAAAGCTATCCAGTCACTTTGGTTGCGTGCAGCGGCTGTCCAACCTTTGCAGGGGCTGTCCAACTTTTAAGACTTGTGGACTTCAAATCAGCCAGCAACTCTGGGAGTTAAAATCCACAAGTCTTAAGGCTGCCAACGTTGGACATCCCTAGTAATAATGGTTAACAGAATAACAGAATAATAGAGTTGGAAAGGGACTGTTGAGGTCTTCTAGTCCAACCCTCTGCTCAGGCAGGAAAGCCTATACTATTTCAGACAATCTCATCTTAAAAACCTCCAGTGTTGGAGCACCAACAACTTTTGGAAGCAAGTTGTTCCACTGATTAATTGTTCTGCCATTAAATTCCTCCTTCCTGTCAGGAAATTTCACCTTAGTTCTAGGTTGCTTCTCTCCTTGATTAGTTTCCATCCATTGCTTCTTGTTCCACCCTCTTTGGAGAATAGCTTGACTCCCTCTTCTTTGTGGCAGCCCCGAATGGAATGGAGTGGAGTGGAGTGGAGTGAAGTGGAATGGAATGGAATGGAATGGAATGGAATGGAATGGAATAGAATAGAATAGAATAGAATAGAATAGAATAGAATAGAATAGAATAGAATAGAATAGAATAGAATAGAATAGAATAGAATAGGACTAATGGACTGAAGAATGGAATGGAGTGGAGTGGAGTGGAGTGGAGTGGAGTGGAGTGGAGTGGAGTGGAGTGGAGTGGAATGGAATGGAATGGAATAGAATAGAATAGAATAGGACTAATGGAAAATAGAATAGAATAGAATAGAATAGAATAGAATAGAATAGAATAGAATAGAATAGAATAGAATAGAATAGAATAGAATAGAATAGAATAGAATAGAATAGGACTAATGGACTGAAGAATGGAATGGAATGGAATGGAATGGAATGGAATGGAATGGAATAAACAGAATAGAATGGAATGGAACAGAATGGAACTGAACGGAATAAATAGAATAGAATAGAATAAAATAGAATAGAATAGGATTAATGGAATGAAGAATGGAATGGAATGGAGTGGAGTGGAGTGGAGTGGCGTGGAATGGAATGGAATGGAATGGAATAGGATTAATGGAATATAGAATAGAATAGAATAGAATAGAATAGAATAGAATAGAATAGAATAGAATAGAATAGAATAGAATAGAATGGAATGGAATGGAATGGAATGGAATGGAATGAAATAAACAGAATAGAATGGAATGGAACAGAATGGAATGGAATGGAACTGAACGGAATAAATAGAATAGAATAGAATAGAATAGAATAGAATAGAATAGAATAGAATAGAATAGAATAGAATAGAATAGAATAGAATAGAATGATGAAGAATGAATAGAATAGAATAGAATAGAATAGAATGGAATGGAATGGAATGGAATGGAATGGAATGGAATGGAATGGAATGGAATGGAATGGAATGGAATAAACAGAATAGAACGGAACGGAACGGAACGGAACGGAACGGAACAGAACAGAATAGAATTCTTTATTGGCCAAGTGTGATTGGATAAATAAAAAAAAATTGGTGCAATATTAGATATTGGAATACTGCTATCATGTCACCCACAGAACATGGAGAATTGAGTTCTGTCATAGGATGGAAGTTCACTGATGGGCCAGTCACACTCTTCCAAATCTCGGGAGAAACATGCCAGGTAGGCACAACATGGAATCAAGGGAGGGAGGTGAATTTATTTGCAACATTTTCTGAATAGTAGCACCTCTTTTGCTGCTACCCCTGTAAGAATGCAGAGAATAACCATTGTTAAACATGGTGTGGTCATGGCAAATATAAGCCATCCCTGAAAACTGGTTTTTAATGCAAAATGCATAAATAAATAAGTAACCTGGCATATCTCCAAACGCCGTGAAATGGATTGCAAGAGGCATGCTTCATTCACAAGCAGAACAGAAGTAAATACAAATGAATAATAGTAAAAAGTATAAGACATCTTTTTTTAACAGGTTTCAAAGTGACTGCAAGCAACACGGACTCTGAAATGAATAGTGGACAAGAGGGAAGGCAAGGCAGGGCAGGGCAGGGAGGGAGGGAGGAAGGAGAAGGGAGGGAAGGGAGGGAGGGAGGGAGGGAGGAAGGAAGGAAGGAAGGAAGGAAGGAAGGAGATGGGAGGAAAAGGAAGGGGGAAGGAAGGAAGGAAGGAGATGGGAGGGAAAGGAAGGGGGAAGGAAGGAAGGAAGGAAGGAAGGAGATGGGAGGGAAAGGAAGGGGGAAGGAAGGAAGGAAGGAAGGAAGGAAGGAAGGAAGGAAGGAAGGAAGGAAGGAAGGAAGGAGATGGGAGGGAAAGGAAGGAAGGAAGGAGATGGGAGGGAAGGGAAGGGAAAGGAAGGGAAAGGAAGGGAAAGGAAAGGAAGGGAAGAAAGAAAGAAAGAAAAAGAAAGAAAGAAGGAAGGAAGGAAGGAAGGAAGGAAGGAAGGAAGGAAGGAAGGAAGGAAGGAAGGAAGGAAGGAAGGAAGAATTCAAAATTTATTGGAATATCCTTTTGGTTGCTTATTGAAAAACTATATACTGTACATATCTATATGCATATGCTTATGTGTATAGCTTTTGCATAGATAGATACTGTAGATAGATAGATAGAGATAGATAGATGATAGATGATAGATAGATAGATAGATAGATAGGTAGGTAGGTAGGTAGGTAGGTAGGTAGATAGATAGATAGATAGATAGATAGATAGATAGATAGATAGATAGATAGATAGATAGATAGATAGATAGATAGATAGATAGATAGATAGATAGGGAAAGGGAAAGGGAAAGGGAAAGGGAAAGGGAAAGGGAAAGGGAAAGGGAAAGGGAAAGGGAAAGGGAAAGGGAAAGTTAAATGGAGAATGGCTGACTTCATTCTTACTCTTGTTGGACAACTAAAATTGGAGAGCCTTGATTTGAGCCACAGATCATTCAGAGATGAATCCTCAGTGCTGATGTCTCTGTCTCATTTGGTTTGCCAATGATACCTAACTTGATCTAAACGCTACTACCTTCCGATTCGAAAATCGCACACGCGTATTTCTGAACAACATCACATCAGAAGGTTAAAAGAGTCAGCTGCTCCTACCTTTTGTGATAGCTTTCATTCCTCCTGAACAAATTTTAACCTCTCCGCAATGAAATCCCCTAGATCTGATTGGACTTTTTACGGAATCAGTACAACTGCCAACCTTTTCAATGAGGAATACCACACACCGCACGGGAGCATGAAGAAAACTGCTCTTTTGGATCATTAAAGCAGCTGTGTCTTTTGCAAGCCTGGTCCAGATGTTGCAGAAGCCCCTCCCAGCTGTCTCGAAAGCAAGACCGTTTTGCTTTTCCTCCTCCTCCGTTTTCCCAAGATTTGTTCTGGAGAAACCTAAAGCCGAGGTGCGCAGTGGTTAAAGTGCAGCACTGCAGTTCAGCAGTTCAGCAGTTCAAATCTCACCAGGCTCAAGGTTGACTCAGCCTTTCATCCTTCCGAGGTGGGTAAAACGAGGACCCAGATTGTTGGGGGAAATATGCTGAACTCTGTAAACCGCTTAGAGAGGGCTGTAAAGCACTATGAAGCGGTATATAAGTCTAAGTGCTATTGCTATTGCTAAACCTGTAGATTCCATCATCATGAGCCCAACGAAATGCCAACCCTGTCCTTAAAATATAGATTTAAAATAACATAAAAGGTCGTGGAATTGAGCTTTAACCCTCAACCACAGATGTACTATTTCGGCTACGCTATTACCGACATGAGGTCATAATGACTGCTCTAGCTGCTATCCGTAGTCCAGGTAATTGCACTACGATATTGTGACTAGCGGTTCTGGATCGATTGCTTCCAAAAGGTGCAGAAGACCATTTCAATTTGTTCTTGCCATATGAATTATTGCACGACGTAGATTGTATCTGGTCATCAATTTCATCGGGGGCTGTGGCGGGTTCTTCATCATCCATTACAAAACTTTCATCACAATCCGATTCCACTTCACTCAGATCACTCTCTGCTTCTTCATACCACGTTAGAACAGTTTCTTCGAAGTTTGGATCCCCAAATCGCACTCTTTTTGGCGGAAAACGTGGCCCCGACATTATAAAAAATATATACGTTAACAAAGATCTGCAGTCAAAATGACCGCGACTCAAATTCAAATGCCGCTACAGAAAACACCAAATAACTCACGCAAGCGCGATGCTGCATACACTCTTATTGGCGGGAAAGCAAAAGCTATTCGCAACCGGAATGGTCCATTTCTAAAAATAGGGGTGTTCCGAACATTTTGGAAAACCACGGGTTTGTGGTTATGTGTTCAGCTAACGTCCTGCAAGATAAAGAGCAATATCTCTATCTTGCTATAAATATGTATTTCCTAATTACAGTGGAAGAGAGGAAACAAGACTCAGACAGAGAGGCACACGTACAAATTCTTCTAGCCTTGATATCTGCCTCTTTCCAATATAATAATTACCAGAATG
Source organism: Diadophis punctatus similis (assembly GCA_023053685.1). NCBI lineage: Eukaryota > Metazoa > Chordata > Lepidosauria > Squamata > Dipsadidae > Diadophis > Diadophis punctatus. The sequence goes on from JALIGW010000006.1 coordinate 4,859,691, forward strand.
AAACAAAATAGACTAGGCTGCCACCACATTAATTTATCCTTCAAAGACTGTCCTATGTGCTTAGCACCGGCATAATAGCTTCCACAATTGTCGCTTCTCTGAAAATATCTAGGGAGAGCTTGCCACCTTCGTCTTATTAAAAAAGATATAATAACCTATGTTAGCCCAACACTCTTCCCATCTCCAGGGGCCTGCTCCTGAGAATGCCCCCTCCCCGTTTTATTTTTTTTCAAGGTGGATCAGATAATGAAGGACATGAAACAGGGCTGAAAAAATCTCCTTCAAGCACCACATTTCAATATGCGTCTTCTGAAGTGTGGTGCCGTGCGAGTGGAGGATACAGATGTCAAGGATTATTCTTCACTACTGAAAGAACCCGCAACGAAATGAGCATTTGCCTTCTGCCACTGTTCGTGGAAAGCCTAAATGGCTTTCCACTCGCATCTTCGCGAACCAATGATACGTAACCAACCAATTAAGTGCAGGTGCCAACAGGGCCATCGCCTCCCTCCTTTCCTCCTCCTCCTCCTCCTCCTCCTCCTCCTTTTTTTTTGCTTTGCTCTCCAAGAACGCTTCTGAGCAGCTTCCATGTTCATCTCCAGCAAAAAAGGCGAAGCGGCGGTTCTTCACGCTCGAAGGAGGGTAAGAATGCAAACAGGGTGGGCTTTTCTGCACGATCTCCACCTCAAAGGTCTAAAAGCCGGTTTGGAGACTCGAAAACCTGCCTCTGCGAAGCTTGGATTTGGAATGTAACCCAGCAACGATGAAAACAATATGGATCTATTCAGTGGTGGGTTCCTACCAGTGCGGTCCACTCTATAGCACCGGTAGCAGCCCGCTGGTGACGTCATAGTACTGGTGCAGTCGGTTGCTGGGGCCTGGGCGCCGCCATTTTTTTAAAAAAATTATTTTTTAAAAAATTTTCTTCTGCGCATGCCCAGAAGCCGAGTTTCCGGCACTGCTCGTGCGCTGCCTTCCTACCCCACAGTGAGTCCAAGCAGGGGAGGATGGTTGAGGGAGCGCGTGAGATGCTGAAAGAACGGGCAGCAGGAGCTATCACCATTCCCCTTCCTTCAGCAGTCCGAGAAGCCACGAACGCGTGGTGATGATCCTAGGCATTTTTGCACGTTTGAGGCTTCTCGAGCTGCTGAGGGGAGGGGGAATGGGCAGCAGGACCTATCTCAGTTCCTCTCCCTTCAGCAGTCTGAGAAGCCACACCCACCCGGTCACATGGCTGGCAAGCCACACCCACAAAATAAGCCACACCCACAGAGTGGTAGTAAAAAAAATTAGGAACCCGCCCCTGGATCTATTGGTACCAATTAGAGGGGAATGCCTTCTGTCCGGCAGTGAAATCTACTTACCTTGCCTACCGGTTCGGAAGTGCGTGTTTTTTCACCCTCTGCGCATGTGCAGAAGGCTTTGCGCATGCGCAGAGGGTTAAAAAAAAGAAAATGGCGACGTCTGGATGGATGGGCGGAGCCTCATGCTGCCACCACTACCAGTTCTCCAAACCATTGGTGGCCACCGCTACTGGTACGCCCGAACCAGGCTGAACCAGTAGCATTTCACCCCTGTTTCTGTCCCGTGGAGTTATTTATCTTCTAGTTGGTTCTGGTCCCACGTTCAATAATACTTGGAATTGTTACTGTATATGCATGCATATCCACTTTTAACCCCATACAAATTGATGGGTTATAAACGCACACAACTTGTACGGGCCCTAAATGGAACATTGTCAAAAGGAGAAACACAATTATAAAATAGTATCAAGCTTCCCTTTGTAGATAGTCAGCAACACACACACACCACCGGAAGAATGAAATATTTTGGGAAATATTAAAAAGGCATATTATATTTCCCTAAAGGAGAAATGGAGAAATGTGCTCTTAAAGACGGAACGCAGACTCAGTCTTTCTTAATAGCCCCCAAGCAGATACTGAGGAGGCCAGCTTTTAGAAATGCAGATTTGGTGATCCATTCAAGGCAGGATATTTCGAAACTCCTTCCAGCAAAGCTAACAAAGGCAGAATGGTAGGATTAGAAAGCAGCCCCTCACCCAAGATCCAACACAGGACGATAGCCATTAAGCCATAATAGGAATTGCAAAAGAAGAAGGGGGTGACAGAGAATGAGGCAGTTGGATGGAGTCACTGAAGCAGTCAGCATGAGATTAAATGGACTCTAGAGGATGGTAGAGGACAGGAAGGCCTGGAGGAATGTTGTCCATGGGGTCGCGATGGATCGGACATGACTTTGCAAGTAACAACAACAAGGAATTGCCCAACACCCTTTCGGAACATAAGCCCCTCCATTGCACCATCCCAGAGCAGTCCAAACTTTAAACCTGGGAGCTCAGATAAACAATAAGCGAGAGGTTGACCAGATTAACTCAGACAAACACCAAGGATTTGCATTTCCTCTTTTGCCTGTAGAGCCAGCTATGACCCCTCCATAACCCCTACATGACCCCTATAGGAATCTGACAACAGCCAATAGAATATTAAAAGACATGTTCTTGCACAGGAACAGGAAGCTCAAATGCAAAGCCCAAAAAAGGTATAAAAACCCACCCACTCTCAACTCCATTTTGTCAGCTGCCCAGAATCACATGTGGTTCTGCTTGATCAATAAACCTCTCTTTCCAATCGGCCTTCATGTTTCCAGTGTCTTTCTCCCATCTTGGAACTGAACCAGATGGATTTTCCTTCCAACACCTTTCTATTTATTTATTTATTATTTATTTATTTAATTATTTTGGTATTCTTATATGCCGCCCAACTCCCGAAGGACTCAGGGCGGCGTACAACAGAGAAAAATACAAGAATAAACCAAATATTAAATATTAATTAAAAAACAGATATAAAAATTTAAAAACACAGTATAAAAAAAAATATCGAGCAACCATTCAACAACCATATATACTTGGGGGTGAGCTCGAGTGGATTAAGCTCTACCCCCAGCCTGCAGGAAAAGCCATGTCTTAACGGCTTTTCGGAAGGCCAGCAGAGTGGGGATAGTTCGGGTCTCTGGGGGAAGTTGGTTCCAGAGCACGGGGCCAGCCACAGAGAAGGCTCTCCCCATAGTGCCCGCCAGCCGGCATTGCTTGGCCGACGGGACCTGGAGGAGGCCAACTCTGTGGGCCCTAACCGGTCGGAGGGAAGTATGAGGCAGAATGCGGTCCTGGAGATAGCCTGGCCCTAAGCCATGAAGGGCTTTAAAGATGGTGATCAACACCTTGAATTGGACCTGGAGACCGATGGGCAACCAATGCAACTGGCGGAGTATAGGTGTCACGTGGGTGTACCTTGGCACACCCACCATAGCACGCGCAGCCGCATTTTGCACCAACTGAAGTCTCCGGATACTCTTCAAGGGTAGCCCCATGTAGAGCGCATTATAAATGTAGAGCGCCATATAAATGTAACACCTGTAACTTTGTTGGTTTCAGCCCAGTGGTGGGATTCCACCGGTGTAACAACTGGTTCACTGAGCTTCTCTCGGACACATGTTCACTTCTCTCAGACACATGCTATAAACGGGCGCTCCGTGCACGCGCGGTGCATTTGAAAACAGCTCTAAAACTTACATTCTACCGCAGCCCTGGTGAGTAAAACAGCTGAGGTGCGGCAATCCGCTCTGGCGCGCCTATAAGCTGGGCTTCAAAAAAAAGAAATATAGGTCAGTATAATGCAGGGGCGGGCAGGCGGGCCCACCTGATTGTCGGAGCGAACTGGTTCACTCTCAGCAGATTGTCGGAGCTAGGGGTTCACCCGAACCGGCTGAAACCCACCCCTGCTTCAGCCTGTAATTCACATAAAAAAATGTTACTACTCTGAACAAACTGCGGATATCAAGAATTTTACGTTGCTTACCAATCCGATGATCTGTTGATCGTCCAGAGACTGATATACTGATATTTTCCTAAGCACGTCAAATCTACATTTCAGCACGTTGTTGTTATTAACACTATGTTTGTGTGTAAAGATTAAAATGGAACAAAAATATTTTTCCCCTCCGTTCTTTAATAGCTACATGCATTTTCCCCAAGAATAATTCTAAATTAATGTGATGACAGTCCCTTATGTGCAGATCAAGTTAATAATAATTTGTTAACTGGTTAGATAAGTGCTTTCTTCTAATTAGGAGGTGGATCCTCTCTTCATTTCGGGTATTGAAACTAATGAAACGACAAGTATGGAAATTTTAAAATATTGTTCTGCAGCTATATAACACATCATTATAAGGAAGTAATATGGCAGGAAGAAAATTAATTTAGTTTTTCAGGATGAAACATATGCATACAAATGTGTTCATGTTGAAACAAATATGGCAGGTAGGTATGGCTATTGAACTAGCTCAATAAGAATGATGATAAATCATATTAAAAGTATATTTATTCAACTGATTTTTTGGGAGGAAAATAGGTAGAGGATGAAATTATGGAAGGGCTAGTTTGCTAGTCCAGGCTCACACAATTTTATCTGATTTAATAAAGTTTTAGCCTTATTTCAGGGGTCCTGTAGCTTTGATCCATCCATTCTCTCAGAAAATTGATAGTGTGGGAGAAAGCAGGAAGATAGAGAAGAAAGGGAAGGAGAGAAGAAGGATTACATGAAGAGATAGAGAGATATCTATGTATCGCAGGAGAGTAGCCACAGCAAATTGCACACAAGGAAATTTATCCATCAGCTTGTAAAAAGGTAATCAAAGAAGGATTGTAAATGAATTCTGCATAAAAATTTATTGGGAACAAAGATGTAGAATTTAGGTCTCTCTCTCTCTCTCTCTCTCTCTCTCTCTCTCTCTCTCTCTCTCTCTCTCTCTCTCTCTCTCTCTCTCTCACACACACACACACACACACACACACACACACACACACACACACACACGTATGCACGCCCCCTTAGGGACCTCTTAAGAAATGTGTAAGGTCCACGATAGACAGTTTAAGGTAAAAGGTATGGGGGTTAGAGAAACTAACAACAGGATCAGGTAAAGTGTTCCAGACATTTACTACTCTATTGCAGAAGTCGGATTACATTTCGTTTGTATCTATTGATAGCCCTAGTGTTATTGCGGTTGAAATTAAAGTAGTCATTAACAGGTAGGACATTAAGGTAGATGATCTTGTGTACTAAGCTTAGGTCGGAACATAGACGGCGTAATTCAAGGTTATCCAGGCCTAAAATTTCAAGACTACTGGAATAAGGAATTTTATTGCGAGCAGAGGAGTTGAGTACTCTTCTTGTAAAATACCTCTGGACCCTCTCTAATGTATTAATGTCCGAAATACAGTGTGGGTTCCAGGCAGGTGAGCAGTATTCAAGGATAGGTCTGGCAAAGGTTTTGTATGCCATAGTTAGAAGTATAACGTTACCAGAGAGAAAAACTTCGTAAAATAAGGTTCACAACTCTTAATGCCTTTTTAGCAATGTTGTTACAGTGAGCTGTAATTGACCACCATCTTATCAGGTATTTAGAAAGTGAGAACTTGGCAGCGCAAGGAAATGACAGCCAACAACTAAATAGCCAGCCATTAGCATCCCAATCAGCAACTAAAAAGCCATGCACAACCAGGCACCATATAAATACCACACACAGAACAGCACATACTGTGCTAGAGAGAACTTCCCTCAAGATGGACTCCATCATGAGTCCAAAAGTTCAGAAGACACAACCTCTGTTCCCAGTAATTGACCCAGATTGGATCCTGCAACATTATCCTGGGACGCCTTCATTCATGACTATTCTTTCTTAACTGAAGCCTGGTAATGATCCGGCTGTCCTGTTCATTTCGTTTCATCTCTTAGTATACCAACAGATATTTTTGAAGTCAACCAACCAACCAACCAACCAACCAACCAACCAACCAACCAACCAACCAACCAACCAGTATTTCTCTCTTGGACCCATTGAATTTCAGGCTGGAGCCTACAGATGTTCTCTTTCTATCATGCACCTAGTTCCACTTTTTTTTTTTAAAAAAAATAGGGATTATTTGTGTTTATATTTAGCATCATTGTACCTTGGTGTGCTTTTGTGTATGTGCACCTGAAATGAGCTGCATATGCACTGGGAAACTTCTCCGTAGAAAAATGAGCAGATTGAAGAAAGACTGGATCGCATTTTTGGTCTCCGTGGTCTCCCTGGTTAATCCTGTCGAACGTTCACAGTATCACAGGATGCCTCCTTTGAATGTCAAGATTAAGAACATAATCCTCTAGAATTTGGCCAGCCGGCAAACTTGCGGCATTTGCATTTAACACTTCCAATGTTCATTCTTTTACTTACACTTCATACCTTTCCCTGTACCTCTTTCTCAAAATGAGGCAGACCTTTTTGACTTGCTCGGGTCTGAAAAATCTGCCCCCCCCCCTCTCTCTCTCTCTCTCACACACACACACACACACACACACACACACCCATGGAAGCACAATCTCACACATTCTTTCAACCTCGAAGAGGAAAGCTCCCAGCAGCAAGAGAAAAAGGCATTGCTCACTTTTTAAATGCCAACTTGGAAGGGCCGTCCAACTGAATTGAATGAAAAGTTTTCTTTTAAAAAAAGAAGAAGATAAAATAACAGTAAGATGGGACGGTGCTTTTCTGCACTCAGATATCCTGGTAAAGATGTACATTTTAATTATCAGATGTGTTCCTGATGATGTGAGATTATCTGGGTGTCCTGGTCCTGCTCACTTAGTAAGTCATCAGAGGATATTAGTAGGTCATCAAAATATCAATTGTACTGTTTGCTTTGGTGGCACGTATCCTAAAATTAGAACCATTCAGGGAAGATTAGCTCCAGGATGCAATTCCCAAATTCATGAAATGTACCATATTTAAATGGGGAAAAATACATCAATTAAATAATTGAGTTTTGATTATATTTGTTCAGGCTTCTGTTTATTAATACTTCATTCTTTATCCATTGTCTTTCCCTTCCGCCCTTTTTTTCTTTCCATGAAGTTATTTATTCTACTTTTTTGAAATGCTTTAAAGAAATAGTTTCTGAATTTTACTTCATTCTTTACCCATTGCCTCTTTCCACCTATTTTTACGTAGTTCTTTACTCTGCATTTTAAAATGTTTTAAATCAATAGCAATAGCACTTAGACTTATATACTGCTCCATAGTGTTTTACAGCCCTCTCTAAGCGGTTTACAGAGTTCAGCATATTGCCCCCAACAATCTGGGTCCTCATTTTACCGACCTCAGAAGGATGGAAGGCTGAGTCAACCTTGAGCCTGGTGAGATTTGAACAGCTGAACTGCTGAACTAGCAGTAGACTGCAGTGCTGCATTTAACCACTGCACCATCTCGGCTCGGTAAATTAATAAATTCTTAATTTAATAACAGCAATAACAACCACAGCATGCTCACTAAATCATGCTCAGTTCATCTTGTATTTCTTTTCTCATAGCCTCTAGAACCTGCATTTCACTTTTAAATCTCTGCCTTAACCAATAATCACAGTTAATATTTTCAAACCACCAGAAGATTCCAAAAATACTCCCTCATTCCAAAAATACTATAATTTCTCAGAATGTTATGTTTTGTTACCTTCAAAGGGAACAACAACAACAACAACAACAACAACAACAACAACAACAACAACAACAACAACAACAATAACAATAACAATAACAATAACAATAACAATAATAATAATAATAATAATAACAATAACAATAACAATAACAATAACAATAACAATAATAATAGCGACCTGACCATCGAAACTACACAGCTATGGACGAAACATGTAATTGTGATATCCATTTTCATCGGGGCACTTGGTCCCATGTCCAAGAATTTCACAAAACACAACAAGAAATTGCAGCTTCCTGCAATAACACCAGCGGAACTGCAAAAAACTGCGCTACTCAGAACATCATATATTTTAAGAAGATACTTGGTTGATACCTAGGATGCTGGCAGCAACCTGTATCAACCATTAGCACCAGTCAGTGGTATTTGTGACACCTTTTTAAATGTTCAGTTGACTGAGTTTCATGTTTAATGAATAAAAGAGATGATGATGATGATGATGATGATGATGATGATGATGATGATGATGATAATAATAATAATAATAATAATAATAATAATAATAATAATAATAATAATAATAATAATAATAATAATAATAATAATAATAATAATTTATTTATTGATTAAAATTTATTGATATAGCTGTACCAGGAGACGCCAGGGTCAAAGAAAAAGAACTAGAAAAAAATCACAAAATATCGCAACCTGGCCATCAAAACTACGTGATTATGGATGAAACATGTGACAGTGATACCCAGGGCACTTGGTACCATGTCCAAGAATTTTACAAAATACATCAAGAAGTTGCAGTTTCCTGCTGTAGTGCCAGTGGAGCTGCAAAAGACTGCGCTACTCAGAACACCATATATTTTAAGAAGATACCTGGTTGATACCTAGGATGCTGGCAGCAACCCATATCAACCATCAGAGCCAGTCAATGATATTTGTGATGCATTTTTAAATGTTCAGTTGACTGAGTTTCATGTTTAATGAATAAAAGCTGATAATAATAAATCATTGCACAGTCATCCAGATGTTCAGACTGGATTTTGCATTTTTGTCTACCTATCGAGCCCTTACCAAGGACTACTACTACTACTACTATCATGATCATGATCATGATCATGATCATGATCATGATCATGATCATGATCATGATCATGATCATCATCAATCATCATCACACAGTCAGCTAGATGTTCAGACTGGGTTGGACATTTTTGTCTATCTATCGAGTCCTTACCAAGGATCTGGGATAAGCAGACCTGGATGTTTGATGGTGTTACAGATATTGTCGCAGCATAGAAGCAGTTCCAAGTAAAGCCACCTTCTGCAATTGACTGATGGTGAATTTGTCAATGCCAAAGGTGTTCAAGTGGTGCTCCAGTTGTTTTGGGATAGCAGCCAAGGTGCCTATGATTATTGGTATCACCTTTGCTTTCTTTTGCCACTGTCATTTTATTTCTATTTGTAGGTCTTTGTATTTTGTGATTTTCTCCAGTCCCTTCTCTTCTCTTCTATCCACTATCCAGAGACAGCAGAATATTGTTATTTTTCTGTGATTTTAACAGTAGCAAGAGAGTCTGCTTCCCTATTTCTAGGTTCTATCATATCTCAAGACCTAAAATGGTCACCTAACATCAAAAACGTCATCAAAAAAGCACAACAAAGAATGTTCTTTCTGTGCCAACTCAGGAAGCTCAAACTGCCCAAGGAGCTGCTGATACAGTTCTACAGAGGAATTATTGAGTCTGTCATCTGCACCTCTATAACTGTCTGGTTTGGTTCTGCAACCCAACAAGACAGACACAGACTTCAGAGGATAATCAGAACTGCAGAAAAAACAATTACTGCCAACCTGCCTTCCATTGAGGACCTGTATACTGCACGAGTCAAAAAGAGGGCTGTGAAAATATTTACGGACCCCTCGCATCCTGGACATAAATTGTTTCAACTCCTACCCTCAAAATATCGCTATGGAAGACTGCACACCAAGACAACTCGACACAAGAACAGTTTTTTCCCAAACACCATCACTCTGCTAAACAAATAATTCCTTCACCACTGTCAAACTATTCACTAAGGCTGCATTACTATTACTATTAGTCTTCTCATCGTTCTTATCACCCATCTCCTCCCACTTATGACTGTATGACTGTAACTTGTTGCTTGTATCCTTAAGATTTATATTAATATGGATTGTTTCCTGATTGCTTATTTGTACCCTATGACAATCATTAAGTATTGTACCTCATGATTCTTGATGAACGTATCTTCTCTTTTATGTACACTGAGAGCATATGCACCAAAGACAAATTCCTTGTGTGTCCAATCACACTTGGCCAATAAAGAATTATATTCTATTCTATTCTATGCTGGAACATTGTGGGTATACATTTATTATTTGGAGGTTCAGCATGAACACTGTTTTCAAAATTATATATTCCTTTGGGCATCACAACTTTAGAAGTAAGGGTTGGAGTTTCTAAAAACACATGTTGGTCCCCTTATAAAAGCCAGCTTACCCTGAGCGTAGTTAGAACACTGTGCTATATTTACATTTATATGATAGTTTTGGGGGAAAATATCTTATCGTAAACTTTGAAGGGAATAAAAATATTATTCTTCATTCTGAAAATCCAGTCCATACTAATCTAGGGTCTTCGCTTATACTGGCAAAATTCAACAACAAAATTGAAGTATAAAAATAATCCCTTCTGAGGAATAATCTTCCCACTAGAGGTTACCATCTGATATCCTGGGCACAAGGTTAATTAATGTAATTTAACACACAACAAGGGAACCGGCAACACAGGGAAATTAACAACTGTAAGATCATCAACCTGAACTCCTTTCTGTTTTTCCAATTACAATAATAAAGGAGGAACATATCTCACTACTTTCTGTTAGTAAAGATTCCCCTCTCTCTCTCTTCCAGAACCTGTAGCATATTCAAATTTGCTATCAAATGTCAGGCAGTATATTCCAGCATTTCAAAGGTGAGGCTAGGACCATGCCTTTTCACATATCTATTCCACTTTACAAATACACTGTAAACAACCTATTTGTTCTTGCATTATTCCATGGGAGCATTGACTGAATTCACTTGACCTGGACCTGGTCTGTCCTCTACCAGCTTCTGCAGTTCAGTGTTACACAGAGGTGGGCTACTGCTGGTTCAGACCAGTTGGAGCGAATCGGTAGTTCTGACCAGTGGCTGGACCCACCCACTCGCTCCGGCGCTATCCCGTCCTATATAATCGCCATGTGCTTGAAGCCGCGCGCAAGCATTTTCGGTTCTGGGCAAACCGGTTGTTACACGGAAACAAAATCTCGCCGAAATCTCGCTCGCGCGCATCCCCTCGCGAGATTTCGGTGCGATTTTGCTTCCGCACATGCACAGAAGCAAAATCGCCCAAAATTAACAGAAAAAAATGGCGACGTGCGCGGTGGACCAGCAGAGAGGGCTCCGGAGCGGTCGCGCACAAATTACGCAATCGGCCGCTCCCTACCGGAGCTGCACACCGGGCAGCTCCAGCAGGAACCCACCTCTGATATATACAGTATATATATATATATATATATATATATATATATATATATATATATATATATATATATATATATATATATATATATATATATATATATATATATATATATATATATATATATATTTATTTATTTATTTATTTATTTATTTATTTATTTATTTATTTATTTATTTATTTATTTATTTATTTATTTCACAGCAGCCAGGGGCTGAATAAATGTCCCTGAATCTGTTATTGTCAATCCCGACCCGAAGTACAAGAAATTCTGAAAGTTTCCCATTCCTCTTTTATCGGGAGAGTGACATAAATTACAGTACAAAATGAGCAACGGTGGTTTCTATGTTGTTGTTGTTGTTTGTTTAAAAAAAAGGGGGGAGATGGAAGTGTTGCTTCTGCGATCTTTGCAGTAAACAAACAAACAAACAAATAAATAAAACCTCCACATTTTCTACCTGTCTAATATTTGGATGTCATTATCCTTGAAACGGACTCCTTGTTATGCACCTTGCACAAAGATGTGCTATAAATAGCAACAAGAGCAGTGTGAATTTATAGCAGGGAGAAAGGAAACAGCGAAACACGGCTGGCGTTCTCAGAGAACCCCGTTTTCCAAAATTGGGTGTGCCCGCATTTCAGATTGGACAGACGACAATTCCAAGCCGCAAGAATAATTTTTCAGCCTTCTCTTTCTCAGCCTTGCACCCGCAGGCTGAAAATATCTTTTCATTAAAAAGAAAGAAAAGATTTTAAGATGTCCAACCAGCCACCATCTCTAGCCAACATCGGGGTTTTTATTACATGCATTTGCCTCTAACCTGCTACTAACCTCAGTATGCAGTGCAATTCCGTTCATATAAAGTGTTTAAAAGAACCAATGTCTGTGATTTACGAAGAGAGAGAATAGAATAGAATAGAATAGAATAGAATAGAATAGAATAGAATAGAATAGAATAGAATAGAATAGGAATAAGAAAGAATAGAATGGAATGGAATGGAATGGAATGGAATGGAATGGAATGGAATGGAATGGAATAGAATAGAATAGAATAGAATAGAATAGAATAGAATAGAATAGAATAGAATAGAATAGAATGATGAAGAATGGAATAGAATAGAATAGAATAGAATAGAATAGAATAGAATAGAATAGAATAGAATAGAATAATGAAGAATAGAATAGAATAGAATAGAATAATGGAGAATAGAATAGAATAGAATAGAATAGAACAGAATAGAACAGAACAGAATAGAATAGAATAGAATAGAATAGGATAGGATAGGATAGGATAGGATAGGATAGGATAGGATAGGACAGAATAGGATAGGATAGGATAGAATAGAATAGGACTAATGGAGAATATAATAGAATATAATAGAATAATGAAGAATAGAATAGAATAGAATAGAATAGAATAGAATAGAATAGAATAGAATAGAATAGAATAGAATAGAATAGAATAGAATAGGATAGGATAGGATAGGATAGGATAGGATAGGATAGGATAGGATAGGATAGGATAGGACAGAATAGGATAGGATAGGATAGAATAGAATAGGACTAATGGAGAATATAATAGAATATAATAGAATAATGAAGAATAGAATAGAATAGAATAGAATAGAATAGAATAGAATAGAATAGAATAGAATAGAATAGAATAGAATAGAATAGAATAGAATAGAATAGGATAGGATAGGACAGGATAGGATAGGACAGAATAGGATAGGATAGGATAGAATAGAATAGGACTAATGGAGAATATAATAGAATATAATAGAATAATGAAGAATAGAATAGAATAGAATAGAATAGAATAGAATAGAATAGAATAGAATAGAATAGAATAGAATAGAATAGGACTAATGGAGAATAGAATAGAATAGAATAGAATAGAATAGAATAGAATAGAATAGAATAGAATAGAATAGAATAGAATAGAATAGAATAGAATAGAATTCTTTATTGGCCAAGTGTGATTGGACACACAAGGAATTTGTCTTTGGTGCATAGGCTCTCAGTGTACATAAAAGAAAAGATACATTTGTCAAGAATCATGAGGTACAACACTTAATGATTGCCATAGGATACAAATAAGCAATCAGGAAACAATCCATATTAATATAAATCGTAAGGATACAAGCAACAAGTTAGAGTCATACAGTTATAAGTGGGAGGAGATGGGTGATAGGAACGATGAGGACTAATGGTAATGCAGTAATAATGGTTGCCCATGAAAATGACTTATGATACCAAGTGAGTATACATAAGCAGGTCTTTATTTATGGGAACTATGATCAAAAGAATGAACTGCTGAGTACATTTTAAACTTGCAGGAATGATCCTGTTTGCAGAAAAGAAATGAAATTAACCTGGGTTTGTTTGTTTTTTTGAACTGGAAAACATTAATGCAGTGAGTCTCCTTTGAAACCTACTACAGATGGTCCTCACCCTGAGCCCAAAATTTATGTTGCTGAGTGAGAAAGTCGTTGAGTGAGTTTTGCCCCATCTTACGACTTTGCTCACCACACTTGTGAAGTGAATCATTGCCGTTCTTAATTTAGTGACGCGGTTGTTGTTAAGCGAATCTGGCTCCCCCCTATTGACGTTGCTGGTGAGAAGGTTGCAAAACGGGATCGAGAGACAAACCCGCCATAAATGTGAGTCAGTAGTCTAGCATCCGGATGTAAATCACGTGACCACAGGGATGCTGCGGTGGTCGTAAGTGTGAAACGTGGTCCTATGACACTTTTTTTTCAGCGCCCTTGTAACTTCGAATGGTCACTAAATGAATTGTTGTAAGTCCATGACTACTTGTATCGGGAAGGTGGGGGAGAAACCCATTTCATTGCAATAAAACCAACAAAGACATTAGCCTTCGTCCATCAGCACAATGTTACAAAACGAAAACAAAATGCTAACAACCAAGGAAATCTAACGAATGTTAGAAAGACAGAAAAATATCAGTGCATTCTGACCTCAAAGACGTTACAGTGTGTGACAAATGAAATAAAACTGATCCCTGGAAACCTATATATTCTTTCTATAATCTGGTTGGCTGGCCATTATTTACCGGGAATGCATTGACGGATGTGTTTACACAAACTTGTGATTCCCTGGGCAGTTTTCTCTGCCTCTACCAGATAATTACAGAGCGGCGTTGCTGAAGATATGTTCCGATGACAATGACATGATTAGCAATCAGGATGTGCGGTCTCTTTACGGCACTGTAATTCCTGCTGCTTCTGCAAGGCACACAGAAGTCAAGGAAAGGGTGAAACCGAGAGCGAGAAAGGAGGAGGAGGATAAGAACCAGCTGAAAATAAGAATCCAGCTCAGAAGGAAAAGTTAATCCAACTTGCCCTATTACTCGCCGCAATTTTTGAAGGTTATCGTTCAGTTTGAAATTACATTATTAAAATACTTTATGTGGCTGCTAACTCTCAGAAGTTTGCTCCAGGGAAAGGATATGAAATTTCAATGGATGGAGCACCCACAGTTTGTGCTGTCCCACTCACATGCACACTTAGCAGTGGTTTTATGGATTTACTTGGATCGGGATGCGCTCCTCACAGTCAATCATGCCCTTGTCACCTCACGGTTAGATTACTGCAATGCGCTCTACATGGGGCTACCCTTGAAGAGTGTTTGGGGACTACAGCTAGTCCAGAATGCAGCCGCGCGAGCCATTAAGGGTGTACCTAGGTACACACATATTACGCCTATTCTCCGCGAGCTGCACTGGCTTCCTATTGGTCTCCGGGCACAATTCAAGGTGTTGGTTATCACCTTTAAAGCCCTACATGGCTTAGGACCAGGATACCTTCGAGAGCGCCTTCTACCGCATAGCTCCCTTTGACCAATGAGAGCCCACAGAGTCGGTCTCTTCCAGGTCCCGTCAGCCAAACAATGTCAGCTGGCGGGCCCATGGGGGAGAGCCTTCTCTGTGGCAGCTCCGGCCCTCTGGAACCAACTACCCCCGGAGATCCGGACCACCTCCACCCTACTGGTCTTCTGTAAGGCAGTGAAAACCTGGCTCTTCCGTCAGGCGTGGGACCGTTGAGCTTGAGAATATCAGGGATAAGTTCCGGCCCAATGAAAGTAGTATGTATGTGTTTTTTTAAGGGTTTTTTAAATTGTTTTTAAATTGTCTTTGAGATTTTGTATTTGATATGCTGTAAGCCGCCCAGAGTCCCTCGGGAGTTGGGCAGCATACAAATCTATTAAAATAACTAAATAAATAAATTATTAAGATTCCCTTCACTAAAAAAAATCCAGAACTGTCCCAATTAAGTTCAGCCAAAAGCAGACTGATGCTAGTCCACAAAATAATGGCCAATGAGTCCACAAGGCACTTGAAAGTTTCCCAAACAAGATAAACCCACCAGGCAAAATTAAATCCACACTACAAGAGGGTTGTTAAGGCATGATCCAAGACAAGGCACAGTGTCAATCCAAAGGAAGGTAAGGATCACAACGATCAGGGAAAAAACAGCTAGGAAATGAACATGTTGTTCCCAGTATCATCTCCATGTGTCTGCTGTGCTAAATAGCCACTCTGGTGTAGCCCATCAAGAGGGCTGAAGCTGCCTCCTCATGAGTAGTCAGGCTGATCTTCACTGCTCATGCCTTTTCTCTGCCCTACATGTTCTTGGATCAGTACAGAAGACAGTTCCTCCTCCTCCTCATCATCAACAACACTGACTGGCTGAAGCTGCATGCTTTCCCCACCTGAAGCTTCAGGGCTGTCCTGCTGTAGCTGTGCTTCAGCCAAATCACTCTCAGATGGCTGCTCGGAGCCATCGATCAACTTTCCTCCTGAAAGGTGTGTGGAATTGATTCATCTTCTTCCAAATTTACATCTGGAGAGGTGTATGGGGAAGCACTGGGAGAGTCATCACACAATTCTGGGAAGCATTCTGTTCCACTGATTCTCCCTGCTATGGAAATTTCTCCTTATTTCCAGATGGAATCTCCATCTGATAATCTTCCACTCATTGCTTCTTGTCCTGCCCTCGGGTACCTTGGAGTAGGGTTCTCCACTCTTGGCAACTTTAAGACTTGTGGACCTCAACTCCCAGAATTCCTTAGAGATGTTGGTTGAGGAATTCTGGGAGTCAGGGTCCACAAATCTTAAAGTTGCCAAGACTGGAGACACCTACTTTGGAGAATAAATCAGCTTCTCTGGGACAGCCCTTCAAATATTTGAAAACTATTGTAAGCATTGTATGGTGCTCAGAGTTGCCTGAATGGTGAGAGAGAGAGAGAGAGAGAGAGAGAGAGAGAGAGAGAGAGAGAGAGAGAGAGAGAGAGAGAGAGAGAGAGAGAGAGAGAGAGAGAGACAGAGACAGAGACAGAGACAGAGACAGAGACAGAGACAGAGACAGAGACAGAGACAGAGACAGAGACAGAGAGAGAGAGACAGAGACAGAGACAGAGACAGAGACAGAGACAGAGACAGAGACAGAGACAGAGACAGAGACAGAGAGACAGAGAGACAGAGACAGAGACAGAGACACAGAGACAGAGACACAGAGAGACAAAGAGACACAGAGACACAGAGAGAAGATTAGATAAAATAGATAAGATTAGGTAAGATAGATAAGATAGATATTGAATCAAGTACTGTATTGGTATCAATTATTTGAAGACTATTGTATGGTGCTCAGAGTTGCCTGAATGGTGTGTGTGTGTGTGTGTGTGTGTGTGTGTGTGTGTGTGTGTGTGTGTGTGTGTGTGTGTGTGTGAGAGAGAGAGAGAGAGAGAGAGAGAGAGAGAGAGAGAGAGAGAGAGAGATTAGGTAAAATAGATAAGATTAGATAAGAGAAATAGATATTGAATCAAGTACTGTATTGGCATCAAGTATTTGAAGACTATTGTATGGTGCTCAGAGTTGCCTGAATGGCGAGATGGGCAGATAGATTGATAGATGATTGATTGATAGACGATATGATATATAGGTGATAAATGATAGATAGATTAGATAAAATAGATAAGATAGCTATTGAATCGAGTACTGTATTGGTATCAAGTGTTGGAAGACACCTATTCATCTCTAGATGAATCACAGCAGTGGTGGGGTTCTACCAGTTCGCCCTGGTTTGGGTGAACTAGTAGCAGCGGTGACAGGAGGCTCCACCCACCCGCCCGGACATCATCACGGACGTTCTGCGCATGCACAGAAGGTTCTGCGCATGTGCAGAAGCGTCACGCGCACTCTCCCGTTACCGAACCGGTAGCAAAGGTAAGTGAAGCAGACCACTGAATCGCAGACTTGGTTTCTGTTTTCATTTGTGATAGTTCCCAGAACAACAAGAAATGAGAAACAGTTCCTTTATTTTCATGGAAAACTATATTCTTTCCTTTGAAGAAAACAATGTACAGACTAATTTAAAGAGTAATTAATTTCTTTCAACCAACGGCGTGCGTAACTTGAAATTGTATCCCAGGTGCCACATTTGTGTAACTTTGAGAATTACAGAGCATACAAAACATCCTTAGAAACATCACTCCATAACTTCAAAGAATTCTTTTCTTTTCTTTTTTTACTAATCAAGCAGAACATCTGCAGTGACTTGCAATTTAGAGCAAAATGCTTTGTGAAGGTTGGATCTTTACTAAATCAATGAGTACTACATACATTTCACAACTGCTTGGGGGGTGGGGAATAGTCATATGTCTAAATATTTAAGGCTGCTCCTTGGAAATGAAAATGGTTCTATTATCACATTAGTGCAGCGGCCCCCAACCTTTTGGACACCAGGGACCGGTTCCGTGGACCGGAAGGGCTGTGGCTTCGTGTGCTGCCTGCATCCCGTGGATGGGGCTTCGCTTGTTTGCGTGGCCCAGTTTCTGGCATGCTGTGAACCAGTGCCAGTCCAAGGACTGTGTTGACCGTGGACAAGGAGCGAAGGTCACGCAGCCAGCTGAGAGTTCAAACTCCCCTTTAATGCTCCAAATGTCCCCTCAAATGCTCCCACATTCTTAGCAAGTCCCAGAGCAAAGCGTACACACACACACACACACACACACACACACACACACACACACGAGAGAGAGAGAGAGAGGGGGGGGGGGAGGGAGGCGAGAGGGAGGGAGAGGGAGAGGGAGAGGGAGAGGGAGGGAGAAAGACAGAGAGACAGAGGAGAGGGAGGGGAGGAAGAGGGAGAGAGAGGAGAGGGAGGAGAGGGAGGGAGAGAGGGTGAGGGAGGGAGAGAGAGAGGAAGAGGGAGAGGGAGAGGGAGAGGAAGGGGAGAGAGACAGAGAGAGAGACAGAGAAACAGAGGAGAGGGAGGAGAGAGGGAGGAGAGGGAGGAGAGAGAGAGGGAGGAGAGAGAGGAGAGGGAGGAGAGAGGGAGAGGGAGAGGGAGAGGGAGAGACAGACAGAGGAGAGGGAGGGGAGGAAGAGGGAGGGAGAGGAGAGGGAGGAGAGAGAGGGAGAGAGGGTGAGGGAGGGAGGGAGAGAGGAAGAGAGAGAGGGAGAGGAAGAGGAAGGGAAGGGGAGAGAGATAGACAGAGAGACAGAGAGACAGAGGAGAGGGAGGAGAGAGAGAGAGGAGAGGGAGGAGAGAGAGGAGAGAGGGAGGAGAGAGAGGAGAGAGGGAGGAGAGGGAGGAGAGAGGGAGAGGGAGAGGGAGAGAGACAGAGAGACAGAGGAGAGGGAGGGGAGAGAGAGGGAGAGAGGAGAGGGAGGGAGGGTGAGGGAGGGAGAGAGAGAGGAAGAGGGAGAGGGAGAGGAAGGGAGGGAGAGAGAGACAGAGAGACAGAGGAGAGGGAGGAGAGAGAGAGGGAGAGAGGAGAGGGAGGAGAGAGGGAGAAGGGGAGGGAGGGAGGGAGGGAGAGAGACACAGAGAAAGAGAGGAGAGAGAGGGAGAGAGGGGGAGGGAGGGAGAGAGAGAGGTCCAAGATCACTCAGCTGTTTTTCATGACTAAGGCAGGACTAGAACTCATACTCTCCCAGTGATTGACCTGGTGCATTAATGACTAACTCAGACTGGCTCTAATTCTGTAAGATAATGCATGAGTCACATTATAGAAATCCTAATGAGACGCCCCCCCACACACACCTAATATATTAATCAACATTGGAAAGAACTACGAACACTTAAGATGCCTCTTTGCTTATAAAACGATGCTCCTCAGACTGTTTGCATCTTCTGCCACATGACTCTATGCAGTGTCATACATCAGGCTTCCCCTAGACAGCTGCACTATCCAATAGGAGTAAATAAATACTGCAGAATGCTCAACCAAGCTCGCCATTCCACCTCGTGCATTCAAAGCTGCCAGTTATACACACACAAAGAAATCAAAGACGATTAGGCGGCTGGAGGCTAAAACATATAAAGAACAGTTGCAGGAATTGGGTATGTCTAGTCTAGTAAAAAGAAGGACTAGGGTTGCCATGATAGCAGTCTTCCAATATTTGAGGGGCTGCCACAAAGAAGAGGAGGTCAAGCTATTCTCCAAAGCACCAGAAGGCAGGACAAGAAGCAATGGATGGAAACTGATCAGGGAGAGAAACAACCTAAAACTAAAAAGGAATTTCTTGACAATGAGAACAATTAATCAGTGGAATGGCTTGCCTTCAGAAGATTTGAGTGCTCAATCACTGGAGGTTTTTGAGAAGACACTGGGCAGTCATTTGTCTGAAATGATATAAGGTCTCCTGTTTGAGCAGGGAGATGGACTAGATGACCTCCAAAGTCCCTTCCAACTGTGTCATTCTGTTAAATCCACCAGGATGGGAGAGAAAAAAAACTAACTAGGGAAAAATACACCCACGTAACACCCATATTCCGCCAGCTGCATTGGTTGTCCATTGGTTTCTGGGTACAATTCAAGGTGTTGATCATCATCTTTAAAGCCCTACATGGCTTAGGACCAGGTTACCTCTGGGACCGCATCCTACCTCATATTTCCCTTTGACCAGTTAGGTCCCACAGAGTGGGTCTCCTCTGGGTCCTGTCAGCCAAACAATGCCCGCTGGCGGGGCCTAGGGGGAGGGCCTTCTCTGTAGGGGCCCCTATTCTCTGGAACCAACTACCCCCAGAGATCCGAATCATCCCCACCTTGCTGGCCTTCCGAAAAGCCATCAAGACATGGCTCTTCCTGCAGGCGGGGTGAGTTTGAGACAACTTTCCTCCATGTATGCATGGTTTTGTATGTCTTTTTAAAACTCTTTTTAAATTGTTTTTAATAATTTTATTGTTTAGTTGTTCCTTAAACTGTTGTATGCCACCCTGAGTCCTCAGGGAGTAGGGCGGCATAAAAGAACACTAAATAATAATAATAATAATAATAAACTCACAAGCATGGTGGTGTAGCACAGCAAATGGTAGCACATCAAACAGTTGTCACGTTGTTGTTGCTGTTCTTTGCACCAAGAATGAACAAACCAGTAAGGATACTCTGTTTGTTGAAATGTTCAGACTACATCCTTCAGAATGCACCATAATGACATCACAAGGATGTGGGTGTAGTCCTAATGCCATCATAGAAATGGCCTGCTTACTCAACAATATGCTCAACACCAATATGCAGGCCACACCATCTGTGGGTGTTCTCATTGGCCCCTTGCCTCTGTCACAAAGGACCGCTCATGGTGCACCAGCATTTCACCTTTTCTGACACCGCAGAACATCACCCAAGAGACAGCTACACAATTCAAAGGTCTCCTTTGGTTTTGGGAGTGAGTAAACAATTGGATAATCTTGAATAAAGCCTATGGAGATTTTCAGTCATCCAGGTCATGGTTTGTCCCAAAGGTGCTTGGAGGGTGGGAAATGGAAGGATTTATACTCCTTGCAGACAGCTGGACATTTGCATTCTTTTAGAGGGTTGTTAAGGTCACCCCCTCTGTTGGGGGGGGGAGGGATACGACATCATCTATCTCCAATCTACAACACAGTCCTTTCAACAGTTCCAAGAAAGCTCCACCCCAATTTGCACCAGTCAGGTGACCCTGATGACACAGATAAACCTCCAGGTGACCTTAACGACCCACTAAAACAGCGGTTCTCAACCAGTCGGTCGTGACCCCTTTGGGGGTTGAACGACCCCTTTCACAGGGGTTGCCTAAGACCATCGGAAAACACATATTTCCGATGGTCTTAGGAACTGAGACACTGCTCCTCTATCCGTCTCCAGGCAGGTCCACCCACGTGCAAATAGACTACTGCAAAAAAAAAATATCTGTACCATGGAAACTTCTGAGCATGTGCAGAAGCCGAATTTCCGGCACCATGCATGCGTCACCATCTCATTTTCAGCTTTTTTTTTTGCAATTTTTTTAAAAAAATTTGGCACTGTGCATGCGTGCGCGCGCAAAGCGCACGCACACCCACGAGGCACGGCCACAGCGCAGGTGGAAGCGAACCGGCAGCGAGGTAAGTTAGACCCCACCCCTGAGTTTCCTAATAATTTTATTATTTTATGGTTGGGGGTCACCACAACATGAGGTTTACCCAGCTGCTGTGGCCTAGAGGTAGAGCTCTTGCCTCACAATCAGGAGGTTGTGAGTTCAAACCTAGGTAGAGGCAGATGTAGGATCTCCTGCTTGGGCAGGGGGTTGGACTAGATGACCTGTAATGTCCCTTCCAACTCTGTTAATCTGTAAACCAGGTACTGTATTAAAGGGTCGCGGCATTAGGAAGGTTGAGAACCACTGCACTAAAAAAATGCAAATGTCCAGTTGTCTGCAAGAAGTATAAATCCTTCCATTCCCCACCATCCAGTCAGAGCTGAAGAAGCTTCTTGGATGAGAAGCGAAAGGTCTTCAAAGAAAAACCAGAAAGTCCAGTTGCCTCTTGAAAAAAAACACCATTGGGACTTGAATAAAGCATTACCATTGTCAGCGTTGGAACAAAACACCTGCTTTGTTTCATCCCTCCCTCCCCAAAGTGTAGACATTTTTGTACGGCAAATGAAGCGGGATGCTAGAAACATGCGACTGAATTGTGCAAGATCAGGCCATTAGAAGGCACCATGTGGAGTTACAGAGCTAAAAAAAAACACAGGTGTGTATATGTGAGGTGGGAACAGTAAATGCATAAGCACAAAAACTGCATGGATAATGACAGCAAGCTATGTATAATTGGCTGCCATGGATGGCCTAATCATAACACGGTTGGCCTCGTTATTAAAAAGAAAGACAGTGTAAGAATTTTGAGCTGACTACAACTCCCAAACAGACTGCAATATTGGGGCAACGGTGAGAACAAATCCCAGATAGCAGTTTTCATCTAGATAAGGAAAAAAAACTATTTCAAATAAACCCAATTTGGTTCAACAACAGTAGCAACAGCAACCAGTCAAATTGCTGTGACAGTTAACGTATTCAAAATACAAGCGAAGAAATTGCCCGAGAAGCAGAGGGGGTGGAATGTTTCCTCAAAGCTGGATAATTATTAGGGATTGAAATGTTTTTTTTACTACAAAATGGATCTCTCTGCTTGTGTTCAAGGGGAACCACAATCTTTTCTGTGTGCTAAAAATCTGTTTTCCACAGGTAAATAATTGTGAGCAATGTTTTAGTTCTCCACACTCCTGCTTATTTGATTGGACATCAGATGGAGAGGACAACTCTTTAGAATCATGCATCTTTGTTACTAACAACATATGTGCATTTTTTTTGTCGTTAATGACCCCGTAATCCCTTACGGGGTGGAGTTGGGGCAACTGAATGGAGCTGAGTGTTTACTGGCTGATTGCCCTTCCTGTCGCCGATGCGGAATTCGCATATGTGCCTGTGGTTAACAAAAAGCACAATGCATATCCTTCACATCTCTTTAACAAGCATTTTAGGGATTAGATCAAGTGGCCTGCAATCTATTCCTCAGCTAGGTCAGCTGCAGTCTATCCCTGGCCATTTTGTTTAAGTACACAGGATCTTGAGTACCCGTTACTCAGTGAATCTTGAGCATGCAGGATCCCCAGTAAGTACGGAACCAACTCCTAAAATTTCTAATTTTCCAACCTCTGTAACAGGTATGAAAACTCAAGCCATTCTATCAATTTTAGACTTCACTGTCATTTGTCATTTTGGCATGTTGTTGTTGTTCATTTTATCAATCGATCGATCGATCGATAGACAGACAGACAGACAGACAGACAGATGATAGAGATATATATAGATGATATATAGATATATAGATAGAGGGAGGGGAGGGGGAGGGGGAGGGGGAGAGAGACTTCGGCCTAGATTGTTTATTGCTTCTGGCTCATCTTGAATTAGGTCACAGAGCTAATTAGGTCAGATATTTATTTATTTATTTAAATATTCAGAATTCATTTCTGGAAAAGACAGTAGTGTTACAATGCTTTGAACTGGGGTGTGTGTGTGTGTGTACTGTATGTATGTATATATAACAATCTTGTTATGTTACACACACACACACACACACACACACACACACACACACACACATCACATTTTTTGCTGATAATTAAAATGAAGGGAGACTAGTATAGATCTATTTCAAGCTATTTAGCTCTCGTCAGCTAGCCATACCCTTACTGGGATTTGAACCTGGGCAGCCTGCCTGTAAGGCAGTAGCTTTAACCTCTAGGCCACAGGCTCTCCTCCTATATCAGCTTGTACCAGGGAAGGGTTATATATGTTTTTTTCTGTCGAATCATACCCAAATATGGGAGGGAGCATACTGCTTCCTTTTTGCCTTTTGGCCCCTTCAGGGGCCATCCAGACAGTTGCTGTAGACGACAGTTGCTAAGGATATAGGTCTTAATGGTAGCCCAAAAACCCAAGGTCTTCATTATTTGCGACCAAATTAGCAGAGTTTATATCTAGAACAAAAGAGAGAGAGAGAGGGGGAGAGAGAGAGAGAGAGAGAGAGAGAGAGAGAGAGAGAGAGAGAGAGAGAGAGAGAGAGAGAGAGAGAGAGAGAGAGAGAGAGAGAGGGATGGATGAATGTGCAGTTACTTTCCAAGATATATGCACTGAGAATTTTCAGAGCAAGGCAGCATTTTTTATTATTATGCTAACTAAATAGTCTAATGAAAAAAAGTCACATATTGTTAAACTTTTGCCATATTAGGCCATTTAAAAGTTGAAGGAATCTCCTTTGTAAGAATGATTTTGGGAGAGGCAATCAGGCAAGCCTTCAATTTCATAAATTCTTATGACCCGCAGTACATCTCGTTCCAAATTATGCCTCATATTCTCCTCCATGTTGCACAGCCAATAAATATCTTTTTTCTTTTGCAACAACTTTTTGAACATAGGCCCATTCCCCCCCCCCCCAATAATATAAATAACAAGTGAGCTTATCAGAGATGGCACATTTACTACAAAGAGGTTCCAAGAGACCAGAATTTTTAGAAGGCAGGGTAGTCTGAAGGGATGACTACTTTTTTTAACTTATGGTGGGAATAATTTTAATAATCACTAATAATCACAGATTTTTTTTTCTCCCACTGTCTTAAGTAATCTACCAAGACTATGTTGCAATCAAACAGGTATATTTTAAACAAAGATATCTGTGAATATTGTTCAATCCCCTGATAAGTAGTAAAACCAATAACCTAGGCAAGAGTAATTAGCCAAACAAAGAACCCATTCATCCACACTTCCCCAAACCCACAAAGAGGGTTGGGTCTTATATAGTCCCTTAAGTTGCCATTAATCCCTGGTTCTGGAGTAAGGAGCATTAGTGAATGCATATTTTATGGACCTGCCCAGAGGTGGTATTCAACCGGTTTGGCCCAGTTTGGGTGAACTGGTAGCGGTAATTTTGACTGGTTCGGAGAACTGGCAAATACCACCTCCGGCTGGCCCCGCCCTCCCACCCTCGCTGTTCCCTATCCTATATTACCTTGTTTTTTAGTTCAGCCGATTCGCACGGCAGAGTCGATTGCCGCGCCTCAGCTGAGCGAAACAACAGCTCAGCACACAAGCGCTAACACCGAGGGTGGTCTTAGAGTGCTGCGCACACAAGTTTACAAGCCAAGCGCGGCAGGCCATGTGCATGCATGGACGTTCCCGTTTTCGGTGCTGGGCGAACCAGTAGGTAAAGTATGGGAATCCCACCTCTGGACCTGCCCCTTATTTTTATCCTTGTGGTAATATCCAATCAACTTTGCCTGAGACTGAAAGCTAAAAAGGATTGAACATGGCTATTTTTTCAAATTCAAATTCGAACTGTTGGAAGTGTAAAAAAGAGCAAGGCACCTTCTTTCACATGTGGTGGTTATGCCCCAAAGCGAAAAAATACTGGATGAAAATACATCAATGGCTACAGGAAATTGTAGATACAACCGTGGAGCATACTCCTGAACTCCTCTTACTAGGTATATTCAAAAGACAATATAGCAAAAATATTAAATATCTAATTTTGCATATCACAACGGCAGCCAGGATCACGTACGCGCAATGCTGGAGGAATCCCAACATACCTATGGAAAGTATGATAATTAAGAAGATATACGATTGTGCTGAAATGGACAAATTAACCATTGAACTCAGAGGACAAAAAGACTCAGATTATTATGATGTATGGGAAAAATGGTACATGAGACTTCATCGAAACGTCGCCAAGACACTTCCAATTCCACGTAGTAGAAAACCCGAATACCCAAAGACCTACATACAAACACCCGTGAAAACCTCAGAATATATATATATATATATATATAAACATGGTTATTCTTTGGGTGGAATTTTCAGGGGATGTCTTATTTTTTGGAAAACACGGTACTAAAACCAACTTGGAAATACAAACATACAGCAGTCAAAGAATCATAAAAGCTTTTCAACATAGGCAGGAAATAGGTTCCCTCATGTCAGATAGGAATTTTCCTATCAAGAGGCGATTTAGAATCTTGCTTCCCTGAAGTCATTCGTACTTAGAAAATAAAACCGAGATTCAATTCTAATTAACAAAATATTTATTTTAGTACAAAAGTAACAAAAGAATAAACCCTTTAATAAGCTACATCTTCTCAGCTAAGAATTTCACGTCTGCCTCGGGCGAGGCATCGAAGGAGAAGAAAGTAGGAGGAGACATAACTCCTGGAATGCACGCATGCGTAGTAAAACATATCACATGTCTGCTTGATTAGAAATACAATAATCTAGAAATAGTAGACATGCACAACTGGCAATTATTCACATCGTGACACCTCATATCCCTGGGCCTCAGATGTGGATCAAATACATTAAGTTATTAGTTTGATTAGTAGCCAGGAATTAGATAAAGAACTGCCCAACTCACAGCAAAACTAATCAGAAAGTCCAGTTGCCTCCCAAAAAAGCACCATTGGGACAAACCATGACTTGGATGACTGAGAATCTCACCAGACTTTAAGCTATACAATTTGGGATGAGAACCTTTTGAATGCTGTGGGAGTAGAAATGGATTTCCAGAGGGGAAAAAATGTAGACTACAGGAACCATTTGCACTACTCAAGTGACCCTGAAGACACAGATAAACCTCCAAGTGCTTCAATGACCTTCTAAAAGGATGCAAATGACCAGCTGTCTGCAAGGAATATCAATCCTTCCATTCCCCACCATCCTGTCAGAGCTGAAGAAGCTTCTTGGATGAGAAGCGAAAGGTCTTCAAAGAAAAAACAAGAAAGTCCAGTTGCCTCCTGAAAAAGCACCTTTGGGGCAACCATGACCTGGATGACTGAGAATCTCCACAGACATTTAAAACTAATCAGACTTTTTACATATAAGGTTCTTCAACACTGAAGGTTTAGTTTGTTACTCACACTCAGCCCAGCAGAAAATAGTTAACAAATTAGGGAAGTTGAAATGTACTCTGATTACAAATTGTCCTCATATCTCATTACGGAGCACACAGGCAGACTATAACAGTTGGCAAGGAAGCTTGGGTATGATCGAACAAATGTGGAAGGACTCCAAAATCAAGAATCAAGACTATTCTTGATATTATTCCAAAATTTCAGACGGTTACTCTTTATTTATTTATTTATTTTTATATACCGTATTTTTCGGAGTATAAGACGCACCTTTTTCCTCCCTAAAAGAAGCTGAAAATTTGGGTGCATCTTATACTTTGAATGTAGCTTTTTCAAAGCTATTTTTCCCAGCCCTAACAAGGTGCTAACGATCTTCCCGGCTTCCTATTCCCTCCGAAGAAGGTTTTTTCCAGCCCTAAGTCTTTGCAGGCTTGTTTTCATTCCTACTCCCTCTGAAAAAGTCTTTTTCAGCCCTAACCAAGGGATAAAATAAGGTGCTGAAGCTGAACAGACTAAAGATGCTAGCCAGATGAATACCTGGTAGGTAGATTTTCCCCCCCTATTTTCCTCCCCCAAAACTAAGGTGCGTCTTATACTCCGAAAAATACGGTATACTCGTGTCTGCCTGAGACCGCCGAATTATGGAAAACGTAATGTAATCAGAAACTATTTTGCTTTAGAGCAAAGGACAAAGACATGCTTCTTTTCTCTCATTTCCTACATGTCTGTGGATTTATTCGGATGCAAATGACTAGTAAGACAGCAAAATTAGTTTTGGGCCAAGAGAACCCAATGGTTTGAGCCAGCTGCTTTCAAAATATTAGACAGGGAATTAAATACTGTAACACTGTCCCTTATAAACAGTTTTGTGGCTACGTGATCAATATGAATCTAATGTCCTGTCGAGCATCTCCAAAGTGTCTCGAAATTAAAATCTCATCAAGCACACAGCTAATAAGAGAGGTATGTGTGTGTGTGTGTGTGTGTGTGTGTGTGTGTTTGGGGGCGGACAACTGATTGGAGGACAATGTCATTGATGGGACAATGACAAAAGTATGCAAGCTTCATGTTGGCTAGTTCTTTCAAAAAACTAGGACAGTGGATGCAAACCAAAAAAACAATCGGAAACTTAATTAAGCAGTCAGCGCTAACGAAATGGGTCACAACCCCAAGCAAGTAAATCAAAACATGGACATGCAATATTTACGCCGAGTCAGACAGACGGCTAGCACAGTCTACAAAATTGAAGACAGGGATAGGAAATGTTGAAATACAGTTTTAAAAATAGGTTATGACATTGTATACGGAGCTTCTTTGAAAGTTCCGATGACTATTAACATCCTAAGAAAAGAAACAAACAAGCAAGGATCCTGAATCATGTGATACATTGATCAAAATATTAAAATAACACTGAAGGGATCGCGCTCCGGAAAAGCCGAATTTACAGGTTTCTGGCGCGCATGTGCACCCGACAATCAGCTGTCCGGTGCGCATGCGCGCACTGGTTTTTGGCACTGCTGCACGCGTGAAGGTCAGCTGATCGTCAAATGCTCATGCATGCCAAAACCCCAGAAGACAAACAGGCAAGGCCGCATGTGCCGGGCTACATGGCTTCACATGCCACTTTGGGCACGTGTGCCATAGGTTTGCCATCACGGAGCTAGAGCAACACACTATTATTTGCATAAACTTATGTTTAAAGAGGGCCCAACCATGTCAAAAAGATTTTTTCTAGATGGCCTAATAAAGTGAGGCTTTCCAACAGCTAAGCAATGTAACCCTTCAGTTCTCAGCAGTGCCTAGACAAGGGGTAGGCAAAGTTGGCTCTTCTATGACTCATGGACTTCAACTCCCAGAATTCCTAAGCTAGCATGATTGGCTCAGAAATTCTGGGAGTTGAAGTCCATGAGTCATAGAAGAGCCAACTTTGCCTACCCCTGGCCTAGACAATTATCTCTCAGCTAGCTTTTGAAGGACCCGGTCGTGTTTCTGACAATACATTGATTCAATGAAAGTTGGGTCTCATATAGTCCCTTTGTGGCTATTGATCCCCGGTTCTGGAGTATGGAGCATTAATGAATGCATCTGTTGTAGTTGCAGTTGCAGTTGCAGTTGCAGTTGCAGTTGCAGTTGCAGTTGCTCTTCTTCTTCTTCTTCTTCTTCTTCTTCTTCTTCTTCTTCTTCTTCTTCTTCTTCTTCTTCTTCTTCTTCTTCTTCTTCTTCTTCTTCTTCTTCTTCTTCTTCTTCTTCTTCTTCTTCCTCTTCTTTTTCTGCTTCTCCTTCTCCTTCTCCTTCTACTCCTCCTCTTCCTCTTCCTCTTCTTTTTCTGCTTCTCCTTCTCCTTCTCCTTCTCCTTCTCCTCCTCCTCCTCCATGCCAACTCCAAACAAACATTTGTAGTTGTGGCAATTGTCACCATATCCACACATTGCTACTGCATAATTCCAGATTAATAAATTAGGGACCACTATGTATTCCAGAACTGTGGAGTTCTCTGCGATCATATTATAAGCAGCTACGTCCTCTTCGCTGATGACGCAAAACTATTCAACACCGCTGACAGTACTGCTGCCCTACAAAGTGTCCTTGACTATGTGTCTGAGTGGTTGAACAATTGGCAATTCCAAATCTCAACCAACAAATGCTCTGTCTTGCACATTGGCAACAAAAATCAGAACACCAAATACAAGTTGGGTGGCTATGACCTCGTAGACGACCCTCACTCTGTCAAGGATCTAGGAGTACTCATCTCAAACGATCTAAGCCCCAGAGCTCACTCTAACAGCATTGCCAAAAAGGCATTAAAAGTTGTTAACCTAATTTTGTGAAGCTTCTTCTCCGGTTACATTGTACTGCAAACTAGGACATATAAAACATTTTCCAGACCAATTCTCAAATACAGCTCATCTGCCTGGAATCCACACTGTATATCGGATATTAACACAATTGAACGAGTCTAGAGATATTTCACGAGAAGAGTACTCCACTTCTCTGCTCACAACAGAATACCTTATACCACCAGGCTTGAAATTTTGTGCTTGGACAACCTAGAACTATGCCAACTACTGCATGATCTAAGTGTACTACACAAAATTGTCTGCTACAATGTCCTACCTGTCAATGACTTCGTCAGTTTCAACCTCAATAATACACGGGCAAACAATAGATACAAACTCAAGGTAAACCGCTCCAAACTCGATTGCAGAAAATACGACTTCAGCAACAGAGTGGTCAATGCTCTACCCGACTCTGTTGTTACATCCTCAAACCCTCACAGCTTCAATCTTAAATTGCCTACCATGGAACTCACCCCAGTCCTAAGAGGTCCGTAAAAGGGGGCGTGCATAAGCGCACCATCATGCCTACCGTCCCTCTCCTACTGTCCCCATTTTTTTGTACTCATTTCATGTGCTCATGTCCATGTTTATATTTATACCTGTTATCTAGTACATATTCAACAAATAAAATAGATAGATAGATAGATAGATAGATAGATAGATAGATAGATAGATAGATAGATAGATAGATAGATAGATAGATAGATAGATAGATAGATAGATAGATAGATAGATAAATAAATAAATAAATAAATAAATAAGTTTCTTAGACCAGAATGGAAGTATGCCATTGTGACCTCACGCTTAGATTATTGCAACACGCTCTACGTGGGGCTACCTCTGAAGAGTGTTCAGAGACTACAGTTGATCCAGAATGCAGCCGCGCGAGCTGTTGTGGGTGCGCCTAGGTACACTCATACTACACCAATTCTCCGTGAGTTGCACTGGCATCCTATTGGTCTCCGGACACAATTCAAGGTGTTGGTTATCACTTTTAAAGCCCTACATGGCTTAGGACCAGGCTATCTGCGAGACCGCCTTCTGCCACACAACTCCCAGCGACCAGTGAGATCCCACAGAGTTGGTCTCCTCCAAGTCCCGTCAGCCAAACAATGTCGGCTGGCGGGCCCACGGGGGAGGGCCTTCTCTGTGGCTGCCCCGGCTCTCTGGAACCAGCTACCCCCGGAGATCCAGATCATCCCCACCCTATTGGCCTTCCGAAAAGCGATCAAGACCTGGCTCTTCCAGCAGGCTGAAGGCCGTTGATCTCACAGCTATAATTGGAGAGATCCGGCCATGAGAGAGTATGCATGAGTTTTTAAATCTGTTTTTTTAATCTGTTTTTAAATTGTTTTTTTATTTTTTGAATTTGCAAATTGTTGTTAGCCGCCCAGAGTCCTTCGGGAGTTGGGCAGCATACAAATGCAATAAATAAATAAACAATAAATAAATAAATAAATGCCTGGACACATTTCTCCAGTAAAACGTGGCTCCTAAGCCAAGCCCCAACAAACCTACTGTATTTTTGGAGTATAAGACACACCTTTTTCCTCCCTAAAAGTGGCTGAAAATTTGGGTGCGTCTTATACTCTCAATGTAGCTTTTTCAAAGCTTTTTTTCCAGCCCTAACTAGGTGCTAAAAGATCTTCCCAGCTCTTACTTTGCAGGCTCTTTCATTGTTACTCTCTCCGAAGAATGTTTTTCCAGCCCTAAGTCTTTGCAGAATTTTATTTCATTGCTCTACTTGCTCCGAGTAAGTTTTTTTCTAGCCCTAACCAGGTGCTTACTATCTTCCCAGCTCTTACCGGCTTGCAGGCTCTTTCATTGTTACTCTCTCAGAAGGTTTTTTTAAGTCCTAACCAGGGGATAAAATAATGTGCTGAAGCTGCTCCAAATAAGTTTTTTTCTAGCCCTAACCAGGTGCTAACGATCTTCCCAGCTCTTACTGGCTTGCAGGTTCTTTCATTGTTACTCTCTCCGAAGAAGGTTTTTCCAGCCCTAAGTCTTTGCAGGGTTTTTTTCATTGCTCTACTTGCTCCGAATAAGTTTTTTTCTAGCCCTAACCAGGTGCTAACTATCTTCCCAGCTCTTACCGGCTTGCAGGCTCTTTCATTGTTACTCTCTCAGAAGAAGGTTTTTTTAAGTCCTAACCAGGAGATAAAATAATGTGCTGAAGCTGCTCCGAATAAGTTTTTTTCTAGCCCTAACCAGGTGCTAACTATCTTCCCAGCTCTTACTGGCTTGAATGCTCTTTCATTGTTACTCTCTCAGAAGAAGGTTTTTTTAAGTCCTAACCAGGGGATAAAATAATGTGCTGAAGCTGACTAGACTAAGGACACTAGCCAGATGAATACCTGGTAGGCAGATTGTTTTCCCCTATTTTCCTCCCCAAAAACTAAGGTGCGTCTTATATTCCGGTGTGTCTTATACTCCGAAAAATACGGTATGTTAAATAGAAGAAAAACACTTTCACCAAAATCAATTTTCAGAGGCCAGGTTTTAGGAGGGGGAAAAAAAACTTAGAGGAGAATGGGATGGGAAAAACAAATACAATCTGGCAGGCAAGGAGCGAGTCTCTCCTCCCTTCCCATAGAAACATGTTTGCTTTCTGAAATTCAAGGGGGGGCAGAGTGCTTTTGAAGTTAAAAATAGGTGACTGCTCGCAAAGCTGAGGTGGCAAAATGAAACCCGCTCCGCAAAGCGAAGAACACATCCACCTTGTTGCTGCATAATTGAAACAACTAAGGGGAAAAGACTGTGACAGAAAAAGCTTTGAAATATTTTTTTTAAATGTTGGGGTGAGCAAGTGGGAGGTGGAGAGGAAGAAAGCAAGCAGCAAAATAACCACGATAACAACAATAAGAATAATATGGGCGGCTCTCCAAAGAACCAGTCTCTCTTTTTTTTAATTGAAAGAGTTTATACGTACAAAGTACAAACATTTTTTTGTTGTTTTCTCTCCCCTCCCCCCATCCCTCTCCCAACTCCCCCTCCCCCCTCCCTAGACTTCCCAGAACATACACAGGGTATAATATAGTTTACACAAATATAAAACTAATATATACTAGCAAATTATTAACTTCCAAATATCATAAAATCTTAACTCCTTATACTGTAAACTTAACAAAAAGTTAAGTTGAAATGTATCCTTCATAATCTATTTTGATCTTCTTAGACTAATGCTTGATTTAAATATGATCCGTCCATCTTCTCCATTATCGAATACATCATTTAAATAGTCTTTAAAATGTTCTAAAATTTCCACTTCCAATTTTGTACTACCAGCAGCCTGGCCACAATTATTAAATTCAAAAGCAGCTTAAACCATATCTAAAAAAATACTTAACAACTTCACATGCATTTAATCTCTGTTACATTAGATTGCAATCTATACTTATTCCCACCCTATAATATAATTTAATCTTATTCTCTACCAGTCTCTTTTTAAAGCATGGGTTGCAAATGGGTAAAATTCAGACTACAGACTACGGGAATTATCCTGACAAATTGAAGACTCTAAAATAGACATGGGGGATTTGCATTATTATGTACTTATGAGCATGTACAATAGATGCACAAAGTTTTGTTCGGTTAGCAAGCAAGCCTACAATCTAATATGACACACCTTCACATGGGGAAGGAGAGGCCCAAGCTGTTGGAAGAAGGAATTATTAGATTATTATTATTATTGTTAGGTCATATGCCTTGGAAAAGATGGGAAAGATGAGCTGCGGTGGCGCAGTGGTTAAAGTGCAGTACTGCAGGCTACTTCTGCTGACTGCCAGCTGCCTGCAATTTGGCAGTTCAAATCTCACCAGGCTCAAGGTTGACTCAGCCTTCCATCCTTCCAAAGTGGGTTAAATGAGGACCCGGATTGTTAGGGGGCAATATGCTGACACTGTAAACCGCTTACAGAGGGGTGAAAAGCATGGTAAAGCGGTATATAAGTCTAAGTGCTATTGCTATTGCTATTGCTATTAGATTATTTTGCATAATGAAAACACCAACCACAGAAAAGATAATGAATTTTCTCAACTCCTAACAGTATATACCAGTGATGGCAAACCTATAGCATGTGTGCCACTGATGGCACGCGGAGTCATATCGGAGGGCACGTGAGATGTTGCCCTATGTCAGCTCCAGTGCGCATGCGTGCACTGGCCGGCTGACTTTTGGCCTTGGGGAAGGCCGTTTCGCCCTCCGGAAGTTTCCCTGAAGCCCTGGAGCGCAAAAAATGGCCCAATGGACAAACCAGAAATTCGGAAAAGCGGACTTCCGGTTTGCCCGTTTTTTCACTGTCCCAGGCTTCAGTGAGGCCTGTGCGCATGCGTGGGGGGGGTTGTGCGGATGCACAGGGGGCAGTGCAGGGTTTGTGTGCATGCGTGGGGGGAGGGAATGGGTGTGGGCATGCGCGCTAGTGCAAAACCAAAAAAGGTTCGCCATCACTGGTATATACCCTCCAGACTTATCACAAAAGAAAATCTAGGACAGATATCCAATCTCTCTATTGTTTGGGTATCATTTGTGGGGTATATTTATTAATTCTGTACAAAGCTTTCAGTTACAAAAAGTTATTTTGGCGGGGGGTGCATGCCTGAAACAGCCACGCTAGGAACACAAACCATTTGTGGGGTATATTTATTAACTCTGTACAAAAAGTTATTTTGGCGGGGGGTGCATGCCTGAAACGGCCACACTAGGAACGCAAACCATTTGTGGGGTATATTTATTAACTCTGTACAAAAAGTTATTTTGGCGGGGGGTGCATGCCTGAAACGGCCACGCTAGGAATACGGTGGCTTGAGTGGTTAGAACATTGGGTTGACAAGCAGGAAATGCGTGTTTGAGACCCAAGTGTTGTTGTAGGGTGGAGTGAGCTCCTGTCCTTTGCTCCAGCTCCTGCTTGGGTCATGAAAGGAGACCCCAATTTGGCATCCCCCAGGCAATAGTTTATTGCACAGAATCTTAGCTAGAGGTTCTCCCGAACCCCTGCAAACCCCCAGCAGCCGGTGCTATGTTCATGCTCAGGGTTCTTCAAGGCATGGGGTGTATGGGGTGCTCAGGGAGGGGTAGCACCTCTGGTATAGGGGCATGTCGTGTCGTTTTATGGCAGCTGATTTTATGGCAGCTTTTAGGGCAGCTCGTTCACCTTTGGTCCCCACCTGTCACCCAGCTCTCACCTGTGGCTCCTAGCAGCTGTAGCATGCGCAGCAGCCACACCCCGGGCAACAGCTTCGACAGGCTGGCCAAACCAGGTTGAGAGTAGCCGTTGAGTCATCGACCTTTGGTGAGATAGGGACTTGTCTATCCCGAGCATGTGAAGTCAGATTCCGGTGGACTGAGCAGATGAAACCTACTAGAATAGGACAACGGTCATGAAGGCGGTCTCTGCAAGCGATGTGGTACGCTAAGAGCACGGCAAGACATGAAAGATGCCCTGGTCAACCACTGCGCCCAGCCCATCTCCAACTGTCTCAACTCTTGTCCTGCTATTTGGAGCAAGATGGAATCTGGGAAGAGAGAGTGAGGCTGACTATACGCCCCTCTCCCTCATTTTAATCCAATTCACGCTCAAGTCTTGACATCCTCCCCCTCACAGATATCAAGGTCTTCTTCGAACACGATAGACGAACATCATCTTCAAGGCATCTTTCAACCAATTTATTTCCAAAGCCTTGTGCAACTTTAGCAAAACTAAGTATGAGAAAAGGCGAAAGGTCAATTTCCATTTCTGATACTGAGTGATTTGGACACCACAGAGAAGACCCTACAGAGAGATGTAATATGTTCTGACATGCAAAGCAGATGAAGATAAATTGCATCCTGCAGGGCGGTGTCATATATACCCGCCCACTCTCCCTGAGTGTTAGAAAACAGCATTTGGTAGCCACCGAGACATTAATATCAGGTCCCGTGCACCATTTCTTTCAAATATTCACACTACTAAGAAGTGAAATTAGGATGCAACTGAACAAATTAAAAAATACAGTGAGAAGTGAATGGAAGAAAAACACTTTCTCATGTGAAGATGCTTCATAGTATATGTTTTTATGTTTTATCCTCCAGTCCCCTAAATGAATGATTAGGGGACTTGAGGCTAAAACATATAAAGAACGGTTGCTGAAACTGGGTATGTCTAGTTGGATGAAAAGACGGACTAGGGGAGACATGATAGCAGTGTTCCAATATCTCAGGGGCTGCCACAAAGAAGAGGGAGTCAAGCTATTCTCCAAAGCACCTGAAGCAGTGGTGGGTTCCTACCAGTGCGGTCCACTCTATAGCACCGGTAGCGGCCCACTGGTGACGTCACAGTACCGGTGCGGTCGGTTGCCGGTGCCTGGGCGCCGCCATTTTCTTTAAAAAAATTTTAAAAAAAATTTCTTCTGCGCATGCCCAGAAGCCGAGCTTCCGGCACTGCGCAGGCGCTGCCTTCCTACCCCACAGTGAGGGGAGGGTGGCTGAGGGAGTGCGTGAGACACTGAAAGAACGGGCGGCAGGATCTATCTCAGTTCCCCTCCCTTCAGCAGTCCGAGAAGCCATGAACGCGCGGTGATGATCCCAGGCATTTTCACATGTGCTGAGGGGAGGGGGAATGGGCGGCAGGAGCCTAGGATCATCGAATGGGGAGAAGCATTCAGGCTGGATGAAACCTCCTAGAAGAACCGCTGCCGCAGTCTTGCTGCTTCCTCTGCGGGGGACTGCGTTGCGGGTGGGCAATGCCCCCTTGCTTCTCCGGCCGCTGCCAAGCTCCCGAGGCCCACGCCCACCCGGTCACATGGCTGGCAAGCCACACCCAGAAAAAAAGCCACACCCACAGTGTGGTAGTAAAAGAATTAGGAACCCGCCTCTGACCTGAAGGCAGGACAAGAAGCAACGGATGGAAACTAATCAAGGAGAGAAGCAAATTAGAACTAAGGAGAAAGTACATGACAGTTAAGAACAATTAATCAGTGGAACGATTTATATATTTATAGATTTAGGTCCCACAGAGTGGGTCTCCTCCAGGTCCCGTCAGCCAAACAGTGCTGACTGGCGGGGCCTAGGGGGAGGGCCTCCTCTGTAGGGGCCCCCGCTCTCTGGAACCAACTCCCCCCAGAGATCCGAATCATCCCCACCTTGCTGGCCTTCCGAAAAGCCATTAAGACATGGCTCTTCCTGCAGGCGGGGTGATTTTGAGACGATCCTTGCATCTCATGTCTCCCCCGTGTATGTATGGTGTTATATGTCTCTTTTAATTATTTTTAAATTGTTTTTCATGACTTGTTTGGTGTTCCTTAAAATGCTGTACGCCGCCCTGAGTCCTTAGGGAGTAGGGTGGCATAAAAGAACTTCCAAATAAATAAATAATAAATAAATAAATAAATATAAAAAAGCACCTTTGGGACAACCATGACCTGGATGGCTGAGAATCTCTACAGACTTTTAGCTATACAGTTTGGGATGAACACCCTTTGAATGGTGCGGGAGGAGGAACGGATTTCCAGAGGAAAAATAGCAGACTATAGGAACCAGGAGCACCACTTAGGTGACCCTGAGGACACAGATAAACCTCCATGGGCTTCAACGACCCTCTAAAAGGATGCAAATGACCAGCTGTCCGCAAGGAATATAAATCCTTCCATTCCCCACCATCCAGTCAGAGCTGAAGAAGCTTCTTGGATGAGAAGCGAAAAGTCTCCAAAAGAAAAAAAAAACCAGAAAGTCCAGTTGCCTCCTGAAAAAGCACCTTTGGCACAAGTGGAGGATGCATGTGCGCTCGCACACCGCTTCCGTGGCCCGGTTCCAAACAGCTCGTGGCCCAGTAGTGGGCTGCGGCCAGGGGATTGGGGACCCCTTCTCTAGTTTAATATCTTCTTTCCCTTCTTGCACAAACAGCGGAAGAACCTTTTCAGAATCTGCCAGCTCTAAAATGTAGCAGGTATAGGTAGTCCTCGACTTATGACCACAATTGAGCTCCGCATTTCCATTGCTAAGCGAGACAGTTGTTAAGTGAGTTCTGACCCCGTTTTACAACCTTCCTTGACCCGGTTGTTAAGGGAATCACTGCCGTTGTTAAATCAGTAATACGGTTGCTAAGCGAATCTGGCTTCCCCATTGATTTGGCTTGTCAGAAGGTCGTAAAAGGGGATCACGTGACCCCCGGAGACCCTGCCACCATCATAACTGTGAGTCAAGCATCTGAATTTTGATTATGTGACCACGAAGATGTTGCCACAGTCATAAGTGTGGAAAACGGTCATTATTCACTTGTTTTTTCAGAGCCGCTGTTAAAACTCTGAACGGTCACTAAACGGACGGCTATAAGTCGAGGGCCTAGAGGTGGAGCTCTTGCCTCACAATCAGGAGGTTGTGAGTTCAATCCTAGGTAGAGGCAGATGTAGGGTCTTCTGCTTGGGCAGGGGGTTGGACTAGATGACCTGCAAGGTCCCTTCCAACTCTGTTAAAGCTGAGACTACCTATATTTCAGTAAAATTCCTTACCTGCGTTTGCTGTGCAGCTGTGTTTGTGTTTCAAAATGAGGAATAGTACCCACGAAGGAAGAAAGCTTTGGTGTTCACTTTACCATATCAAAAGGCATTATTTTTCATAGAATGACAATCCCAACTATAATTATTTCATATCTGTTTCGGGTTTTTTCCCCCCCTTCCTTCCAACAGAAGATGTGGAAAAAAACCCCACCCTTTCTTCCCAGAGCTATTTGCTCTGTTTTGCATGGGAACCTACGTTCTCTAGTCAGTTAGGTGTAGTAGATATTCCATATTTTATCTGAGAAAGATGGGCTCCTGATTAATGAAATGTAGCCCAGCTATCGGGATTGTTTCCTTGTTTCTCCCCTCAGCTTTTTCTCTCCAAGGTATAAACTTGCTCCATTTGTCTCAAATAAGAAGTGGGGTGGGTGGGTGAATTTCATCACGAAGTATTTATGAAAACTGAAGGGAGGAGGGAAAATAATTTATTTGTTGAAATATGTCTACATAAAATCATTCCAATAGGCTGCACAGGATGAGGAAAGAATTGCAGATCATGAGGTGAGATTAACAACACTTTCAGAGAGTACCTAGAACTCTTTCTTTCATCTTGTCATCATTAAAATATTGTAACTATAAGGACATACCGCCGAGATTTTAATATTTTAATTTTTTTTAAACTTTTTTACTTCTAATGCCTTTGCTTGGACCCTCAGCGTACGCCTTGTGCTTTGGCAAAAAAATGGAATAATAATAAAGATGTTATTCTTGATGTTTGTTCTTTGTTCTATGCTATTCTGCCATGAATATATATAGTATATAGTATATAGTATATAGTATATAGTATATAGTATATAGTATATAGTATATAGTATATAGTATATAGTATATAGTATATAGTATATAGTATATAGCAGTGATGGCGAACCTTTTTTGGTTCGCGTGCCAAAAAGGGGGGAGGGTGCGTGCGCTAGCGCGCGCACACATACCCACACCCATTCCCTCCCCCCCACGCATGCGCACAATACCCCCCCCATGCTGCCCCCTGCGCATGTGCACACCCCCCCACCCCCGCGCAAAGGCCTTACCGGAGCCTGGGACGGTAAAAAACGACGAAACGGGCAAACCGGAAGTTCGGAAAAACGGACTTCCGGTTTGTCCGTTTTGTCGTTTTTTGCATTCCGGGGCTTCAGGAAGCTTCCCTGAACCCTCCGGAGTGCAAAAAACAGCTCACCGGCAAACCGGAAGTGCGTTTTTCTGAACTTCCGGTTTGCCGGTGGGCAACGCTCGCGTGCCCTCCGCTATGGCTCCGCGTGCCACCTGTGGCACCTGTGCCATAGGTTCGCCATCACGGGTATATAGTATATAGTATATAGTATACAGTATAGTATATAGTATATAGTATACAGTATACAGAGTATAGTGTATAGTATATAGTATATAGTGTATAGTGTATATATATATATGTGTGTGTAAGTACACAAATGGCTATCTAGAACACAACACATAAGATACAACAATAACTGAAAAGAATAAGATGATAGAAGATAGATAGATTGACAGACAGACAGACAGACAGATGATAGAGATAGACATAGATGATAGCTAGCTAACCAGATAGATGATAGATAGATAACTAGACGGAAGGAAGGACGGAAGGACGGACGGACGGACAGACAGACAGACATGATAGACAAATAGATAATAGGTGGGTGGATGGGTAGGTAGGTAGGTGTGTAGAAAAAGAGAGAGATTATAGACAAATAGATAATAGGTAGGCAGGCAGGTAGATAGGTAATTGATAGATAGAAGAGAGAGGGGTGGGGAAGCAATCAGAATGTGAAAGCTCCTGTAAAGTAACCCCTATAACTACTGATGCTTTAGGAAGAACATCAAATCAAAACGGTGTTTTAGTATAACATCTCAGGATGTTATTTGAACTATTTGTTTGTTTTAACTATTTATATGCTACCTAGCTCACAGCAGTGACTCCTGGACAGCATACGATTTAAACAATCCGTCTAATAAATGTCTGAGGCTGCTGGCCTGAATGTGAATTTCCAAAGAACAAAGTAAACCAAGTGATTCCTTTTGTCTGTTCTTTCTATTGCATTTTTCTTTTCAACGAATAGGAAACATAATTTTCTTTAGGAGGGCGCATCGTTTTAGCAGCAGTGAATGGTCATTCTCAATTGACTCATAGCGTTTATAGATTATTCCTGCATACGGACAAATGCTTCAAAATGGGCTGCTCAATCCAGCGACAATCCTGGAGGAGAGCGACATTTCTATGAGCCAGCACCGGTTTAACGGATTAACAGAGTTGTAAGGGACCTTGCAGGTCATCTAGTCCTACCCCCTGCCCAAGATCTGCCTCTACCTAGGATCGAACTCACAACCTTCTGATTGTGAGGCAAGAGCTCCACCTCTAGGCCACTGATACTTAAAAGTTGTGTAAGGTTCCACCCATCGTATTATAGGAACTTAGAGATAGTCCTTAACTTATGATCGCAATTGAGCCCCACATTTCGGTTGTTAAGTGAGACATCTGTTAAGTGAGTTTTGGCCCATTTTGCAACCTTTCTCGCCACGGTTGTTAAGTGAATCTGACTTCCCCATTGACTTGGCTTTTTCAGAAGGTCGCAAAAGAGGATTACATGACCTTGGGACGATCATAACTATGAACCATCTCCCAAGCATCTGAATTTTGATCACGTGACCAAGGGGATGCGGCAGAGGTTGTAACTGTGAAAAATGGTCGTAAGCCACGCTATTTCAGTGCCGTTGTAACTTTGAGTCTCTTCTTAAAAACCTCCAGTGATGAAGACCCACAACATCTAAAGGCAAGCTGTTCCACTGGTAAATTGTCCTTGCTGTTGGGAAGTTTCTCCTTAATTCCAGGTTGCTTCTCTCCTTGATTACTTCCCATCCATTGTTTCTTGTCCTGCCTTCTAATGCTTTGGAAAATAAATTAACCCCCTCTTCTTTGTGGCAGCCTCACAAATTTTTGGTCACAGTTTTGGTCGCCATGATGTAAAAAGGATGTTGAGACTCTAGAAAGAGTGCAGAGAAGAGCAACAAAGATGATTAGGGGACTGGAGGCTAAAACATATGAAGAATGGTTGCAGGAACTGGGTATGGCTAGATTAATGAAAAGAAGGACTAGGGGAGACATGATAGCAGTCTTCCAATATCTCAGGGGCTGCCACAAAGAAGAGGGAGTCAAGCTATTCTCCAAAGCACCTGAGGGTAGGACAAGAAGCAATGGGTGGAAACTAAACAAGGAGAGAAGTAACTTAGAACTAAGGAGAAATTTCCTGACAGTTAGAACAATTAATCAGTGGAACAACTTGCCTCCAGAAGTTGTAAATGCTCCAACACTGGAAGTTTTTAAGAAGATGTTGGATAACCATTTGTATGAAGTGGTATAGGGTTTCCTGCCTAAGCAGGGGGTTGGACTAGAAGACCTCCAAGGTCCCTTCCAACTCCGTTATTATTATTATTAAATACTGGAATACTGCTATCATGTATACACATACACACACACACACACAGTCCTTCTTTTCTCTAGACTAGCCAAACCCAAATTCTGCAACCGTTCTTCATAGGTTTTAGACCCAGGGGTGAAACCCAGCAGGTTCTGACTGGTTCCGGAAAACCGGAAAGCGGAAATTTTGAGTAGTTCAGAGAACCAGTAGTGGAAATTTTGAGTAGTTCGGAGAACTGGCAAATACCACCTCTGGCTGGCCCCAGAGTGGGGTGGGAATGGGGATTTTGCAGTATCCTTCCCCTGCCACGCCCACCAAGCCACGCCCACCAAGCCACACCACGCCCACCAAGCCACGCCCACAGAACCCGGTAGTAAAAAAAATGGATTTCACCACTGTCCCCTAGTCCTTCTTTTCTCTAGACTAGCCAAACCCAAATCCTGCAACCGTTCTTCGTATGTTTTAGCATGCAGCTCTTTAATCATCTTTGTACTTTTTTTTTCCAAAGTCTCAACCGGAGCACTCATCCGTCTTCTCGGCAAGGGGATGTTGCAGGTCAAAGCATGACGATTCCCCCCTTTCAACTCTTAAAAGGTCTAGAGGCAGAAAACCTATTTCCCTGGCCACCCCACCCTTCACTGAATCTTCACTATCCTTTCTCTGCACTGATGTTCACCCTGTCTTCTTGCATTACGAGACGCTTCTTTAAGAGAATAGCTTTCTGATGGAATTTTCTGACTGGGGCCTGAGGGTTGGCACGTCAGCGTACCGGCACTCCATCCATTTCCTTTTCAGACCTCCAAGATGCCCTTGTATGGTAGAGTAAGCAATTTGGTATCTTTGAGAAGCATAGCTGTGAGCTTTTCTCTCTGCTGTCTAGAGTATGGCACACATGCAACTAGCATCTAGTACCCTACATAAAAAAAATAAAATTAAAAAATAAGCTAGAAGCATCTCTGGACATTTTGTTCCCTTCACCTTTCATCTCACATGAATTCAATGATTTAGAACTAACCGTTCTGCCCTTGCGTTACATGAGGAAGAAATCTGATGAAGTACCGCATTTTTCGGAGTATAAGACACACCAGAGTATAAGACGCACCTTAGTTTTTGGGGAGGAAAATATGGGGGGGGGATTCTGCCTACCAGGTATTCAATAGCAATAGCAATAGCAATAGCACTTAGACTTATATACTGCTTCACAGTGCTTTACAGCCCTCTCTAAGCGGTTTACAGAGTTCAGCATATTGCCCCCAACAATCTGGGTCTTCAGTTTACCGACCTCAGAAGGATGGAAGGCTGAGTCAACCTTGAGCCTGGTGAGATTTGAACAGCTGAACTAGCAGTCACTGAAGTAGGTTGCAGTGCTGCTTTTAACCACTGCACCACCTCGGCTCCTCTGGCTAGTCCACGGGTCGGCAACCTTAAACACTCAAAGAGCCATAAAGGTCTTAACCAGAAACCCCCATGTTCAATTCTAGAGCCGACCGGAAGTCTGGTTCCCTCACCATAGAGACTCCTCCTAGCGCAACGTCCTTTTTCCTCTACCAATCCTAACCGAAAGCCCTATCAATTGTGGAGCTGCCCAGAAAATCTGCCCCTTGCCATAGAGTCTCCTCCTGGCTGCCCTGCTTCCCCCACCAACCAGAATCACCTCTTGTGGTGCCGACTGGCAACAGGGAGCTGCAGCAGAGGGATGAAAGAGCCACATGCGACTCCAGAGCCACAGGTTGCTGACCCCTGGGCTAGTCCTTAGCCTGGTCAGCTTCAGCACATTCGTTCGCTCGCTGGTTTTGAGGTTGGGGCTGGTTGGGGCTGTGCTTCTAAAGCACAGCTGATCGTTGGAGGGAGCAGCAATTAGAAAAGCAGGCAAAGCACGGAAGATCGCTTTGCTCGTGTTGGGGCTAAAAAACAGCTTCAAAAGCACAGCTGATCCTCGGAGGGAGCTCCAGTGACTAAAGCAGGCAAAGCGCGGAAGGAGTAAGAGAAGGCAGCAGCTCTTCTGGGTAGCCATTTTGGGCACCGCGCGTCGAGCGTTTGGAGGCTGAAAATGCAACGTGCGGAGCCCAAAAACACAAGCCATTGTCGGTGGCAATCTCTGCAACCAGGAAGAGGATGCTCGGAGGCCGAAGGGTAGGGGCTGGTGGGCGGGCTGGTCTACATTTGGAGTTTAAGACACACCCAAATTTTCAGCCTCTTTTAGGAGGGAAAAGTGCGTCTTATACTCCGAAAAATATGGTAATTCTCCCTGATCATCACAGTAAATTAGTCATGTAATCTACTGACTTGGAAGGACTCTTTGTGGCACCAGGCCTGAGGGGAATTCTTTTCTTTTTCTTTTTCCCAAAGTGCTAATTTTAAAATAGTTTACCCAAACAGGTGTGGACACACCCTTTAATTGCTTTGCCTCAGCATTAAGCGCAGAGACTAAAAGTAAACTAAAGACTGTTCTGTCCTGTGGGATTAAACACACACACACACACACACACACCACACACCCTGCTTTGCATCTTGTGGTATTTGAGGACATGATTAACATATCAGAAGTGCCTCAGAAAGAATTGGAATTAATTACAGTACAAAAGAGAGCTTAGACTTATGCAAATGAGCATGGTGCAAGAGTAGATGAATCCCTAATTGGCTGTTTACAATACGAGCAAAACACACACGCACGCACGCATGCAAACTTCATTTGCAGGCGAGTGCCAATAATAATTGCAAAATATTATTTTGCAAGAATTAAAAGCTTTCAAAGAGGAAAATTTGTTCTCCAACAACTGCCCCACACAGCGCTAATGACATGCTGGCTATGTAAGATGGCTGCTTAAAGGGTCAGCATTTACCGCACCATTTTTGAGCGTGTAAGAGAAGTGGAAAAAAACAACTATTATCATATGGACAAACACCAAATTTGTTACTTTTTCAGAGAATCCACAATTCTCTACAAAGAGCAAATGCCTTAGGTGGGCAGTCTTA
Source organism: Diadophis punctatus similis (assembly GCA_023053685.1). Classification (NCBI taxonomy): domain Eukaryota; kingdom Metazoa; phylum Chordata; class Lepidosauria; order Squamata; family Dipsadidae; genus Diadophis; species Diadophis punctatus. The sequence continues at coordinate 4,904,291 of JALIGW010000006.1, forward strand.
TCAGACACATTAGATGTTCTATATTGTGTTAATTTAAACTGAAGGAAGTAGCACCCGCCCATCTCCTAGAAAAATGAAATATCCGAGGAAATATTGAAAAGGAAGAATATGTTTCCCTGGATGAGAAAAGGAGAAACATGTTTTGAAGACAAAGCAGCTTCCTGCAGTTCCCTGCCCTCCCTCCTTCAGCTCCAGGGTGATGGGATTAAGACCTTCACCTTTAGGACATGATAGGATTAGCCCTCTACCCATCTCACCACATGGCACCTGGGAAGATTGCATCAGCCAGCAAGGCTCAAGCAAACTTGGACTCAGGACAGCCTACAGAGTTGCCCCTGCATGGCCCCATGGGAGTCTGACAGCCAATCAGAGTGCATTTCTTGCACAGGAGCGGGAGGCCCCAGGGCGGGGCCCAAGAGAGGGCATAAAACCAAGGGACTCTCAGCATCTCGGCCCGTTTTTTTCCCTTCACCCAACATCTTGAAGCATGTGATCCCCCTTTTCACCCAGGAGCTCCAAGGCATTAAACCAGGGGTCTCCAACCTTGGCAACTTTAAGACTTTGGACGTCAACTCCCAAGGACTCCCAGTGGACTTCCGGGCTGAGGAAATCTGGGAGTTGAAGTCCACAAGTCTTAAAGTTGCCAAGGTTGGAGACCCCTGCATTAAACCATCTTTCCAAGCAGTCTTCATGTTTCCAGTGTCTTTCTACACACTTGGAACTGAATCCAGTTGGGCATTTCTTCCAACAAAACGCATACTCCCTAGTGGAAGTCCAAAACGTATTCCTTTTCAATTAACTGTGTGAATACACCAGGTCCTCTCTGTCAATAGATAGCATTGAAAAATCAACTGTTTGCCAATACAGATAAACAATAAACAGAAACACAGCTACTAAGTATGAAATTCAGGGGCTTTCTGATGAAGCATTGAAACTGAATAATGGGGACAGAGAGTTAATTGATACAGAACAATTACTGTATGTCCCCAGCAATTTAAAACTAATAGGGTCCTCAGTGTTTATGATGTAGATGTTTGAGCAATTAAGAATATTAAGGTTGCCTTAATAAGACCACACTTAGAATACTGCACCCACCTTTGATCGCCACGGTATAAAGAAGATGTTGAGACTGTAGAAAGAGTGCAGAGAAGAGCAACAAAGATGATCAGGGGAATGGGGGATAAAACATATGAAGAATGATTGCAGGAATTGGGTATGTACAATTTAATGAAAGGAAGGACTAGGGGAGACATGACAGCAGGGTTCCAATATTTGAGGAGCTGCCACAAAGAAGAAGGAGTCAACCTATTCTCGAAAGCACCTGATGGCAGGATAAGAAGCAATGAATGGAAACTAATCAAGGAGAAAACCACCCTAGAACTAAGGAGAAATTTATCCAATGCTAAACCACTGGAATAGCTTGCCTTCAGAAGTTATGGGTGCTCCAACACTGGACGTTTTTAAGAAGACATTGGACAACCATTTGTCTGAAATGGAATAGGGTTTTCCTGCTTGAGCAAGGGATTGTACCAGAAGACCTAAATGTCCCCCTCCAACTCTGCAATTATTTTGCTGTTAAGAAAAATGTGTGCCATACCATGTGTACTAATCAAACAAATGGTAAGGAAGAAGGGGAACTCCGACATAAAACAAGTTAGAATAGAATAGAATAGAATAGAATAGAATAGAATAGAATAGAATAGAATAGAATAGAATAGAATAGAATAGAATAGAATAGAATAGAATAGAATAACAGAGTTGGAAGGGACCTTGGAGGTCTTCTAATCCAATCCCCTGCCCAGGCAGGAAACCCTACACTACTTCAAACAAATGGTTATCCAACATCTTCTTAAAAACTTCCAGTGTTGGAGCATTCACAACTTCTGGAGGGAAGCTGTTCCACGGATTAATTGTTTTAACTGTCAGGAAACTTCTCCTTAGTACTAAGTTGCTTCTCTCCTTGATTAGTTTCCACCCATTGCTTCTTATTCTACCCTCAGGTGCTTTGGAGAATAGTTTGACTCCCTCTTTCTTTGTGGCAACCCCTGAGATATTGGAACACTGCTATCATGTCTCCCCTAGTCCTTCTTTTCATTAAACTAGACATGCCCAGTTCCTGCAAACGTTCTTCATATATTTTAGCCTCCAGTCCCCTAATCATCTTTGTTGCTCTTCTCTGTACTATTTCTAGTTCTAGTTCTAATTATTTCTAATTATTTCTAATAATTACAGGAGTAGTCAAAAAGGCCTCCGATGCCTATACATCAATGCACAAAGTATAAGGAATAAAAAGGGTGAACTAGAAATCCAGGTACATGAGGGCAGATTTGATATTGTTAATCCATGAATGGAGATTTAATTTGTTTAAAAGAAACAGAGCTAGTAAAAGACGAGGTGGTGATCGCTCTTTGATCTAGTGATGAAGATGCTAAACTAACAGTGGAAAAACCCAAGTTGTAGACTTACCAGGCTCAGAAGCCAACTGGATGTCTTTGGGCTAGTTGCAGAGGTGGTATTCTGCCGGTTCAGACCGGTTCGGGCGAATTGGTAGTAGCTACTTGCGGGTGGGTCCACGCACCAGCTCACTCGCCCCGCGCTATGCCATCCTATTTAGGCATGTTTTGAAGCCACGCGCATGCATGAAAGCCGTGCGCATGCATGGAAGGCGTGCATGTGACTGAAGCACGCATGCGCAGGTGCTCACATTTGCGAACCGGTAGGGAATGTAAGTGAATATCACCTCTGGCTAGTTGGTCCCTCTCTGCGTGCCCTAGCAAGAAGGAGGCAAGGTCAAAAAGCTTTAGAAATATGTTGCTAGCAGAACTGCATGGACTTAGCTACAGCTCTTGAAGGGACAGACAATTAAGCAGACTGTATTGTCTCTCCAGGTAGTTCATTGATTGACTGATTATCTGCCATCAAGTTGTTTGGACTCTTAGCAACCACACAGATAAATTGTGTCCATGTTGAGTAGAGAATTCACAGCAATGAAATAATATGGAAACTGGAAGGATGTATTTCACCACATCTATACAATGGGCGTTGATGTCATCTGCACTAAATAGACTGGATCAGAAAATCGATCCCATCAAATCCAGGCTAAAGCTACTTTTATTGAAACTGGCCAAAACAAAAGTCTAAGTAACACATTCTGCAAATCTCTGTCAAGGTCATCTTCCTTACTCCCAAAAAAACAAATATACTTGTGGGAATTCTTAGTTTCCTACTACTGTATATCTTACTAATCAGAGCTTAAAGAGTCTTGCTCCTTGGTTGCTAGTTTCCAGTCCTGATTAGTGATAGGATGTCCTGGCAGCTCAGTGAATTGTAAAAATGCAGTTGCCATTTCCTGTTGGCCAGAAGTTCAGACTGAGTGCTAAATACTTGCAACTCCACTAAGAAAATAGGATGACTTTATGTGTTGTGTTTGTTTGTGTCATAACAAGAGAGTCCAGAAATATTTCACAAGAAGAGTCCTTCACTCTTCCGCTCACAACAAAATACCCTTATTTCACCAGACTTGAAATACTGGGATTAGACAATTTACAACTACGTCGCCTCCGATCTGATCTAAATGTAGTTCATAAAATCATATACCAAAATGTCCTTCCTGTGAATGACTACTTCAGCTTCAACCGCAACAATACACGAGCACGTAATAGATTCAAACTAAATGTAAAGTGCTCCAAACTCGACTGCAGAAAATACGACTTCAGTAACAGAGTGATCAATGCCTGGAATGCACTACCTGACTCTGTGGTTTCTTCCCCAAACCCCCAAAACTTTAACCTTAGACTGTCTACAGTCGACCTCTCCCCATTCCTAAGAGGTCTGTAAGGGGCGTGCATAAGCGCACCACTGTGCCTACCATCCCTGTCCTACTGTCCTATTGTCCTCTTTTATCGTTACTTTTTACTTATGTTTATACAAATTACTACTATACATGTTTGACAAATAAATAAATGAATAAATAAAAATAAATAAACAATGGGTTTACAACACCTGAATGATTAGTTCTGAAGTTTAATTCTAGAGGAGGAGGAGGAGGAGGAAGAAGAAGAAGAAGAAGAAGGAGAAGGAGAAGGAGAAGGAGAAGGAGAAGAAGAAGAAGAAGAAGAAGAAGAAGAAGAAGAAGAAGAAGAAGAAGAAGAAGAAGAAGAAGAAGAAGAAGAAGAAGAAGAAGAAGAAGAGGAGGAGGAGGAGGAGGAGGAGGAGGAGGAGGAGGAGGAGGAGGAGGAGGAGGAGGAGGAGAAGGAGAAGAAGAAGAAGAAGAAGAAGAAGAAGAAGAAGAAGAAGAAGAAGAAGAAGAAGAAGAAGAAGTACAACTGCAACTACAACTACAACTACAACTACAACAACAACAACAACAACAACAACAACAACAACAACAACAACAATCCAAAGAAGCTAAGCTAACTGGTGAATTAACCTGGATAGAAGCTTTTGACTGCATACAGTTTAAACTCTGGGTTTGAGTCTCTGTGTGTTCAACTAGGCAATTAACGTTTTTAGAATTGTCTTCTCTGGCTCCCAACACAAGGTCACTATCTCTAAAGCTTCCACAGCAGGATGGACACAATATGGCTCCTTCGTGCTGGGAACATATGCTCCTACCAAGCCCTACCCAACCTGACCAGCATGGAAGGGTGACTGTTTTCTTTGGTTCACAAATGTTCAGATTTATATAACCAGGCTCATGTGCTGAGAATATGCAATGGAAAGAAAAAATGATCTAGTATCCTAAGGTCTACGTCTGTTGGAAATATCTTAATATTATCAGCATATATAGCTACCGTATTGTTTGGAGTATAAGGCGCACCGGAGTATAAGACGCACCTTAGTTTTGGGGGAGGAAAATAGGGGGGAAAAAATCTACCTAACAGGTATTCATCTGACTAGTGTCTTTAGTCTGGTCAGCTTCAGCACATTATTTTATCCCCTGGTTAGGGCTTAAAAAAACCTTTTTCGGAGGGAGTAGCAATGAAAACAAGCCTGCAAAGACTTAGGGCTGGAAAAAAAAACTTCTTCGGAGTAGCAATGAAAAAATCCTGCAAGCCGGGAAGATCGTTAGCACCTCATTAGGGCTGAAAAAACCTTTTTTGGAAGGAATAACAATGAAAACAAGCCGGGAAAATTGTTAGCACTTCGTTAGGGCTGGAAAAAAAAGCTTCAAAAAAGCTACATTTGGCGTATAACACGCACCAACTTTTCAGCCTCTTTTAGGGGGGGAAAAGGTGCACCTTATACTCCAAAAAATACGGTAATTTATTTTTGCAATTGTTCACCCAGCACCCAACGTGTGCTTTCAGGGCAAGGGTGGGCTTCAAAAATTTTAGCAAGGTGTTCTCTGCCCGGTTGCTGGGTGGGCGTGGTCATGGTGGGCGTGGCCTAGTCAGCCTCCTGCACCATGGTGGGTGGGGGCGTTTTTGCCCTCCCCGAGCTCCGGAGTGTTTCCTCGAGACTCCAGGAGGGCGAAAACGGCCTCCCCCAAGCTCCGGAGGCCCTCTGGTGGCTGGAAAATGGCCTTCCCGAACTTCCAGTAGGCCCGTTTTTCGCCCTCCCCAAGCCTCCATGTGCGCCCTGCACTTACTTGCATCCAAAATGGGGCGTGTGGGGACTCCTGGGAGGGGTGGGGTGAACAGGGCCAGCCAGGATTGGAATTTGGGGGTTCTCTGAACTGCACAGAATCTTAGCTAGAGGTTCTCCCAAACCCCTGCGAACCCCCAGCAGCCCACCCCTTCTTCAGGGCAACTTTGAAAAATAGCCTTCGCATCTGAAACTGGGAACATTTGCTTTACGAAAGGGGCAAAACCTTTAGAAACGATTCTTGCTTCAAACCAAGCTGTAACCAAGAACTCACTTAAACATTCAGGCCGGCCTTGAACAGACTGTGTATCCTTCCACAGTAGAGGATTGTTGAACAGCCTACAGCATTAAGGTTTGATTTTTTTTTCCTGTCGGCAGGTTTGGAAAACAGCGGCCTGAGTAATGAGTAGTGACTGAAATCTGACAAGCAGAAACCAAAGCAAGCTCCTTAAGTGGCTTCAGACAGAAGAAGCCTGAATAAAAGGGGTAGAAAAAGGCAAGGTAACATCACCCTCATGATCAGGGCAGACATCAAACTATTCTCCAAAAATGCTACTGAGCGAAGCCTTCTGGAGCCAACTTATGCCACTATTTTTTTTAAATTGTTTTCAATTGTTCTCGGCATTCTTCTAAATTCGGTGTTCCATCCGTGAACTACTTCCACAAGATGAAGCAACCCCCCTTGTTTGCAATACAATACGCAGTTCCTGAATTTGCCAAGGCGCTGATGGTCTGTGGTTCAACTGGTGCATGTTCATCTCGCTCAAAATTATTTATGTCTCTGACTTAAGTCTCATTCCACCCACCCCCGCCACCCACTGTTGATCCCAGTGGCTCTAGAGAGCCACTCGGATCAACAGTGGGTGGCGGGGGTGGGTGGAATGAGACTTAACTCTAGAGAGCCACTCGTTCTTGGCAGGAATTCTTCGAAGCCAGACAAAGCATCCAGACTGAGAAATACAATCTTGCGGAGTTTAAGAGTTACTTGACATGATTCCAGACTTCCCAAAATAAGATGTGAATAAGACTTTCGCTATAAATGGCATTAGAATGTTCAGTCCTGCACATTGGCAATAAAGTTTTTAAGAAGACGTTGGATAACCATTTGTCTGAAGTGATGTAGGGTTTCCTGCCTAAGCAGGGGGTTGGACTAGAAGACCTCCAAGGTCCCTTCCAACTCTGTTATTCTATGACTTCTGTGTTGCAAGAATCTTCACTTATGAGCTCCAGTTTTCCTGGAGGGGAGAGAAAGGTGATTCCATACACTGTACTTAGCTGGGCATCATAAACTCTCTAGGTAGTTTTGCCTCATATAGTAAGTTTCCTTCTAAACCTACTATACTTCTACTCCCCCTTCTCATCACAATAATCTCATCACAATAAAAACCCAAGAAGATTGGAACAAGGAAGGTGAGAGGCCATTATATACTGTCATGGAATGTGTGGATGACTTTGTGGGAAGAAGGGGAAGAGATGATGGATTATACCAGATGTCAGCCCTCCCAAGGAAATCAAACAGGGAACACTAGGAGATGAGATAATTCCGTTTTATTGTAAGGCTACCTTAACAGAATAAAATAGAATTATCTCATCTCCTAGTGAGCGGGTGAAGGAGAGTGCAAAAGTTGGCTTGAAACTCAACATTAAGAAAAGTAAGATCATGGCATCCGGCCCTCTCAATTCCTGGCAAATAGATGGGGAAGAAATGGAGGTAGTGACAGATTTTATTTTCCTGGGCTCCAAGATCACCGCAGATGGGGACTGCAGCCAAGAAATGAAAAGACGCTTGCTCCTGGGGAGGAAAGCCATGGCAAATCTAGACAGCATACTAAAAAGCAGAGACATCACCCTGCCAACAAAAGTGTGTATGGTCAAGGCTATGGTTTTTCCAGTTGCAATGTATGGCTGTGAAGGTTGGACCATAAGGAAGGCTGAGCGCCAAAGAATTGAGGCCTTTGAACTATGGTGCTGGAGAAGACTCCTGCGAGTCCCTTGGACTGCAAGGTGATCAAACCGGTCAGTCCTAGAGGAGATCAACCCTGACTGCTCTTTAGAAGGCCAGATCCTGAAGATGAAACTCAAATACTTTGGCCAACTAATGAGAAGGAAGGACTCACTGGAGAAGAGCCTGATGCTGGGAACGATCGAGGGCAAAAGAAGAAGGGGACGACAGAGAACGAGGTGGCTGGATGGAGTCACTGAAGCAGTCGGCGTGAGCTTAAATGGACTCCGGGGGATGGTAGAGGACAGGAAGGCCTGGAGGAACGTTGTCCATGGGGTCGCGATGGGTCCAACACAACTTCGCAACTAACAACAACCTTAACAGAAGCTTGCAAGTCTAAAGATACAACATCCTGCTTCTACTTTTAACTGCCTGTTCCATTAGGGTGGGTCCATCCTAAACTTCTTTCTCTGACCATTAAGCCACATGGGGTCCTCCTTCTTGGTATGTTGTTTCCAAGGCAGCATTTTTCCCCTTTGTATATTCACAACAGCCCATATCTGTTTAACCAGCAGCAGTCTTTCCCACAACACCTTTTAAGAACCAGCTTGGGAAAATCTGACTGTTAAGACCAATTGTTAATAAAATAAAATAAATAAAATAAAAAATAGGTAGACTAAAAAAAAATCTATATGTTCAGCCCCTTCAATCTTCCAGCAATGGACATTCTTGGACTGGGAGGTGGGTGGGATGGGAAGTTGCTTGGCTTGGCTTGACTACCTATACAAACTGTTTCAACTCCTACTCTCAAAACAACGCTATAGAGCATTGCACACCAGAACTACTAGACACAAGAACAGTTTTTTCCCGAACGCCATCACTCTGCTAAGCAAATAATTCCCTCAACACTGTCAAACTATTTACTAAGTCTGCACTACTATTAATCTTCTCATTGTTCCCATCACCCATCTCCTCCTACTAATGACTGTATGACTGTAACTTTGTTACTTGTATCCTTACGGTTTATATTGACTGGTTCCTAATATAATTTGATTGCTTATTTGTACCCCAACTATTATTAAATGTTGTACCTTATGATTCTTGATGAACGTATCTTTTCTTTTATGTACACTGAGAGCATATGCACCAAGACAAATTCCCTGTGTGTCCAATCACACTTGGCCAATAAAGAATTCTATTCTATTCCATTCCATTCCATTCCATTCCATTCCATTCCATTCCATTCCATTCCATTCCATTCCATTCTATATAAACAGACCTATACAATCCTTACGGGAGGGTTCAACACAAGTTGTCATGCAACTCCAGTTCACAACAACCCATATCAGCAGTCTTTCCACAACACCTTCTGTGCACCAGCTTGGAAAAAATCTGACTAATTGTTAAAACCAATTGTAGAATAGAATAGAATAGAATAGAATAGAATAGAATAGAATAGAATAGAATAGAATAGAATAGAATAGAATAGAATAGAATGGAGGAATGAAGAATAGAATAGAATAGAATAGAATAGAATAGAATAGAATAGAATAGAATAGAATAGAATAGAATAGAATAGAATAGAGGAATGAAGAATAGAATAGAATAGAATAGAATAGAATAGAATAGAATAGAATAGAATAGAATAGAGGAATGAAGAATAGAATAGAATAGAATAGAATAGAATAGAATAGAATAGAATAGAATTCTTTATTAATTAACGGCGATATGACTGACTCAATAGAAATTAAAAAAGGCGTAAGACAGGGTTGCCCTCTATCCCCTTTATTGTTCATATTTGCTTTAGAAACCCTGCTAAATCAAATTAGGAAAAACTCCAATATAGAAGGATTGAAAATTAGGAAGGAGGAATATAAGATACAAGCATTCGCAGATGATATGGTTTTCATTCTGGAAAATCCCCAAAGCTCCGGACCCGAAATTATGAAGGAAGTAGAAAGATTCGGAAAGGTGGCTGGCTTAAAAATCAACAAAGACAAAACAAAAATAATAACTAAAAACTGTTCACAGAAACAAGATAAGAAATTAGAGGAACTACTAGGGATTCAAACAACCAAAAAAATAAAATATTTAGGAATTTGGATAACGGCTAAATGTACAACGATAAAGGAAGATAATTACATTAAATTACTACATAAAATTCAAAAAGATTTGGAATTATGGTCCAAACTACAAATCTCTTTAATTGGAAAAATAGCCACAATTAAAATGAATATCCTACCTAAATTGTTATATCTATTCCAAACTGCATTAACAAAATTAGGAAATAAATTTTATACAGATTTAGACAAAATAATATTGAAATTTATTTGGTCAGGAAAAAAAGCAAGAATTAAAAAAAAAATATTACATGATAAGAGAATAAGAGGTGGCTTTGGACTACCAGACTGGAAATCATACCATCAAGCAGCAACAATAACTTGGATAAAAGAATGGGTGACACTTACAAATAAAAGAATTCTGACAATTGAAGGGCACGACCTACAAATTGGCTGGCACAACTTTATCTGGGAGGGAAAACATCATATACACAAATACTTCCAAAGACACCACATTAGAGGAACACTACTGGAAGATTGGCTGGAAATTAAACACAAACACTACATCCAAATGCCCAAATGGATATCTCCTATGGAAGCCCTAATATACCCCAATTTGCTAGACCTGAATAAGAAAATTACTTATAACGAACTACTAGATGAACATAATAACTTAAAAACAAGAGATGATTTGGCACTACAAGGAAAAAAGTTTGATTGGTGGCCATACTTACAAATTCAGAAAAAATATAAAAAAGATATATTACAATTTGGTTTTCAGGAAAAAAATCAAGAATTGGATAAAATCTTACTAGGCCCGGAGGATAAAATAATATCAAAATTATATAATTGTATTATCAAGGTAAAATTGGAAGAAGAAATAGTAAAAGAGGTAATGATAACATGGGCACAAAATTTCGGCTACAATATTGAATTAGATTTATGGGATCAAATATGGAACCAAAATTATAAAATGACAATGGCCGCATCCTACAAAGAAAATATGTACAAAATGTTCTACAGATGGCACCTACCCCCGGCAAGATTGGCAAAAATGTTTCCACATCTGTCACCGAAATGTTGGAAGTGTAAACAGGAGTACGGAACTTACTATCACATGTGGTGGACATGCTCAGAAATCAAAAAATACTGGAAAAAAATACAGAAGTGGATTGAAGAGATAACAAAACAAAAGGTAGACCTTAAACCGGAAACTTTCTTATTAGGCATAATGAAAACAAAAATAGATAAACCAACTCACTATCTCATACTTCACATAATCACAGCAGCCAGAATATTATACGCACAACACTGGAAAACAGATATAATACCCACTAATACAATGTTAATAACTAAGATCTTAGACTGCGCAGAAATGTCTAGATTAACAATGAAAATACAAGATAAAGAAGACTCAGAATATTACAAAATTTGGGATAATTGGTATAAGTGGATGGAAAATAAACAATAAAATAAACAAATTAATTACTTTAAGGGTGATAATGATCAAATTGAGAAAGACTGATGATAAGCTAGGGATAAAACAAGTCAGATATTGAAATGACACGATACGCAAACGCTGTAATAAATTTATACAATTTTTTTTTCTTTTTTCTATTTTTCCTTATTGTATTTATATTTATGCACATATATTTTTTGTATGTGTGTATGTGTGTGTGTGTGTGTGTGTGTGTGTGTGTCAATATATAGCTCTTTTTTTTCTGTATCCATATATTTAGAATACTATTAAATATGAAAATATATAATAACAAATAAGATGAATTTATGTATAGATACCTATATAAGTATACATATATATATATGCACACGTCTTTTTTTTACGTTGTTTTTTGTATGGTTTTTTTTTTCCTTTTGCTTTTGTATTATGTCTTTTCGTATTTTTGTATATTTTAAAACAACTCAATAAAACTATTTAAAAAAAAAAGAATAGAATAGAATAGAATAGAATAGAATAGAATAGAATAGAATAGAATGGAGGAATGAAGAATAGAATAGAATAGAATATTATAAAATAAATGAAATATAAAATATAAAATAGGCAGAATTAAAAAAATGTACAAATTCAGTCCCTTTCAATCTTTCAACAATGGACATTCTTGGACTGGAGTAGAGAACTAGTTTGGGTTGAGTTGAATATCTATCTAAGCAGACATATACAATTCTGATGGGAGATTTCAGCACAAGTTGTCACGCAACCCCCTGGTTTAAATGGACTGCTTGAAAGAGGATGAGATAAAAGCACAGACCTATGCAGAGCTGTTAAAGGTCTTAAAGCCAAATGAAAGATCTATGTCCTGGACAGCATATTGTGCAGTAAGAATGGAGGAAAGGCTCGCGAGCGTCTCAATAATACCCGGCAGATTACATTTTAGAATTGAATTGCCCTTGGGCCTGATTCAGAAAAGCGGTTCTATAATCTTACAGTCTTTCCTGATATACTTAGAAACATGACCCAGTTTCAAATCAGGATAACTAAACATGGCTTTGTATAGGGCGGGGGGGAGATAAGGATGTTTAGCAAACTGTAGCTTGACCTTGCATAACTAGGCCCACAGAACTAGACACTCCTATTAAACCACATACACTCAGCAGTGCTCGTTATTAAAAAAAAATAAAAGCCCAGCACCAAGGAACTCATTAAAGTGTGAAATTACAACAGCAGCAACAGCTAAAAATTTAATAGAAAGATAGTCACAAAGGTGAGATCAATACCAGCAGGTAACTTTCTGTAAGATGCTTTGTCTTTTCACAGGCGTGTGAAGGGAAGGGAGAAAGGAACAGCGTGGGCTTCTGCACTAAAGCAAATTCTGTAGTTCATCATTTTAAATAACCATCAGCCTCGTCTTTCATGAAGAAGCTGAGTGCTTCCGTTTGGTTTCCGTTAATGTCACCTCTTAGGAGCACAAAGGTAAGGCATAACATCCCCCCCCCCATGCCTCTAATGCAACTGGGTTTGAATCGATGCCCACTTCTACAGCAAATGCCCACAAATCACATTGCAAGAACTGCCATCCTGCACTTCAGCCTTGCTTTGCTAGATGGCAGCTTGCCATGAATTATGGGAGGAAGAAGTTTGGGAGAGAGGGAAACAAAAACCACTCATTGTGCGGCTTTCCGGAGACAATCGGTTCACCTTCCCAAGGCCGGAGATCTGAGAACGGGGCGTTGTTCCTTACCTGAACGCCCCTTCTCGTAGGGCGGAGCGAGCCTCCAAGAATGGGATGATCCAATCCATCAGCCAATCAGGACTGAGTCTGACTCTATATAAAAGCTGTCACCCCGAAGAGCACCCCCTCTTGAGACGAAGGACGGAGTCAGACCCATAGTGTAACAACCTAACCAAACTTTATTAAACAGCAGGAATATATAACTGTAACTCTAAGCAAGAAACCAACAGGGAGGGACGTGGAGGCTCGCTCCGCCCTACGAGAAGGGGCGTTCAGGTAAGGAACAACGCCCCGTTCTCCATAGTGGGCGGAGCGAGCCTCCAAGAATGGGACATGCCAAAGCAGTTCGGTCCCTAGGGAGGGTCTACAGTCATTCATGCTGGTCCTCAGTTGATAAGGCAGACTGAAGTACATGCCTCCCAAAATCCGCCTCAGCCGAGGCGAATTGGTCCACTTTGTAATGTCTAATAAAGGCCACTGGAGAAGACCAGGTGGCCGCCCTGCACACTTCCTCCAGAGAAGTTCTGGCCGACCACGCTGTCGTGGTGGCCGCGCTGCGTGTCGAGTGTGCGGTTAACCCTTCCGGACGTGGAAGGCCTTGAGCACAGTAAATGTCCGCAATGACCGACCTGATCCAGCTGCCAATAAGCGCTGGTGAGGCCTTGTTGCCCATGGATTTCGAATGGAAACAAACAAACAACGCTTCCGAGCGCCGAAAGGGGGCGGTGCGGACGTTGTAAATTTTAACCGCCCTCCGTACGTCAATGGTATGCCACTGGCGCTCCAAGTCCGTTGAAGGTTGGGCATAAAAGGAGGGCAAGATCAGGTCTTGTGTCCTATGGAAGAGGGTATTCACCTTCGGAATGAAGGTCGGATCCAGACGGAGAACAACCCTATCGGGGTGGAATATACATAAGTCCTCTCGGACCGATAGGGCCGCCAGTTCCGAAATCCGCCGAGCCGAAGTTATGGCCACCAAGAAGGCAACCTTGAGGGTGAGATGTCGTAGTGACACGGTGCGTAGCGGCTCGTAGGGCTCCGTCGTCAATGCCAGAAGAACCCGTGGGAGATCCCACGTCGGGAATCTGTGGATGACAGGAGGCGAGATGTTGGAGGCCGCTCGTAGAAATCGCCGTATCATCGGATGGGCCGACAGTGTGTCTGCGGTGTCGCAGGATAGCACGGTGGATAGTGCAGCCATTTGGCGACGCAGAGTGTTGGGGGCCAACCCCTTGTCCAGACCCGCTTGTAAAAAGCGTAAAACCCCCACGATGGTAAGGTCCACCGGGCAAAGCGAAGCGGCGGAACACCACAAACAGAACGCCTTCCATGTAGAAGCGTAAATGCGGTCAGTCGATTGCCGTCTGGAAGACATCAGAGTGTTCACGATGGCGTCGGGCACCCCGCGATGCGTCAGGCAGTGCCTGTCAAGTGCCAGGCGGTCAATTTGAGCCACTGCGGGTCCGGATGGGTCACAGACCCCTGGGAGAGCGAAGACGCAGTCGGTGGTATCCTCCACGGTGGGCTGGCCGAAAGCGACCGGAGGTCCGCGAACCACGCTCTCCTGGGCCAGTGCGGGGCGAGGAGAATCACCTCCGCTTCCTCGATCAGAATCCGGCGAATGACTTGTGGGAGCACTGCCAGAGGAGGAAAGGCATATAGAAGACCCCTCGGCCAGGGGCAACGAAGGGCGTCGGTGTCCTCGGCCCCTTGGGACCGGTAGCGGGAAACGAACCTCGGGAGCTTGGCGTTGCGGGGAGTGGCGAAGAGGTCGATTACCGGAAGCCCGAATCGCTGCACCAGCTGCTGGAAGATGTCCTGGTGCAGGCTCCACTCCGCCGAGTCCACTGCATTGCGACTTAGCCAGTCCGCTGTTGTGTTGTCTACTCCGAAATGTGTTCCGCTCTGAGCGAGAGCAGGTGGCGCTCCGCCCAGAGTCCCAAGGCTTTGGCTTCCGACATGAGGCCCTTGGAGACCGTGCCACCCTGGCGGTTGACGTGTGCCTTGGTGGTCACATTGTCCGTCATCAGCAGGACATGTCGGTTGTGGATGACGTGCTGGAATTCCTGGAGGGCCCGGAATGCTGCTCTCAGTTCGAGGATGTTGATATTCAGGAGGGTCTCCGACTGAGACCACGTTCCCTGGGCCACGTGGGAAAGGACGTGTGCCCCCCATCCCTGCAGGCTGGCGTCGGTTGTCACCGTCACCCGGCTCGGCTCGAAGAAGCTGGACCCTTCGGAGATCGCCGGGGATCGTCACCACTGGAGAGAGCGACGGACAGAGGATGGGATCAAGATTTTAGCCGATGAGTTGCTCTTTCCCGCCCTTTGGAAGGGGAGTAAGAGCCATTGTAGTTCCCTGGAGTGCAGTTGCGCCCAAGGAGTGATATGGATGGCCGAAATCATTTTCCCCAGGAGAGATGAGAGTTGTTTCAAAGGCGCTCGCCTGAGGCAGAGCACCTGTTGGACAAGAGTGGTAATGTTGTCCTGTCTCTCCTGGGAAAGGAACACCCTGCACTCCAGGGAGTCCACGATAGCCCCTAGGTGGGTAATTCTGTTGGTGGGGGTGAGCTGGCTCTTCTCGATGTTTAAGGAGAAGCCATGCTCTTCTAAGCACTCCATGGTTAACTGAAGGTCAACCTCCGCCTGCGAATAAGAGGACGAGAGGATTAGAATGTCGTCCAGATAGCAGTGCATGCGAATGGGAATGACCCGCATACTCGCCGCAAGGGCAGCCAGGATCTTCGTAAAGACCCGCGGAGCGGAGGAGAGACCAAATGGAAGTGCAGAATATTGATAGTGGTTAGACATGTAACAGAAGCGAAGGTACTTTTGGTGGGAAGGCCGAATTGGAACATGCAGATAAGCTTCTGTCAAATCAATAGAGGCCATAAAGTCCCCCTTTCTTACACACGCTAAGATGGACTGCAGCGTGTGCATCTTGAACCTCTTATACGCGACGAATTTGTTGAGTCGCTTGAGGTCCAGGACCGCTCTCCACCCCCCCGAGGATTTTTCGACAAGGAACAAGTTGGAATAGAAGCCTTGCCCCCGTTGGTCCTCCGGAACCTGTTGGATGGCCTCAATCTCCAACAGGTGCTGGATAGCATCCTGCATAAGCGACCGCTTCTCGGGATTGGAGGACTGGGGGCACCTCATGAAATATCCCGGTGGGGTGGAGAGGAGGTCGAGTGCGAGTCCCGATGTAATGGTTTCTCGCACCCAACTATCTGTGGTGGTATCTTCCCATCGCCCGGCGAAGTAGCGCAGGCGACCCCCAATGGGAAGGCCTGAAGGATCTACTTGAAGCGGCGGTAGGAGCGCCCGCCCGCACCCCGAAAAGGGCGCTTGGTCGGAGGGTCTGCCTTAGGTCTGTCCTGCCCCTGATTCTGACGGCCTCCCGCCTGATATCTACCCCGGTATCTGGGGGCACGGTAAGGGTGGCGAGGCGGAGGAGCGGGAGGGGGGGTAGCGGGCTTGTTTTGACCCCTGCGGGTACAGTTAGGGAGGACCTTTCGCTTGTCCTTTGACTCTACGAGGTACGGGTCCAAGGCCTCCCCAAAGAGGGACTGACCCTGGACTGGCGAGGTGGCAAGGCGCCACTTGTGGCGAGCGTCCGACTGCCAGCCTCGGAGCCAGTGCATCCGGCGTGCCACCACGGATGCCCCCATGGATCTTGCCGCGAAGCGTGGGCTCTGCAGAGTGGCATCCGAGGTGAACTGGGCCACCGCTAGTAATTTGTTGATGTCCTGGCGGGTGAGCGCATCAGAGGACTGCTCTTGCAGCGTCTTGAGCCAGCGGATAGAGGTCCGGCAGAAGAACGAAGCCGTCGCCGAGGACCGGACGGCCCACGCTGCCGCTTGATGGGAGCGCAAAATGGCCTGCTCAGTACGGCGGTCCTCCGGGCGCAAGAGCTCCTCAGAGTCGCCCGGCAAGGGGTTGGCTGAGTAAAGCGCCTTAATGGGCGGGTCCACCGGTGGAACTGGTAGGTGCTGAGCCAGCCCTTGCGCCACATTGAAGTACCGTTTGTCCAATGAGGACGGGGCTGCCCCCGTGATCGGGGTCTGCCACTGCTTAGTGACCGAGTTAATGAAGAGTTTCGGTGCTGGAATAACTTCCTCCTGCGATGTTGTCTCTTCGAAGAGAGGATCGCCCTGTTCCTCGCCGGCTGGCTTGGGCTCCACCGGGGGCATCTTGGCCGCCGCCCTTGCCTTGTGGAGCAGGGATTTAAAGAGGGCCGGGTTAAAAAGGCCCGTGGTTGCGGGAGGTTCAGGTGAAACGTCCTCGTCCTCTGACAGGTCAAGGCCACGATCCGGCTCCTCGGTGTCGGGGGACGACTCTGGAGAGGAAGGAGATGCGCTGGTCTCGGTGGCAAGAGGTTGGGCCCGCTCGGTCGCAGAAGGAGGACGGCGCGGCTGGTTGGAGACGGTCGCAGCGCCTGAAGTGGAGGGCGTTGGCGCAGATGTTTGCTTAATGCCCGCAGCGATCCCGTCCCTGATTGCCATTTGGATGAGGGCCTGGACCTCCGGGCTTTGAAAAATGGCGGTTGCCGTGAGCGACGGAGCATCAGGGGAGGGAGTCCGCGATGCCTGGGGTTCCTCCCAAATGTCTACGTCCCCCAAGCAAAGGTTCGGGTTGTCCAAGGATAGGGCCCCAGAGGACCGCCTGGAGCGAGGGGCCACTGGATCCGCGGTGTCCCGTGGGCGGGAGGTGCCTGAGGTGCTTGAGGCCGGCAGCTTCGCTTTCTCCTTGTGGCCGCCCTCCCTGTGGGAGGGTCTCTTGGCCTCAGTCCCTGCCTGGCGCAAAGGGGAGCAGTCCCTATGTAAGGCGGGGGGAGCGGGAGTTGCCCTGGCCTCAGAGTCTTGAACCCCGGGCTCCTTGTTGGCCTTTGACTTCCTTTTGGAGCAGCTCTCTGCCATAGTAGCGGCTGATAAGGAAGCTGGCAGGGCGGAATCCGAGGAGGCTGCCGGCGAGGACGAGCGCTTTGCGCGGCAGCCGAAGAGCAGCTGGGCTCTGAGCCTGGAAGGCGAGATGGGGAATCCCTGATGACGTCAGAGCCCTCCGGAGCGCGTGCGCAATTCGCGCCGGCTCCGACAAGCAGCTGGGCTCTGACGGAGGTGGCCGGCCGGCGAGGGAAGTCCCAGATGCGTAGGAGGCCTTCTTCGCGCGTGCGCAATGGGCGCCGCGCCTCCGAGCAGCAGCTGCGACTCCGAGCCGCCCGACAGCTGATCCCGAAGCGCCGAGGGCGGGCGGCTCCGCTGCGGGCGACGGCAAGGGACAGCCTTGGCTAGCCGAGTCTTCAGGCAGCAGCTGGGGGGTGCTGGGCAGGCAGGCAGGCGAGCTTCGGTGGTTGAAAGGCAAAGGTCCTCGATGAGCTCTGCGCCTGCGCAATGGAGGCTCCTCTTCGCACTTGATCAAAGCAAAGTAGTGCGATGAGCCCTGCGCGTGCGTAAAAGCACCCCCGACGGTCAGCTGTAGGGCGGGCCTGTAGCGCCTTGAGGTAAATGGCGGTTCGCGCCAAAGGCAGTAGGACAGCCTGACAGTAGGCCCAGGCCTCGGGTGAAGCGAGGGGGCGATGAGAGGATTTGGAGGCTTTTATAAGGGGCGCAAAAACGCTGAAGCCGTTCAGGGGGGGAGATGAGGTCACTCGATGATAGGCCCTGACAGATGGTCCCGAAGGGCTCCCCTCCCCGCGGTAAGCGGCAGAGCCGCCCTGGCCGTTGGTCACCCAAGCGTGGCAGCTTCTGTGACTTATAACGATAGGAACTTCACAGGAACAATATGGCCAGGCCGCGATCCAATCCTCTGGGCAGTAGTCCAGAAGCCAGGCAGCTGTCACAGGACATTAGCTGCCCTCCCCACACACGATGGAAGTTGGTGGGGTCAATTTTCACTTACTGATTCGAAGTTGTTGAATAAGACGAGTAGTGGAAGAACCTGCTAGGTTAGGAAACACTAGTCCCAGACTTAGGACTGAGTCGAAAGAGGGGGTGCTCTTCGGGGTGACAGCTTTTATATAGAGTCAGACTCAGTCCTGATTGGCTGATGGATTGGATCATCCCATTCTTGGAGGCTCGCTCCGCCCACTATGGAGAATGGAATGTACCAGCTCACCATCCAGCCGGCTGCTGCAGGAAATGTTACCAAAACAATTTCTTCAAATGTAACTGGATATTAGGAAGATAAGTGTTGTGGTCCGTTAGTGGCCTGCGGAGATGGCAGCAGAGTCGGACAGCAAGGAGGCTTGGGAGGAACAGGGGAAGCCTGTTCTCAATGCGCGCATGCGCAGAGCTGCCAGAAGGCAAGAACAGAGGAGAAGGACTACTAGGGAGTAAGGCTTGGAGATAATTGGCCCCTCCCATAGGCTATATAACTGGAGCACAAGGGAGGGCTCGTCGCAGGAAGCAACTTCGTTCAACTCGTGTCATTCTAGCTCGGACTATGTGTTTTCTATTTGGCCTTGCCAAATTTCTTGCTAATTGGTCTTTGGCAGCTTGTCAAGGAAGATCAAGGTTCATGTACTTATCTGCCTTTCCCCAAAAGACTGTTGTTGGATTTGTTATCATTGTTTGGGACTTATTACAGCTGGGAATGAAAATAATTACCAGCCGATAAAATAAAAGAGGTTTTTGGGACGCCGTTTGTGCGTTTGTGTGTTTGATCAGGAAGCCTAGGTCAAAACAATAACAGGGAGGAGAATCTGTGTGTGCATAATTTTAGTTCGCGCTTTGCTGTATTGTAACCACTTGGCTTTTAGTAAAAGTATACCTTTCACACAAAATGGAGTCGAGGGTCTTTCTTTCCTAAGGTACCAAGTTGGAGCAGGTGTGACACACATATTTTTTCCTTTCCGTTTGAATTATGTAATCCATTTCATTTCATGATCTTCCACCATCTCTATAGTGGATGATTTCTCATTACTACTATGGCAGCCAATAAGGTGGAGAAGAGACAATAAAACATGCTGAGTAAAACATAAATGGTTTTGACAGAGGTCCTGAGAGGTCCACCTTTAGGTTCCAGCTGTGGAAATTCAGGGGACAACTTTGGGCTCAACCCTTATTGAGATGGGCAGAGACAGAGAAATAAACAATATCTGGAGGATACCTTTATACATAATTTACTTAAGTTCCTAGTTGAAAGGCATGGTTTAAATCTAAAAAATAATCAAAAGAGTATAAAGAGAAGGAAATATTTACAGTATTTTATATACAACAGTCATGAGTCAGAATAATTGATAGAAGTTAATATTTGTCACTCAGATTTGAACTGTGGTGTCCTTGGTGTTCTCTGAGCTTGGTGATCTTCTTGCAAATGTTTCATTATCAAACTAGGTAGCATAGAACTGATGATGTTCCACAGCTAAAATTGGAGCATCATCTTACTGCTGTGGTTAGCGGGGCCTTTGCACAGGTTCGCCTTGTGCACCAGTTGCGGCCATATTTGGAGAAGGAGGCTCTACTCACGGTCACTCACACCCTTGTCACCTCCCGTTTGGACTACTGCAACGCGCTCTACATGGGGCTACCCTTGAAGAGTATCCGGAGACTCCAACTGGCACAAAATGCGGCTGTGCGTGCTGTGATGGGTGTACCAAGGTACACCCACGTGATACCTATACTCCGCCAGCTGCATTGGTTGCCCATCCGTCTCCGGGTCCAATTCAAGGTGTTGATCATCATCTTTAAAGCCCTTCAGGCTTAGGACCAGGTTATCTCCGGGACCGCATTCTGCCTCATACTTCCCTTCGACCGGTTAGGGCCCACAGAGTTGGCCTCCTCCAGCTCCCGTCAACCAAGCAATGCCGGCTGGTGGGCCCTAGGGGGAGGGCCTTCTCTGTGGCAGGCCCCGCGCTCTGGAACCAACTTCCTCCAGAGACCCGAACTATCCCCACCCTGCTGGCCTTCCGAAAAGCCGTTAAGACGTGGCTTTTCCTGCAGGCAGGGGGCAGAGCTTAATTCCAGCTGAACTCTCCCCCGGGTATGTCTGGTTGTTGAATGGTTGTTTTTATACTGTAATTTTTAATTTTTATATTATGTTTTTAATTCTGTTTATTGGTTATTTCTTGTATTTTTCTTGTGTTGCACGCCGCCCTGAGTCCCTCGGGAGTTGGGCGGCATATAAGAAAAGCCAAATAAATAAATAATAAATAAATAAGTTTGGTAATGAGACGTCTGCAAGAAAACCATGAAGCAAGGACTCCACCATCAGAATAATGAAAGAAAACATAGCTAAGGGTTCAATGCTTTCCTTTGCCCAACCCAGCTTGCAAAGCCCTTGTTGAATCTCTAGACAGCAACTGTTAATTAAAAGAAAGCATGAGAAAACAGGAATTGTCACTCTGCAGGCCAGAAGGAAGCCATTCTTGAGAAGTATGCTCAGGTGTGATGCCCTTCTCAGCAATTCTTCCAAATTCTATTTGCTTTTGAATAGCCCACAGATGGGAAATTATTCATTTAAAGCTATGCTTACTGAGGTAGTAAAGAACAGCTATCATTTATGACCCAAAATTAATCACAGGTATACCCTCTTCTCTAGTTAGCCATTCCAGAAGAAGTCAACTAAGCCAAGAAGATCATTTCAGCTTGCAGTCTGTTAAAGTTTGTTGCAAAATCAATTTCCAGAAGCAAACACAGGTGACTGATTCAGCTGGATTCAATAACTTCTGTATAAACATAATATATATATATATATATATATATATATATATATATATATATATATATATATATATATATATATATATATATATATATATATATATATATATATATATATATATATATATATATATATATTTACAATACCATTAGCAGAGTTCTTCTTCAATGTAGCAACAGTTAAAAGTAAAACACAAGCAGCTTCTAGTTCAGAGAGGACAGAGAGCACAGAGTGGACTGAGCCACGCCCAGCCTTAAGCTTAAGTATTCAGTTTCGATTCTCTGCACAGACTCAGAAGTGGTTAGCCACTATTGGATGATTCAGTTGCTATGCCTATTCATTGGCTAACTTGGTTAACATGGCTCCCCCAGTCATGAATATTCTAACACAGTCCAACCACAGAGTGATAGCGGTGAAGTGAAATGGTTGGAAATTTGTTAAAGAGAGATCCAACTTAGAGGTAAGGAGAATTTTCCTGACAGTGATAATTAATCAGTGGAATAGTTTGTCTCCCAGAGTTGTTGGTCTCCGTCACTGGATCTTTTGAAAAATAGACTGGACGACCATTTGATGAGGATGGTATAAATGATCCTGCCTTGAACACGGCTGGACTAGAAAACCTCCGAGGTCTTTTCCAAACAGAGGTGGGTTTCAGCAGGTTCTGACCAGTTCTGTAGAACCGGTAGTGAAAATTTTGAGTAGTTCGGAGAACCGATATATACCACCTCTGACTGCCCCTGCCCCCATCTATTCTCTGCCTCCCGAGTCCCAGCTGATCAGGAAGAAATGGGGATTTTGCAATATCCTTCCCCTGGAGTGGGGAGGGAATGGAGATTTTGCAATATCCTTCCCCTGGAGTGGGGAGGGAATGGAGATTTTGCAATATCCTTCCCCTGGAATGGTGAGGGAATGGAGATTTTGCAGTATCCTTCCCCTGGAGTGGGGAGGGAATGGAGATTTTGCAATATCCTTCCCCTGCCATGCCCACCAAGCCATGCCCACCAAGCCACGCCACGCCCACAGAACTGGTAGTAAAAAAATTGAATCCCAGCACTGTTTCCAACCCTATGCTTTTATGATCTATGTTCTCTGAAGGTTAGACAACAGAAGATATTGCTCCAATTTTGCTTTGGGGTTGGTTTTTTTTTTGTACCTCCCATCACCATAGTCGTCCAAAAAAACACTTTGAAGTAGAACTAACTTGCACAATTCAAAGGATAATTTCCCAGCCTTTCTGCATAGTCAGATCAACAGCCTATATAAAACATATATAATATAAAACACTCAGATTCGTTTTCTCACATTAAGTAGAACTTGTTAGTTACCTGGCAATGTTTTCCCTGATTGTTGCCACTCAGTTTGTATTAAATATTTAAGCTTATGCCTCAACTTTTGCACATTTTAATGAGTGCTTTGCTGTGTTTTCACTTACACCCACTGTACTGTGCTGTACCATATACTTTGAAATTGAAGTGGTTAGGGTTTCATTTACCCATATGGTAAAATAATACTAGGGCCAGACACTAGCACATACAATCAGGAGGGTACATTCAAATAACAGTGATTATCCATAATGCCTATATATAAATACATAATTTTTAAAGAAACAGGGGAAAAAAACTAATATAAAGTTAGGAAAAGAGAAAAAGAACGAGAATTCAAAGAGAAAACTAAAAAAAAAGTGCAAGAACAGAAAAAGAAAAAGAAAGGATACAAAGAAATAGCTTCCAATCTTTACAGTTATACAATCTTTACAATTCAGTTAAAACTAGAATTATATTCTTGCTCTTTTATTACAGCCTTTTACTGTATGGTGAAAACGGCTTATCTCTAATTGTATGCTGTGGTAGCAGTGCAAGGAATAAATAGCTAAATAAGGTGCATAATAAAAGGACAGAAGAGAAAGTCAGGGAAAATATACCACATGGTTTCTTTGGAAAGCCATTTTAAGTACTGCCACTGAAATGAGAGAGGAAGAATAGAATAGAATAGAATAGAATAGAATAGAATAGAATAGAATGAAGAATGAATAATGAATAGAATAGAATAGAATA
>JALIGW010000006.1:4932780-4972780 GCA_023053685.1 Diadophis punctatus similis
ACAAATTGCCTTCAGAAGTTGTGGGTGCTCCAACACTGGAGGTTTTAAAGAAGAGATTGGACAACCATTTGTCTGAAATGGTATAGGTGTCAGGCCGAAGCCATATTTTATTAGGGACTCTGGCCTGCCACACTTGATGTTTAGAATGTATTCTTGCTGTGGGAATTTGGGAGGGGCGTTGCATGAGAGATGTAGACATGTAGCCATAACAAATTCCTTTTAGGTTTTCAAGGTCATCCTTTGTTCAGCACCTGGCCAGAAGCTGATGGGAGTAACAGACACGATGGCAAAAGACGACTGGTCAACGTGATGAACTTGTGGGTGTGGGAACAACATCGCCAAAAAGGCTTCAAGAGTTGTTAACCTAATCTTACGTAGTTTCTTCTCCGGTAATATCACACTACTAACCAGAGCATACAAAACATTTGCCAGACCAATCCTTGAATACAGTTCATCTGTCTGGAACCCACACCGCATAATACATTAGAAAGTATCCAGAGATACTTTACAAGAAGAGTCCTCCACTCATCTACTCGCAACAGAATACCTTACGCAACCAGACTTGAAATCCTAGGCTTAGAAAGCTTAGAACTACGTCGCCTTTGGCACGACCTAAGCATAGCTCATAAAATTATCCGCTACAACGTCCTTCCTGTCAATGACTACTTCAGCTTCAACCACAACAATACACGAGCACATAACAGATACAAACTCAAAGTGAACCGCTCCAAACTCGATTGCAGAAAATACGACTTTAGCAACAGAGTTGTAAATGCCTGGAACTCACTACCTGACTCTGTGGTTTCGTCACCAAACCCACAAAACTTTACCCTTGGACTGTCCACTGTTGACCTCACCCGATTCCTAAGAGGTCAGTAAGGGGCATGCATAAGTGCACCAGCGTGCCTACCGTCCCTGTCCTAATGTTCCCTCTTATCAGTACCCATCTTATGTATATTACCAACACATACTTGACAAAATAAATAAATAAATAAATAGAGAGTCCTTGAGGCCACTTGGAGGTTTCGACTCTCTAAAAGGATGCAAATGACCAGCTGTCTGCAAGGAGTATAAATCCTTCCATTCTCCACCATCCAGTCAGAGCTGAAGAAGCTTCTTGGATGAGAAGCGAAACGTCTTCAAAGACAAACCAGAAAGTCTAGTTGCCTCTTGAAAAAAGCACCTTTGGGACTGATGTTATCCAGTTGGGTAATGAAACATCTGCAAGAAAACACCTAAGCTCAGCGAACACCAACGACCCCACAAAATACAACTGTATAGCGCAAACAATGAAAAAATAATAATACACAAGTAAACATTTAGTTAAGATATGTAGGCATAAGAATGCCTTCAACTGTCTAACAAGATTTCTACCCAACTGCAGCCGAAAGGGAAGGAGACTCACACCTATGAGATACCTTTTGGAAAAGTCCTTTCTCACCCAAACACTTAGGAAATCTTGACACCATTCAGATGACATCTCTCCTAACAACCAGATATTGTTAGGAAAAACGGGACCATGCAATTGCCGTGCCCTAAACCTGGCTAATTTCTGAAGGAGTCATTGATTCTCTTTCTGCTGCTCTAACTTTGTAGCAGCCAGACGTATTTATCAGCAGTGAAATCTACTTAGCTTCCCTACCGGTTCTGAAGCGTGCACCACTTCGCTCGTGCACGCGCCACCATCGCACACACTTTTTCACCCTCTGCGCATGCGCAGAATGCTTCGTGCATGCGCAGAGGGTTAAAAAAAGAAGATGGTGATGTCCGGGCAGGTGGGAGGAGCCTCACGCTGCCACAGCTACCAGTTCTCCGAACCACTGGCAGGGGCCGCTACCAGTACGCCCAAACCGGGCCGAACTGGTAGCATTTCACCCCTGGTATTTATGCATGTCCTAAAAACAGCAGTAGCAACAACAGACCTTGAATCTGAGCAGCGGCGAGAAATAAAGCTGGTAGGGACATAATATAGGGCTGTGATGGTGAACCTATGGCACACGTGCCACAGGTGGCACGCAGAGCCATATCTGCCGGCAGGTGAGCTGTTGCCCTAGCTCAGCTCCAGGACACATGTGCGCACCAGCCAGTTGATTTTCGGCTCACGCGGAGGCTCTGGGAGGGCGTTTTCAGCCTTGGGGGGGCGGGGGAGGCCTTTTTCGCCCTCCCCAGGCTCCAGGGAAGCCTCTGGAGCCTGGGGAGGGCAAAAAATGGACCTGCCGGGCCCACCAAAAGTCAGGAAATGGGGGAGCGGGGGATGTGCATGCATGCGCATGGGGATGGGGCGTGTGGAGGGGCACTGAATTATGGGTGTGGGCACGCACGTGAGTGCGATTGCGCGTGCACTCTTGCTTTCGGCACCTGAGATAAAAAAAGTTCGCCATCACTGCTATAGGGTATTTATTTTATGGGACGGTCCTATATCAACATTACAAGCAAACTGCATTTATATGGCACATTGCCTGAGATTTTGTTGAGCTTAAGAGCTGGATAAAGCTAAAGACACCAAGAGATTACAGTCTGAAGATATCCAGTTTCAGAGTGAGCTGAATCAAACTACAAGACTCCATTAATCATTTAGAGAAACAGAAAGACATTCTCCTGGAAAACACCGCCCTCCTTCTAAGTATTTCTGGGTCTTTTGTTGAGTGTGTTCGACTGCCTACAATCAGCAATTTTGGAGGACAGATTGAACAGCATCCCAACATCACAGAGGTCATCCTTCTTTGCCATATGTTAACAAAATTCCTTGACGGTGTTATCTATACTAAGAACTTCCCACTGATTTGAGAGGGAGACTGCTTCCCTGTTTCAAATTAATGCTAATCATTAAAATATATACAGTCAACTTGATGAGCTATCGTAACAATTTCCATTCCAAACAAGTTCACATTTTGCAAATGCGTTTGGTACCTACAAGGATAAAGTTAATCTTTTGGGGTAGGTTTCATTAATTTTGATATGTACCATAGATGTCTGTCTGTCTGTCTGTCTGTGTGGGTGGGTGGGTACAAATAGATAGTAATACGATGCTTTCCTGAGGGTGGGCCATTTTAAAATCAGCTAATTTCTTCGATGCAACGCAATTTTATTGTTGTCCCGCAGAGAAGTTCCATATAAAAAAACAACAACCTCGAATCTGATAGTATGACACGGAACATTAAAATTCAAGAAATGTCCACATGTGCTTTTGTTTTGTAAGGAACCACATGAATAATGAAGAACAGCATTGGTAAATTATGAATAGATATAAATACATAGGAAGAAGATAAATTTTCACTATGAAAAGTTTCATCTCATTCTCCTTCTTAGACAAGCAGAGTCCAAACATTTCTCTCTGTCTGTCTCTGTCTGTCTCTGTTTCTGTCTGTCTGTGTGTCTCTCTCTGTCTCTCTCTGTCTCTGTCTCTGTCTGTCTCTGTTTCTGTCTCTCTCTGTCTCTCTCTGTCTGTCTCTGTCTCTGTATCTGTCTGTCTGTTTCTGTCTGTCTCTGTCTCTCTCTCTGTCTCTCTCTCTGTCTCTCTCTGTCTCTGCCTCTCCATCATATCCATCCATCCATCCATCCATCCATCCATCCATCCATCCATCCATCCATCCATCCATCCATCCATCCATCCATCCATCCATCCATCCATCCATCCATCCATCCATCTATCTATCTATCTATCTATCTATCTATCTATCTATCTATCTATCTATCTATCTATCTATCTATCTATCTCAACCACAGTATGTATATACATGTTTATCTGTATATCAGTCAAACATATTTCATTCAACCGATGCTGGAAGTTCATCAGAGGGAGATCTAACCTGGAAATAAGGAGGAATTTCCTGACAGTGAGAACAATTAACCAATGGAAGAGCTTGCCTCCTGGAATTGTGGATGCTCCATCACTGGAGGTTTTCAAGATAAGATCGGATAGTCATTTGTCCTGGGTGGCATAAGGACTCCTGCCTTGGGAAGGGGGCTGGACTAGAACCCCTCCAAGGTCCCCTCCAGCCTTCTAGGATTCTATATGTTGACAAGAGATAGATTGGATATTGTGACATCTTGCATAAGACCCAAACAGAAAAACAAAATGAGTTCTCAATGTAGTCTAATCAACTAGATGAGGAATTTAAGAAGCCATTGTTCATTTGGGTCTTTGAAATTAATGCCTGAGTAATTCACAATGTGTGTTCTATTTTTAAAAAAAAAAACATTGTAGAGGAGAACCAAGGTTGACTTTTTTTCCTAAAAAGAAAAAAAAAAGAACAATCTTCCCGTTTTAGATACGAAACTAGTGCCATCCATTATCAGTGCTGATGTTATTTATAAAACTTGGCATAGGGATGTCTTTGACCTGTAACAGCTGCCTTCGGAATTAATTCCCTTACCTACAAAATCAGGTCACATCTACCTGTGGTTTGTAACATAGCTATTAAGAAGTCTCTTATTTTCGAGGCTATTTATTTATTTATTTATTTTATTTATTTATTTCTATTTGTATGCCGCCCAACTCCCAGGGGAATCTGGGTGGCTCACAACAATAGGAAAAGACAGTCATAGAAATAAATATTAAAATACAGTAAAAAAAATAAAAAAAATAATTTCAGTCATACATTATCATAAAAGGGGAGATCTTCAATGTTTTTACATAATAAGATCAATTATCCGCAAGCCTGCCAGAACAGACAGATTTTTTTGATGGCCTTCCGGAAGGTCAACAAGATGGGGATGGTACGGACCTCCCAGGGGGAGTTGGTTCCAGAGAGCTGGAGCCGCCACAGAGAAGGCTCTCCCCTGCAGGCCCGCCAGCCTACATTTTCTAGCTGACGACACCTGCAGAAGCCCAACTCTGTGGGATCTCACCAGTCGTAGGGAGGTATGTGGTAGTAAGCGGTCCCGAAGATAGCCTGGTCCTGAGCCATGTAGGGCTTTAAAGGTGATAACAAACACCTTGAATTGTGCCCGGAGACCGATCGGCAACCAGTGCAATAAAGAACATCATCTCCTTTTTATGACCCCATAAGCCCTTGCGGGGCGGAGTCTGGGCAATTGAATGGAGCAGAGTGTTTACTGGCCGGATGCCCTTCCTGTCGCCAATGCGGAGTTTTGTTCAGCAGATCTATTCTCATTGTGCCCAGAGAGAGAAATATCTGCCTCTACCTAGGATCGAACTCACAGCCTCCGGATTGTGAGGCGAGAGCTCCACCTCTAGGCCACCACACCACTAGCAATAAAGAACATGCATTCTAACAATTCCTAATGCCCTATACATCTGCTTTTTGTGTTCATTGTTGGATCGCTACTATTTCATTTAAAGATGTATGCTCATTATTACCTAAAAATGCTGATTTTCTGTCATGATAGGTTGGCAGCCCTCACACATATTCACACACTACAGATAGACAAGAGTTCGCTTAGTGACCATTCAAAGTTACAACGGCACTGGAAAAAAGTGACCAATGACCCTTTGTCAGACTTATGACCGTTGGGGCATCCCCATGGTCACACGATTTACGTTCGGATGCTTGACAGCTGACTCACATTTATGACGGTTGCAGTGTCCCGGGGCCCCTTTTGTGACCTTCTGACAAGCAAAGTCAATGGGGAAACCAGATTCACTTAACAACGGGGTTACTAACTGAACAACTGCAGTGATTCACTTAACAAATGTGGCCAGAAAATGGCTTAACAAATTCACTTAGCAAACGTCTCACTTGGCACCTAAATTTTGGGCTCAAGTGTGGTCATAAGTCGAGGACTTAAAAGAATTGCTAGTGTATCAGGAAGCTGATTTCTACTTTATCTACAGAGTGAAACCCTAGTCAGGCTTCAAATGATGAATGCCTTCCCAATTGTCAATAGACACTGCTAAGAGTGACTCTGACCCAACAAGTATGCAGGTTGTGTTGAGGTACAATTATAGTAACTTCATGGGATGACGACATTTATTATAGTTCTTCAACAAAGAGAAGGACTAGGGGTGATATGTTAGCAGTTTTCTATTTCTTTTTTTTATTTCAAAAAGTTTTATTAGTACAAAGTACAAACATTTTTCTCTTTTTCTCCCCTCCTTCCCCCCAACCCCCTCCCCTTGCCCCCATCCTCCCCCCTCTCACCCACCCACCCCCGACTTCCCAGAAAAAGCACAGGGTATAATATTCAATAAAAATAAAAATAAAATATACTAACAAATTATTAATTTCAGAATTTCTCTAAATCTTTAACTCCTTGTTGCTCAGAACCTTTTAAGCATAGTCTAAAAATCATGCATATTATTAATCAATTAACATTTCAATATATCAGACTGTTAATTCATTCCACTATGTATCTTTCATTTATATAGTCTTTAAGATATAATAATAAAAAGAAGAGAAAGAAGAAATCTTTCTTTCACCATTTCAATTAGATACACAACCATCAACGTCATTTCCTCAATGCTGAATAGATCTTCCTTCTTCCTACGCTATACCTCCTTGATAAACATAAAAAATTAAAATATACTAACAAATTATTAATTCCAATATTTCTCTAATTCTTTAACCCCTTATTACTCAAAAACTTTTAAGCATAATCTAAAAATCAAACACGTTGTTAATAACCTAACATTCAAATATATCAAATTATTAATTTCACAATTATTCTAAATCTTTAATTCCATATCATTCAAAACCTTTTAAAAGTAGTCAAAAAGAAAAATTTGAGAAGAGGGGCTCAACTTATTCTCCAAAGCACCTGAAGACAGCACAAGAAGCAATGGATGGAAGATCATTAAACAGAGATCCAATCTCGAATATTTTTTTAAAGGGTGCTCCATCACCCAAGGTTTTTAAAGAAGAAACTCGGTAGCCATTTGTCTGGAATGGTATAGGGTTTCCCACCACAGGCAGTGGGTTGGACTAGAGGACATCTAAGGTCCAGGGGTGGGTTCCGCTTACCTTCGCCACTAGTTCGCATCACGACATTGCACGTGCGCAAGCTTGCTACATTCGCGCGCGCATCCTCTTGCGCAATTTGGCTTCCGCGCATGCTCAGAAGCAGGAATTAGCCTGAAACACAGCTGAGGAGCTCATTAGCTGTGCTTCGGGTGAAGAAATAAAGGTCAGAATTTGATGACCGTGAGAATAAATCCTCACAGAGGCGAAATAGATCTTTTCCCCGGAATTCTGACACTAGAAAAGAAACCGCAGTTTAAAAGTCTAAGTAAAAATATTTATTTCGGTACAAAAACAATAAATCTCATTAACTACATGCCTAATATAAAAGTAGGTCTTCCTTCAATGGAAGCCAGGAACAGAAGGAGAGATCAGAGAAAGGAATGCACACATGCGTACAAGAACATATTAATCACGTGCTCAGGAATAAACCATTATAATGAATAGGGATGCAGCTCCCTGCATATACATATAACAGGCAATAAATCACTGCGTGACAGAAATCACCCATGGGTGGGCGGGACGGTCCTTTTTCAAGCCACGGAAGGGGAAAAATTCACAAAAAATCCCCCCAAAAAAGATGGCAGCGCGCACAGAACAGCACTGACAGTGACGTCACCGGCAGGTTGCTACTGGTTTGGGCGATCTGGTCCGAACTGGGAGGAACCCACCCAGTGGTGGGTTCCTACAGGTGCGGTCCACTCTATAGCACCGGTAGCGGCCCGCTGGTGACGTCACAGTACTGGTGCGGTCGGTTGCCGGTGCCTGGGCGCGGCCATTTTTTTTAAAAAAATGTACATTTTAAAAAAAATTTTCTTCTGCGCATGCCCAGAAGCCGAGCTTCCGGCACTGCACATGCGCTGCCTTCCTACCCCACAGTGAGTCCAAGCAGGGGAGGATGGCCGAGGGAGCGTGTGAGATGCTGAAAGAACGGGCGGCAGGAGCTATCTCCATTCCCCTCCCTTCAGCAGTCCGAGAAGCCACGAACGCGCGGTGATGATCCCAGGCATTTTCGCACGTTTGAGGCTTCTCGAGCTGCTGAGGGGAGGGGGAATGGGCGGCAGGACCTATCTCAGTTCCCCTCCCTTCAGCAGTCTGAGAAGCCACGCCCACCCGGTCACATGACCGGCAAGCCACACCCACAAAATAAGCCACGCCCACAGAGTGGTAGTAAAAAAATTAGGAACCCGCCCCTGAACCCACCCCTGCTAAGGTCCCTTCCGAACCCTATTATTCTATGTTCGATGTCTAACTACCTAATCTGGACAGAGCTCTGCCGGTATTAGGGAGATACCGCTTCATAGCTGTTGTGCAAGAAAGAGACAGACGGTGTTATGTTAAAAATGCCACTGATTTGTTTTTTTCTCTTTAAGGTCATTTCTCTATCTGCTTTTTAAGTTGAGCCTTGAAGCAGTCCGACTCTGTCATTACAAAACTACTGAGTTGCAGCAAAACATTAGCAGAGTGCCTTGCAGTGAAGAAAAGCAAATCACTCTGACGGACTAATTTTTCACTCACTCAGCTTGGCAGAATCTTCTCAAAACAAACCCTAAAAATGGCAGTTGCCACTCCGAGAGTTTTGCATTCTCCGGAATAAAAAATTATGTTCGTAATTTCAAAACAAATATTTACAATCTACAGCAGCAGAGGACAAGCGGCAGGAACAAGAAAATGTGATTTTTTTTCCCTCATGTGAATTATAGAAATCCTGGTAATGAGAGAGAGAGAGAGAGAGAGAGAGAGAGAGAGAGAGAGAGAGAGAGAGAGAGAGAGACAGACAGACAGACAGACAGACAGACAGATAGATATAGAGAGATAGCTAGATAGCTAGAGAGAGAGAGAGAGAGAGAGAGAGAGAGAGGAATGTGTGTGCCGAATACACACCTTTGAGTTAGTCGCTTCGAAACATGGCTTTGCAGTTTTCTTGGAAGATTTTTGGTAAATGTTTTTTTTAAAATTTTCTCTCCACATTATCCATGCAAATATCAATATATATAGCTTAAAAATATTAATAACATATATCGTTATACAATTCTATCTAATCAATTGTAATTTAAAATTCTAATATGCACCTGTATCATGCTGTTTAATTACCAGTCTGAATTTCTATTTTACCTTTCCACTCCTCTCTCACAATTCCATCTCTTCCAACAACCTTCTTACCTTTCTCTCCCCCTGCCTTACAATTCTCTCTCCACCCCTTTCTCCTCTACCTTACTACTTCCTCTTCTCCTTCTAATAACCCTTCCTTGAGTGATTTTAATTCTACTCCTATTATTAACAGACTGATAATATATATTACTATGTATTTCGCCTATGGGTGTCCCTTCTATTCTTTGTATATTTTCATATCTTATCCATAACCATTCTTGGAAGATTTTTGGAAGCAGTTTGCCATTGCCTTCTTCCTAGGGCTGAGAGAGTGGGACTGCGCAGAGGGCAGAAGAACGCAAATGGTGGCGTCCCAGCATCCCGGGAAAGCGGGCGGGGGAAGCCCCATGCCGCGAACGCCGCCAGCTTCTTCGGCTCGGCGGCGACAGATAGCCAAGAGCGCACCGGTAGGAACCCACTACTGGTGTGGCTCCAGTCCTCTCTCCACTCTGCTCTCTGTACTCTTCCACTCTGAACTCTGCTGAAATGAAACTCACTCTCCTGCTTGTGTTTACTTGAAGAAAGAACTCTGCTAATGGTATTGTAAATTCATATGTTACTATGTTTATAGAGAAGTTTATGAATCCAGCTGAATCAGTCATCTGTGTGCGCTTCTGGTTTTGATTTTTTTCTGTTACAAACTTTAATAGATTGTTCTAAATGTCAGGAAATTTCTCCTTAGTTCTAGGTTGCTTCTCTCTTTCTTCTTTTCATTAAACTAGACATGCCCAATTCTTGCAACTGTTCTTCATGTGTTTTAGCCTTCAGCCCTCCTAATCATCTTTGTTGCACTTCTCTGCACTACACATCATTTTTTATATTGCGATGGCCAAAATTGGATGCAGTATTCCAAGTGTGGTCTTACCACGGCATTAGTATGCTAGTACATTAGTACTACAGGTGAGATGGACAAAGCGATTGACGCAATTAGAAAATAAATCTTAGAGGAGATGAATCTTTCCTTTGCAAACCAATCCTTGATAAAATAAAGCGCGAGTAAAAGTCTAAATAACAAGATATTTATTCCAGTATGAAATAATATAAAAACACTAAACCTTAATAATTACATCGTGACAATCTAAGAGACCCTCCTTCCAGGGAGGATAGCAGCAAAGAAGAAAAATAGAGAATGAGAATGGAATGTAACATCTGCGCAGTTCACACTTCATGTGACTGCTTTACTTTGTTAAGAACCTCTGGGTCATAAAGTCTGACATATGAGTACAGCTGACAATCAATAATCACCTCATGACAGCGATGAATAATGAAAAAATCCTCCAAAGCAATTTTCTTACTCAACACTAATTTATTTCAAACTGAATCGCATCTTTACTCCAAGGTTCTCCAAAGAAGCATATATGGAAGTCTTTCATGTTCCATTTTGTACACACTGCAATTATGGGGGTGAGAGATGGAGTAAAAGGGAGTGAATGAGTCATTGCTTCATAATGATCCTTGCAGAAATTTTTATCTAGGACTCTAGAGGGCATTTAGTCTTCTATAACTCAAGTGTTCCCAAATGGTGAGGTATAGCTCCCTCGGGTAGGTTACAAACAGAGCTGAGGGGAAGTGTGAAAAACCTTTGAGTTACATTGCTACAGTAAGTCCACCTTTTCCAAAGTTCAATTGTCTTGTTTTCACTGTTTATTTGTGTTTATTTGGGGGGTTTGGGGTCTTTAGAGAAGGTGAGCCAACTAAGATTACACTAAATGGAGATGTGATGGGGAAAAGGTTTAGGAACTCCTGTGTTAACTCTGTAGAGATTCTCCAGGTCATGGGAGTAGGAACAGGTTTTCAGAGGGGAAAATTGCAGACTACAGGGACCAGGACTACTACTCAGGTGACCCTGAGGACACAGATAAACCTCCA
Source organism: Diadophis punctatus similis (assembly GCA_023053685.1). Classification (NCBI taxonomy): domain Eukaryota; kingdom Metazoa; phylum Chordata; class Lepidosauria; order Squamata; family Dipsadidae; genus Diadophis; species Diadophis punctatus. Next base: position 4,943,721 of record JALIGW010000006.1, read on the forward strand.
AGTGCTTCAACGACCCTCTAAAAGGATGCAAATGACCAGCTGTCTGCAAGGAATATCAATTCCCCACCATCCAGTCACAGCTGAAGAAGCTTCTTGGATGAGAAGCGAAAGGTCTTCAAAAGAAAAAACAAGAAAGTCAAGTTGCCTCTTGAAAAAAAGCACCTTTGGGACAACCATGACCTGATGACTGAGAATCTCTACAGACTTTTAGCCATACAATTTGGGATGAACACCCTTGGAATGGTGTGGGAGTGGGAATGGATTTCCAGAGGAAAAAATTGCAGACTACAGGAACCAGGAGCACCACTCAGGTGACCCTGAGGACATAGATAAACCTCCAAGTATTTCAACACCCTCTAAAAGGATGCAAATGATCAGCTGTCTACAAGAAATATAAATCCTTCCATTCTCCACCATCCAGTCAGAGCTGAAGAAGCTTCTTGGATGGGAAGCGAAACGTCTTCAAAAGAAAAAAAAATCCAAGAAAGTCCAGTTGCCTCCTGAAAAAGCACCTTCGGGACACGTTGTGTTAAGTGCTAAACCTCATTGAATATCTATTAACTTTTCACAGTCTTCCCACTGGTGAAAGGTAAACAACAGCAACAACTCATCTCGGGTAAACCGCACTGAACACAAAATACATTCGCTATTTTTCTCTTTTAGTTCATTTTCTCATTTAATGAGGATCGTGTTACACAAGTCCTTATTGCTTGGCCTTTATTTATTTGTTGCAACTGTAGCACAGCTGTTCTATTTCTCGAGGCCTAATTTTGGAACTGTGAAGATGCCTTTCTCTCTTTCTTTCTATCTATCTATCCATCCAGTTGGCTGGATTATCTATCAAGCTAAGACAGCAATTGTGTAAGGTTAACGTCCAATTCCACTGTAGCATGAATAACTCAAAATGCATTTTTGATGGGGGAAAAACTAGGATTGAAAGCAAACCTTAGATAGTCATTGCACATGAAATTGTGAGCTACAATTTGTATTTCTTCTGTAATCAAACTGGAAATTAGGATCAAGCTACCTCACATCTGCAGATTATATATGCTTCACAGTGGATTCTAACTTACCTCGCCGCCGGTTCGCTTCCCCCTGCGCCGCGTGGATGCGCTGCATGGGCACGCATGCATAAGCAGTGCCGAAAATTCGCAATTTTTTTTTTAAAAAAGAGCCAAAAACAAGATGGCGGCGCAAGCGCAGTGCTGGAAACTTGGGTTCTGTGCATGCGCAGAAGAAAAAATCAGCAAAAAATTCCATATATATATAGATGGGGCCCGGGCCAGTCAGAGGTGGTATTTACCGGTTCTCCGAACTACTCAAAATTTCTCCAGAACTGATCAGAACCTGCTGAAACCCACCTCTGAGGGGCTGCCACAAAGAAGAGGGGGTCAACCTATTCTCCAAAGCACCTGAGGGCAGGACAAGAAGCAATGGATGGAAGCCAATGAAGGAGAAAAGCAACCTAGAACTAAGGAGAAATTTATTCACAGTTACAACAATTAATCAATGGAACAACTTGCCTCCAGAAGTTGTGGGTGCTCTAACACTGGAGGTTTTTAAGAAGAAATTGGACAACCATTTGTCTGAAATGGTGTAGGGTTTCCTGCTTGAGCAGGGGGTTGGGCTAGAAGACCTCCAAGGTCCCTTCCAACTCTGTTATTCTGTTAAGAACATGAAAAAAATACTTTTTTATGAGTCTATCAAAATGGTAAAATTCCATAGTTTCCCAAGAGTCAAACTCAAACTGAATTTCCTCAGTTTATATACATGCAACTCAAATGTTCTCTGGATTTCACTTAAACAAGTTCCTGATACATTTTGAAGCTATATTTTCAAAATAACTGTCTGGTTTTTTTCCAGCCTATTCCCAGATTCTATTCTTGTATAACTTTAAGTGCATAAACAGCGGGTATAAAATTTACTTGGCACCTGTACTTAACAATGCACAATTCCTTCCAGGTCACTTTGACCAAAGTCACATAAGCATACTTATTTTTCTTCAATTTGTTTAAAGACTAAGTTTGAAAAGGAAACTCTGGAAATATGACATTTCCAGAAACTCTGAAAAAATGAAATTCAACGGTGAAAAAAAAGTAAGGTTCTACATTTAGGCAAGAAAAACAAAATGCACAGGTACAGTATATGTGGAACCTCGCTCAACAGTAGTAACTGAGAGAGGGATCTTGAAGTCCTAGTGGACAACCATTTAAATATGAGCCAGCCGTGTGCAGCAGCTGCCAAAAAAGCCAACACAGTTCTAGGCTGCATTAATAGAGGGATGGAATAAAGATCACATGAAGTGTTAATACCACTTTATAATGCTTTGATAAGGCCACACTTGGAATACTGCATTCAGTTTTGGTCACCACGATGTAAAAAGGATGTGGAGACTCTAGAAAGAGTGCAGAGAAGAGCAACAAAGATGATTAGGGGACTGGAGGCTAAAACATATGAAGAACGGTTGCAGGAACTTGGTATGTCTAGTTTAATGAAAAGAAGGACCAGGGGAGACATGATAGCAGGGTTCCAATATCTCAGGGGTTGCCACAAAGAAGAGGGAGTCAAACTATTCTCCAAAGTACCTGAGGGTAGAACAAGGAGCAATGGGTAGAAACTTACGAAGGAGAGATTCAACCTAGAATTAATGAGAAGTTTCCTGACAGTTAGAATAATAAATCAGTGGAACAACTTGCCTCCAGAAGCTGTGAATGCTCCAACACTGGAAGTTTTTAAGAAGATGTTGGATAACCATTTGTCTGAAGTGATGTAGGGTTTCCTGCCTAAGCAGGGGGTTGGACTAGAAGACCTCCAAGGTCCCTTCCAACTGTGTTATTCTAAATATTTTTTTCTTAGAAACCTATGTAAATGTTCACTGAATAATTATTTTAAGCAATGTTCCCTGACATATTATGGCAATCCTTTCATTCCATGAGAAATAGAAAGCTTTACAGACCCGTGACCACAATTTGAGAAAGGAAAGGAAACAAAACCAATTACAGCTTCAACACAACCACTCTTTCCAGATGATTTAACTGCATGGCCTCCTGGATTGCGACTACGCAACTATGTCTTGTCACACTCATTTCCTTCCAGGTATTCAATGAATAAATGGAAAGAAAATTGGAATTGCACCTGCGATCTATACCACATCCCAGTGTTTACAAAGATGCGCTTACAAAGATGCGAACATAAGCTCAATTGTGGAGAATAATATGAGCCACAATGCAGCATCTCCATGCGTCAATATCAACAGTCATATTATGAATTCTTCCTTCCTTCCATTCATAGAATTTAATGGAGGGAGAAACTGAATCTTTGGTAAGCATGAAAAATTCTGTGTCTCAAAGAGCCACTTATCACCTTATATGTCAGGCGCAAAGGACTGAGAACATATGTTAGGTTGTGGCACAGAATACTTATTACTTCAAGCCTATACATGGGAATCTAGTCAACTAACGGTCAGCACTAACATGGCTCTAGATGAGGGTTAATGGAATTCAAGAGGGATTGTTTGTGGCAACATAAGGACACTAAGCTGATGATACATTTAACTCCAGCCCCCATCGCTACCTGTTCTACTCCTGCACCATATTATAAGGTGACCAGACGTCCCGCTTTTGGCGGGACAGTCCCGCTTTTTAATAATTTGTCCCGCGTCCCGCGGCGTTTCAAAAAAGTCCCACTTTTTAAATTTGAATTTGCCCTGCACACCCCTCTGCCTCCTGCTTCGCCTGCCTCCTCCTGCCAGGCGGGGAGGGAGGGCAGTGAGAGGGGCAGCGGCAGTCTTGCCTGTTCGTCGCCACAGAGCCGAAGAAGCTGGTGGTGTTCGTGGCGCGGGGCTTCCCCCGCCCGCTTTCCCTGGCTGCCGGGACGCCGCCATTTGTGTTCTTTTGCCCTCTGTGCAACCAGAACGCTTTGCGCATGTGCAGAGGGCAAAAGAATGCAAATGACGCCATCCCGGCGGCCGGGGAAAGCAGGCGGGGGAAGCCCCGCGCCGTGAACGCCACCAGCTTCTTCAGCTCTGGGGCAATAGCACTTACACTTATATACCGCTTCATAGTGCTTTACAGCCCTCTCTAAGCGGTTTACAGAGTTCAGCATATTTTCCCCCAACAATCTGGGTCCTTATTTTACCCACCTTGGAAGGATGGAAGGCTGAGTCAGCCTTGAGCCGGTGAGATTTGAACTGCTGAACTGATAAACTAGCAGTAACCTGCAGTGCTGCATTTAACCACTGCACCAACTCAGCTCTGGGCGATGAACAGGTAAGCCTGCGCTGGTAGGAACCCACCCCTGGCTGCGATGAAGGGGGGGTGTTTGGGGGGGGTGCAGAAAGCTGCAAGATAAGAGAGACGGACCCCTCCCGTCTTGCTCCCCTAGAAACCCCCCCATCAATGGTATCCCGCTTTACAAAAAATAAAATCTGGTCACCTTAACCATATAGCAAGTACTGTCTGAAAAAACAGGGAGTTTCAAAGCAATTAGTGACCTGGCCAATATGCCAAGTAGGAAAACTCAAAACCCACAATCCGTATTCAACAACACATCCAAAGATTTCTGAGTGGAGGCTTGATCTGAGTGCAGAAAATCCTCTTGTAGAATTAAGACAAGGATGTCCTTTATCTGGAGACATCCCAGGATGGATTTCAGAATGGTGCAGTGGCCTAGAGCTCTCACCTCACAGTCAGGAGGCTCTGAGTTCGATCCTAGGTAGAGGCAGATATTTCTCTCTCTGGGCACGATAAGAATATATCTGCTGGGGAAAAAAATCTGCACTGGCAACAGGAAGGGCATCCGGCCAGTAAACACTCAGCCCTATAACTGTCTGGTTTGGTTCTGCAACCCAACAAGACAGACACAGACTTCAGAGGATAATCAGAACTGCAGAAAAAACAATTACTGCCAACCTGCCTTCCATTGAGGAGCTGTATACTGCACGAGTCAAAAAGAGGGCCGTGAAAATATTTACAGACCCCTCACATCCTGGACATAAATTGTTTCAACTCCTACCCTCAAAACGACGTTATAGAGCACTGCACACCAAGACAACTCGACTCAAGAACAGTTTTTCCCCGAATGCCATCACTCTGCTAAACCGATAATCCCCTTACCACTGTCAAACTATTCACCAAGGCTGCATTACTATTACTATCAGTCTTCTCATCGTTCCTATCACCCATCTCCTCCCACTTATGACTGCAGGACTGTAACTTGTTGCTTGCATCCTTATGATTTATATTGATATTGATTGTTTCCTGATTGCTTATTTGTACCCTATGACCATCATTAAGTGTTGTACCTTATGATTCTTGATGAATGTATCTTGTCTTTTTATGTACACTGAGAGCATATGCACCAAAGACGAATTCCTTGTGTGCCCAATCACACTTGGCCAATAAAGAATTCTATTCTATTCTACTTTTTAGGTGAATAAAGGGTTTTATGCTAGCATCTGTGGAATGTTGTGTTAATGATATTAATCCCCTAGCTTTCATTACCTTCCCTCTTTCTGGCATTACAGTAGTTATTCAAGGTGATCCTCAATTTCTTTAAAGTTACAACTCCTCCTCCTCCTCCTCCTCCTCCTCCTCCTCCTCCTCCTCCTCCTCCTCCTCCTCCTCCTCCTCCTATGTCTGGAAATACCAGAAGTATTCTTTTAAGCTACTGAAATGTAAGGAATGTTATCTATTTCCTTTTTTTGGGATATGCCAAGAGACCCCCATGAAGTTCATTATAAATGCAGAAGGCCCTAAAACCCTGCAGCCACAGCTCTTACTTAAGAACAGATTTGAAACATTCCATTCCAATTTAAAAATTACTGCATAATTGCCGTCTCTCAAAAGAAATATAACCTGGGCAGCCTTGTGCTTATGCAAATTACTTAATTTACATGATTTATGCCAGAAAGCAAAATCTGGAATCTCTTCCCCATCATCACCCCAAACGGAGCTTGTAATATATTGGCAAGGGTAAAGTATTTCACCGCTTATGAGGCCTGGGAACAACCTCCAGGCACAAGTATTTTCATAAGTAGATTCCAAGTAACTAATATTTATGTATTTAAACTTTTTTTCCCTTCAAAAAAAACACCCCCTAAACCTGGAGGGCAGCTTGCAAAATAATTTTAAAAGATTTAAAATGACAACAATTAGATGAACTGTACAAGTCAACGTTAGCCTTCTAGACAGGCAACCGAATCAAAATTCGGAGCTGGGATGGAATGCAAGGCTCTAGAACTTGGTTACTAAATACAACAGTGAAGCAGAATTTGGAGAAGAAGGGTTAAGAAGCCCCACTCTCTTGACAGATTAACAGAGTTGGAAGGGACCTTGTAGGTCATCTAGTCCAACCCCCCGCTCAAGCAGGAGACCCTACACCATTTCTGACAAATGGCAGTCCAATCTCTTCTTGAAAGTCTCAAGTGATGAAGCTCCCACAACTTCCGAGGGCAAGCTATTCCATTGGTTGATTGTTCTCACTGTCACAAAATTTCTCCTTATTTCGAGGTTGAATCTCCCCTTGATCAGTTTCCATCCAGTATTCCTTGTCTGACCTTCAGGTGCTTTGGAAAATAGCTTGACCCCCTCCTCTCTGTGGCAGCCCCTCAAATATTGGATTGAAACCGCCTGATATTGCATTAATATTGCACCAGGAGTGGGTTCTAACTTATCTCACTGCCGGTTCGTTTTCTCCCGCACCGATGGGTGCACTGTGTATGTGCGTGCACACACACATGCGCAGTGCCAAAAAATCCCCCCAAAAATAATTTTAAAAAGCCAAAACCAAGAAGGTGACCGCATGCACATTGCTGAAAACTCGGCTTCTGCGCATGCTCAGAAGAAAAAAAAATAAAAAAGAGATGGCGGCGCCCACAGACCGGCATGGACCGAACCAGTTCCATGATGTCATCATGACATCACCAGTGGGTCGCTACCGGTTCAGGCGAACCGGTCTGAACCGGGAGGAACCCACCTCTGTATTGCACTATACAGTAGAATTCAATATAGTTACTGCTCTGGGATAGAAGCTCTTTTTCAGCCTATTTGTCCTTGTTTTTATTGTCCTGTACCGTCTGCCAGATGGTAATAGTTAAAAAAAAACCCTAGGATGCCCAGGATGAGATGGATCTTTAAGAATGTTTTGAAATTTCTTAAGGCAGCAGGAGCTATAATGCTCTTCCAAAGAGCAGAGAGGGCAACCAATGATGCTCTGGGCAATGACTTTAACCCTTTGGAGTGCTGTCCTATTGTGCAATTGGCAAACTGTGCAATTGGCAAACCATACACAGGTGCAGTAAGTTAAAATACTCTCTGTGGTACAGCGGTAGAAGGTCACCAACAGGTTTCCATTCAGTTGTTGATTCCTGAGAAGTCTCAGGTAGTATAATCTCTTTGTATAATAGTACTAAAATACTACTATAACATCTAGTTTCCCTGTAGCATGCTATATTCATTATCCAGCATCAGAATGTACATTTCTCAAGGTTTATAATGCAAGGATTAAGGGTAAAGTGCAGATGTCAGAACTAAGCAATGCACTAGGGCTGTCAATTAGTAGTTTTGAAATTAATTAAATTGTGCAGCTTGCACCATGCTCCTGGCAGGAAAAATACAAGAGGACCTAAAGCTTGACCTAAAACAGAAAAAGAAAACAATTGATAAGTTTGGGTTATGTTTTACTACAAAAAAGTCCGAGACAATCCCGAAGATGAAAAATCTTCCAAAACCCAACGCAAGTCAAGGGTTTTGTTTACGTTGGACACTTAAACGCAGAAGAAAACAGCTGATGAAATCTAGAAGCAAACAAATATTGTCAAGGAATCCTTTTTAAAGATGAAAGAATATTCTGACCTTAAGGAAAATGGATTGAAAAGTAAGAATAAGAATAATCAATGTTACATCTGATCTACTCTTCTTTATAATTGCAAGACGTAGAAAATATCAAAAGAGCCTGAGAACAGGCTGAAAGCCTCCAAAACTGGCTTTTAAGGCCAATCTTGAAAGTCACAAAAAGTCAAATCTTGAAGCCTAAGAAGTTGCCCAAGAGAAACAAAGCTTCATAAAAACTACCAGACAAAGAAAACTTTATTACCGTATTTTTCGGAATATAAGACACACCTTTTTGCCCCCCTAAAGAGGGTGGAAATGTCGGTGCGTCTTATACACCAAATACAGCAATTTTTAGCCTCCCGAAGCCCCGCCCCCACATCCAATTTTTGCAAAAAATGGGCCAGGTTTTTTGCAAAAATGGGGGGGTTGCCTTCCCCCACCCCCTAGGAGTGCTCTGCAGGCTTCCCAGATCCTTTGCATGCCCTGTTTTTGCAAAAAAAAACCGAGCGAAAAATGGGCCATTTTTTGAAAAAAATGGGGTGGTTTTGCCTTCTAATTACCCCATCTAGCATGACTGGAGGAGGAATTCTGGGAGTTGAAGTCCACTAGTCTTAAAGCTGTCGAGTTTGAAGACCCCTGGGTTAGGGGTTAGGGGTGCAAGGGTCTTCAAACTTGGCAAGTTTAAGACTTGTGGACTTCAACTCCCATTCCTGAGCTAGCATGACTGGAGGAGGAATTCTGGGAGTTGAAGTTCACTAGTCTTAAAGCTGTCAAGTTTGAAGTTTTTTATTTATTTATTTATTTAAATAGATTTGTATGCCGCCCAACTCCCGGGGGACTCTGGGCGGCTAACAACATGTCAAATCCATTTATAAGTATAAATATAAAATATAAAATATTTTATAAAAATATAAAATAAATATAAATATAACAAGTAAAAACTACAAAAGTTAAAAAAGAAAACCTCCAACATTCATAATCAGGGGGGAGACCCATATGCAGCCTGATTGGTATTAAAAGTATACATGGTTGTAAAAAGTGTACATGGTTGTAAAAAGTATTCTGCTACACTGGTATTTTATTAAATAATATATTACTACACTATTTGGTTCAGAATACTTTTTTCCTTGTTTTCCTCCTCTAAAATCTAGGTGCGTCTTTTACTCTGGTACGTCTTATACTCCGAAAAATACGGTATTTCAGTCATATAGTCTGGGACAACTCAGAAGCAACAGGTGACAAAGAGACCATTGAAGTAGCAGCAGATGTAAATGTCGAAGTCTCAGTTATAAAGAATGTGCAAGGGTGGCATGGTGTAGATTCAAGACATCAACCAGAGAAGGAGAGAGGAGAAAGGACCAAATGGAATCTCAAAATCTATGATAGCAAGCTGTCCCAAAGGTGCCTTTTTCAAAAGGCAACTGGACTTGGTTTTTCCTCAAAGACGTTTTGCTTCTCATCCATGAAGCTTCTTCAGCTCTGACTGAAAGGTGGAGGGTGGAAGGGTTTATATTCCTTGCAGTCCTTTGATTGTTAGACCCTTTCTGAGAGCCGTTGAGGCCACTCTGACATTTCTCTGTGCCCTCACGTGAATAGTGCAACTGGGTGGGGAGCCTTCTTAGAACTGCTGAAAGGACTGTATTGTAAACACGAGATGGGCAATGTCATATCAATGACATTGAAACCCTAGAGAAAGTGCAGAAGAGAGCAACCAGGATGATAAAGGGTCTGGAAAATAAAACATACAAAGAGCGGTTGCAGGAACTGAGCTTGGCCAGTCTGGCGAAGAGAAGGACCAGGGGTGACATGATAGCAGTGTTCCAATACTTGAGGGGATGCCACAGAGAGGAGGGGGTCAGGCTGTTCTCTATGGCACCAGAAAGCCAAACAAGGAATAACGGATGGAAGCTGACCAAGGAGAGATTCAACATGGAAGTGAGGAGAAACTTTCTGACGGTGAGAGCGATCAACCAGTGGAACAGCTTGCCAGCGGAGGTCGTGAGAGCCCCAACACTTGCGACCTTCAAGGGGAGACTGGACTGCCACCTGTCTCAAATGGTGTAGGAACTCCTGCTTGAGCAGGAGGTTGGACTAGATGATCTACAAGGTCCCTTCCAACTCTAATAATAAATCTAAATCTAAATCTAAATATCCCTCCCCCTGTATAATGGTCTCTGTAGATGGTCTCTTTGACCCATCTTTCAAACTTTCAAAAGAGTGTCCTTTGTCTTTCAAATGAAGATGGACTGCATGGGTTTGTTCTCTTATGTCAGTGATGGCGAACCTATGGCATGTGTGCCACAAGTGGCACGTGGAGCCATATCGGTGGGCACGCGAGCTCAAGTCCGGTGCATATGGGCACGCCGGCCAGTTGATTTTCGGACCTTCTGGGTCCACTAGAAGTTGGGAAACAGGAGGGGGTGGGGAAGGCCGTTTTCGCCCTCCCCACTCCTAGAAAGGCTCTGGAGCTTGGGGAGAGCAAAAAAAATGGGCCTTCTGGTCCAACCAGAAGTTGGCAAATGGGCCATTTTCTGCCTCCAGGGGGGTTGGGGAAGGCCGTTTTCACCCTCCCCAGGCTCCTAGAAAGGCTCTGAAGCCTGTGGAGAGCAAAAAACGGGTGTGCCGTCGTCTGTCGGGAGCGGGGGGGTCATGTGCGCATGCGCCCCCCCCCACATGGAATTATGGATGTGGGCACGCACGTGCGCAACCCACCTGCACTCCACCCCCTCTTGGCACGCGAACCAAAAAAGGTTCACTATCACTCTCCTATGTTGTGCCACACCTTTGTGAAGTGGTTGTTTTGTTTCTCCAATGTACAGATCTGCACATGTCTCATTGCATTGTACTTCAGATATCGTCTCAAAAAAAACCCTTAAATTTCAGTGGTAAAGCTTCTATCTTCCATAATATGTACAATGACCTACAGTAGACAACTGAGAATCTCCATAGACATTTATGGATAGGAACTTGTAGTTGTCATTGATTATTATTATTTTATTAGCAGTGATATTATTAGTATTATTACTGTCCCAGGTCATCTTGGAGGCAGGTGGAAAATAAATCTAATGAAACAAAAAATAATAATTATAACAGAACCATTTTTTTGAATATTTTCTTCCTGGGCTTTTTTGCAGCTTCATTTGAGCCCTGGTTTATAAGCTATGCTACTAATGAGCTGTTCTCCTAACTGTTTTCCAACAGCATCCTCACAATCCCTCACAGATATGTTGTTCCAATTGTAACCAGTTGACATTCTCTATTCTTTAACATAAAGTTGAAATATACACAAAGTCCAACAAGCAATAAACAACTCACAATTCTACGCCAAAGATAATAAAGCAAATAATTCAAATGCAACACTACAATCTAAGAGGAATTCTACTATATTCATAACTCACCTATCTCTAAGGCCTGCTCAAAAAGCTAGGTTTTTTATTGCCTTTCTATCAGCCAATAAGACCTACGACAATATCAGAGGAATGTTGTTTCAAAAAAGGAGAAGAGGATCTGAGATCCTTCAAGGTGACATTCCCTGAATAAAAAGGTCTAAAGGGAATCTCTGCTATCTGATTTTATTAGAAAATATAAGCAGTTGGGGAATATCAAGGTGATAAGCATGTAAGATTTCACAGGTCACAATGAGCAATCTGAATTGCACTAGAGTCAAACTGCTGAGCAGTGTAACTCTCTGAGTAAATGTGTTGTATGTTAAAATCATGGCATGTCTACAACAACTTGAGCTACTAGTGTCTACTAGTACTAGTAGTACCAAGAGCAGCTAGTAGTACTAGTAGTACCAAGAGTAGCTACTAATGTCTTTTTTGTAGTGTGGTGACCAAAACTGGATGCAGTACTCTAGGTGTGGTCTAACTAAGGCTTTATAGAGTGGCATTAGTACCTCGCTAGTCCTAGATTGTATCCCTCTAATAATGCAATTAGGATTGTGTTGGTTTTTTTGGCTGCTGCTGCACATTGCTGGCTCATGTTTAGCTGGTTGTCCACTAGGACTCCAAGATCCCTCTCACAGTCACTGCTATTGAGTGTGGCTTCACCCAGTTTATATGTATATTTTTGGTTTTTCTTTCCTAGGTGCAGGACTTTACTTTTCTCTGCATTGAATTTCATTTTATTAGATAGGGCCCAGTGTTCTAGTCTGTCAAGATCCATCTGGATCCTGAGCCTGTCCTCTGGGGTGTGATTTGACAATCCAGGAGCTTCCCTGGATTGTCAAACAGGCAGAGGTTGCTCAGGAGCAGACCTGTCCAGAACTGCAGCAACACTCACATTACAACAAGTGATCAAGGACTCAGCATAATTGTCATCTGTGTTTCATGAAATTACCTCTAGAAATCTAATGGGTGAATTGATCAAAAACTAGATATGAAAGACAACGGGTAATTTCAAAACAATCTGAGTGGATCAGACGTAAAGCATATTATACATCAACACCTCCCGTTTTCAGATTGCATCACAGAGAAGTTTCTGTACAAGATGAGCAGCAAATAAATTTAATAAATAAATCTTCCAAAGTTAAAAAAAACAGAACAGGTATGTGGTATCTCACGTGTGGGTGAAGTCATGAGAACATTTGACAGATCCATGGATGTTCTAGATCAGGGGTCGGCAACCTTAAAAACTCAAAGAGCCATTTGGACCCGTTTCCCACAGAAAAGAAAACACCGGGAGCCACAAAACCCTTCCCGTGCCTGACTATTTCCTGAGAGACCACAAAACTAGCATATGTAGTTGAATTAAACGTTCTGTTTTCTTCTGAAACTTTTCTTTTCTTGGATTTATCCATGGTTGGCCTACCGGGGGTTGAAAAGCTCAATAAATCACGTGCCAGCGGGTATCACACATTTGGCGGTTGTGATGCATACTTTGAGGGACACGGAGCCGCAGCAGAGGGATGAAAGAGCCACATGCGGCTCCAGAGCTGCAGGTTGCTGACCCCTGTTCTAGATCATAACTCCAAGTCTATCTTAGATCCATGGAGGATCAATGTTCCATAGGACTATAATGAATTGCCAGCCAGACATGGGATGGACTTTACAGGCCAGGATGCTGCTTTGACGCCAAGGGAGGCAAGAGCAGAATGAGATTGGTCCTGGAGCCCAACTTCACAAACAAGACTTCATGGACCAAGTTATCAGAAGACATCAAGAGTTTCCCAGATGACAAAAGCCATCCTTTCCCACCGCTAGCCTCACAGATAATGTCAAGAGGCCCCGTTTCTTTTCCACCAGGCCATGCTCAAAGAAGAAACTGTAGAATAGCAGCATTTTACTATGAGTTAGATTGCATGCTTGCGCTAGCCAAGAGCTGACGGCACAAAAGACAAAGCATAAATCAATACGGAAGGGGAAAAAAGAACATTACAAATTGAAAAACAAACACCGGCACAATATTGAAAAAAGATCAAATATACTAGTCAATGCAGAAATGAGCTAAAAGGAAGATGCTATAAAATACTTTCCCCTTCCAAGAGACTGAATGAATATTTTATATAGATATATATATATATATATATATATATATATATATATATATATATATATATATATATATATATATATATATATATATATATATATATATATATATATATATATATATATATATATATATATATATAAATATAAAATGCTCAGGAAAGTAGAAGGTCATCTTGTGTAAATGGTTTTCATATTCAAAGTACTGGATTGTCATCGTCTCTCTTTCATTGAGGAAAGTGGAGAAGCAGGCACATTCATTTAGGAGACAAAGTAATTGTTCACTTATATTGTTCACCGGAGATGGTATTCAGCTAGTTCGGACCGGTTCGGGTGAACCGGTAGTAATGATCAGTGACCTGCGGGTGGGCCCGCCCACCTGCGGGTGGGCCCGCCCATCAGTGACCTGCGGGTGGGCCCGCCCACCTGGTGCTATGCCGTCCTATTTAGGCACATTTTCAAGCCGCGCACAGGCATGCAAGCCACGTGTGCGAGAAAAGCGCATGCGCGGAAGGCTGCATGCATGCATGGAAGGTGCACGTGACCGAAGCGAGCGTGTGCGCATGCGCATTTGCGCACTAACATGGGCAAACTGGTAGGGAAATTATGTTGTTCACGTTCTAGTGGAGTCAGCCCTCATGTGAGTGAGTGAGTGAGTGAGTAAAGAGACAATAAGATCTCTCTTCATGGCCACCATCCTCCTCGCATCCTATTTTTCATGATCTAAAGTGAGAAATGCTGAAGCTCTACACATCTCACACTCCCAATACAATTCAGAGATGGATCATGGGTTTTTGGTGATTTGGAGAACGGACGCCGGCATTTTTTTTAACCCTGCGCATGCGCAAAGCCTTCTGCACATGCACAGAGGGTGAAAAAGCACACACGTGAACAGAACCAGGGTGAAAAAGCATGCATGCGCGAGCAAAGCATGCATGTGCGCACAAAGCATGCACTTCCGAACCGGTAGGAAAAGTAATTAGATTTCCCAATTTATTCTACCATTAGAAAAAACAACAATTGACTTAAAAGAAACACAATTATCCTAATTGCTGAAAGTTAACCTATTTCTTCAAAGTTTAGGAACTTTTAAACAAATTTTGCTCATCAAAATCAGATGGTGAAAGGTTAAGTCTTTGATTTGAACTCAACCCCTGCTAACTGCATGACAAATCCTGACAGCAATAATTGCTGCAAAGGGATGAGATACATAACTTTAAAGGACTTCAGTTTTTAAAGACCAAGCTCTCATTGTTTGGGTATAGCTGCTCAATGTGGTGTTTAGTATAGAGAAATGGACTGAAAATATTTTTAGTAAATAATAAACATTTACCATAAATATAAAAAATAAATATATGGAAGGCAACGAGCTTAATAATTACTATATAGGGTTCTATAATCATTTAGAATGCATCAGATTTACAGCTCTGTGATCCAACCTGTTCTACATTTCTGTCCATAATTTAATATGAATTCTAATACGAGACCTTCAAATAATTGCCAACAGATTGCAGTTGAAAAGCAAAGTTGGGGTGAGCTTGAAGGCTTACACTCAGAACGATTTCCACAAATGTAGAACAGATGTTTGGGGCTGAAACAGAGTTCTCAACTAGGAATAGTCTAATATTGCAAACTCAGTACATCTGTACAGAGTTAAATACAGATACCGATTAACAGAGTTAGAAGGGACCTTGTAAGTCATCTAGTCCAACCCCCCCCCCCACTCAAGCAGGAGACCCTACACTAAGGTGACCAATCGTCCTCCTTTAGGGAGGACAGTCCTTCTTTTGTAAGTTCTGTCCTCCCCCAAAAAGTGTCCTCCTATATGTTCTCCTTTTCGATATTTGAAGACTAATCTGTTGCGCATTATGTGACGTATTTGTATTTGACATGACGATTCGTCAAGGCTCGGTAAAATGTGGTATAAGACGCGATTATGAGACACATGCACTCCGCATGGGAGACCTTGAGAGAGAGCACCGTGTTCAAGTGGCTTTGTTTACTTCTTATGTTATGTGCTATGTTTACTTCTTATGTTATGTTGATACTCTAGCTGCAGCACTTGCCGTAAAATTCAATATGAAGGATATTTCTTGTTCAGATGTTTCCAATATATTGTTAGATGATGATACATTGACAAAAAAAAATTTAATTCAATGGAAAAGTACTCATTTAAAAAACAATTAACAGGCATGTAAGCAAAATCACAATATAAAATGTTACAAATGTTTTTATTATGCATATATCATAATATAGTGTATTGTGGTTGCAATGAATAAAATGTTTCTTTTATTTACGATATTTTTTTCCCAATTTATTTGTCCTCCTTTTCATTGTAAAAAAGTTGGTCACCTTACCTACACTATCTCTGACAGATGGCAGTCCAATCTCTTCTTGAAAGCCTCCAGTGATGAAGCTCCCACAACTTCTGAAGGCAACTTCTGTTCCATTGGTTGATTGTTCTCACTGTCAGAAAATGTCTCCTTATTTCCAGGTTGAATCTCTCCTTGTTCAGTTTCCATCCATTATTCCTTGTCTGGCCTTTCAGGTGCTTTGGAAAATAGCTTGACCCCCTCCTCTCTGTGGCAGCCCCTCAAATATTGGAAGACTGCTATCATGTCTCCCCTGGTCCTTCTCTTCACTAGACTAGCCATGCCCAGTTCCTATAACCGTTCTTCATATGTTTTAGTCTCCACTCCCCTAATCATCTTGGTTGCTCTTCTCTGCACTTTTTCTAGAGTCTCAACACCTTTTTTATAGTGTGGTGACCAAAAACTGGATGCAGTACTCTAGGTGTGGTCTTTCTACGGCTTTATAGAGTGGTATTAGTACCTCACTTGATCTTGATTCAGATTAACAGAGTTGGAAGGGACTTTGCAGGTCAATCTTAGCAATAGCACTTAGACTTATATACCGCTTCATAGTGCTTTACAGCCCTCTCTAAGCGGTTGACAGAGTTCAGCATATTGCCCCCAACAATCTCGGTCCTCATTTTACCGACCTCGGAAGGATGGAAGGCTGAGTCAACCTTGAGCCGGTGAGATTTGAACAGCTGAACTGCTGAACTAGCAGTCAGCTGAAGTAGCCTGCAGTGCTGCACTTTAACCACTGTGCCACCTCGGCTCTTACAATCTTGATTGTACCCCTCTGTTAATGCAGCTTGAATGCAATGCATCTGGATGGAAGAGGCTCGATCTGAAAAGAATGAGTCTTCAATGAAAAAGAGGAATTGTGAGAACTTGGACAAGAGAAATGTTTCTTGGGAAACAGAAGAGACCTGTACCTCTCTTAATGGCCATCACATTTCTCCTGCACTTGGAAATCTCTATTTAGATCCATAACCTGTGACATTCTGGGGGAATTTAAGAAAGTTTCAGCAAATGAAGCAAAAATCCTCCCCCTACAAAGCCTTACATTTCCTTGAGCAGAGGTCTGGAGCGAAACCTTGGCTGACATTCCTCTCTGGCTAGAAGGTTTTGTCATCATCAGATATGCTCTCTAGTAATGCAGAGCAGCTTTTAATGCCTGCCAAACACACAAACCGCCCCCCCTCTCTTCAACTCCCCTTTCCTGGGAGGAAACTGACACAGCAATCGACTTGTAACAGCTTTTTTTTTGCCCCTAAGGCAAAACTGAGATTCACAACACCTGCAAGAATTTTCCACCAGACAGAAAGCTCTTGATCCCAGCAGCTAAATTCTTATGGGCTGATGAACACCGGAGGCACTGAGGATAGAAATCAGAAGATCCCAGACAATAAAAATTAAAAAAAGAAAAAGAAAAATCCTTCCTGATGCATTTTTCATATTGCTCAAAGTATTTGGGGATTCAGAGCTTCAATGATCCTAATCGCAAGGCTTTTGCTACCAGAAGACAGGCTAGATTCTAAGGAGGAAGAAATGTGTGTGTGAATAGCAGAACAAGAGAGTTGGAAGGATCCTTGGGGATCTTTTGGTTCAGTGCCCCCCCCAATCTCACGTGCCCTCCAATATGGCTCCGCGTGCCACCTGTGGCACGCGTGCCATAGGTTCGCCATCACTGCCCTACACCAAACAAATGGTTATCCAACATCTTTTTTAAAACTTCCAGTGTTGGAGCATTCACAACTTCTGGAGACAAACTGTTCTACTGATTAATTGTTCAAACTGTCAGGAAATTTCTCCTTAGTTCTAAGTTACTTCTCTCCTTGATTAGTTTCCACCCATTGCTTCTTGTTCTACCCTCAGGTGCTTTGGAGAATAGCTTGACTCCCTCTTCTTTGTGGCAACCCCTGAGATTTTGGAACACTGCTATCATGTCTCCCATAGTCCTTCTTTTCATTAAACTAGACATACCCAAGACATACGAGAGAGGAGGGGTTTCTGCTCCCTGAGAGAGAAGAAGCAGCGCAAAGAAACATTAGAGTACTTACGTTTTAACTGAACCATCGGCAGCTTGCCAACTATTTGAACCCTATATGTTATGTATTAAGTTGGGGTAGGAGGGATTAAAAACCATGGAGGAGAGGTAGGAAGAAAACCTCAATGATAATCTAGCTATAATAAACAGTTTATTGTTGACTATATAATTCTACCTCACCCTCGTCTGAAATTCTGGAGTTCTGCACTTCATTTGGAGTTATCCTCAGTTATAAAAAAAAGAACGATAAAAAAGATTGTTTTGCACTGACATATTTTAACATTTATTCATCTCCACTGAGGTTAAAGGCAGATGACTCAATGCCTGGGTGAGGCTTGAAAATTACTATTTCAGTACCAGCAAATCCACTTGGAAAGTGAAGACCCAGAGTGTTAAATCAGCCAAGAAGACAATGTAGATTCAGTTCAAGCATATGCTTTTTAATTATGTATGACTCAAACAATGAATGTGTATGCATATGAAGGGTTGAAAGTATCTAATGATCCAATTGCAAATTCCTTCTACAGAAGTTGGTTACCAGCTTTGGGCAAAAAGCTTTGAATCCAGTTTCAAGCTCTACGTGCAAATGCCATAGGATTTTAGAAGCAAATTTGAATTGGGTTTTATGGAGGCTATTCTACAACCATAGAACATAGAATAAAGGAATTGGAAGTCTTCTAATCCAACCTCTTGCTTGAGCATGAGACTCTACTCCATCTCAGACATATGGTTGTCCAGCCTCTTCTTAAAAGCCTCCAATGATGGAGGACCCACAACTTCTGAAGGCAAGCCATTCCATTGGTTAATTCCTCGAAGAGCCGAGGTGGCGCAGCGGTTAGAGGCAGTACTGCAGGCCACTTTAGCTGACTGTGATCCGCAGGTCAGCGGTTCAAATCTCACTGGCTCAAGGTTGACTCAGCCTTCCATCTTTCTGAGGTCGGTAAAATAAGGACCCAGATTGTTGGGGGCAATGTAAATATACATTGCTTACTGGTGTAAACCGCTTAGAGAGTGCTTGCACTGTGAGGCGGTATATAAATCTCACAAATAAATAAATAAATAAAATAAATAATTGTTCTCACTGTTAGGAAATGTCTACTTAGTTCTAGGTTGGATTTAAAGCCAGAAATATTTTTTGTTAGGTATAGTATCAGAAAAAAATATGATAAAAGGAACATATATTTAATATTACACTTTTTGATGGCAGCGGTAATTGTATTTGCACAATACTGGACAAATGAGGAAACTCCTACAGATGAAAATATAATTTAAAGAAAAAAAATTAGACTGTGCGGAAATGGATAGGCTAACATTAAAGATAAAGGACAAAGAGGATACAGAATATTTCTTAACATGGGATTTGTTTTACCAATGGTTAGATAATAGAGCTAGAAATTAGAAGTTGGAAGAATATCACTATATACAAGTAAATAATATTATTATTACAATTATTATGTATAACTAAATTGACCCAGACACCACACTGTTTACTAAGCACTTATGTATGTTAAAGAAAATGCATAAATAATTTTTTTTAAAAAGCCTCCAATGATGGAGCATCCATAACTTCTAAAGGCAAGCCAATACACTGATTAATTGTTCTCACTATCAGAAAATTGCTTCTGGAAAGAACCCTTTTGATAAAAAATGTTTTTCACCAGGGTAGATTTTTTTAGTTACAGTTATTTAGATATGAACGTACACGCATGGAAGACTAACATGGGGGCCTAGGGGGAGGGCCTTCTCTGTGGGGGCCCCTGTTCTCTGGAACCGACTACCCCCAGAGATCCGAATTATCCCCACCTTGCTGGTCTTCCGAAAAGCCATTAATACATGGCTCTTCCTGCAGGCGGGGTGATTTTGAGACAACTTTCCCCCATGTATGCATGGTTTTGTATGTCTTTTTAAACTCTTTTTAAATTGTTTTTAATAACTTTATTGTTTAGTTGTTCCTTAAAATGTTGTACGCCACCCTGAGTCCTCAGGGAGTAGGGCGGCATAGAAGAACACTAAATAAAATAAAATAACAAACACTGAATATACTGTATATTATCTTCCCTAACCCTAAACAGTAAGCCTTCCGTATTTTTTAAAAAATTTCTTCAACAGCAAGGACCAATAAAATTTCCACTTAATCCAACTTTCTAAAACTTTCTCTTTCCATCTCATCCGAAAAGATAGACTATAGATATGAACAAACTCAGGACTTCTGTTCTTTGCAGTGAACATTTAATTCACTTCTCTGCCTTCCTGTCCCACTGAATCCTAAGGAGCAACAGGAAACTTGGAGACATCAATGTCAACGGAAAGCAGTGCAAGGTCAGAAGATGTGGAGAGTCCTGGCCCCATAGAATCACCAAGAGTTGGACACAACTGAATGCATATCATTATGAGCCACAGTGGCGCAGTGGTTAGAGTGCAGTGTCAGGCAGTGATTTTATATTGCCTGTTACATGTATATGCAGGGGAGATGCATCCCTATCAAATATAATGGTTTATTCCTGAGCACGTGATTAATATGTTCCTAGTACACATGTGTACATTCTTTTCTTTGTTCCTTCCTTCTTCTTCAGCTTCTGTAAGGAGCAAGACCCTTTTTATAGCCAAGATGTGATTTATTGTTTGTACCGAAATAAATATTTTCTACTTTAGTATTTTAAACTGCGCTTTTCTTTTTATAATGTCAGAGTTCCAGGGAAAAGATCTATTTCGCCTCTGATGAGAGTAATTCTTATCTAACATGCAGTTACTGCAGGCTACTTCTGCTCACTGCCGGCTGCCTGCAATTTGGCAGTTCGAATCTCAACAGGCTCAAGGTTGACTCAGCCTTCCATCCTTCCGAGGTGGGTAAAATGAGAACCAGATTGTTGGGGGCAATAGGCTGACTCTGTAAACCGCTTAGAGAGGGCTGTAAAGCACTGTAAAGCGGTATATAAGTCTAAGTGCTATTACTATCATCATCATCAACAACAACAACAACAACAACAACAACAACAACAACAACAACAACAAACAATAGATTTCAAGCAATAGAAATCCATGGGCAGTATCCATTGAAATAGTGCTCCCAAAATTGTCTAATGCAAAACCAGTCCAAAGGGTCTTAGCAATCAATGGGGAATCATTAAGAAATTCCCATATTCGTCATAAAACGACTGCCCGTATTTCACAACATTCACCGCAAGCTACAAAAGTTGTAGCAAAAAGAATGTGTTTGGACTCAGTTGAGTCAGGACTTCTTTTATCTTCTTGTTTCAACTCTCTCGTCTCACTGCCTCCAGACCATAAATTCCTCCTCCTGGTGTGTCTGGGAAACTTTTACCACTATCTTGCAACCTCGACGGAGAGTCACTGTCTGTTCCTTTAGGCAATATAATGGAATGTATTGATTGTTTCTATTGTATGTTCTTTTTACTTCACCTTGAATCAGCCTTCCTTCCTAAACTATTCCCCCCCACCACTGTAGTAGAACGAAACCCTTAACAAATGTTAAGGCTAGACGTGTGGCCACCAACACACCAGAATCTGGGTCACATTCATGGTTTTTAATTGTTAAATAAAGACTGCTAACTTTTATTTATTTATTAGTTGCATTTGTATGCCGCCCACTCCACAGAGACTCTGGGCGGCTCACATCAGTAAAAATTCACATGCAACAACAAATATAAAAAGCATTAAAAACAATAGATATTAAAACATTAAAAAACATTTTAAAAGCACAATTTAAAAACCCATACAATAAATCATTCATAGGGCCAAGAATGATCGGTGTTATATTAAAATCATTGGCCCCAGGCCTGTCGACAAAGCCATGTTTTTACTGCTTTTCTGAAGGCTGGCAGGGTGGGAATTATGTGGATCTCGGGGGGTAGTGTATTCCAGAGAGCCGGTGCTGCCACAGAGAAGGCCCTCGTTCGTGGGCCCGCCAGCCGACATTGTTTGGCTGACGGTACCACCAGCAGACCAACTCTGTGGGCTCTAATCGGTCCTAATTTTCCTAAATTAAATGCCATTAATTTATGGTTTGGTTTGAGCCAGTGTGGGCAATATTTCAAACTATTGCACTAGTACAGCGGTGTCAAACTAGATCTCTTCAAGAGCCGGATCAGTGTTGTAGTTCTCCAGTAGTGGGTTCCTACCGGTGCGCTCTTGGCTGTTCTTCGCCGCCGAGCCGAAGAAGCTGGTTGCGTTCGCGGTGCGGGGCTTCCCCCGCCCGCTTTCCTGGGACGCCGGGATGCCGCCATTTGCGTTCTTCTGCCCTCTGCACAAGCTTGCGTCTTCAGCTCGGCAGCGAAGTACAGCCAAGAGTGCACCGGTAGGAACCCACTACTGTAGTTCTCCTCTACGGGCTGGCTGTGGAGAGAGGGTGGAGACAGGACAGACGCCTCCTGCAGCACCCTGCTGGCCAAAACGGGGCATGGGGGGCATGCGAGGCTCCCCCATGTCCCATTTTCTGCCTGAACGGCCTCTTGCAGCACCCTGCCGGTCAAAACAGAGCCCCTCCATGCCCTGTTTTGGTTGCCAGAGGCACCACGGGCCAGTCCTTTGCTATTTCCAGGCCGGCCCCGCAGGCCAGATTTAAGCACCACACGGGCTGGATCCAGTCCGGGGGCATTGAGTTTAACACCTCTGCACGAGTAGATGTGATTCATATTACAGAACACATAATCAAAATATATCTCCCACTTTGGATTAGAGACGTGGGTGGAATTTTTAAGCAACATCTCTAACTCCTTGTTAAGATATAGGATTCTTATGTATAAAAATTATGTATAATTATGTATAATAAAAATTATGTATAAAAAGTGTACACAATCTTACATTTTTTCATATTTTATTCCATGTATATTCATTTAATCTATTTCTTTTATCTTTATGTGTTTCTCCATTAATACACTTCAAATTTAAGGCCTCTGTATGCCTATGAGTACAGATAGCCCTTGACTTACAGCTACTAAGACCCTGCTAGTTGGTTTAGTGGCCGAAGTTATAACGGCACTGAAAAAGGTGAGTTACTGTATCACCATTTTTCATACTTACAACCGTTGCAACATCACCATGATCACATGCTCAAAATTCAAATGCTTTCCAACTGACTCATCTTTATGATGGTTACAGTGTTTCGGGAATCAGATTATTCAAGACTGGAAGAGCCAATGGTAACAAGGTCAGCCAATGAATAGGCATAGCAACTAAGTCAGCCAATGGGAGCTAACCACTTTTGAGTCTGTGCAGAGAATCGAAACTGAAGCTAGAAGTGCTGGGCGTGGCTCAGTCCACTCTGAACTCTGAACTGAAAGCTTGTCTACTGCTGGAAATGAAATTGCTTGTAACTGTTGCTACATTGAAGAAATGTATGGGTGTATGGGGTGCTCAGGGAGGGATAGCACCTCTGGTGTAGGGGCATGTCATATCCTTTTACGGCAGCTAATTTTAGGGCAGCTTTTAGGGCAGCTCATTCACATTTGGTCCCCACCTGTCACTCAGCTCTCACCTGTGGCTCCTAGCAGCTGTAGCATGCGCAGCGGCCACACCCCGGGCAACAGCTTCGACAGGCTGGCCAAACCAGGTTGAGAGTAGCCGTTGGGTCAACCACTGTGCCCAGCCCATCTCCAACTGTCTCGACTCTTGTCCTGCTATTTGGAGCAAGATAGAATCTGGGAAGAGAGAGTGAGGCTGACTATGCGCACCTCTCCCTCACTTTAATCTAATTCATGCGCAAGTCTTGACATCCCCCCAAGTCCCATGAAAAGTCCTATGGCGATGGGCGAACGACAAAGCAGCAGGTATTTATACACTGGGAGCTGTAGCTGCAGACCTGCACACAGGCGACTCAGATCTATGATAGATGTCAAGGTCCTCTTCGAATATGATGGACGAACATCATCATCATCAAGATATGGGATTCTATTGACAGCCTGATTAGATCAGGCAATCCTTGATTCAAAGCCATTTGCTTAGTGACTGCTCAAAGTTACTGAAAAAAGTGACTTATGACTGTTTTTTCACATACCCCTATGGTCATGTGATCTGAATTTGGACCCTTGGCAACTGACATGTACTTATGACAGTTGCAGTGCCCTGGGATCGTGTGATCACCTTTTGCAACCTTCTGAAGGCAATGGAGTCAACGGAGAAGCCATAGTCCCTTAACAACCATGTCACTGAATTAACAACTGCAGTGATTCACTTAACAGCTGCGGCGAGAAAGCTCGTAAAATGGGGCAAAACTTACTTAACAACTGTCTGGCTTAGCATTAGAAATTTGGGGCTCAGTTATGCTCATAAGTTGAGGACTACCTATATTAATTTTGAACAATACTGGAGGAACGTCCATGTTAAGAAGAAAAAATGCTTAATGATCCCAAAGAATCACCACAAATAACAATGATGGTTGACTTACTTATCCCAACTTACACTTGCCAACCCAAATTGATAAATAAAGATTCCTTACCCAGCTTCTGACAGATATATAGGTTTGGACCAGAAGTGGGTTCCTCCTGGTTCGGACCAGTTCACTCAAACCAGTAGCAATCTGCTAGTGTTGTCATGACGGAACCAGTTCTGTCAGTGCCGGTCCATAGATGCCGCCATCTCTCTTTTTTTTTGCTTTTTTTTTTGCAATTTTTTTTTGAATTTTTTTGGGGGGGAATTTTTTCCCGGGTTTTTTTTTTCTGCGCATGCACAGAAGCCAAGTTTCTGGCACTGTGCATGCATCGCCATCTTGTTTTTGGCTTTTGGGGGGAATTTTTTTTGGATTTTTCGGCACTGTGCATGCTCACGCAGAAAGCGTGCGTGCGGCCACGAGGCGCGGCTACGCGGTGTTGGAGGAAGTGAACCGGCAGCGAGGTAAGTTAGAGCACACCCTTGGTTTGGACATCTCTGTCGGAACTTTCAAAGACCTGTTTTGCCACCGAGATGGTCGACTTAAAAACATCCCCTGTGAGGGAGTGGATCAAAAGAACAATTTCCAGGGAAAATATTGATTACGCCCGCTTGTGACTTCCATTTTTAAAAGTGAGATTATTTTGGGACATTTCTATACGAAGACATGTCCCATCTGTAGCACTCACACCGCATGTGACACGAAGGAGAGATTGTTACGTGTCAACTGAAAATCAGTACTTTAACTCTGGTGAGGTCAATGCGTCTTAATTTCCGCTGTTCCTTTCTTACTTTCTCATCTTTAATAGTCTTTTTCACCCTTTCCTTCCACTTATACGATTGGATCTATTTGCTTCCGATGCTAAATTAAGGGATAGACCACTCACACAGGTCTAATTCAAGAAACACGTTGGCATGAATCACTGGCTAAGCTTATTTTAGCAGATTTTGCTTTCAACCTGGAAGGCAAATGTGAATGAATTGTTCTCCTGTGTCTTTTTGTCCCCATTCCTAAACATCCCATGGAATATGCAAAGCCATAAAAGTCATTGAAAAGAGAATCCTTGATTTGGAAAGTCCTTGGTTGTGTAAAGAGAGGGATAGAGTCAAGATCACGAGAAATCAGAGGTGGACTTCACATACTGTAACAACCGGTTCGCCCAGCACCGGAAATGTGAGCGTGCGCACACCATCTGTGCATGCATGCAACGTCAAACAACACAGAGATATAGGACAGGATTGCGCCCGGGTGGGTGGGCAGGCCCCCCTACAGGTCGCCACTACCAGTTCGCCCAAACCGGTCCAAACAGGCTGAATACCACCTCTGCGAGAAATGTTAGTACTTCTTTATAAAGCCTTAGTAAGACCACATCTGGAATACGGCAGCCAGTTTTGGTTACCACATTATAAAAACAGATGTGGAGAACTTGGAAAGAGTGCAGAGAAGAGCAAGAGATGGTCAGGAGGCTGGGGACTAAAACATATGAAGAACAGTTGCAGAAATTGGTATGGCTACTCTAGAGGAAAGAAGGACTAGGGGAAACATGAAAGCAGTGTTCCCACATTTGAGGGGCTGCCACAAAGATGAGGGGTGGGTCAGCCTATTCTCCAGAGCATATGAAGACAGGACAAGAAGCAATGGATGGAAACTAATCAAGGAGAGAAGCAACCTAGAACTAAGGAGAAATTTCCTGACAGTGAGAACAATTAACCAGTGGAATGGCTTGCCTTCAGAATGTGTGGGTCCTCCATTGCTGGAAGCTTTTAAGAAGAGTCTGGACAGCCACTTGTCTGAAATACTATAGGATCTCCTGCTTGTGCAGGGGGTTGGACTAGAAGACCTCCAAGGTCCCTTCCAACTCCATTATTCTGTATTCTGCATAAAACAGAATAACAAATCTAAAACTCCATCCAACTGTCTTACGGGTGTTTTATAGAATTGTTTTTGCATGGAAATAGAAGACCTTGACAAGACTCACTAGGTTGCCATCAAAATTGAAGGGCAGGGATAATCACATCCCATATGCAGAATGTTCCTGCATGTAGAAGATGACCAGGCTGAGCCCGAGAGAGCGGGTCAAATGCATCATCAGCCTCGAGTCCCTTGGTGCCCACAAGAGTTCTAAGTCCAGCCCACCTTGAATTCCATTGACTCTTATCTACCGCCAGTTTGCTTTGACTGTTAGTAGTCCAGATTCTTGTACGGAGTGTTAGCATGCAATAAACCGCTAGTCATTTGAACCACCCTGCTTCCTGATTTATTGCCCCTGACAATACATTTGATACGACTCCACAATCAAAGCAATGGGCCGTGTTTTGCTTCTTTGCCCGCTCCATTGCATTTGCCGTGCAGCGCTCAAAGCCCGTTTCATGCCAACTGTGCAGGCTGGTTTCAAGCTAAAGTTGTCTATAGTTTTTACTCGGTGGTTTCTCCTTTGACACGTTCAGGGACCTAGCAGAATCTCTCTCCATTGCAATTGGTACTACAGGACTCTGCATCTGCTTTTTCTGGTGGTTTAGGTCCCTGAATTTCCATATATCTACATCTGGTTTTCTCGATTTTCACTGTGTTCTGTTTTACTCCCTTTTCATAGAGAGCAATGACACTCTTGTGCCTAGTCTTTTGTAGCCAGCTTCTTATCAAATACTTTTTTATTTTATTTTTTGTCTTGCCACTGGCTGTAAATTAAAAAAAGAGAGAGCAAAGAAATGGGTTGGCAAAACCATTGTAGAGAAGACAGTTGGAAGTCTTCTATGAGTGATGATCCAAATCAAGGAAAAGTCAATCACCTACTAGATGCATCCCCTACCATTTTCAGCTTACTCTTAAATCTTCCTAGCAGGCTTGCTGATTGTAGCTCTCTAATTTGCAGTCCTGCAAAGAAGCTTAGCTCAGCAGAAGCTCTTAACCCTCCTATTTAGCTTCTTGGCCAGAACTGGGAAAGAAAAAAAAAGGAAAATAGTCTAGCTGTGAATTCCACAGGAGTACCTTAAGGCATGTCTATTCCTTTGCTTTGTTCTTACATTAGTGACACTGATGGCAGCATGAAATTAATACCTAAGGCCAAGCTGTTTCCTTGTGCTCCAGCAGTTTTCTATTATTATCTTTCTTTCTTTCTTTCTTTCTTTCTTTCTTTCTTTCTTTCTTTCTTTCTTTCTTTCTTTCTTTCTTTCTTTCTTTCTTTCTTTCTTTCTCTCTCTCTCTCTCTCCCTCTTTCTTTCTTTTTCTTTCTTTCTCCCTCCCTCTTCTTCTTTCTTTCTTTCTTTCTTTCTTTCTTTCTTTCTTTCTTCTTTCTTTCTTTCTTTCTTTCTTTCTTTCTTTCTTTCTTTCTTTCTTTCTTTCTTTCTTTCTTTCTTTCTTTCTCTCTCTCTCTTTCCTTCCTTCCTTCCTTCCTCTTCCTTCCTCCCTCCCTCCCTCCCTCTTTCTTTCTTTCTTTCTTTCTCTCTCTCTCTCCCTCTTTCTTTCTCCCTCTTTCTTTCTTTCTCCCTCTTTCTTTCTTTCTTTCTTCTTTCTTCTTTCTTCTTTCTTTTTTCTTTCTTTCTTTCTTTCTTTCTTTCTTTCTCTCTCTCTCTCTCCCTCTTTCTTTCTTTTTCTTTCTTTCTCCCTCCCTCTTTCTTTCTTTCTTTCTTCTTTCTTTCTTTCTTTCTTTCTTTCTTTCTTTCTTTCTTTCTTTCTTTCTTTCTTTCTTTCTTTCTTTCTTTCTTTCTTTCTCTCTCTCTCTCTCTCCCTCTTTCTTTCTTTCTTTCTTTCTCTCTCTCTCTCTCTCCCTCTTTCTTTCTTTCTTTCTTTCTTTCTTTCTTTCTTTCTTTCTCCCCTCTTTCTTTCTTTCTTTCTTTCTTTCTTTCTTTCTTTCTTCTTTCTTTCTTTCTTTCTTTCTTCTTTCTTTCTTTCTTTCTTTTCTTTCTTTCTTTCTTTCTTTCTTTCTTTCTTTCTTTCTTCTGGCACGTAGATCCATTCTTGGTCCTGCCAGCTAAGAAGGACTTGCAGATCTGCTAGGACATTTCTGCATCCGGCAGAAGAATCTGAATCATTTTTTTTCCACTGCCGTTGTAACTTTGAATGGTCACTAAACGAACTGTTGTAAGTCCAAGACAACTTGTAGTCCTGTGGATAACTGTGGCAGCTGTAACTTTGCAGCCTCATTCAGGTAGTCCTCAATTGATGACCATTTTTATGTTACGTTATGACGGGGCTGAAAAAAATGATAACCTATCCTCGCACTTACAAGTGTCACCATGTTCCCTCGTTCGTACGTGGTCAAAATCTGGGCACTTGACAACTAGGGGGTTTCTAACATGCAATGTCAATGGAATTATATAGGGGCTCCTGCTTGAGGAGGGGGTTGGACTAGAAGACCTCCAAGGTCCCTTCCAAGTCTATAATTTACAGTATGTTCTAATGCCCATTCTTCGTTTTAAGTTCCCATGGATAGGAAAATTGGAAAAATAACCCTGTCCTTTCTGGACATCCACAGTTCCTTTAAAAAAGAATGTGTCCTCCTCTTCTTGATCTTAAGTATCAAGATCAAATGGCTACTCAGCTTTATTTGAAATGAAAATTTAAAACGGATTACAACATAGAGTTTTCACACAGTATTATTATTTTCTCTTTATGACTCTGTAAATCCCTTAATTCGGGCTAGAGTTGGGACAACTGGATGAGCTAAGAATTTACTGGCCGGGTGCTCTTCCTGACACCTATCTAGAGTTCACAGCAGATATTTTTCCTTTGTTCCCTAATAGAGAAACATTGGTTGCTACCTAGAATTGAACTCTCAACCTTCTAAGTAGGGGGAGAGTGTCTTTACTAGCAGGCCACTGCACTGCTCATTTACACAAAGTATCAATGCCTATAAAAACTTTTCTAGAGGATTAAAGTAACTTTAATATGAGAAACGAATTACTAGCTCAAATGAGATGTTTCAATTATTAATTATGTCGTTATTTCATTTTC
>JALIGW010000006.1:4981339-5048839 GCA_023053685.1 Diadophis punctatus similis
GCGCAGAGCTGCCCGACGAAGGGAACAGCTGAGGAACAAGGGTCGACTTGGGAGTAAGGCCACAGGTGGACGATGAATGGCCCCTCCCATAGGGAATAAAAGAGGAGCGAACGGGGAGGGGAGTTTGCAGGAGACAATTAGTTCGCTTAATTGGTTCGTGACTCTCAGAGACTCCTTGCCAAGTTTTGAAGATATCAACCTGGCAGCTCTCCAAGCCAGATAAGGTCTGTGACTGTGAATTCACCCTTGAAAGACTTTGCTGGATGTGAATGAGAAGAATTCACAGTAATTTAATAAAAAAGGGGTTTTTATCGGGACAAGGAGTCTGCTTCGTGGTTTGTGGAATCCTAGGTCAGAACACATGTCTTCCCCCATCCAGACAATGAAAAGCAGAGGGAAAAGCTTTATATTGTCATTTGAAGGTCTCTCTTACTATGTGGAATTCTTATTGAGCCTATTTTTATATCAGAGACAGTACATTTGTTCATTTAGATCAGGGCTGTCAAACTCCCGGCCCATGGGCTGGATGCGTCACGGGCTGGCCACGCCCATGCCCAGTTTAGCAAAGGGGGAAAAGTCCCGATACATCACACGATGACGCCGTGATGATTTGAGTTTGACACCCCTGATTTAGATTGATGAGTCTTGCATTGAGGAATGGGGATGGAATGGGGAGTTTGCAGTATCCTTCTCCTGCCACGCCCACCAGGCCATGCCCACCAAGCCACACCATGCCCACCAAGCCACAACCACAGAACCGGTAGTAAAAAAAAATTGGATTTCACCACTGGAGTATACCTTGACCTTCCTCTTCTTCCACTTGGAGATTCTAACGCAATGACACTGAGTTTTTGGCAACTCATAACCACCAGTGGGCAGTATGGTGTAGTTGTATTAAGGAATAACCTTGTACACTGCTTTGTCTATCTTTCTGCCTACTCTTTGTTTAACTGATTCATACTCGAAAATTACTTCTTTCTGCCTTTCTCTCCCCCACACACAAGTATTGAGCACATGTTCTTTGATTCTTCTCCTGATAGGATCAGTGGTGGGTTCCTACTGGTGCGGTCCACTCTATCACACCGGTAGCGGCCGGCCGATGACATAATTTGCGTGCGACACCAGTCCGTCGTCTTCACTGGTCCGTCGTGCGTCGCCATCTTTTTTTCAGAATGTTTGGGCTTTTTGCTTCCTGCGCATGCGCGGAAGCAAAATCTCACGAGGGGACACACGTGCGAGAGAGATTTTGGCGATTTTTTGCTTCCGTGACGCACAGAAGCAAAAAAATCGCCAAAATCATGTGCGCGTCCCCTCGTGCAATTTTGCGCGTGGGGGGCGCACACGCGTAGTGTGTGCACACGCACACAAAATGTGGAGATGCGCGCACAGCGCACTGGTAGCAACTTCGAGAGCAACCTGCCCCTGGGTAGGATGTATAGTAAGCTGGATGCTAGGCTTTGCCTATGCCAATAATCCATTTCCTGTAAATGCTTTTCCATTCTGTTACAAGTCTAAAATTATTCCACTAGTAGTTTCATAAATCCTCACTTGAGTTAAATTTCCTGTTACATACAGTACATCCAAAACAAGGGAACACTTCAAATTCTGACATAGAGAGTAACAAGCTTAGCAACATACCCAGAAAATTACCGTATGGGGCATTTACAGATAACTGCAAATTATTATTTGCCCCAATTGCTGCAATTAGTGAGGAAATCTCAGATTTAATCAGCTTGTAAAACTGGGAAGTAACCAGAATAGCATTCACTTCTCAGGCCCATCCTTAATGCCTACATGGTGGAGGAGATATACTCCTTTTTTTGTTTTTTTCAATTTTAACCATTTGCATTCCCTCATGGGTATGAAAGTATGCCAGTTCAGTGGTGGGCTCCTACCAGTGCAGCCCACTCTACAGTACCGGTAGCGGCCAGCAAATGGTGCTATTTGAGCGCGGCCGGACCGGTGCCGATTTTTTGGGCTTTTGTGCTTCTGCGCATGCATGGACGCAAAATCTAACTGAATTTGCACGCGCATGTCCCCTCGCAAGATTTCACTGAGATTTTGCTTCCGCGCATGCGCAGAAGCAAAATCGTGCAAGGGGGCGTGCACGTAGCGAGCGTGCTCACCAAACGTGGTGATGCATGCGCAGAGCTCCGGTAGCGAGGTAAGAGAGCAACCCGCCCCTGTGTCAGTTGTTATAAATCCTTATAACAACTTGCAACAACTTGTAACGCAACATGTTGCAAGGACAGTGCAACAAAAGTCTATGGAGATTCTCAGTCATCCAGGTCATGGTTGTTCCAAAGGTGCTTTTTTTTCAAAAGGCAACTAGACTTTCTTGTTTTGTTTGAAGATGCTTCCCTTCACATCCAAGAAGCTTCTTCAGTTCTGACTGAATGGCGGAGAATGAAAGGATTTATATTCCTTGCAGTCATCTGGCAGTTAGCCATCTTTCTGAGAGTCGTTTCTGAGAGTCATTGAGGTTGTCCGTTCCTTTGGGGGTCACCTGAATTCATTTTTTTTTCTGCATATCCATTTATACTTCCGTACAATATAACCTCCAAGTAGCCTCAACATCTCTCAGAAAGAGGCCTAACGACCAGATGACTAACATTTATTTATTTATTTATTTATTTATCATTCTTATAGGCCGCCCAACTCCCGTGGGACTCTGGGCGGCGTACAACATAAGAAAGGAACAATTTATAAAAATGATAATAACAATTAAAATAAATTATAAATATTAAAAAAGATAACCATCATTTGTACATGGGGAGACCAAAGATGTTCTAATTGGTCTCTGTTTCACCCCACCTGCAGGAAGAGCCATGTTTTAATGGCTTTACGGAAGGCCAGCAGGGTGGGGATATTCCGGATCTCTGGGGGGAGTTGGTTCCAGAGAGATGGAGGTCCCACAGAGAAAGCTCTCCCCTGTGGTCCCGCCAACCGGCATTGCTTGGTTGATGGGACCTGGAGGAGGCCAACTCTGTGGGACCTAACCAGTCGTAGGGAGGTATGTGGTAGGATGCGGTCCCGGAGGTATTCTGGCCCTGAGCCATGCATATACATCCATTCTCCACCATTCAGTCAGAACTGAAGAAGCTTCTTGGATGAGAACGTTTTCAAGCAAAACAAGAAAGCCCAGTTGCCTTTTGAAAGAAAACACCTTTGGGAGTGCAACCAAAGTTTAAAAATTCAATTTTTGTAACAGAATTGTTTAGGTCTGGACATATTTTACCTGATTCAACCATTAACTTTCATAGTTTTAATTCTAAATTAGCTTCTGTGGACCTTACTCTGTATTTAAGAGCTCTGTAAAGGGCCGGCATCAGTGTGTTGGAAGAAAACAGACTCACTCTTAATAGCCCCCATCATCCTCAATAGCCCCCAGCAGATGTCCCACACTTAAGAGATAAAGGGATAGCTAGGTCTATTCATAGGCAAATGCCCTCACCCAAGATCCAACAAAGGTAGGATTAGCCCTCTATCCTTCTAGCAACAGAACTCACCACATGGCACCTGGGAAGATTACATCACCCAGTAAGACTCAACCAAGCCTGGGAGACAGACAGCCTACAAAATTAGCTAAGAACCCCACCCCCTGGGAGTCTGACCACCAATCAGAGTGCATTTCTTACTCAGGAACAGGAAGCTGTAGGGTGGGGCCCAGAGAGGGCATAAAACCAGGGCACTCAGCCCTTTGTTTCTCCACCCAACATCTTCAAGGCATGTGATCCTGTCCACCATTAAAACCATCTTTCCAAGCAGTCTCCATGTTTCCAGTGTCTTTTTCCCCACTTGGAACTGAACCCAAAAAGATATTTTTTCCAAGAAGTCAGTGGTGGGTTCCTACCAGTGCGGTCCACTCTATAGCACTGGTAGCGACCCGCTGGTGATATCACAGTACCAGTGCGGTCGGTTGCCAGTGCCAGGGCACCACCATTTAAAAAAAAAAATATTTTTTTTAAAAAAATTCTTCTGCGCATGCCCAGAAGCCAAGATTCCGGCACTGCGCATGCGCTGCCTTCCTACCCCACAGTGAGTCCAAGCAGGGGAGGATGGCTGAGGGAGCGCGTGAGATGCTGAAAGAACGGGCGGCAGGAGCTATCTCCATTCCCCTCCCTTCAGCAGTCTGAGAAGCCACAAATGCGTGGTGATGATCCCAGGCATTTTCGCACGTTCGAGGCTTCTCGAGCTGCTGAGGGGAGGGGGAACGGCGGCAGGAGCCTAGGATCATCGAATGGGGAGAAGCATTCAGGCCGGACGGAGCCTCCTAGAAGAACCGCTGCCACGGTCTTGCTGCTCCCGCTGTGGAGGGCTGCATTGTGGGTGGGCAATGCCCCCCCCCGCTTCTCCAGTCGCTGCCAAGCTCCTGAGGCCCACGCCCACCCAGTCACATGGCTGGCAAGCCACACCCACAAAATAAGCCACGCCCACAGAGTGGTAGTAAAAAAAATTACGAACCCACCCCTGCAAGAAGTGCAGCGGTGTGCCTATCACCCCTGTCACATTTTGATTTCCTTGTTTTGTTTGTTCGAATTTGTAATTTTTTTTTGCTTCACGAACAACAGCAACAAAAATCCCGATAGAATGCTGATCTATCCTAAAAAAAAATTGTAAACACCTCCATTTACGCCGACTTCATGCCGGCAATTTTCGTTCCAACATAAACTTTCTCCTCTGTTCTGCTGTATTTGTGAAATGCAGGAACATTTGTCCAAAAAAAAAAAAAAAAAAAATCCCTCTGAGAAGTGAAAAAGTACATTTCTTGCCTGAGGTTGGGAAAGAGAAATTTTGCAGAGTTTTCCCAAACGTTTTCTAGGCATGGCCTAGGCTCCTGGACAGCAACAGGGTAAAAAAAGACAATTCTCCTTGTTCAGCAGTAGAAACTATTATGGATTTAGGTGACAGGTAAACAGATTTCCACATTTAATGATCCCAGAATTGCTCTGAAGAACGTACTCCGATTTCACTGATGAAGTCCAAAAGTGTTCTGTTGCCCCCATTATAAATATCAAGAACTGTTTATCACAAAATACCATAGTGTGGAGAGAAGGGCAACAGAAAATTAAAGAGGAAAGTGTACTCATTTTAGTATAAACTACCATCTCAGAAAAAAAAAGGCTTTTGTTTTACCAGAATAGACTGCAAAGGTTTAGATTTAGATTTATTATTAGAGTTGGAAGGGACCTTGTAGGTCATCTAGTCCAACCCCCTGCTCAAGCAGGAGTTCCTACACCATTTGAGACAGATGGCAGTCCAGTCTCCCCTTGAAGGTCGCAAGTGTTGGGGCTCTCACAACCTCCGCTGGCAAGCTGTTCCACTGGTTGATCGCTCTCACCGTCAGAAAGTTTCTCCTCACTTCCAGGTTGAATCTCTCCTTGGTCAGCTTCCATCCGTTATTCCTTGTTTGGCTTTCTGGTGCCATAGAGAACAGCCTGACCCCCTCCTCTCTGTGGCATCCCCTCAAGTATTGGAACACTGCTATCATGTCACCCCTGGACCTTCTCTTCGCCAGACTGGCCAAGCTCAGTTCCTGCAACCGCTCTTTGAATGTTTTATTTTCCAGACCCTTTATCATCCTGGTTGCTCTCTTCTGCACTTTCTCTAGGGTTTCAATGTCTTTTTTGTAGTGTGGTGACCAAAACTGGATGCAGTACTCTAGGTGTGGTCTGACCAAGGCTTTATAGAGTGGTGCTAGTACCTCTCTGGTCCTTGATTGTATCCCTCTATTTATGCAGCTCCTGTAGAACCTTTTTTTCAAACTAGGTGCCGCCATGTAGAACCTTTTTTTAAAAAAATTTGAAGGTTATGAGCTAAAGGCTACGTTCAAAATATTCAGGATTCTATGCTACTTTGCAGAGAAGACTTTGAACAATTCCTGAACAATGTGTCACTACCTAACAGTATCATTCCTTGTTCTGCAAAAGTTATGTCCGATAGAGAAGGTAATGAACAGTAGATAAAATCTGCCAACTTTCCCGCCACCAGTAGCAAATTAGTTGTTTGTTGCGGTCATGTTTGATAGCTAAAGAAGCAATGGATGCAAACTAATCAAGGAGAGAAGCAACCTAGAACTACGGAAACATTTCCATAACTGGTGGAATGCCTCCAGAAGTTGTGGGTGCTTCAGGAGGTTTCGAAGAAGAGGTTGAATAGCCATTTGTCTGAAGTGGTATAGGGTCTTCTGCTTGAGTCGGCAGTTGAAGGACCTCTGGGTTAACTTCCAACACAATTATTCTATTCTGTTATTCTGTTATTCTTTCTATGATCATGTGTATCCATCTCATCCAGTCCGTAATGGTATAGGATCTTCTGCCATGGGCAGTGAGTTGAACTACAAGATTGGAAATTTTATGACTTGTGGACTTCAACTCCCAGAATTTCCCAACCAGTTTCCAATGTTGGAGACTTAGAAGACCTTCAAGGTCCCTTCCAATCGTAATATTCTATGTTCTATTACATAATTGTTCACAGGCTAAAAAAAGAAAAAGAAACATAGCATTCTTCTCTTCCAAAATAAGATGTCATGAATAGGGGATTCAAAATTCACCACCATTCTCAAATTATTGTGAACTATTTTGTTTAATTTCTACACAACTCCCTGCTTGTTCACCTTTACTTATTTTTAGGACAAGTAATTAAGTAAATAAGTTCCATGATGTTTTCCTTCCATATTTAGTTGAAACCTTGTAAGGTAGGGAAATGGAAGACTTCTGAAGAGATTATTGTAATTTAGACTCAGTTCTTTCTTTCTTTCTTTCTTTCTTTCTTTCTTTCTTTCTTTCTTTCTTTCTTTCTTTCTTTCTTTCTTTCTTTCTTTCTTTCTTTCTTTCTTTCTTTCTTTCTTTCTTTCCTTCCTTCCTTCCTTCCTTCCTTCCTTCCTTCCTTCCTTTCTTTCCTTTCTTTCCTTTCTTCCTTTCCTTTCCTTTCCTTCCTTCCATCCTTCTTTCCTTCCTTCTTTCCTTCCTTCCTTCCTTCCTTCCTTCCTTCCTTCCTTCCTTCCTTCCTTCCTTCCTTCCTTTCTTTCTTTCTTTCTTTCTTTCTTTCTTTCCTTCCTTCCTTCCTTCCCTTCCTTTCTTTCCTTTCTTCCTTTCCTTTCCTTTCCTTCCTTCCATCCTTCTTTCCTTCCTTCTTTCCTTCCTTCCTTCCTTCCTTCCTTCCTTCCTTCCTTCCTTCCTTCCTTCCTTCCTTCCTTTCTTTCTTTCTTTCTTTCTTTCTCTTTCTTTCTTTCTTTCCTTCCTTCCTTCCCTTCCTTTCTTTCCTTTCTTCCTTTCCTTTCCTTTCCTTCCTTCCTTCCTTCCTTCCTTTCTTTCTCTCTTTCTTTCTTCCCTTTCCTTCCTTCCATCCTTCCTTCCTTTCTTTCTCTTTCTTTCTTTCTCTTTCTTTCTTTCTTTCTTTCTTTCTTTCTTTCTTTCTTTCTTTCTTTCTTTCTTCCTTCCTTCCTTCCCTTCCTTTCCTTCCTTTCTTCCTTTCCTTCCTTCCATCCGTCCTTTCTCTCTTTCTTTCTTCCCTTTCCTTCCTTCCTTCCATCCTTCCTTCCTTTTTCTTTCTTTCTTTCTTTCTTTCTTTCTTTCTTTCTTTCTTTCTTTCTTTCTTTCTTTCTTCCTTCCTTCCTTCCTTCCTTCCTTCCTTCCTTCCTTCCTTCCTTCCTTCCTTCCTTCCTTCCTTTCTTCCTTTCCAGAAGGAGAAAAAAATTATTTTCCATAAATCGAGGGAGAAAGCTAAACAACACGCAGGGAAATTTAGAGACAACATATATATTGGCATTAACATTTGAACTTGGAGTCTTCTCAAAATTTTGCTTCAACTGTTATTTATGAATTAATAAGGCAACCCGGTATTCTCTCAGTTAGACGCCTTAAATAACAACTTTATTTCTGTT
Organism: Diadophis punctatus similis; assembly: GCA_023053685.1. Lineage (NCBI taxonomy): Eukaryota > Metazoa > Chordata > Lepidosauria > Squamata > Dipsadidae > Diadophis > Diadophis punctatus. The sequence continues at coordinate 4,989,225 of JALIGW010000006.1, forward strand.
TCTGGTAATTGAAAACTAGGATTGCTAATCCTTTAAGAAAGCACAGGCATGTTTTAGGTGTGACACCCCTCACCCCAAGATTACAGCACATTATTTGGATGCAAACTAAAGAAATACATGCAGAACATAGCAATGCTACAATGGTAAAAGTATGGCAATCAGCAACCTCATAAAGATATTAGGAGGCTTAAGGGCAGTCAAGAAGAACTGGCTGGCCTTGAAATTTGATTTGGAGATCTGATTTAAAAGGGGGGGTTGATTGAATCACCCCTTGTTTGCAAAATGCTGTAGGAGGAATTATGTCTTCATTTGTTTAGGAGTAGGATTGTGATGTCAGAAAACCATGCAATTGTTTGGCGTGGATATCTTGGTGCTTCTATCTATTATGCAATAGGAGATAAGAAGCTTTCAAGACTTAACAAGTTTAATTACTGCAACTTGTGTGAGCAAAACACTTGCGGCTAGATTGCCTTGTTTTTAAAGGAATGGTTTAAGAAGGCACATAAGATAAAAGCCTGAAATACTACTAGCATTGAAAAGAAAGGTTTGAGAGATGTTTAAACTGACAAGTCAGCAAAGCTTTTTTTGGTGTGTGTGTGTGTGTAAATCTATGGATAGCCAAAATGGAATCTAAGCAATATGAGAACATTTATCCAATGGACAATCTCTTTAAAAGCCTTTGTTGTGCTAATACGGTTATTAATGTTGTGAGAGGATTCATTTCAGGGATTGGATTTCAAACGAATTTGATTGCTTCGCCAAGTCAATCTGGATTCAGATAGATTCAGCCTTTGGATAAATTCACCTTTATCTTTGTTTGTTTTAGAAAATTTGTATAGCTACCCATACAAGGAGCCGAGGTGGCACAGTGGTTAAAAGCAGCACTGCAACCTACTAGTTCAGCAGTTCAGCTGTTCAAATCTCACCGGCTCAAGGTTGACTCAGCCTTCCATCCTTCTGAGGTGGGTAAAATGAGGACCCAGATTGTTGGGGGCAATATGCTGAACTCTGTAAACCGCTTAGAGAGGGCTGTAAAGCACTATGAAGCGGTATATAAGTCTAAGTGCTATTGTTATTACCCATTTCCTCTCAGTGACTCTACAATACGAGGTTGAATCAACAATTCAAATCGAAAGTGAACATCCGTTTGTTCTGATACAGCAGAGGAAATAACTCTTGAGTGTTGAAATGAGAATGAACTCTCATAGAGGCGATTTAGATCTTTTCTTGGAATTCAGACAGTTAGAAATAAAACCGAGATTAAAGTCTAATAGAAAATATTTATTTCAGTACAAAAACAATAAATCCTGAATAAACTACATTTTGCTGAGTAACACGAGCGTTCAGGTCAACAACTAAGGCAGAAGAGAATTAATGGTGGTTTAGGAATGCACACATGCGCAAAGAACATCATATCACGTGTTCTGCTTATATTGGAATGTACCATAATATTAGATAGGGGTGCATCACCCTGCATAGCCATACAACTGACAATATTCACTACGTGACACTGAGGTTCTGAATTCAATCAAAAATCAGGGGGGAAACATCAGATCTGATTGCATATCCTCAATGCTTACATGATTATGAGTGGAACTAATGACCGACTAATTAAAAATAAAACAGGGGGGGGGGGGAGAGTTGCCCAAAGAATCATGTATATAGAAGCTCAGAACGACATAGCCACACTTAGTAAGGCTGGTAGCCTGAAATGGTTGAAGAAAGATAAACGCACCTTCCAAATGGACAACTATTTAAAATCACAATTGCCAAAATATCTCAGGGAGACATTTACTCAAGCAAGATTCGAACAGCTTGATACAATGATTAAATTTGGGCGATTCCACTCTATCCCATACAATGAATGTACAGGTATCTGTGGAGTTGAAGAGGTAGAAGATCTGACTCATATATTATTTGATTGCTGTTTGTATAATGGGGCGAGAGATAAGTACCTTGGTCCACATATTAAAAGCATGGCCAAGTGGGAGGTCCATATTAAAACAACATACCTCATGTGTGGCCAGAATCTGAAAACAACATTTAATAGAGTAGGGTTTCTGACTAAAATAATCTGACTGAGATCGGCATAGGTGGGCCTGATTGGGGGTAGATTGCAGGGGTGATACAGAAATACAATTTCATGTCCTTTTATTCTATTTTACACATTTATGTATTAAATTATTGTATTTTATCCTATAACTATTGTGTTTTACCCTACTCTCATTTTAAATTGTTTGTTATAATTTTATTGGTAATATGTGTTTGAACCTATAGGTTGATAGGGCCTATAGGCGCATATACGAGGGTGAGTCAAAGCGTAATGTCATTTTCTTTAGGACAGGTATAATTACCAACACAGGAACATGTAGCATACATCAAAATGAAGCTGGTCCTCTGTGGATCACATCCCTACTTCTCAACATACGTATTTTTTGGAGTATAAGACGCACCTTTTTCCTCCCTAAAAGTGGCTGAAAATTTGGGTGCGTCTTATACTTCGAATGTAGCTTTTTTTTCCAGCCCTAACTAGGTGCTAACAGATCTTCCCAGCTCTTACCTTGCAGGCTTTTTCATTGTTACTCTCTCCCAAAAATGTTTTTCCAGCCCTAAGTCTTTGCAGGTTTTTTTTTCATTGCTCTACTTGCTCCAAAGAAGTTTTTTTCTAGCCCTAACCAGGTGCTAACGATCTTCCCAGCTCTTACTGGCTTGCATGCTCTTTCATTGTTACTCTCTCAGAAGAAGGTTTTTTTAAGTCCTAACCAGGGGATAAAATAATGTGCTGAAGCTGACCAGACTAAGGACGCTAGCCAGATAAATACCTGGTAGGCAGATTGTTTTCCCCTATTTTCCTCCCCAAAAACTAAGGTGCGTCTTATACTCCGGTGCGTCTTATACTCCGTAAAATACGGTAGTCACCGTTTCTCTCAATAGCAATGTTCCACCTTCGAATGAGAGCATGTATCCCTGCCTCATAAAATTTTGTTGACTGTTCTTTGAGCCACTTCTTCACTGCAGTTTTCACTTCCTCGTCCCTGGAATAATGTTTGCCTCTCAAACCCTCTTTCATGGAGCCGAAGAGATGATAGTCTGAAGGCGCTAAATCTGGTGAGTATGGAGGATTATTATTATATTTATTTATTTATTTATTTATTTGGTAGCTTTTCTATGCCGCCCTACTCCCGCAGGACTCAGGGCGGCGTACAACATTTTATACAAAAACTCCAAACAAAAATTATTAAAAGCACTTAAAAACAATTAAAAATATAAATATACACACATCATACATACATGGGGGAGACATCAGGAATAAATCGTCTCAACTCACCCCTGCCTGCAGGAAGAGCCATGTCTTAATGGCTTTTCGGAAGACCAGCAAGGTGGGGATGGTTCGGATCTCTGGGGGAAGTTGGTTCCAGAGAGCAGGGGCCCCCACAGAGAAGGCCCTCCCCCTAGGCCCCGCCAGTCGGCACTGTTTGGCTGACGGGACCTGGAGGAGACCCACTCTGTGGGACCTAACCGGTCGAAGGGAGGAATGCGGCAGAATGCGGTCCCGGAGATAACCTGGTCCTAAGCCATGTAGGGCTTTAAAGATGATGATCAGCACCTTGAATTGTATCCGGAGACCAATGGGCAGCCAATGCAGCTGGCGGAGTATGGGTGTTACGTGGGTGTACCTTGAAACACCCACCACAGCACGCGCAGCTGCATTTTGCACCAGTTGAAGTCTCCGAATACTCTTCAGGGGCAGCCCCATGTAGAGCGCATTGCAGTAGTCCAATCTAGAGGTGACAAGGGCGTGAGTGACTGTGAGTAGAGCCTCCTTCTCCAAGTATGGTCGCAATTGGTGCACCAGGCGAACCTGTGCAAAAGCCCCCCTAGCCACAGCTGTAAGGTGTTGATCTAATTTTAGCTGTGGATCTAGGAGGACTCCCAAATTGCGAACCCGTTCTGAGGGAGTTAATTTTTCTCCCTCGAGAACCAAGGAGGGACAGTTGTCATGGTCCTTAGGAGGCAATATCCAGAGCCACTCAGTCTTGTCGGGGTTGAGTCTAAGTCTGTTCCTCCCCATCCAGATCCTAACGTCGTCCAGGCACTGGCACATCACATCAACCGCCTCCCTGAATTTAGACGGGGTGGTAATGTACAGCTGGGTGTCGTCAGCGTACTGTTGGAAACTCACCCCATGTCTACGGATGATCTCCCCCAGCGGTTTCATGTAAATGTTGAACAGGATGGGTGAGAGGACCGAACCCTGAGGCACCCCATAGGTCAGGGGCCTAGGAGACGACCTCTGCCCACCTGCTAACACCGACTGCATCCTATCAGCGAGATAAGAGGAGAACCACCGCAAAACGGTGCCTCCCACTCCCAACTCGCCGAGACGATGCAGAAGGATACCATGGTCGATGGTATCGAAAGCCGCTGAGAGGTCAAGTAGCACCAGGATGGAGGAATTACCCCCATCCCGGGCTCGCCAGAGATCATCCATCAGGGCGACCAAGGCGGTTTCTGTGCTGTAACCGCGCCTGAAACCCGACTGATAGGAATCTAGATGATCAGTTTCCTCCAATAACCGAAGGAGCTGAGAGGCCACCACCTTCTCCACAACTTTACCTATAAAAGGCAAGTTGGAGACCGGACGAAAGTTCTTCAAATCCGCTGGATCCAGCGAAGGCTTCTTGAGGAGGGGTCTCACCACCGCAACTTTTAACGGTTGCGGTACGGAGCCCTCCCTCAAAGAAGCGTTGACAACCGCCTGGATCCAGCCGCGTGCCACCTCTCTGCTGGCCGAGACCAGCCAGGAGGGGCACGGGTCCAATAAACAGGTGGCAGAACTCACAGCCCCCACAGCCTTGTCCACGTCCTCAGGAGAAACAGGCTCAAACTCCTCCCATAATGTTAAACCAAGACTTGCCCCTGTCAACTCAATGGACTCTGCCCAGCTAGAGTCCAGGTTCGACCGAATCTGAGCGACTTTATCCGTCAGATACTGCGAGTATTCCTCAGCTCTACCTTGCAAGTGTTCCTCGCTCCCCCCTTTAGCAAGGAGGGAGCGAGTCACCCTAAACAAGGCGGCTGGACGAGAATCTGCGGACGCAATAAGAGCGGAAAAATGAGATCGTTTTGCTGCCCTTATCGCCACTAAATAAGACTTAATAAAAGTTCTTAATAGTGTTCGATCGGACTCGGTTTTACTGGCTCTCCAGCGTCGCTCCAGACGTCTCTTATGGCGTTTCATCTCCCGGAGCTCCTCGGTAAACCAGGGAGCTTTTCGGGATCCACTGCCACGGAGAGGTCGCAAAGGCGCAATTCGATCTAATGCCCCTGCTGCCGCGGTGTTCCAGGCAGCCACCAGGGCATCAGACGAATTGTGTACCAGGGTTTCAGGTATTTCCCCAAGTTCCCTCTGGAATCCTTCCGGCTCCATTAGGCGCCTGGGGCGGAACCACCTAGTCGGTCCCGCCTCCCTGCGGAGGAGGAGTGGGGCTGTGAAATCCAACCTCAGTAGGAAATGGTCTGACCATGACAACGGGGTGATGACTATATCCCCTACCTTCAGATCATCTCTCCACTGTCCCGAAAGAAACACTAGGTCGAGCATGTGACCTCCCTCATGAGTCGGACCCTGGATTACTTGGGTCAGGTCCATGGTTGTCATGGAATCCATGAACTCCTGAGCTGCACCCGAGGTTTCGCCTGCCGAGGGTAGGTTAAAGTCCCCCAGCACCATAAGCCTGGGGAACTCCACCGCCAGGCCGGCTATCGCCTCCAGCAGCTCAGGCAGGGCCTTAGCAACGTAGCTGGGAGGCAGGTACGTTAGCAAAAGGCCCACCTGAACCCCTAAGTCCAACTTTAGAAGGAGTGCCTCACACCCGACAATCTCCGGGGCAGGGATCCTACGAGGATGCAGATTTCGGCGCGTTATAATAGCCACTCCTCCCCCCCTTCCCTGGGGTCGTGAATGATGCTGCACTGAGAACCCGTCTGGGCAAATCTCAGAGAGGGCTACTCCCCCCTCTTGGCCCAGCCAGGTCTCAGTTATACACACCAGGTCCGCCCCCTCCTCAGTGATTAAATCACGTATCATGGGGGCTTTGTTGGTAATTGACCTGGCGTTCAGCAGCAGCATCCTGAGCCCAGGGCCCTGAAAACCCTGGTTGCCAGGTACTCGGGTTGAGCAAGATGGAACCACATCGGAGGGGCCGGAACAAGGGATCGCTTGTACATAGCGAGGTCTCATTCCCCGAGAGCGGCCCGCCCCTCTGCTCCCGCCATACCTGCCTCTCCCTCTTATGACCGGGATACTCCGGCTCTCATCCCCTCCAGAGATCCCCCCTCCCCCCTCGCTGGTCCCCCTCCCTCCCTGCAGGCCATACATACCATTCTCACTGGGTCGGTTAGCAGAGCCCTGCCCCCCTCCGCTTCTGTTTCCACACTCAGCAGAGGGGGTTCGGACCCCAGTCCCCGGCTCACTCATTTTATCACCCATACTTCTATAATCTATACATTTATTCCTCAATCGTACCCAAATCCATTCACACCAACACCCCAATCACACCACTCCCGGGGTAAGCTAAAAAGATAGTAATCATATGTGTGTGAGTGTGCGTGTGTGAGTGTGCGTGTGTGTGTGTGTGTGTGTGTGTGAGAGAGAGAGAGAGAGAGAGACAGAGACAGAGACAGAGACAGAGAGAGACAGAGAGACAGAGAGAGAGAGAGAGAGAGAGAGAGACAGACAGACAGACAGACAGACAGACAGACAGAGACAGAGACAGAGACAGAGACAGAGACAGACATCAGCTTGTTTGAGCAAACAAAGTCTAAAAACTGCTTATTGATATGTTATGAGCCATGGTGGTGCAGTGGTTAGAGTGCAGTATTGCAGGCTACTTCTGCTGCCTGCCGGCTGCCTGCAATTGGGGGCAATATGCTGCCTCTGTAAACCGCTTAGAGAGGGCTGTAAAGCACTGTAAAGCAGTATATAGGTCTAAGTGCTATTGCTATTATGCTGGCTATTACAGATAACAAAACAGTAGTTACGTTGATTGGGGCAGAGCTAGACTGGTTAGACAGTAATAAGTGAAGATAAAATGAAATTGAGTGATGACATTATAAAAGCTGGAATGAAACTGGATAATAAGAGCCATGCAATACAACATGGCTTAGCATCTTGATCGTTCCTTTGCCACAGGGGCATAGTCTTTGTTCAAACGGTACATCGAATACAGATAAATCATAACTTACAACTAGTTGCTTAGTCACCATTCAGACCACCCAGGGGTGGCTTACAACCTGGTTATGAACTCCTGATGAACATGTGAAATGCCTTTAGGATACTCAGCAATTGTCTCACATGTATGACCATCGGCAGCCCTCTGTGGTCACATGACTCTGTGTTTTACAATGGTTTTGCCAAAACAACAACAACAACCCCCACAGCGTTGACGTCCCATTTTCAGCAAAACTGGCCCATAACAAACAGTGGTTCGCTTAACCGTGAATGGTGGCTGCAGAAATGGTAGTAAAATGAAATTGGTCACACGATGGACCCTTTTATGACTGTCACAACCTATGACCATGGTGGGCAGGCTCCATTGCTGTCATAAGTCAAGGACCAACTGTATGCCCTCACTTCGTTGGAAAAACATTAAATCTAACCCAAGAGAAAATTTTCCTAAATTTAGGGATTCTTATTCAAATGAGGTACAGGTAGTCTGTCAGTCCTGGAGCCATTTTCCTTCAGAGGAAAGAATTTTGGTTCTTTTGGTGATCCTTGGCTTACAATAGTTCATTTAATGACCGTCCAAAGTTACAACGGCACTGGAAAAAAGTGACTTATGGTCATGTTTCACACTTACAACTGTGGCCGCATTCCCATGGTCAAGTGTTCCGCATTCTTGGCAACCGATTCATATTTATGATGGTCGCAATGCCCCATGGGTCACGGGATCCCCTTTTTTGCAACCTTCGGATAAGCAAAGTCAAATGGGGAAGCCAGATTCACTTAACAACCGTGTTACTAACTGAACCACTGCAGCCGTTCCCTTAACCACCGTGGCAAGAAAAATCGTGAAATGGGACGCAATCCACTTATAACCACCGCCTCAAATCGATTTTGGGCTCCGTTCTGGTCGTAAGTCAAGGACTACCTGGTCTGTCCCAGTTGGAATAAATGTGAGAGATTGCTCCACAAGATATTTTAGGTAGCACTGACTGATTCCTTTGAAGCGCCAAATTCCAGACTGCGTTGTTTGACAGTGGTAAGCACGCACTCATGACTCATGGAAATAACCGGCATCAACAAGGGACCCACACATTTTAACTTCTCAGGCAGTGACCAGTCCCATGAGGAGGGACTGGTCACTGCGTATCTGTCAAAGTTTGCAGAGCCAAACCAGCTGAGAAGAACAACAGCCTGGGCCAAAAGGAAAGAATCCAGAGCCAGGCACATGTTTCGGTTTTGGATAGGCCCTCTGGTTGACTCTACAACAGCCAAGAAAACAAACGAATGAATCACAGAAGAAACCAATCCGGCATTCTCGCCTGAGGCACAAATAATTGGGTTCAAAATTAGAACGTGATGGCACAGTTATCGCTTCCTGTTATTCAGGATGCTGCTCGTAAGCGCTGTGTGCTTAGCGCGCGAAGCATTGTTAAAGATCCCACACACTCATCCCACGGTCTGTTTCTGTTGCTCCCCTCCTCCTGGGTGGAGGTTTCGAAGTATCTATATTAGGACTATTAGATTCTGGAACAGCTTTGTCCCCTAGGCCAACCGTCTGGTAAACACGCAAGATTCGTTTTTCTCGCCGTGTACATGTACTCTTACGAATTAGACTGTGTTCTTTCTCTGTGTCATATATGTGTGTGTGAATGTGGGTATATGCATAATGGTTATCTTTTGAGAGCTGAAACTTCATTTTAATGTATGCTGATCAATGTTCCCCGTAACAACAGAAAACAGCGCGCAATAGTTAGAAACTGCCGCGTGGTGTTCTCTTTTCATGTGCGCGGCCACGCAGGTGCGCAGCCTCTGCCATTAGAAAATGCCGCGTGGAAGTAAGAAACTTCCACGTGGCGTTCTCTTGTTATGTGCACAGCCACGCAGCTTAGAGGGAACAGTGATGCTGATTAGTGTACATTTAAAGTGACAATAAAGTTCTATTCTATTCTATTCTATTCTATTCTATTCTATTCTATTCTATTCTATTCTATTCTATTCTATTCTATTCTATTCTATTCTATTCTATTCTACCCTACCCTACCCTACCCTACCCTACCCTACCCTACCCTACCCTACCCTACCCTACCCTACCCTACATTCTATTCTATTCTATTCTATTCTATTCTATTCTATTCTATTCTATTCTATTCTATTCTATTCTATTCTATTCTATTCTATTCTATTCTATTCTATTCTATTCTATTCTACTCTACTCTACTCTACTGTACTCTACTCTACTCTACCCTACTCTACCCTACCCTACCCTACCCTACCCTACCCTACCCTACATTCTATTCTATTCTATTCTATTCTATTCTATTCTATTCTATTCTATTCTATTCTACTCTACTCTACTCTACTCTACTCTACTCTACTCTACTCTACTCTACTCTACTCTACTCTACTCTACTCTACTCTACTCTACTCTACTTCAGTTGTCCTGACACGTTTATGATTTGGAAAGAGTGGAATGGAAGAGAAGGACAGAAAGGTGATACGGTCAATTACAGCAGTGAGGAGTGTACCACTGAAGATCTGAAGAGATGGGTTGGGGAAGAAGATCCAGAAAAGTCAGTCTAGGTAGCCTCTAAAAAGTCAATACCAGCTTGATAGAAGATAATCAGTCAAATATTGGAAAAAGAGTTGATTCTGTGCTTCTCCATCTTAAAAAAATGAAAGGGGACAGAGGTCTACCTGTGTCCAGTCTCCTGCTACTGGGGACAGCTGTTTCTTTTAGCATCTCAAGAAACCACTGGACAATCTCTTTTAAAAATGCCATTTAGTGCGGAAAGATCTGGGACAAGAAACCTAACTCAGCTTTGATAGCATTTGTTTTTAACTTGTTTTTAATAAGAGAGCCGAGGTGGCGCAGCGGTTAAAGGCAGGTACTGCAGGCCACTTTAGCTGACACTGATCCGCAGGTCAGCGGTTGAAATCTCACCGGCTCAAAGTTGACTCAGCCTTCCATCCTTCAGAGGTAGGTAAAATGAGGACCCAGATTGTTGGGGGCAATATAAATATACATTGCTTACTGGTGTAAACCGCTTAGAGAGTGCTTGCACTGTGAGGCGGTATATAAATCTCACAAAATAAATAAATAAATAAATAACTTTCCATTTTCCTTAGCTATTTATTTTTTCTTTATATGAAGATGTTTTATTTCAAAGATACGCTTCTGGTAAAAGAAGACGACTATGGGAGATTGAGTCCCAAGTTAGTTTTAACAAAACCTAAGGGCCTAATTACTTAGGATAACAAGACTGACCGACTGACATGATTAATTACCCTTGCCACAAATGTATGCATAACATAGGATTAAATATGGTATGTAAATAAGTAAAGTGCGCAATAAGCATTCCATCCGTGAAAGAATACTCAGTTGTAATTGTGTAACAAAGAAAAAAAAAACCACACACACAAACACACATGCTTCTTATTTGAGGTATCCTGATTGCTTTCTAAACCAATAGTTAATTTCCCAGCATTATAAGGATAAAAGCACCTGAAATTCTTCTATTTACGCCTACCTTTAAGTTATCCATGGTTTCAGTTCTCAGTTGGAATTCATATTTATTTGAGTAGCCAAATCATCCATCATGATTGGGTCTAAAATTAAAATCATCAGCCTCTCATACCTTCTTCTGCTACAATTAAACTATCTTAATTGTAACTGTATTTATGAGTAACTGTACAAACCGTCATCTATATACAGTATATAGGTGTTGATTTTAACCTTTAAAGCCCTACATGGCTCAGGGCCAGGTTACCTTCGGGACCGCATCCTACCGCATACCTCCCTACGACCCGTTAGGTCCCACAGAGTTGGTCTCCTCCAGGTCCCATCAGCCAAGCAGTGCCGACTGGTGGGACCGCAGGGAAGGGCCTTTTCTGTGGGAGCTCCGTCTCTCTGGAACCAGCTCCCTCCAGAGATCCAGATTATCCCCACCATACTGGCCTTCCGTAAAGCTGTGAAAACATGGCTCTTCCAGCAGGCGGGGGGAAATTAAGATCAACCCCCCATATTTGAAGATCTGAATGATGAGTTGTTGTTTTTTAAATTTTAAACGTCTGTATTTTTAATGTTTGGTATCGTTTTTATAAATTGTTGTTTATTATGTTGTACGCCGCCCTGAGTCCTACGGGTGTTGGGCGGCATATAAAAACGACCAAATAAATAAATGAAAATAAATATATAAAAGTCAAATACCACTCACTCATCACGAAATCTCCAGAACTGTAAAGCCTACAAACTGGAAACTTGGCATGTATGTTCCTCTTGGCTTCTAGGTGCTCGCTAAGAAAGGATTTTTCGAAATGACCATCAGATCATTAGTATTTCTAATGATACTAATCATTAATACTAATATTAATTAGTATTATTAACATGCTCTGATGCTACGCCTTCGCTAAACAGGGCATGGGTGTGGCCAGCGTGTGATCATCCGGCCTGTGGGCTGGGAGTTTAGACATTCTACTCCCCGTCCCCACCTGAAAAGAACTCTGTTCCAACTGCCAGTTGCCTTATATTAACACACTCTGATGCTAAGGAGTTACACACTCTACATAAATTTTCAAGCTTTAGGTGTCAATGTATCAAGCCCGATCGTAACTACTCATTAATTTTCAAGCTTTAACTGTCAATTTATCAAGCCCGATCACATAGTTTTGTAGCACAGCATGGGTATCCAGCTACTAGTATTACATATACGGGTAGTCCTTGACTCACAACAGTTTGTTTAGCAACCGTTCAAAGTTACAACGGCACTGGGGAAAAAATTATGATCATGTTTCACACTTACGACCATTGGTGCATCTCCATGGTGACGTGATCAAAATTCAGGTGCTTGGCAACTGGTTCATATTTATGACAGTTGCAGCATCCCGGGGTCATGTGATCCCCTTTTGGGACCTTCTGACAAGCAAAGTCAATGGGGAAGCCAGATTCACTTAATCATTCTGTTACTGACATAACAACGGCAGTGCTTCATTTAACAACTGTGGCAAGAAAGGCCGTAAAATAGGACAAAATTCAATTAGCAATCGTCTCACTTGGGAACAGAAATTTCGAGGTCAATTGTGGTCGCAAGTCAAGGACTATCTGTAGAGTCATCTGACTTAGAAAAATTAATATAATAAGGAAACCTGCATTCTTCACATGCAGGAATCATAATCATCATGTGAGTTTTTAAAAATTCATCAGATCACAAATCCATAATATATATCCATATATACATTTTCTCTCCTAGGAAAGTGAAGCAGTGTATCCTTCCAATTTCTGTACGTATACATTGTAGAAAGTTGGGGGCAGAGGGTAAGCAGATGCCAAGTTCCCTGGCCTATTGCTTCTTCCATAATTATTGCATTATTCCATAATTCCACTTTGAAGACATATACTCGGTCCGCTATTCTTTAACACAAACTTTCGAACCATCGGGTAGTGAAAGTACATAGAGAGAAAAAGAAATGAAACTTTTATTTAAAAAAAAAAACCTTGCTAATTTAAAAACACATCTCATATATATGAAATATATATATATATATATATATATATATATATATATATATATATATATATATATATATATATATATATATATATATATATATATATATATATATATATATATATATATATATATATATATATATATATATATATATATATATATATGTCGAATCACCCTGGTATACCCAAATATGGGAGGGAGCGTACTGCTTCCTTTTTGCCTTTCGGCCGCTCCAGGGATCATCCAGGCAGTTGCTATAGACGACAAACTATTTTCTCTATGTGTAACACATTTTTGCTGGTAATGAAAATGAAGGGAGACTAGTATAGATCTATTTCAAGCTATTTAGCTCTCATCAGCTAGCCATACCCTTACTGGGATTTGAACCTGGGCAGCCTGCCTATAAGGAAAAGGAAGCAGTATGCTCCCTCCCATATTTGGGTATACCAGGGTGATTCGACAGAAAAAAAACATATAACCCTTCCCTGGTACATGCTGATATAGGAGGAGAGCCTGTGGCTTAGAGGTTAAAGGTACTGCCTTATAGGCAGGCTGCCCAGGTTCAAATCCCAGTAAGGGTATGGCTAGCTGATGAGCACTAAATAGCTTGAAATAGATCTATACTAGTCTCCCTTCATTTTCATTATCAGCAAAAAAAGAAACCCACCCATTCCCTGTATTGAGACAGCAGTTTGACATTACTCATTTAAAATAATTGGATACTGTGAAAGTACATATAGTACAATTAGTAGCATATTTTACAATCTGTATAAACTGAGGTCTTCCATTCCCAGTCTTTATTATAAGTCGCTTATGGCAGGATGGTTCATGCAAAGATTTGACACGTGAACATTCTCTTGTTATGCACATACGAGGAAGTGTGATAGTTTCACATGCATAAGCGCAGAGGCCCAGACAAAGGTACGGTTGAGATAGAAACAGGAAATGATAGGCCATCAAAAGCCATGCACATAATTTATTTCTCTCCACATTTGTACAGGTTGTCCTCGACTTACGGTCACAATTGAGCCCTGAAGTTCTGTTGCAGAGGTGGGTTCCTCCCGGTTCAGACCAGTTCTATAGTAACTTGGTGGCCTGGGTCGCTAGAACCAGCAGCGACCCAGGCCTGCCACGCCCCCCAAACCGGCTCTCTTGGCGGCACCTATGGTGCCTCCATTTTGTTTTTTGCTTCTGCTCACACGGAGAAGCTGGGTTTTTAGCACTGTGCATGCACGCGCGCCCACATGGCGCGTCAGGAATCAAACTGGCAGCGAGGTAAGCCAGAACCCAGCCCTGTTCTGTTGCTAAGTGAGACAGTTTTGAAGTGAATTTTAGCCCAGTTTTGCATCCTTTCTTGCCACAGTTGTTAAGTGAACCACTGCAGTTCTTAAGTTAGCAACACGGTCGTTAAATGAATCTGGCTTCCCCATGGACTTCACTTGTCAAAAGGTCGCAAAAGGGGATCACATGACCCTGGGACCCGGCAACCGCCATAAATATGTCAGTTGCCAAGCATTTGAACTTTCCTCCTGTGACCATGGGATTCCTTCAACGATTGTGTTGAGAAGCGGTCATAATTCACCTTTTTCAGGGCCGTTGTAACTTTGAATGGTCATTAAATGAACTGTTGGAAATCAAGGACTACCTGTACTGGAGAGAAAAGAGAATTCTTTTGCCCAGATGAATGCACGAAACAACCACATACTGTATGTGCAAAACATTGCTACCAAATTGACATCGGCAAAAGAAGACCGAAATGTCCACGTCAAAAGTTGCCCTCCTGTAGTAACATTATGTTTTAAAGGATCTTGATTTAGCAAATTGGAATTTTTTTTTTAAGCCAGAGGCCCAAGTTCCTTAGGCACCAAATATTATATATTTGGCACTTTTTAGATCATCATGGTTTTTTTTGGGACCATGTGCATATTTATCCAATATTGAATGTTAATGACATATGAATATTAGAAGAGGAATGAAACATGGCAGTGCATATGGAAAATGTTTAGGTCTCACCCTTTTTTGATAGAACCATTTGAACCCTAATTCATAAGGAAGTGTTTAAATTTACACTTGCATGAAACATCATCTGTCTATCTGTCTGTCTATCTATCTTTATATCTATCTATTATCTATTATCCATTATCTATCTGTCTATCTTTCTGTCTATCTCTATATCTATCTATTATCTATCTATCTATCTATCTATCTATCTATCTATCTATCTATCTATCTATCTATCTATCTATCTATCTATTTATCTATCTATCTATCTATCATGTGTGTAATATGCGGCAATATGTAAACATGTTCACAGTCCTCTTTAATGTCTAATATGCTTTGGGCCAGTGGTGGGTTCCTACCGGTGCGGTCCACTCTATAGCACCGGTAGCGGCCCGCTGGTGACGTCACAGTACTGGTGCGGTCGGTTGCCGGTGCCTGGGCGCCGCCATTAAAAAAAATTATTTTTTTTTAAATTTACTTCTGAGCATGCCCAGAAGCCAAGCTTCCGGCACTGCGCATGTGTTGCCTTCCTACCCCACAGTGAGTCCAAGCAGGGGAGGATGGCTGAGGGAGCGCGTGAGACGCTGAAAGAACGGGCGACAGGAGCTATCTCCATTCCCCTCCCTTCAGCAGTCTGAGAAGCCACGAATGCGTGGTGATGATCCCAGGCAGTTTTGCACGTTCGAGGCTTCTCGAGCTGCTGAGGGGAGGGGGAATGGGCGGCAGGACCTATCTCAGTTCCCCTCCCTTCAGCAGTCCGAGAAGCCACGAACGTGCGGTGATGATCCCAGGCATTTTCGCACGTTCAAGGCTTCTCGAGCTGCTGAGGGGAGGGGGAACGGGCAGCAGGAGCCTAGGATCATCGAATGGGGAGAAGCATTCAGGCCAGACGGAGCCTCCTAGAAGAACCACTGCCGCGGTCTTGCTGCTCCCGCTGCAGGGGGCTGCATTGCGGGTGGGCAATGCCCTCCCCACTTCTCTGGCCGCTGCCAAGCTCCTGAGGCCCACGCCCACCTGGTCACATGGCTGGCAAGCCACACCCACAAAACAAGCCACGCCCACAGAGTGGCAGTAAAAAAATTAGGAACCCGCCCTTGCTTTGGGCCCAGATTTTTCTCCCAACCCCATTCATCTTCTCCCAACCAACCCCATTGAATAAGTGGGAACTGTTCAAGAATCCTCACGTTCAACACAAAACCTCAATGATCTTCTGAAGCTTTAACTAAAAATCAGACTGGATATATGGAAGAAAAATATGTATGGAGATTCTCAGTCATCCAGATCATGGTTATCCCAAATTGTTTTTTTGTTTTGTTTTGTTTTCTTCCCCTTTTCAAAAGGCAGATGGGCTTTATTTTTCCTTGAAGGCGTTTCGCTTCTCATCCAACAACCTTCAGTGAGAACTGAGGAAGCTTCTTGGACGAGAAGAAGAAATGTCTTCAAGGAAAAACAAAGCCCAGTTGCTTTTTTGGGGGGTGGGGAGGAAACCTTTGAGGCATATGGAGGAAAACTTTGACTTGTCTATCGTTGTTTTAAAATATGTTGGGAGTAGGAAGTCACAATGCTAAAATGAGATATGCTTTAAAAAAAACACATTCCTAGTTATCTTCTATGAAAGAATACACCCATCATGTGAGGAGTATATTGATCACTGTCACGATGTGAATATTGTCAGTTGAGCCTCTCTACTATATTTCTAGATTTATTGTATTTTCTAATCAAGCAGATATGTGACATGTATTACTGTGCATGTGTGCATTCCAGGAGTCTCCTCCTTTCTTCTTCTTCTCCTGTGAGCCTCGCCCAAGGCAGACATGAATTCTTAGCTGAGAAAATGTAGCTTATTAAGGTTTATATTTTGTTACTTTTATACTGAAATAAATATTTTGTTAATTAGAATTAAATCTCGGTTTTATTTTCTAAGTAAGAATGACTTCAAGGAAGCAAGATCCTATATCACCTCTTGATGGGAATAATTTCCTATCCGTCAATCACAGAGTGGTCAATGCCTGGAATGCACTACCTGACTCTTTGGTTTCTTCCCCAAACCCCCAAAACTTTAACCTTAGACTGTCTACAGTTGACCTCTCCCCATTCCTAAGAGGTCTGTAAGGGGCGTGCACAAGCGCACCACTGTGCCTACTGTCCCCATCCTACTGTCCTATTGTCCTCTTTTATCGTTACTTTTTACTTATGTTTATACAAACAACTACTATCCTGTACATGTTTGACAAATAAATAAATAAATAAATAAAAATCATACTTGCATTTGTACAATTTGTTTATTTTGTATGGGGGGGGGAGATCAACACCATAGGCCCTTACTGCTTTGGCCAGGAGCAAAGAGGGTAGCGGTGTGGCTTTGT
Organism: Diadophis punctatus similis; assembly: GCA_023053685.1. Classification (NCBI taxonomy): domain Eukaryota; kingdom Metazoa; phylum Chordata; class Lepidosauria; order Squamata; family Dipsadidae; genus Diadophis; species Diadophis punctatus. Next base: position 5,006,327 of record JALIGW010000006.1, read on the forward strand.
GTTGTAAGTTGTGTCTGCATGTGGTTTGATGCACATAGAAAAGGAGTTAGATTTGTCTTGCATCCCAGGACTGATGCTTTCATCCTTCCGGTTTCCCCCATTGACTTTGCTTGTCACAAAGGGTGATCACATAAAACCCCTGGACAGTGCAACTGTTATAAATATGAGCCAAGTGGCCAAGCGTCCAAATTTTGGTCACAAGAGTGGTGCAACGGTCGTACGTGTGAAAAACGGTCACTTTTTTCAACGCCGTCGTAACTTCGGAAGGCCACTAAAGGAAAGGCTGTAAGCTGAGATCTATCTGCATTTATCAACTTTATATACTGCCTATCTGATCAAATGACTCTAGGTATTTGTATTGCTTATTTGTGCCCTATGACAATCATTAAGTGTTGTACCTCATGATTCTTGACAAATGTATCTTTTCTTTTATGTACACTGAGAGCATATGCACCAAAGACAAATTCCTTGTGTGTCCAATCACACTTGGCCAATAAAGAATTCTATAGACCTATAGATATGTAAAAGGTAAAGATTCCCCTCACACATACGTGCTAGCCGTTCCCGACTCTAGGGGGCAGTGCTCATCTCTGTTTCAAGAGCCAGCGCTGTCCGAAGACGTCTCCGTGGTCATGTGGCCGGCATAACTAAATGCCAAAGGCACACGGAGCGCTGTTACCTTCCCACCAATGGTGGTCCCTATTTTTCTACTTGCATTTTCTACTTGCATTTTCAAACTGCTAGGTTGGCAGAGGCTTGGACAAGTAACGGGAGCTCATCCCGTTATGCGGCGCTAGGGATTCGAACCACCGAACTGCCGACCTTTCTGATCGACAAGCTCAGAGTCTTAGCCACTGAGCCACCACGTCCCTAAAATGACTCTAGGAAAGGTAAAAATAAAACCACAATTGAAAACATTTTACAAAAAAAATAAAAAAAACCCACACTTAAAACAAGTAGATATAAATACAAACAAGAACATAAGACAGATGCATCAGAATATTAGAGATGATGCATGGGCGCCCTGTTACCAAGGGATTTTCAAAAAAAATTTTTTTTTCAGAAGGTCACAAGAATTGGCGCTTGTCTTTTCTAACTATTACATTGCAAAAGGGCAGGTGCCATGGGGGGGAAAAAGACTTATCTCCTGGGTCTCATCAGCAGAGAGAACCTACAACTTTCCTGGATGACCTGAAGGAGTGGTTGGATGTTACTTGGAAGGTAGTCTTTCAAATGCCCCAGCCCCAAGTCACATAAGGTCAAAACCACACCTTCAATTGGACAGAATGAGTCCAAAAATATTTCACAAGAAGAGTCCTCCACTCCTCCACTCGCAACAGAATTCCTTATTCCACCAGACTTGAAATTTTGGGCTTAGACAACCTAGAACTATGTCACCTTCGAACTGATCTAAATGTAGTTCATAAAATTATCTGCCACAATGTCCTACCTGTCAAGGATTACTTCAGCTTCAACCACAACAATACATGAGCACACAATAGATACAAACTCAATGTAAACCACTGCAAACTCGACTGCAGAAAATACGATTTCAGCAACAGATTGGTCAATGCATGGAATTCACTGCCCGACTCTGTGGTTTCTTCCCCAAACCCCAAAAACTTTAACCTTAGATTGTCTACTGTTGACCTCACTCAATTCCTAAGAGGTCTGTAAGGGGCATGCATAAGCGCACCATCGTGCCTACCGTCCCTGTCTTACTGTCCTATTGTCCTCATTTATCTGTACTTACTTTGCTTATGTTTATGTTTATACCTATACCTACTATCTTGTACATGTTTGACAAACAAACAAACAAATAAATAAATAAAAAATAAAAACTCATTGCAGCCAACTCACCATGGCCAATTTGCTGTAGGAGGACTCGCTGTGGGACAATTCAACAATGTATCTCTCTCTCTCTCTCTCTCTCTCTCTCTCTCTCTCTCTCTCTCTCTCTCTCTCTCTCTCTCTCTCTCTCTCTCTCTCTCTCTCTCTCTCTCTCTCTCTCTCTCTATCTATCTATCTATCTATCTATCTATAAACACACACACATACTGTATATTAATTTTTGTCATTCACATTTCATTTTGTCTCTTCTTTCGGCATCCTTTCTTTAATGATTCTATTTCTTTGATATTAGTGTAACTCTTGTCCCATGGAGTATTGTCCTGTGTTTGAGTTGGCCATGGGGAGTTGTTCTGTGTTGAGTTGGCCGTAGTGAGTTGGCTACAGCAGGTAGCGCAGGGGTGTCAAACTCAAGGCCCGGGGCCGGATCCAGATCCGGCCTGCGGGGTGCTTAGATCTGGCCCACGGGGCCACTCTGGAAACAGTGAAGGACCAGCCCACAGTGCCTCTGCCAATGAAAATGGAGCTCGGGAGGGCTCCGCGTGCGGCCCTCCCTAGCTCCGTTTTCACTGGCAGAGGGTTGCAGGAGACCGTCGCAGGCAAAAATGGAGCTTGGGAGCCCATTTTTGCTGGCAGACCGCTCAGGCCACCACAGGTGCCCCTGACACAAGTGATGTCAAGCTGGCCACACCCACCCTGGCCAAGCCTGCCCCACCCCCTCAGGTCAAACACAACCCTAATGCGGCCTTCAATGAAATCAAGTTTGACACCCCTGTTTTGTAGAGCCTGAATTGGACCAGGAAGCAAACTAGTAACGTCAGCCTTATGAATGTGGAAGACTCATGTGTGACAATGAATGCATTCTTGAAAACTTCAGCGTGGCTTCAACGCAGGCCACAGGAGATGGAGACTGTATGTTTGCCCTTCAGGGAGTCACGGACAAATAGAAGAATGTGAGAAAGTAGCTCCAACCATTGTTTACTCAGAGAAAGGGTATGATAAACAGGCTTGGTTTAAGGAATGTTTTTCCACGAACGTGGAGTTGAAGGTTGACTGCTGAAGGCAACTAGAACAATGTGTGACGGAACTAAAACATGCATGAGTGCAAATGAAAAGTCTAGTGAATTGTTGAATATGGAGAATGGAGTAAGACAAGGATACGTGAGGTCTCCTTTGTTGTTGAACAACGTTATTAATAAATGTATAAGAGTGTGATGGAACCATGATGCTTCACAGAGATAAAAGAATAAGGGTGGTATTAGTATACTTTGAGGAATGTATACGCTTAGTTGATTTCCTTTCCTCTTGTCTCCTGTCTTTAATTTTTTTAGTACTTTATTTGTAATAAAAGAATTAAAAATATTGTGTGTGTGTGTGTGTGTGTGTGTGCTTTGCATAATGTCGCTTATTCTGAAAAGGGTTTGCATGAACTGGTAGGCAGGTGCCTATGAATTAGAACTACGTCGCCTTCGGCACGACCTAAGCATAGCTCATAAAATTATCTGCTACAACGTCCTCCCTGTCAATGACTACTTCAGCTTCAACCACAACAATACACGAGCACACAACAGATACAAACTCAAAGTGAACCGCTCCAAACTTGACTGTAGAAAATACGACTTTAGCAACAGAGTGGTAAATGCCTGGAACTCACTACCTGACTCTGTGGTTTCGTCACCAAACCCCCAAAACTTTACCCTTAGACTGTCCACTGTTGACCTCACCCGATTCCTAAGGGGTCAGTAAGGGGCATGCATAAGCGCACCAGCGTGCCTACCGTCCCTGTCCTAATGTTCCCTCTTATCAGTACTCATCTTATATATATAAACAATGTTATATCTATGTATATTACTAACACGTACTTGACAAAATAAATAAATAAGTAAATAAGTAAATAAGTTTGTTTTCACATTGTTGCATACGTGACACATGACAATGGACAGAACACTACAATTTTTAGAATCTTGCTTGTAAGACTGTATTTATTTATTTATTTCTTAAAAAATGGGAAAAGAAGTTGTTAAATTCAGCTTTTAAGTTGTTCCTCAAGTTATGAGGCTGCCGTCTCCTCCTTTCCTATAAGATTCCTAAAACTCTAATTTATAATGGTATCTGTAAGCGTCCTATTCTGCTTGGGGGAAAAAAAAATAAACTCGCATAAATAAGCTCCTCAAACCAATTAAAACTCTGGCATATCCACCAGCACATTTGAATATGCAATTAAAATATTTCAAAATGTCATATTTGGAGGGGGGTACAGTTTTGCAAGGAAGGCATGCTGATTATGAATACTTTATTATATTAAATCATTTTCGTGTATAAATAGAAAAAGCCATCAGATGGTAGAGATGTTCATTGGTTAAACATAAAGTTTCTTTTCCTTTCTAAGTTCCTTTTGTTTTTCGTTTGCTAACTATACAACTCTGCGGTTATTACTCTTTTGCGATCAAAATATGTCTCCAACCAACTCAAGTTAACTGCTAGCTAAATTTGTCAGATTTGTTACTGTTACTTCATCCAAAGACCAACATATATCATTTCGTGCTTTTCAAAGTTGGCAGTTTTTTAGATTATGGGACTTCAAATCCCATAATTCCCCAGCCAGCATGCTGGGAATTGAAACCCGCCCATCTTAAACTTGCCAAATTTGGGGGGGAAACCCCCCACTGATCTAGAGTCACCCAAATGAATTAGTCAAATTGAATATTTGTCCAAAATAGTCAACGTGGAACTTTAGGAGCCGCGGTGGCGCAGTGGTTAGAGTGCAGTACTGCAGGCTACTTCTGCTGATCACCGGCTGCCAGCAGTTCAGCTGTTCAAATCTCACCAGGCTCAAGGTTGACTCAGCCTTCCATCCTTCCGAGGTTGGTAAAATGAGGACCCAGATTGTTGGGGGCAATATGCTGACTCCGTAAACCGCTGTGTAAAGCGCTGTGTAAAGCACAAAGCACTGTGAAGCGGTATATAAGTCTAAGTTCTATTGCTATTGCTCACTTCGAACTTATGGGGTGCAGCTCTGTTAAATCAAGAGCAACTCATTCCATATCGCAAGAAAAAAATTGCAAAAAAGTCAAAGAAAAGATATAAACTTCAGGCAATCGTCGACTTATGACCGCCATTGAGTCCAACATTTCTGTTGTTAAGTGAGACATTTGTTAAGTGAGTTTTGCCCCATTTTACGACCTTTCTTGCCCCGGTTGTTAAGTGAGTCGCTGCAGTTTAATAAGTTAGAAACACAGTTGTTAAGTGAATCTGGCTTCCCCATTGACTTTTTCAGAAGGTTGCAAAACGTGATCACATGACGTTAGGACACAGCAATGGTCATAAGTAGGAGCCAGTTGCCAAGCTTCTGAATTTGGGGATCAGTGGTTGAGTCTCTCTTTGTTCAGTTTCCATCCATTATTCCTTGTCTGGTCTGCAGGTACTTTGGAAAATAGCTTGACCCCCTCCTCTCTGTGGCAGCCCCTCAAATATTGGAACACTGCTATCATGTCTCCCCTGGTCCTTCTATCACTATCCATCACTATCACCACTTCTCCTTCTTCTTTTCCTTATTGCTATCTTCCTTCTCCTCCAACTGCACCATGTTATTCCAGCCTTGGGAGTAATAAACTCTATCTCTATGCTCTAAAGAAAATCAGTGTTGCACATCTATTTGGATTTCTTAAGTTTGACAGTCACTGCCCTACCAAAAGGAAACAACCAAACCAAACCAGAAATCTCTATGTCCGAGCAATTGTACAGAGCACAAAAGCTCTCAAGGTTAGCAAAGATGTTTAAGGATAAATCTACAAAATGTTGGAAATGCCATCAGACACCTGGTTCCAGGGGTGTTCCTCCCGGTTCAGACCGGATCGCCCGAACTGGTAGCGACCTGCTGGTGACGTCACTGAACTGGATTGGCTGGTGCCAGTCCGTGGGTGCCGCCATCTTTTTTTCGAATTTTTTTTGCGAATTGTTTTACTGTTTTGAAGGTTTTTCCTGTTCTGCTGCTTGCAAAAGGGCCCTCCCACCCGCCCCCAGGTTTAAACTGACTTTTATTCCTTCGCCCGAAGCACAGCTGATCAGCTCCTCAGCTGTGTTTCGGGCCAATTCCAGCTACTGAGCATGCGCGGAAACCAAATTGCACGAGGGAACGCGCATGCGCGTGAGTGGAACGAACGAGCGCACGCAAAACATCGCGATGCGAACCGATGGCGAAGGTAAGTGGAACCTACCCCTGCCTGGTTCATATCATATGTGGTGGACATGTCAAAAAGCAAAAAAATATTGGACAAAAATACATACATGGCTGGAAAAAATGATAAAACAGAATACTGATTTGAAACCAGAGACATTTTTGTTGGGTATTTTACCGGACAAGTATAATAAAGGGAATGTATATTTGATTTTACATGTACTGACTGCACCTAGAATAGTATTTGCACAACAATGGAAAAGTGAAGAGATCCCAACAGATGAAAATGTGATTTAAAAAATACTAGAATGTGCAGAAATAGATAGGCTAACACTAGTGGTGGATTTCAATTTTTTTTACTACCAGTTCTGTGGGCGTGGCTTGGTGGGCATTGTGTGGCTTGGTGGGCGTGGCTTGGTGGGCGTGACAGGGGCAGGATACTGCAAAATCTCCATTTCCTACCAATCAGCTGGGACTCGGGAGGCAGAGAATAGATGGGGGTGGGGCCAGCCAGAGGTGGCATTTACCGGTTCTCCAAACCACTCAAAATTTCCGCTGCCGGTTCTCTGAACTATTCAAAATTTCCACTACCGGTTCTCCAGAACTGGTCAGAACCTGCTGAAACACATCTCAAAGAAACTGGATTTTTATTTTTTTTACTTAGGACTTATGTTATCAATGGTTAGCTGACAAAAACAGAAGCTAGAAACGGAGAAATATATGGAAGGATCAGTGATATAAGGAAGATATGTTAAATTGGTTAAACAAATATTTTTGTTGTTGTTGTTGTTGTTGTTATTATTATTATTACTACTACTACTACTACTACTACTACTACTACTACTACTACTACTACTGCTGTAATTGATACTATTGCAATGAATACTGTTGTAAACAAAAGCAAAAAAAGGAAACCAAACAAAACCAGAAATCTTTATTTCTGAGCAATTGTACAGAGCACAAAAGCTATTAATATTCCACCACAGAACTAAAGAAAAGATATTCCACCACAGTGCAAGAAAAAGGACTATTAAGGGTACATTGTGAATTCAGTAATGGTAGCTGCCTAATGTAACATCTGAGGCCAATGCTTATAGACACAACTGATTTTCTTTCAGTATTATATCAAAAGTGCCAAGGCTCTCCTTATTATGGATGACCTCAATTGTTCACTACGTATTTGCAGAATTCTTGGGGGATTTAAAACTTTATTATTTCAGGGCTGAATACGAAATTGTTATTTCTGCCAAGCATTTAAGAACATTTCTAATTATTTTTTCCTTTCTTTCTCTTTTCCTATAATCAAATTCACAATCCCAAAAAGTTCACGGTGGAAGAGACATTTTGATCCCCAAAATCTCTACACCTGTGTCCAGGATATTATCTGTGGTATAGGAGTGTTTTATCTACATTTTTATCTAGTTTGACCTAGTTTGACCAGTCTGGATGAATAGTAGCCATACCAGACTGATTGTCACACAGCCGCATCACATTATGCAATCATATTGGGCAAAATAAGATCTATCCCCACTTCAGCGGTGGCTAACTCCCGGTTCGGCCCGGTTCTGCGAACCGGTAGCAGTGGTGGCGGGAGGCTCCGCCCACCCACCCGGGACGCTTCTGCACATGCGCAGAAGCGTCGCGAGCGGCCACACAAATCAGTAGCAACGGCATTTAGAACCCACTACTGCCCCACTTTCTGACTACCAATTTTGAGCCATATTCCTTCACCACATCTAGGAAAGGGAAATACTCTACTGCAAGAGTATAAGAAAGTAATTAGTAATACAGGTAATCCTCAACTTAAGACCACAACTGAACCCAGAATTTATCTTGCTAAGTGAGAGAGGTGTTAAATGAGTTTTGCCCCATTTTATGACCTTTCTTGCCACAGTTGTTAAGTGAATCTGGTTTCCCCATTGACTTTGTTTATCAGAAGGTCGCAAAAGGCAATCACATGACTTCGCGACACTGCAACCGTCATAAATATGAGTCAGTTGTCAAGAATTTGGAATGTTGATGATGTGACCACGGGGGATGCTGCAACGGTTATAAGTGTGGAAAATGGTCATAAGTCACTTTCTTCAGAGCTGTTGTAACATTGAACGGTGACTAAATGAGCTGCTGTGAGTGAAGACTACCTATATTCGCTCGCTAACAACCGGAACAATGTTGAACTAAACACACTCAAAACCGTAGAAATGGTTGTAGATTTTAGGAGAAACCCTCCCATACTACCACCTCTTACAATACTAGACAACACAGTATCAACAGTAGAGACCTTCAAGTTTCTAGGTTCTATCATATCTCAAGACCTAAAATGGACACCTAACATCAAAAACATCATCAAAAAAGCACAACAAAGAATGTTCTTTCTGTGCCAACTCAGGAAGCTCAAACTGCCCAAGGAGCTGCTGATACAGTTCTACAGAGGAATCATTGAGTCTGTCATCTGCACCTCTATAACTGTCTGGTTTGGTTCTGCAACCCAACAAGACAGACAGGAACAAAGGAAGGAAGGAAAAACTGGGAGGGAGGGAGGAAGGAAGAAAAGAAAGAAAGAAAGAAAGAAGGAAAGAAAGAAAGAAGAAAGAAAAACTGCGAAGGAGGGAGGGAGAGAGGAAAGACGAAGGAAGGAAGGAAGGAAGGAAGGAAGGAAGGAAGGAAGGAAGGAAAAACTGGGAGAGAGGGAGGGAGGAGGGAGGGAAAGAAAGAAGGAAAGAAAGAAAGAAAAACTGGGAGGGAGGAAGGGAAGGGAAGGGAAGGAAGGAAGGAAGGAAGGAAGGAAGGAAGGAAGGACGGACGGAAGGAAGGAAGGAAGGAAGGAAGGAAGGAAGGAAGGAAGGAAGGAAGGAAGGAAGGAAAAACTGGGAGGGTGGGGGAGGGAGGGAGGAAGGAAGGAAGGAAAAACTGAGAAGGAGGGAAGGAAGGAGGGAGGGAAGGAAGGAGGGAGGGAAGGAGGGAGGGATGGTGGAAGGAAGGAAGGAAACAAGGAAGGAAACCTGTTAGTCTATAATCTTGCTGGAGTGTCCTCTGAGATCTCATGATTTATTTTATTTATTTTATTTGAATGGATTTCTATGCCTGCAATGTCCAACTCTTCATCTCAGAACTCCAGACATCAGCACCGAAAAAGAGATTCCACTCTTTTGCAAGACTTTTGAGTAATATTACACGGGATCCATGTTGAAAAGCACAGTCCCATCCATGTTTTACTCAGACAGAACTTCGTTCTAAGTCCAGTTGCAATTTCAGTCGCCTTCTTAGACAAGCAAGGAATAAATGTTGGCCCTCTAAGTGTAGACGTCAACGGATGGTTCCCTACTGTTGATCTAGCCGCCCAGAGTCCTTCGGGAGTTGGGCGGCACAGAAATACAATAAATTAAATTAAATTAAATTAAATAAAAGCTGTTTATCTCTTCTAATTCCCCTGTGGGAGAATGTTTTTTTTTAAGGCAAAGAGTTGAAGAACGCTTTGCATTCTTGTATGTGCAGTGGCCGTGGGTGGTCTACTCTGTACTACAAGTCTTGCTTGTTTGACCATCTGGCAAGTGCAGACTCGGTTGCTTCAGGGAAGGCAGGCACAGCTGTAGACAGCGTAATTATCATTCTTTCTCATGTACACACCACTCCTATTCTTTCAGGTAGGTGGGCTATAAGGACAAAACTGACCTTTTGACCTGCAAAAGATCTCCTAGAGTGAATCTGTGGCCTTCCTCACCCTTTCCCGCCACAGAAGCTTATATATATAATCTTTTTTGCTGATAAATGAAAATAAAGGGAGACTATTATAGATCTATTTCGAGCTACTTAGCTCTTGTCAGATAGCCATACCCTTACTGGGATTTGAACCTGGGCTGCCTGCCTTGTAAGGCAGCAGCTTAGCCAACAGGCAACAGGCTCTATTCCCTATCAGCTCTTCACCAGGAAAGGGTTATATATGTTTTTCTGTTGTATTATCCTGGTGTACCCAAATATGGGAGAAAGCATCACAGCTTTCATTTTGCCTTTCGGCCCCTCTCTGGGACCATCCAGATAAATCCCATCCAGGGATTTTGAGACAACATTACATCTGATGTCTCCCCCATGTATGTAGGGTGTTAGATGTTTTTAAAATTGTTTTTATATATTTTTTTCATGGTTTGTTTGGTGTTCTCTAAAATGTTGTACGCCGCCCTGAGTCCTTAGGGAGTAGGGCGGCATAGAAGAACCTCCAAATAAAATAAAAATAGTAAGAATGGAATGTATAGAAAAATGAAATGAGAATGAATTTATAAATATGTGCATTGTCTGTGTGGAAATAAGAATAATTTAAAAAAAAAACAGTTCCCCCAAAATGAGCAGAGAATGGAAAGAAGAATGACTGCAAATGTACCAATTCAAAAAGTGGGTCAAGCTTGAGAGAACGAGACACCCATCTACCAAAGGAGAACTAACCCTCCAAAGAGGTCTCTACCAATATCTCAAATACATTCCTGCACCATAATTAATCATCCCCTTCTTCCCTCTCATTGAACTTTGATGGGGATCAGAGGTGGTCTTTGGAGATAAACTAATACCTGTGAGTACCACTTAACCCATCCTTCTATTTATCTTATCTTCCAAATATAAGCTCTGACCTCATTTAATAAACTGTTAATTTTCCCTGCTTTTTTTTTCTGTGGCAGCACATTACCCTACTTACATTTTTTTTATTGCTTATGGAAATCCAAACTTAAACCTTCCTTTGCTTAAGGAAATCCTAAGATTTAAATGTAGTTAATATTCAGATAATAACGTAGATAGATTTACCCTGTGCATATTTAAAAAAATCTGAACTTTGAAAGTTCTCATACAAACATAAGCTGAATATGTCTCAAATATATCAGTGCCCTTCCTAGGTCAATACCTATTTTTTTTTAAAAAAAAATCTTTGCAATATTGTGGGGATTAAAATATACAGCCCAAAAATCAGCTATGGGATCATGATAAGGCAAAAGTTCTTATCTGAACTGGAAGGGAGGGGGGGAGGGAGGGAGGAAGGAAGGAAAAAACTGGGAGGGAGAGAGAGAGGAAGGGAGGAAGGAAGGAAGGAAGGAAGGAAGGAAGGAAGGAAGGAAGGAAGGAAGGAAGGAAGGAAGGAAGGAAAAAACTGGGAGGGAGGGAGGGAGGGAGGGAAAGAAAGAAAGAAGGAAGGAAGGAAGGAAGGAAGGAAGGAAGGAAGGAAGGAAGGAAGGAAGGAAGGAAGGAAGGAAAAAACTGGGAGGGAGGGAAGGAGGGAGGGAAGGAAGGAAGGAAGGAAAGGAAGAAGGAAGGAAGGAAGGAAAGAAGGAAGGAAGGAAGGAAGGAAAAAACTGGGAGGGAGGGATGGAGGGAAAGAAAGAAGGAAGGAAGGAAGGAAAAAACTGGGAGGGAGGGAAGGAGGGAGGGAAGGAAGGAAAGAAAGAAAGAAAGAAAGAAGGAAGGAAGGAAGGAAGGAAGGAAGGAAGGAAGGAAGGAAGGAAGGAAGGAAAAAACTGGGAGGGAGGGAAGGAGGGAGGGAAGAAAAGAAAGAAGGAAGGAAGGAAGGAAGGAAGGAAGGAAAAAACTGGGAGGGAGGGAAGGAGGGAGGGAAGGAAGGAAAGAAAGAAAGAAAGAAGGAAGGAAGGAAGGAAGGAAGGAAGGAAGGAAAGAAAGAAAGAAAAACTGGGAGGGAGGGAAAGAAGGAAGGAAGGAAGGAAGGAAGGAAGGAAGGAAGGAAGGAAGGAAGGAAGGAAGGAAGGAAGGAAGGAAAGAAAGAAAAAACTGGGAGGGTGGGAGGGAGGGAGGGAGGGAAAGAAGGAAGGAAGGAAGGAAGGAAGGAGGACACCATTCACATGACATATGATCAAAACATGAACAGAAAGTTAGTCTGTTAGTCAAAAAATAAATAAATGAATGTTTGGCAAAGGAATAGAAGCAGATAGCATAGAAAATGCATGCATATCCAATATTGAAGAAAACATGCTTGTGTTACTCAGCTGAAGTGATTGCTTGAGAACAGTTCAGCCATGAAAAAGGAAAAAAAAGAAAAAAAATGTATGACTCTTGAAACTTTGCCAAGGTCAGAAACACTTTGGAAGAACTGCTGAATAAGGGCAGATTGTCCAAGTCAATGCAGCCTCAAAGCAAATTGCTGCTTATCTCCATTCACAATTCCAGGAATGGAAAATATATTTAAGTTTAACAATGTAGCTATAATTCCTCAGGCTTGATCACCATTATAATCCAATCTTTCGACTTAGCGTTATAAGTAGCATTTCTAACAGCAGAGAATATCTCTTCTTGAACTTTTCAGGCATGTGGTTTATTTAAAAGATGGTTAATGCATTTGTCGAGTCATTTCAACAAATGTGTAAAAATAATAGCATTGGAAATAAATAATACACCAGAGAATGGCACTAAGAGCTACCTCCAAATCTAGCCTTCTCAATAATAAGTCAATGACTTTAGTTTGGGTAAACTCCCAAATTCTCAGCTACCATGGATGCCAACGACAGGTGGATTTGTAATAATTTGCTGGGATCCATTGCTCAACTGTCAAATGAGAAGAATCCAGAGTTGGGATTAACTTACTTTCCCTACCGATTTGCAAATGTGAGCGCTTGCGCTCACTTCACTTGCATGTGCCCCTTCCGCGCATGTGTGCGGCCTTCCGCGCATGCACTTTGCTCGGGTGGGCGGGCAGCTTGCACGCATGCGCGTGGCTTCAAAATGTGCCTAAATAGGACGGCATAGCACCGGGGTGAGTAGGCGGGGTAGGTCGCTACTACCAGTTCGCCCGAACCAGTCCGAACCAGCTGAATGCCACCTTTAGAGGAATCCAACCATCTGAATTACAATTTTCAGAAAACTAAGCCCTAGGCTTAGGTAAACTTGAATACAGATAGTCTTCGACTTACAACAGTTCACTTAGTGACCGTCCGAAGCTACAACGCTACTGAAAAAAAGTGACTTCTGGCCATTTTTCACACTTATGACCGTTGCAGCATCCCCATGGTCATGGGATTTACATTCGGAAGCTTGACAACTGACTCACATTTATGACGGTTGCAGTGTCCCGGGGTCACGTGATCCCCTTTTGCGACCTTCTGACAAGCCATGTCGATGGGGAAACCAGATTCACTTAACAACCGTGTTCTTAACTGAACAACCGCAGCGATTCCCTGAACCAATGTGGCAAGAAAAGTCATCAAATGGGGCGAAGCTCATTTAACAACTTTCTCACTTAGCAACATAAATGTTGGGCTCCGTTGTGGTGGCAAGTTGAGGACTACCTGCAGCTATGTATATTTACCGACCAAGAAATATATTTACCGACCAAGAAATAAAGGGGGACTATTAATATAGATCTATTTCAAGCTATTTAGCTCTCATCAGCTAGCCATACCCTTCTGGGATTCGAACCCGGGCTACTTACATATTAGGTAGATGTATTAACCTCTAAGCCACGGGCTCTCCTCGCTTTGTTAATTTAATTTAATTTAATTTAATTTAATATTTAATTTAATTTAATTTAATTTAATTTAATTTAATTTAATTTAATATTTAATTTAATTTAATTTAATTTAATTTAATTTAATTTAATTTAATTTAATTTAATTTAATTTAATTTAATTTAATTTAATTTAATTTAATTAATTTAATTTAATTTAATTTAATTTAATTTAATTTAATTTAATTTAATTTAATTTAATTTAATTTAATTTAATTTAATTTAATTTTTAATTTAATTTAATAGATTTGTATGCCTCCCAACTCCCGAGGGACTATACCAGGAGAGAAATTAAGTGTTTTTCCAGTGAGACCTGTAGTTATGTCATTGGACTTTTCAACATCAACACCTTCCTCTCTTCCCTCCTAATTTGAATGTTTTTTTAATTTGATCTAATTTAATTTATTAACATAACAATGCACACTTTTTTTAACCCTTCACACTAAGAAAGTCATGGTGGAATGCAAGGCAGAGCATCTGCCACAAAGCGAAGAAGTATAGATCTTCTGATGATTGGGGAACACCAACCAAAAAGTGTGTGGTTAAAACATTGATCCTTGGTAGAAATTTTGGTTGGTTCAGAGCAGGGGCAGGTTCCTAATTTTTTTACTACCACTCTGTGGGCGTGGCTTATTTTGTGGGTGTGGCTTGCCAGCCATGTGACTGGGTGGACGTGGCTTCTCGGACTGCTGAAGGGAGGGGAACTGAGATAGGTCCTGCTGCCCATTCCCCCTCCCCTCAGCAGCTCGAGAAGCCTCAAACATGCGAAAATGCCTAGGATCATCACCGCGAGTTCATGACTTCTCGGACTGCTGAAGGGAGAGGAACGGAGATAGATCCTGCCGCCCGTTCTTTCAGCGTCTCACGCACTCCCTCAGCCATCCTCCCCTGCTTGGACTCACTGTGGGGTAGGAAGGCAGTGCATGAGCAGTACCGGAAACTCGGCTTCTGGGCATGCGCAGAAGAATTTTTTTAAAAAATGGTGGTGCCCAGGCACCAGCAACTGACCGCACCGGTACTGTGACATCACCAGCGGGCCGCTACCGGTGCTATAGAGTGGACCGCACTGGTAGGAACCCACCACTGGTTCAGAGGTACAACTAGCTACCTCTGCTCTATTGCCTTTTGAGTAATCCATTTCATCAAACACTCAATAGATCCATAGAGCTTAGAAGGTATGACTTGTGGGGCTTAGTAACTGCTAGGACTTGCCTACAGAGATACAAGGTTGGTCTTCAACCCTAGGATGATCTTTATTAAATTGGCAGCAAGTAGAAAAAATCCAGTTGAGATACTTTCTATTATGCCTTCATTAATGGAAGGGAAATACATTCCAATCATTACTAGAACACGCAGAGCTATTGAGGAGAAAGGCCAGCAGTAAAATGACATACGTTCACCTCTGCCATTCTGGAGCCATGCAATAAATCTGAGATTAATAAAATCCACCCGTCTTCACTGGATTCACAGCAGGAGGAGGGAACGCTCCTCAGCAATTAATAACACGACCAACATAATGTGAAGAAATAGACTTTGCTTTCTCTCCCCTTGCATGGCCTTTTCCCCGGCAAGCAGCCGCAATGATGAATTTCAATGAGGGCAAAAGAATAGCATGCGAATGAGAGAGGAGAAGGGAGAGGAGGGGAGAAAAGGGGAGGAGAGGGAAGGGGAGAGAGGAGAAGGAGAGAGGGGAGGAGAGGGAAGGGGAGGGGAGGAGAGGAGAGGAGAAGGAGAAGGGAAGAGAGAAAGAGATGGGCTGTCGTAAAATTAGGTGGAGTGTGGTGTATATGAGAAAGGAAAACAGACAGGTAATACTTTTTTTCCTCTTACTTGATGATTGTATAATTGATACTACAATGGAAGATAATATATGTTATAATATGATGGATGTTATCGTATATTTGTTTATATGTTACTGTATATTTGTTTATATACAAATGATTATAATGACGACGACGATGATGATGATGATGATGTTTGTTCATATGTTAAAACCTTGGACACCTAGAGAGCACACTCCTCAAGATATCAAAGAAATGTATGATATAAAACACACACAGACACAGACACAGACACAGACACACAGACACAGACACAGACACAGACACACACACACACACACACACACACACACACACACACACACACACACACACACACATATATATGAATGAGCATGCATGTTCCATCCAAGTCTTCAGATTTGAGGGAAATCATATCTTGATTCTTCAAAGACCAGGGAAAGTAGGCTAATGCATTCCTCCTGGATGTCCAGACTCACTCCTTAATCCACTCTTGCTAAACCAGGCCATCCTGCAGAAAGGCCATAAAAGCCACTGCTGTCTGTCAGATCCCAGCTTCTCTTCCGTGGCCCCTAAGTGGACTTTTACTTATTGCTTTTATTTTAAAACCTTGACAGAAAGACCCATTTTTAAAGTAAGAATAGCTTCCATATATCCTATACTTGCCTGCCTGCCTGCCTGCCTGCCTCTCTCTCTCTCTCTCTCTCTCTCTCTCTCTCTCTCTCTCTCTCTCTCTCTCTCTCTCTCTCTCTCTCTCTCTCTGTCTCTCTCTCTCTCTCCAACTATCTATCTATCTATCTATCTATCTATCTATCTATCTATCTATCTATCTATCTATCTATCTATCTATCTATCCATCCATCTATCCATCCATCCATCCATCCATCCATCCATCCATCCATCCTCTATGTATCATCTATCTATCTATCTGTCTGTCTGTCTGTCTGTCTGTCTGTCTGTCTGTCTGTCTGTCTATCCATCCATCCATCCATCCTCCATGTATCATCTATCTGTCTGTCTGTCTGTCTGTCTGTCTGTCCATCCGTCCGTCCATCCGTCCGTCCGTCCGTCCATCCATCCATCCATCCATCCATCCATCCATCCATCCATCCATCCATCCATCCATCCATCCATCCATCCATCCATCCATCCATCCATCCATCCATCCATCCATCCATCCATCCATCCATCCATCCATCCATCCATCCATCCATCCATCCATCCATCCATCCATCCATCTATCTATCTACCTACCTACCTACCTACCTACCTACCTACCTACCTACCTACCCATCCATCCATCCATCCATCCATCCATCCATCCATCCATCCATCCATCCATCCATCCATCTATCTAGCAGTAAGGTAAATACAAATACTTACTATGGTTTCTAAAGTCTACCCCAATAGGTATTGCAAACTGCTTGGTGCACAAAGAAGTCAGAAGTTAAATATTTATCTATATTATTGTTAAGGGCGATTTTCTTCCTTTGTTTTCTTTTTTAACATTGATAAATAATAATATCGAGTAACAACAAATTCCCACATCCCCCTACAGCCGTTCTCATGTGTCTTTGGTTTTAACGTTTGATGTTATACATTGCTTTTTTCAGTGCTCTTGTGACTTCGAACGGTCACTAAATGAACAGTCATAAATCAAGGTCTTACTTGTGTCTTGTTGGTATTTTCGCTACTGTTAGATGGAACAGTAATCAGATAACTAACCAGCCATTATTTATCCATGCATGGATAATATCTTTTGTTTTTGAAAATATAACTTTGCTGCAGCAGTGAAATCTATTTATTTTCCCTACTGATTCGGAAGCACACAATTTGCGCATGCACTTTTTCACCTCTGCGCATGCGCAGAAGGCTTTGCGCATGGGCAGAGAGTTAAAAAAAGAAAATGGCGGCATCCGGGCAGGTGGGCGGAGCCTTGCTCTGCCACCACTACCAGTTCTACAAACCACCGGCGGCCGCCATTACCGGTACGCCCAAACCGGGCTGAACCGGTAGCATTTCACCCCTGTTTTTCTGGCTTAAAAAATTAAAAAGACATTTCTAACAATGCCAGCCCTTCACATTACCCAGCAGCCTATCAATCTAATTCTTATAGCAGCACAAAAGTTTATTGTTACATCAGCAGAAAAGTTTCATGTGTATATATTTTCAAGCTTGAGCCTCAAATCCCACTAGGTTAATTTTTCTCTCTCCTCCCTCCTCTGCCTTTCACAATATAATCAGACCTCACCAAGAGAGAATTGCCTAACCGTTTATAATAAACAGGAGCATGTAGAAAGAGCACAGAATTAAGAAAGCTTGACCAGGAGTCATCAGAAAGTTAAGAGAACACTTGGCAGATCCCAATCGTGTTTTATCGGTGGAATTTCCTTCCCGCCCCATGAACATAACCCAGTCCTTGTGGAACTGACTAAGCCAGCAAATATGAATGTGTGTGTGTCTTCTTCCAGAACAGACCCAGCCAAAATGTACAGACGTCTGATGGATATCTGCATTCTTGCAACACATTTGCTGCGCTTCTGAACAACGGGAAGGAAAACATGAATTCGGCACGGCTTTTCAATTTTTTGAACAGTAACAGAATAACAGAGTTGGAAAGGACCTTGTGGTCAACAAGCAGGATATTTTTCTGGATAAATGGCTGTCCAATCTTTCCTTGAATCCTCCACTGACGGAGTACTCACAACTTTTGAAAGCGAGTCGTTCCACTGGTTTATTGTTCTCACTGTCAGGAAATTTCTCCTCAGTTCTAGCTTGCTTCTTTCCTTGGTTAATTTCTTTCCATTGCTTCTCGTCCTGCCTTCAGGTGCTTTGGAGAATAGCTTGACCCCTTCTTCTTTGGGGCAACCCTTCAACTTTTGCAACACTGCTGTCATATCATCCCTAGTCACAGTACAGAACATTTATTGAATAGCCCGGAGGCCTTTTCAAAAAAAAGAAAAACAAAACAAACAGGTACAGAAACAACCGCACAAAAATATATATGGTACATGACATCAAAATTCAACGATATTAAAATTCAATAACTAAATTTCTAAAACTAGATAAGCCAAATAAAATATCTCGTCTCTAACTCAGCTCATCTTTCTTACAATCAATGAAATTCTTTTCAATGTAGCTGGCTCGTATTGCTGTCATCCTATTAAGATAGCGAGTGATAGCCCTTACCAGGGGAGGAGAGTCTGCCTTCAATAGAAATGTTAATTTATGCCTTACATTCCAGTGGGAAAAATTATTTATAATTGGGGACAGATATTGTTTTCTTACTTCCTCGTACATCCTACATTCAAATATTATATGTGGCGTATCCTCGACAACGTTTGCCCCACATATACATGTTCTTTCGTCATACGGGATTTTCCGATACCGGCCGAATTTAACGTTAGTATCTAAAAGTTCAAATCTAAACTTGACAAATAATTCTCTCTCCACTGATGGCATTTCTAGGAGTAAATATTTTTCCAGGGTGAAAGTTGTTTTAACTGCTATCAGAAGCTTACGGGAATGATTAGTTGAAAAAGTTGCCATGTCCATTTGCCCATGTATATCTTTAATCCGTTGTTTAACTTGCTCCAATGTGTCGCACAACGGAAACCCTATGCCATATCGATTCAATATATCTGACAACCGAGTTAACCAAAAATACCTTTGAGGGTTTAAGATCTGCTGTTCCTCTAGGCAGATTTTAGGAAGTCTACTGGCTTCCATCTGAGTCATTTTTAGCCAGTAGGCTACCGCCCTAGTGATTGTATAGGTATACAGTGAAAAATGTCCCAATTCAGCTCTGACAGTTGCCACGGAAGTGGAATTATTTTCATCCCTAGTCCTTCTTTTCACGAGACTAGATATACCCAGTTCCCACAACCTTTCTTCATATGTTTTAGCTGCCACTCTCCTAATCATCTTCGTTACTCTTCTCTGCACTTTTTCCTGAGTCTCAACATCTTTTTTATATTGTGACGACCAAAACTGGATGGAGTATTCCAAGTGTGGTCTTACCAAGGCATTATAATGAAATTGAAGGAGTAATGAATTCAAGGAGGAAAAAATCCAATGAGGATAAAAGAACTGGACAAATTGTCTGATCCTTTCCTGAAATTCCTTATCCATATCCTATTTAGTTGCATCCATTTTTTTTTACCATCCTGATATTGTCCAACAAACCTTAGAAGTATCATTATTTGGCTCTAGGTTTCCCACTGGACTTTTGTCATGGTCTTTGGATGTACATAGAAGAAGAATACTGAAAAAAAGAATCAGAAGAGAGGTGTGTGGAAATCAGATGTGGTATTCAGCTGGTTCAGACCGGTTCGGGCGAACTGGTAGTAGCGACCTGAGGGTGGGCCTGCCCGACCGCCCCGGCGCTATGCCGTCCTATTTAGCCACGTTTTCAAGCTGCATGCATGTGTGCAAGCCACACGCATAAGCAAAGGGTATGCGCGGAAGGCCACATGCGTGCGTGGAAGGCACAGGCGCGACCGAAGCGAGCGTGCACGTGCGCTCACATATTCGATGCTGGGCGAACCGGCAGGGAAATCATGTGAATCCCACCTCTGGTGGAAATGTAAGTGTGCATTCTCTCTTAGGAGAGACGAACTGGCCAACAGCAACTTCAGAATTCTTTAACTTATCTTTCAGCTGCTGTTTCCTAGCAGATCAGTTCAGAACTCAAGAGAGGTTGGAAGTCCAGGAACAATAGGAGTGATCTCCGTTGCCTAATTTATATTTCCCTGAGCTACACTTCTAGAAGCAACATTTAATAGACCTTCATTTGCCCAAGAAGAGATATATGATAGCATCAGCAGATGGCAGCATTAAGCTTGGCTGATCTCTGAAGCTAAGCATGCTCATTCTGGTTAGTGTTGCATGGGAGACCACCTGGAAATTCCAGGATGTAGGTTAGACTGGGAAGGAGGGAAGGAAGGAAGGAAGGAAGGAAGGAAGGAAGGAAGGAAGGAAGGAAGGAAGGAAGGGACAATGAGTATGTGCCATCAAGTCAAATCTTTGAGACCACATAGAGTTCTCCATAAGAATCTGTTCCTAACTTGGTCTTCTTACAGTGCATTCATTACTTCTCTAACTGACTCCATATATCTTGCTGCTGGTTGTTCTCTCTTCCTTTCTTCTACCTTCTCAGAGACCTATCTATGGAGCTAGGACTTCCCATAATTGTGGGAAGTCCTTTGTGCCTCAAGTGAGAATTCGGGGGTTATTTGCTTGATGATCTGTTTATTTTCTTAGCCATCCATGGTATCCTAACGAGCTTTCTCCAACATGACATTTCGAAAGCATTAATGGTCTTCTGTTTCTTCAAACTCTTAACTCTAACCCAAAGTCCTAACCCTGATCCCCGAAGAAGGCAACGGAAAGTCATTCTCATAACGATGCCAAGAAATCTCTTAGGATCCAGTCGTCAGCAACTAAGCTCACTTTAAGGACAACTTGTTTTTAAAAAACATAAATAAGCAATCATTCTGTCTATAAGTAGGCTTTCCAATTCCCTTACTTCCTATAAAAAATATTGGTAGCAATCAGGAATGGGCTGCTGGGGGTTCACAGGAGTTCAGGAGAACCTCTAGCTAAGATTCTGTGGAGTTCAGAGAACTCCCAAATCCCACTCCTGGCTGGCCCTGCCCACCACACCCTGCCCCTCCCAGGAGTCTCCACGTGGCCCATTTTGGATGCAGGTAAGTGCAGGGTGTGCACGGAGGCTCGGGAGGGTGAAAAATGGGCCTACTGGAAGTTCGGGAAGGGTCTCCGGAGGGAGGGCCTCTGGAGCCTGGGGAGGCCATTTTCGCCCTCCCGGAAGCTCGAAGAAAGCCTCTGGAGCCCGGGGAGGACAAAAACACATCCCCGCCGTGGTGCAGGAAGCCGACTAGGCCACATCCACCATGGTCACATCCACCCAGCAACCGGGCAGAGAATCCCTTGCTAAAAAATTTTGAAGTCCACCCCTAGTAGCAATGAACTCTTTCACCCTGATCTCCTAAATTGCATTTCGATTCTCAAATGCTTGATCTATCACTGCAGGCATTTACAAGTCAACAACTCTGTCACATTAAATTGCAAATAACAAAATGAATCTATAGGCAGCTTCAGTATCGGCACTTGGATGGAGACTCACAGATGCTTTGAACCAGAACTGGGCAACCCAGAACCCCACCATTTCAATGTTGTATGAATATTCCACTAACAATTAGTGGTACTAATTGTCCCCTCTCTTTTTCAGCCCTCAGAGAGCATTAAAAGCAGAGTGATGTAGTAGCATCACAGCAATAGCAATAGCACTTAGATTTATATGCCACTTCGCAGTGCTTTTACAGCCCTCTCTAAGCGGTTTACAGAGTCAGCCTATTGCCCTCAGCAATCTGGCTCCTCATTTTACTGACTTCGGAAGGATGGCAGGCTGAGTCAACCTTGAGCCTGGTGAGACTCGAACTGCCAAACTGCTGTCAGCCTGAAGTAGCCTGCAGTATTGCAGAAGAAGCAATAGCCACAAGAAACGTTGTATATCCCTGATCTATGTCAGTAAGAATGGCAGAGTGACCAGAGTATGACAGCTCTTGCCAGGGAGTGCAAGCTATCTAGAAACTGTGAACATTTTCCAAACAAAAAAGAAAAAGAACGAAGAGGTCTCATTCCAGGGGAACCCAGAAGGAAGAATGAGTCCAAAGTAGCATTTGTAAAACTCAACAAAAATGGCAAAACCTGCTTATTTTCCTACTTTTATCAGATCCGCAGATAGGCTCTCCATGGAACAGCACTATAGGGGTATGGCACGCCAAAACAACTAGACACAGAGAACGAATGGAATAGGAATAGGAGAGGAGAAGAATGGAATGGAATGGGAATAGGAAAAGAAGACAGTGTAGAAATAGAATAATAGAATAGAATAGAATAGAATAGAATAGAAGAGAAGAGAAGAGAAGAGAAGAGAAGAGAAGAGAAGAGAAGAGAAGAGAAGAGAAGAGAAGAGAAGAGAAGAGAAGAGGGAATTAGAGAAGAGAGGAGAGGAGGGGAGGGGAGGGGAGAGGAGGAGAGGAGAATAATGGAATGGAATAGAAATAGAAATAGGAATAGGAATAGGAATAGGAATAGAAGAGAAGAGAAGAGAAGAGAAGAGAAGAGAAGAGAAGAGAAGAGAAGAGAAGAGAAGAGAAGAGAAGAGAAGAGGGAATGAGAGAAGAGAGGAGAGGAGGGGAGGGGAGGGGAGGGGAGGGGAGGAGAATAATGGAATGGAATAGGAATAGGAAGAGAAGAGAAGAGAAGAGAAGAGAAGAGAAGAGAAGAGAAGAGAAGAGAAGAGAAGAGAAGAGGAAATGAGAGAAGAGAGGAGAGGAGAGGAGAATAATGGAATGGAATAAGAATAGGAATAGGAATAGGAATAGGAATAGGAATAGGAATAGGAATAGGAATAGGAATAGGAATAGGAAGAGAAGAGAAGAGAAGAGAAGAGAAGAGAAGAGAAGAGAAGAGAAGAGAAGAGAAGAGAAGAGAAGAGAAGAGAGAATAGAGAATTAGAATGGAATTAGAAATAGAATTAGAATTAGAATAGAACAGAATAGAATAGAGACTTAGAATGGAATGGAATGGAATGGAATAGAATTAGAATTAGAATTAGAATAGAATAGAATAGAATAGAATAGAGAATTAGAATGGAATGGAATGGAATAGAATGGAATGGAATGGAATAGAATTAGAATTAGAATTAGAATTAGAATTTTAGAATTAGAATTAGAATTAGAATTAGAATTAGAATTAGAATTAGAATAGAATAGAATGGAACAGAATAGAATAGAATAGAATAGAATAGAATAGAATAGAATAGAATAGAATAGAATAGAATTCTTTATTGGCCAAGTGTGACATACAAGGAATTTGTCTTTGGTGCATTTGCTCTCAGTGTACATAAAGAAAAAATAAAATACATTCATCAAGAATCATAAGATACAACACTTAGCGATAGTCATAGGTTGCCCTAACTAGATACCATGTTTTCCTGAAAACAAGTCCTAACCGAAAAATAAGTTCCTAATGCATCTTTTGGAGGAAAAAATAATAATATAAGACCCAGTCTTATTTCCAGGGAAACACGGCAACATCATCAGCACTGATGATGTCACCTAGTTAGGGTAACGAAACATCTGCAAGAAAACAAGCAAGCCAGTGGTGGATTGCTCCCGGTTCGGCCCGGTTCTTAGAACTGGTAGCAGCGGGAGGCTCCGCCCACCCACCCAGGACGCCCTTGCGTGTGTGCAGAAGCTTCGCACAAGCACGCAAGCACGCAGGCATGCGCACAAACCAGTAGTAAAGGGTTTTAGAACCCACTACTGAAGCAAGCTCAGAGAGCACCAAGGACCACCCTCATTCTATTCAATTTCTAGTTTGGCTTGGGCATCATTATCTCGGTTGTCTCGTGTGTGCAAAAGCAGTCTTGCTTTCGCTCCCTGTGAAGCTTCTGAAAGTTCATTTGCACGGGTATCTGACTCCATTTACACTCTGATGTGAGATGCTGAGGAACAAGGCTGCTGCCCCGTGATGGCATCTGGCGTTCTTTGGCATCCTCCTTCTCCGACGCTTGTGGCCTTTTTTAATCGTTCCTTGGTTCTTCTGGCAGCAAGTCTGGTTTCTTTTAATCTTTAAGCTGGCTGTGACATGCTGAGGATGCAATTGCTTCAGAAACTGCTGACATGGTAAGACTCTGCAAATTACTGACAGGCAAACTGAGGGCCATTAAGCGTAATTACACTCTGCAGAGATTCGCACCATTCAAAGTAAGCTTTGCAGTTTCTAATAAGGGGAAGTGCCATCATTTCAGCAAGGCTCATTAGGTTCCACCCCGAGGAACAGTATTCTTTCTTTTCAAATGTGCGTGAAAAAGAAGAAAACCTGACAACGTGACCAACTCTGGGTTGGCCCAAGTTCTTTTTTTTTTTTTGCCTCCCTTTGCAGGGCTGATAATGTAATTCGAGAAGAGCTGGTTGGGTTAATGGGACTTCTATAGAACTCGGAATAAAAGAGTTGGAAAGGATTTGAGAAGACTTCGAGTACAACCCCCTTGCTCAAGCAGGAGATCTATAGCATTTCAGATAAATGTCTACCCAATGTCTTCTTAAAAACCTCCAGTGCTGGAGAACCCACAATTTCTGGAGGTTCCTTCTCCTTCTCCTTTTCCCACTCTGTCATGGTGTGAATAATTATCAGTTGTATGAATATGCAGGATGCTGCATCCCTATCTGATATAATGGTTCATTCCATTACAAGCAGAACACGTGATATGATGTTCTTGTACGCATGTGTGCATTCCTAATTCTCCATTCTTCTTCTGGTTCCAGCTCTTGACCCAGAAGGTCGCATTTTATTAGCAGAGATGTAATCAATCAGGATTTATTGTTTTGTACCAAAATAAATCTTTTCTATTAGACTTTTAATCTCGGCTTTATTTTCTAACTGTCTGGATTCCGAGGTAAAGATCCACATCGGCCTCTATGGAGATTTATTATGTCCCTAACACACTCCTTCTCCTCCTTCTCCTACACAAATCAGATTTTTTTAATGGTCAATCAACCCAATTTCTTTTTAAAACTTCCAGTACTGAAGCACCCACAAATTCTGAAGGTTTCTTCTCCTTCTTCTCCTCCTTCTCTTGCTCCCTCTACCTCTCACACTCTCTCTCCTTCTCCTCCTTCTCCTTCTCCTACACAAATCAGATTCTTTAAATGTTCAATCAACCCAATTTCTTTTTAAAATCTCCAGTGATGGAGCACCCACAAATTCTGAAGGTTTCTTTTCCTTCTTCTTCTCCTTCTCTTGCTCCCTCTCCCTCTCCCACTCTCACCTTCTCCTCCTCTTCCTACACAAATCAGATTTTTTAAAAATATTTTTATTGAGTTTTTAAAACATTAAATACAAAACATACATATACATTTACGTTTTTCATTCCTGTGACATCGGTTTGAAGTCAGTCTACATACATATTATTCTATATAATTCTATATATAATATTTACACTTACATTCATTCAGAAATTTTCTTATTCTTTCTTATTTCTAACCAATTGTGAAATTTATCCCATACTGCGTAAAATTCTTTCTCTTCTCGATTTTGCAATTCTAACGTTAATTTTGACATTTCTGCACAATCCATTATTTTTTTTAGTATCATATTCTCCATTGGGGTTTTTTCATCTTTCCATGTTTGGGCGTAAGTTATTCTGGCAGCGGTTAGGACATGTACGATCAAATATTGGTTCTCTTTCGTCTGTTGCCCTTTGCTAATACCCAATAAAAATGTTTCAGGTTTAAATTCCATTACAGTATCTATTATCTCTTGTAACCATGTCCTAATCATGCTCCAGTATTCTCTTGCTATCGGACACGACCACCACATGTGGTAATATGTGCCATGTACTTGTTTACATTTCCAGCATCTTGGGTTCATATTAGCATATATTTTGCCGATTCTAGCTGGGGCTAGAAAAAAAATCAGATTTTTTAATGGTTAATCAACCCAATCTCTTTTTAAAATCTCCATTGATGGAGCACCCACAAATTCTGAAGGTCTCTTCTCCTTCCTTCTCTTGCTCCCGCTCCCACTCTCATTTCCACTCCCTCTCCCTTTCCTTCCCCTTCTCCAAAAAGCAGATCTTTTAATGGTCAGTCAACAGAGATTCCTAACAAAATGCTGAAAGTGCCCTGCCTCTCCTTGTTAGTCATGAAAATGGTAGACTCAGGTGATACCCCAAAGGGGAAGTTAAGTAGTGTGATGACATGATGCAGCTGAAGGATTCAAGGACCTCTGAATGGCCTTGAAAAGAAAAAAAGAAAAAAAGAAAAAAAGAAAAAAAGAAAAAAAGAAAAAAAGAAAAAAAGAAAAAAAGAAAAAAAGAAAAAAAGAAAAAAAGAAAAAAAGAAAAAAAGAAAAAAAGAAAAAAAGAAAAAAAGAAAAAAGAAAGAAAAAAAGAAAAAAAGAAAAAAGAAAAAAGAAAAAAAAGAAAAAAGAAAAAAAGAAAAAAGAAAAAAGAAAAAAGAAAAAAGAAAAAAAGAAAAAAAGAAAAAAAAGAAAAAAAAGGAAAAAAGGAAAAAAAGAGAACTTGTTCTTAAGAGCAAGGCCTCTCAGCAAATTGGCAACTCAAGTGTGAAATCCACATCAGAAGAGTTGAACTTTCTAAAGATTAATTTGGGTGATCAAAGTCAGTGGCAAGCTCAAATTAAATGAAATTAACATTTAGAACATAAGCTTCAAATCTGGAAAGGTTTTGTCTGATTTGCATACGCCTAAATGATGGTTATCTTTTATCATACAACCAGGTGCCTTTAGGGTAAAATATTTGGGGGGATAAGTTCATGGCCACCCAGTAGAACAAGGGTGAGCAACTATGGCCCCTTTATGACCTGGGAACTTCAACTCCCAGAATTCCTGGGTCAGTGTTTCCCACCCCTGCAGTAGAAGAACAAGAGAGACTCTAATTAAGTACCACTAAAGTATTTTCTTGTAAATTATTTAAGCATACATCATTATTTTTGAGTGGTATTACATCCAGGTTTAAAACTATTTAAATTGCACCATGCCAGGCAACACAGCAGTTTGGATTTACACTAGCTGGAGATTTATGCGACCTTCTTTTGAAAAGGCGGTTTTTTTCGTGCCCCAGATCTAGATGGGTTTCAAAGCTGATGTGATAGAAATGCCCCAGAGGTGGGTTCCTGCCTCTGATTGCCGGTGCGGTTAATCGCTGAGTTCGGCGCAGAGCCGAAGACGCTGCTCCCGTTCACGGAGCGGGAGCTTTCCCTGGGCGCTTTCCCCACCCGCATGGATGCCGCCAATTGCGTTCTTTTGCCCTCTGCGCATGCCCAAAGCGTTCCGCATGCGCAGAGGGCAAAAGAACGCAATTGGCGGCATCCATGCGGGCGGGGAAAGCGCCCGGGGAAAGCTCCCGCTCCGCGAATGGGAGCAGCGTCTTCGGCTCTGCGCCAAACTCAGCGATTAACCGCACCAGCAATCAGAGGCAGGAACCCACCTCTGAAATGCCCCCTCCCCCAGGGGTGAAATGCTACCGGTTCGGGCGTACCGGTAGTGGCGGGTGGCAGTGATTTGGAGAACTAGTAGCGGTGGCAACATGAGGCTCCGCCCACCTACCCAGATGGCACCATTTTCTTTTTTTAACCCTCTGCGCATGCGCAGAGGGTGAAAAAGCATGCGCGCAAATGGAACGGGGGTAAAAAAGCACGCAAAGTGTGCACTTCCGAGCCGGTAGGAAAGATAAGTAGATTTTACCGCTGCCCAACCCCTCCTGGTGTGTAAAACACCCCAAAGAGCACCTCTCAATTAATTCTGCATCACAAGAATTACTATGCTTCTGGACCAGAGGAGCCCAGCTAAATCTATCCCTATGAGCCAGATGTATGAAGTAATTTGCAACTCACTCAATTCAGTATCCCAATAGTCGCATGCATTCCTTCTTAATTCTGCTCTGACTTTGAACATGGGAAAAACATTCTCTAGTCTCATCGCTGGTTCTTATTTGCTTTGAAGGAAGACCCCCCCCTCGTAGAAGAATGAAATATTTCAAGAAATATTAAAAAGGCAGAAGGTTATATTTCCCTAAAGGAGATTAATACATATATCTATCCCCTGCTTAGGCAGGAAACCCTACACCACTTCGGATAAATGGTTATCCAACATCTTCTTAAAAACTTCCAGTGTTGGAGCATTCACAACTTCTGGAGGCAAGCTGTTCCACAGATTAATTGTTCTAACTGTCAGGAAATTTCTCCTTAGTTCTAAGTTACTTCTCTCCTTGTTTAGTTTCCACCCATTGCTTCTTGTTCTACCCTCAGGTTCTTTGGATAGGATAGAATAGAATAGAATAGAATAGAATAGAATAGAATAGAATAGAATAGAATAGAATAGAATAGAATAGAATAGAATAGAATAGAATAGAATAGAATAATAGAGTAGAGTAGAGTAGAGTAGAGTAGAATAGAGTAGAGTAGAACAATAGAGTAGAATAGAATAGAATAGAATAATAGAGTAGAGTAGAGTAGAGTAGAGTAGAGTAGAGTAGAGTAGAGTAGAGTAGAGTAGAGTAGAGTAGAGTAGAGTAGAATAGAATAGAATAGAATAGAATAGAATAGAATAGAATAGAATAGAATAGAATAGAATAGAATAGAATAGAATAGAATAGAATAACAGAGTTGGAAGGGACCTTGGAGGTCTTCTAGTCCAACCCGCTGCTTAGGCAGGAAACCCTACACCACTTCAGACAAATGGTTATCCAACATCTTCTTAAAGACTTCCAGTGTTGGAGCATTCACAACTTCTGGAGGCAAGTCATTCCACGGATTAATTGTTCTAACTGTCAGGAAATTTCTCCTTAGTTCTAGGTTGAATCTCTCCTTCATAAGTTTCCACCCATTGCTTCTTGTCCTACCCTCAGGTACTTTGGAGAATAGCTTCACTCCGTCTTGTTTGCGGCAGCCCCTGAGATATCAGAACACTGCTATCATGTCTTCCAATATCTCAGGGGCTGACACAAAGAAACATGTTTTAAAGACAGAAAGCAGCTCCCTGTCCCCAGCAGATATTTGGTGCCCATTAAGAAAGACTGGGCCAGTTTACGGTATCTACAAGACAAAAGACCTCCAGCTCAAGGGTGATGGGATTAAGAACAGGACCCTCCAGGACATAATAGGATTAACCCATCTAGCAGCAGAGCTCACCACATGGCACAATCATCTGGGGACATTGCATCACCCAGCAAACTTCAACCAAACTAGCTCAGACAAACATGATCCCTACATGGCCCCATGGGAGTCTGACAACAGCCAATAGAATACATGTTCTTGCACAGGAACAGGAAGCTCAAGTGCAAAGCCCAAGAGAAGGTAGAAATAGCCCCCACTCTCAACTCCATGTGGTCAGCTGCCCAGAACCACCCATGTGCTTCTGCTCCACCATTAAACCATCTTTCCAACCAGCCTCCACATTTCCAGTGTCTTTTTCTCAGCTTGGAACTGAGCCAGATGGATTTTCCTTCCCAACAGCTTGTTTGTTTATATCCCACCTTTTATAGTTTTAGAAATAATTCGAGGCGACAAACATTTCCAACAGAACGTTTCCTCCTATTTCCCCTACAAGAAGAACCCTGGGTTGGGCTGAGAAAAGTGATTGGCCCAAGTTCACCCGGCTGGCTTTCATAGCTTAGGTCAGTGATGGCGAACCTTTTTTTGCTCAGGAACCAAAAGGGTGCACGCATATGTGATAGTGCATGCGCGTGTGCCCACACACATAATGCAGTGCCCTCCCCCCTGCGCATATGTGCACAACCCCCCCATGCTGCCCCTCCAGACTTCCGATAGGTCCATTGGACCATTTTTCGCCCTCCCCAGGCTTCAGGAAAGACTCCGGAGCCTGTGGATGGCGAAAAATGGACCCAACGGGCCTAATGGAAGTTCGGAAATGAACTTCCGCTTGGGCTGTTGGGCCATTTTTCACCCTCCCCAGGCTTCAGGAAAGCCAGCTGACATAGGGCAATGCTTCACATGCCCTCAGATATGGCTCCATGTGCCACCTATGGCACGTGTGCCATAGGTTCGCCATCATGGGCTTAGGTAAAACTAGAACTCACGGTCTCCCAGTTTCCTAGCCTGGTGCCTTAACCACTACGCCAAACTCTCTCATTCCAACATCCATACTGTTGCACAGCTATTTCTTTACACCAAATCAGGGACCCGCCAATTACGCAATTTGCGCGCGACTGCTCCGGTACCGTCTTCACCGGACAGTCACGTGCATCGTCATCTTTTAAAAAGAATTTTCGGCTTTTTGGCTTCTGCACATGCGCGGAAGCAAAATCTCGCCGAAATTGCATGCATGCGTGTCCCCTCACAAGATTTCCGCGAGATTTTGCTTCTGCACATGCGCAGAAGCAAAATCTCACCAAAATCGCGTAAGAGGGCACACGCATGTAGCGAGCGCGCGTGTGTACAAAACATGGAGATGCGTGCGCAGCGCACTGGTATCGGTAAGCAAGCAACCCGCCCCTGCACCAAATGTTACTCATTCTTCTAACTAAGAGGAGGAAAAAATGTAAATATATGAAGATAGTAATTTATCTTCATATATATAATATATCTAAAAAAACATTGCAGAGAGAAAATAAATTCTTAAATGTTATTTGAGCAGGCAGCATCAGCTGAAATCTGTATTTCCAAATCTCCACAGAGACTTTTACCAAAATGTGTCATCTCGAGACAAATTTCAGTGTTTGTGTTATGAGTGTGCTTGTTATAAGGATGGGATCTTTGATTTTCCAGCAACTGCACTGAAACAAAATAATCTGTTAGCAATTAAATGCTGAATGGATTCATTTTTCATCTCCCTTTTTTTTCCTCTTCTTCTTCTTCTGCAGTTAACAAAGATGTAGGCATTACCCGTTCGTTGTAACAGAATGGGAAAAAAAGGAAGTTTGTTGCCGAGTCTTTTAAATCTCAGAAGCAAAAGGGCAGAAATAATGTTCTTGTGACATTGCAAATCGTTACCAATTATTTCTATATTGTTAACTCAAGACTATCTTTTTCCCCTTAACCCCTGAACTACCTTTCCTCCTTTCCTTTCTTTTCCTTTCCTTTCCTTCATCTATCTTCCTTTCCTTTCCCTTCCCTTCTTCTATCTTCCTTTCCTTTCCTTTCCTTTCCCTTCCCTTCTTCTATCTTCCTTTCCTTTCCTTTCCTTTCCTTTCCTTCCCTTCTTCTATCTTCCTTTCCTTTCCTTTCCTTCCCTTCTTCTATCTTCCTTTCCTTTCCTTTCCTTTCCTTTCCTTTCCTTTCCTTTCCTTTCCTTTCCTTTCCTTCCCCTTCCCTTCTTCTATCCTCCTTTCCTTTCCCTTCCCTTCCCTTCTTCTATCCTCCTTTCCTTTCCCTTCCCTTCCCTTCTTCTATCCTCCTTTCCTTTCCCTTTCCTTCCCTTCTTCTATCTTCCTTTCCTTTCCTTCCCTTCTTCTATCTTCCTTTCCTTTCCTTTCCTTTCCTTTCCTTCCCTCCTTCCCTTTCCTTTCCTTCCCCTTCCCTTCTTCTATCCTCCTTTCCTTTCCCTTCCCTTCCCTTCTTCTATCCTCCTTTCCTTTCCCTTCCCTTCCCTTCTTCTATCTTCCTTTTCTTTCCTTTCCTTTCCTTCCCTTCTTCTATCTTCCTTTCCTTTCCTTTCCTTTCCTTTCCTTTCCTTTCCTTTCCTTTCCTTTCCTTTTCTTTTTTCAATCTTCCTTTCCTTTCCTTTCCCTTCCCTTCCCTTCTCTTCCCTTCCTTGACTCATATTTATGATGTTTGCAGTGTTCCAGGGCCATGCGATCACATTTTGTGACCTTCTAACAAGCAAAATCAACGAGGAAGCCAGATTCACTTAACAACCATGTTATCGACTTAACAACTACAGTGATTCACTTAACAACTGTGGCAAGAAAAGTCATGGAATGGGCCGAAACTCACTTAGCAAATGTTCCACTTAGCAACAGAAGTTTCGGCCTCAATTATAATCATAAGTCAAGGAATACCTTTACCATTAATACTGCAATGTGAATGGAAATAATGAGGACAATTATCTTCATGTACATTCAACAATGATACCACTATTTTTTTAAAAAAAATGGTGGTTGAAAAATGGGAGACACCATTCCAACCGAATATATGTTCCTAATTCAAGAGAAACAATCTTCCCATACCTCAAGATATATGGCCTTCCCTATTTTCACCTCTCTCAAAGACTAGTTTTAGAGAAAGTTTATAAATAGCAGGAGCTCCGGGCCTAAGCTGAAAATATATTCAATATGCTTTCTGTCAGGCAATTGCGAGCACAAATTTGAATTAAGAATTTATATTAAATATCTAAAGCAATGCACAAACATTTCAATTTGTTGCCAGGGTAAATAATAGTTTGAGAATAATAATTGAGAATAATAGTTGTTTAAAGATGAACTTCTAGCCTTTAATAAACTGTAATCCTCAAGCCATAATTATTGTTTTCCCACACAAAACGGCATAATTGTAAAGCAATCTATTTCCTACGAATACAAAGTTCAACTTCATTTTCTTATGAAAATAGAAAAAGTATGAATTCATCATTTGATGCACAAATATTCTCTCCGTCCTGCTTTTTATTCATCACCTTTATAAATTTTATTGTTTAATTCAGTTACGAGCAAGTCTTTTCTTTTTTTAAAAAAAAGTAATGCTTCTTAAAATTATTTTTTGTTATTTAAGGTACTGCCATATTGTTAATTCTGATGCTGTCAAAATTGCCTGTACCGCGGACTTCCGGTTTGGAGCGCTTCATCGCGGACGTCCCTCGTTGGACGCCTTTCCAATCTTTGTTAAAAGCCGCCAGAACAGCTGTCTGGCGGCTTTGAAATCTCTTCCCCGGGCAAAGGGGAGAGATGAGAGCCTGACAGGTGGGGTAGAGCCCCCCCAGCGCCCTAGGAGCCATCTGGTAGGGCGCGAAGGGAGAGCTCCCCATGCAGCCTGTCTCCAGCTCCGAAGATCAGGAAACCTCTGCTTTTGCAGAGCTAGATGTCGTGACCAGCCGCTGCTTCAAGAATGGGATTTATAATTATATTTAAACTACAGAAGCAGACAGAGAGAAACAGGCGTGAGATGGGCAAGTACTGAAACCTCTTTTTTCCTTTTTTTTTCAACTCCTGGGCAAGCTTTCACTTCGGCAAGGGAACAAAGGAAACAGAGTAACAATATGGCGATTGAGAAGTGAAAGTGACTTTCGTTTTCCCAGAGGCTTTTTTTTTTCCTCTCTCTCTCTTATGGAAACTTTTAACTTGGAAAAATGGTTTTTTCTCTCTCTGTCTCCTAACTCTGGATTAAAGTTATAATAGAAATATTTCCAATAATAAAAGACTATCTGATTTTTAAACTGGAAAGAACTTTAATCAGGCATCTGGCTTTCTTTCTTTTTTGTACTCTTTTGAAACACCAATGGCTTCAAAGTCTGGAAAGATTGTTTTGACTAAAAGAAATGACTATTCATCTGGATATATTTCTAAAATGCAACTTAACACTGAGCTAACACCTCCACAGCTTTTGACACCTGAAAATTTATTAAATAATTTAAAGATTATGAAACATGAACTTACTTTGGAATTTAACCAGAAAATAAGTGAGATAGACAAAAAAATGCAGGCTGCTTTGAAGAATATGAATCAACAACTAAGATTTGATGTGTTAGAGGTTTGCAAAGGCTTAGCAACAAATATTGAAGTTTTGGCAGAACGTATTGAAACAAATAAACAAGCTTTGGCAACTTCGGTGAATTACATAGATAAAATTCAAAATGACATTGCAAATTTTGAAAAAGAGGTCTTAATGACTCAGTTCAGATCCATGGAAGTTGCTATAAGGATTAGAGGTTTGAAAGAAGGATTATATGAAAATTTAAAAGGCAGGATGGTTGACATATTGGATCAGGTGTCTGGAATTTCTAAAGCGGAATTGGCTACACAAATCGACAAAATATACAGAATCAATTCGTGGTACGCTAAACAAAAGCATTTACCAAGGGATATTGTCATATATTTTACCACAAGAGCTCTACGGAACAGAATTATACAAGCAACGTTTAACAATAATCTTATGGTGAATGGTCAGGAACTAAAGATTTGGAAAGAAATCCCCTCTAAAATGCTTAAAGCCAGAAAAAGCTATACTTTTTTGATTGATGAATTTAAGAGATTAAATTTACAATATAAATGGGAAGCGCCAGTTGGAGTAGCAGTGAAATTTTCTGGAAAAAGATACCGGCTCAACACGATAAAAAAAGCTACTGAATTTTATGTCAATGTTCTAAAGGCTGATATATCCAAGATTCCAGAGGAAGGATGTATGAAAATAAAAGAGGAGGAGGAGGGGAAGCCACCTTTGATGGATCAAAAGGAAATAGATTAAAAAATCCAAAAGGAGTGCAGAAAAAAACAAAAATGTTTGTACTTTATATTTAAAATTGCCTGTACCAATTCTTATTGGATAGAACTTTTTTTAAGAGCGTGCGTGATAGATACTGTAAGTTATTTTTTTCTGGAATTAGAGTTACATTTTTCCCCAGTTTGAAATAGAAATGCAGATGCCTGTTTGCATACACACAGAGATTAAAAAAAGAGTTTCCCAGAGGTTGAATACATCACTGGAAAAAAATGCATAAAAATAAGGATACCCTTGAATAGACTATGACTTCTGATAACTTCTGGAGGCTGCTAATTCCTGAGACCAAATAAAAACTCCCCTTTACAACCCTGGAATCCCTTAACTTGGAGTAGAGTTGGGGTGACTTGATAGAGCTGAAAGTTTACTGGCCAGATGCCCTTCCTGACGCCTATGCGAAGTTCACAGCATATATTTTCTCTTTGTGCCCCGATAGGGAAACGTCTGTCGCTACCAAGGACTGAACTTTCAACCTTCTGATTGGGAGGCGAGCACCTTCAACACTAGGCCACCATGCTGTTCTGACCAAGGCTTCCTGAGACAGTAACAATCACACACTTTTTATTTCAATGGCTGTGAATTATGTTCATTCACAGCCCGTAATGAATCCCAAGCAGTTTGTAAATAGTCCAACAGAAGTCTGCCACAGTCTTTCAGGTTAAGGCTGATAAGCACCCTTTATCTTCCTTGACACGCTGCCAAAGACTTAATTGCCAATTATCTTGACAAGGCCAAACGGAGCTCAAAATCAACATGGAGCTTCCGAGTTTAAACCGACCAGAACAAACAAAGTTGCTTCCTGCAAATGCTCATATCCCTTTGCTCCTCCTTTATGTCTTATGGGAGGGGCCAATCATCTCCCAGCCTTACTCCCGAGTCACCCTTTTTAACTGTTCTTGCCTTCTGGCAGCTCTGCGCAAGCGCGCACTGGGAACAGGCTCCCCTGTTCCTCTGCCTCGCTGATGTCATCCTCTGGAGGCTCCGGAGTCAGCACAGAACTTCCAGATGGCCCTGGCCCCATCTCTGCCTCCGAAGCAGAGCCTTCCCCAGACTTCAGGACTGGCCCATGTTCCTCCCCAGCCTCCTCACTGTCAGACTCTGCATCCAGCTCCGCAGGCCGCAGGCAGACCACAACACATGCCACTTTTTATAGGTGCAACACTAAAAAAAAGTTTCCCTTTCCCTGCAATCTCTTAATTTGGGGTAGAGCCAAGGTGACTGGATGGAGCTGAAAGTTTACTGGCCGAATGCCCTTCCTGACACCTATTTGAGGTTCACAGCAGATATTTTCTCTTTGCACCCTGATAGCGAAACATCTGTTGCTACCAAGGATTGAACTCTCAACCTTCCGAATGGGAGGTGAGCGTCTTCACCACTAGGCCACCACACCTCAACTCCTGAGACCAAATACTGAACCAAATCTAGTGCCTGGTCATCTTTCCACACGCTTCTTTTGCAACCACACAGAAATGATCACTGATGTCACTTCAAGTTCTTCTTCCACAATGTTTTCAAAATGTAGCTACTGGTCCTGCCGTCTTGAATCATCTCCCATTCAAGTCTTAACTTTGGAGCCCTGAAAAAGTTAATCAGATGCTGTCGCCTGCTGAAACCAGGAACTTGCTTACTCAACTGTAAAAAACAAAAAAAAAAAAGCAAAAATACATCTAAGATGCAAAACCAATTATGAATCAGCTCTGACTGAATCACACTTATCCCTATTGTCTTGCATAACAAAGCACTAATTGCATACCTCAAACAATCAAGCCGCCCTACTAAACAATCCAATTTGCATCTCACAACCCAGCTGTAAGCTGATTTTCTTAATAGTGAAGTCAGGAGGAAAAAGGAAGGGTGACAGGTAGCTGATTTGGGATAGTTCCCGTGCGCTTCAAATGTACCTTCACCTCTAAGCTTAGAAGCAAGCCTTTCATGTTAATGAAGCGAGATCTGATCCATGAAATGTGTTATAGGACAGGACAACCATATGCATTTCTGTTTCAGGAGACCATGTAATGAGTCCCATGGAAGTTATTTGCAGATCAATGGGTTAATTCAAGAAAGTATATCCAGCCCTAAAAAGGTAAAGGTTCCCCTCCCCAACTCTAGGGGGCGGTGCTCATCTCCATTTCAAAGCCGAAGAGCCAGCGCTGTCTGAAGACATCTCCATGGTCATGTGGCCGGCATGACTAAACGCCGAAGGCGCATGGAACGCTTTTACCTTCCCACCAAAGGTGGTCCCTATTTTTCTATTTGCATTTTTATGTGCTTTCGAATGGCTAGATTGGCAGAAGCTGGGACAAGTAACAGGAGCTCACCCCGTTACGTGGTACGAGGGATTCGAACCGCTGAACTGCTGACCTTTCGATCGACAAGCTCAGCGTCTTAGCCACTGAGCCACCACGTCCCATTGAGCCACCACGTCCCATCCAACCCTACAGGTTGGCTATCATAGACACAAATTGTTGGGCTGTCTTGTTGCCAAAAAAAAAAGTCCCTAAAAGTTGGTCTGGTATTGGATTCAAGTTCTATAGTTTTGTGTGCCTTTTCCCCAAGTCAAGGGTGCTGTTCACCTTGCTGTTTCATGAATGAAAAGGCAGCAAACAGGTGGAGAAAGAAATATGCAGCCAAAGTGATGATGTCAACAGTTTGCTACATCTGTCATGGCTTGTGTTTCATATGCAAATGAGGAAGTGTGGCCAATCAAAAGCCAATAAGACTTGGAGACAAATCTTTAATTGGCGGAATAGAATAGAATAGAATAGAATAGAATAGAATAGAATAGAATAGAATAGAATAGAATAGAATAGAATAACAGAGTTGGAAGGGACTTTGGAGGTCTTCTAGTCCAACCCCCTGCTTAGGCAGGAAACCCTGCACCACTTCAGACAAATGGTTATCCAATCTCTTCTTAAAAACTTCCAGTGTTGGAGCATTCACAACTTCTGGAGGCAAGCTGTTCCACGGATTAATTGTTCTAACTGTCAGGAAATTTCTCCTTAGTTCTAAGTTGCTTCTCTCCTTGATTAGTTTTCACCCATTGCTTCTTGTCCTGCCCTCAGGTGCTTTGGAGTATAGTTTGACTCCCTCTTCTTTGTGGCAACCCCTGAGATATTGGAAGACTGCTATCATGTCACCCCTGATCCTTCTTTTCATTAAACTAGACATACTCAGTTCCTGCAACCGTTCTTCATATGTTTTAGCCTCCAGTCCCGTAATCATCTTTGTTGCTCTTCTCTGCACTCTTTCTAGACTCTCAACATCCTTTTTGCATCGTGGCGACCAAAACTGAATGCAGTATTCCAAGTGTGGCCTTACCAAGGCATTATAAAGTGGTATTAACACTTCACGTGATCTTGATTCTATCCCTCTGTTAAATGCAGCCTAGAACTGTGTTGGCTTTTTTGGCACTGCTGCACACTGCCAAAAAAGCCAACACAGTTCTAGGCTGCATTAACAGAGGGCTAGGATCATGAGTTTGGGGATCATGAATTATTTGGGACCTTCTGTACAATTTTGCTGCACTTCCCCTATGGAATGGCGTCCTTCGTTACTTACAGCATATGCATTCCCTCCCGGCATTCTTTTGTAACAAAGCCAAAATTGCAAATTCCTAGAAACTAAAGTTGAATTCTAGTGAGAATGCCATACATTTATAACTGTGTCAGCATTGTGCCATAAAGTTCCCTTGAAAAGATTAATAATCTGTTACCTGAGATGCTGATTAATCATTGATTAATGGTTTGCTTACCATTTTAATTAAAACATCGTTTTCTCCCATTGCTATAATTAATTCTGTTTCCCCACACAGAAAATCTTATTTGGGGGCTGAGAATTAATGCCTCAGCATGCTACTTGGTTGACTGGACAGAAGGGGCCCAGGGGACAGCAAAACTAAAATGTGTTAGTCAACGGAAGATCTCCGAGAATTGGAAAAGATGCTAAAGAGTAGGAAGAATTCCAAAGAACTTGGCAACCGGAGCTTCAAAGTATGGGCGAGGACAAACATAGCACCCAGCAATTGTTTGAAGTGGTCACAACACGTCTCAACTCTTGCAGCTGCCCTCTCCACCTGCTTAGGAGAACTGGCTGCTTTAAAAAGTAGCAGGGAAGTGTTATGTTAGCATCTCTCTTGTTCTTTGTTTAACCTTTTCTAACCATTTCTGAAAGAGTGTTCCACACCACAAGAGGTAGAACTTTCCTCACAACAATGTGTACAATCTATAATGCAGTTTACCATTTTCTAACCGTTTCTGGAAGAGTGTTCCATGCCACAAGAGGTAGAACTTTCCACACAACAAAAAGTGCAATCTATAATGCAGTTTACTCTTTTCTAACCATTTCTGAAAGTGTTCCATGCCACAAGAGGTAGAACTTTCCACACAACAATATGCGCAATTTATAATACAATTTACCATTTTCTAACCATTTCTGGAAGAGTGTTCCACGCCACAAGAGGTAGAACTTTCCACACAACAATATGTACAATCTATAATGCAGTTTACCATTTTCTAACCATTTCTGGAAGAGTGTTCCACGCCACAAGAGGTAGAACTTTCCTCACGACAATATGTACAATCTATAATGCAGTTTACCATTTTCTAACCATTTCTGGAAGAGTGTTCCACGCCACAAGAGGTAGAACTTTCCACACAACGATATGCACAATCTATAATGCAGTTTACCATTTTCTAACCATTTCTGAGTATTCCATGTCACAAGAGGTAGAACTTTACACACAACAAAAAGTGCAATCTATAATGCAGTTTACTCTTTTCTAACCATTTCTGAAAGTGTTCCATGCCACAAGAGGTAGAACTTTCCACACAACAATATGCGCAATTTATAATACAATTTACCATTTTCTAACCATTTCTGGAAGAGTGTTCCACGCCACAAGAGGTAGAACTTTCCACACAACAATATGTACAATCTATAATGCAGTTTACCATTTTCTAACCATTTCTGGAAGAGTGTTCCATGTCACAAGAGGTAGAATTTTCCACACAACAAAAAGTGCAATCTATAATGCAGTTTACCATTTTCTAACCATTTCTGAAACAGTGTTCCATGTCACAAGAGGTAAAACTTTCCACACAACAATATGTACAATCTATAATGCAGTTTACCATTTTCTAACCATTTCTGGAAGAGTGTTCCACGCCACAAGAGGTAGAACTTTCCACACAACGATATGCACAATCTATAATGCAGTTTACCATTTTCTAACCATTTCTGGAAGAGTGTTCCACGCCACAAGAGGTAAAACTTTCCACACAACAATATGTACAATCTATAATGCAGTTTACCATTTTCTAACCATTTCTGGAAGAGTGTTCCACGCCACAAGAGGTAGAACTTTCCACACAACAATATGCGCAATTTATAATACAATTTACCATTTTCTAACCATTTCTGAAAGAGTGTTCCATGTAACAAGAGGTAGAATTTTCCACACAACAATATGTACAATCTATAATGCAGTTTACCATTTTCTAACCATTTCTGAAAGAGTGTTCTATGTCACAAGAGGTAGAAGTTTCCACACAACAATATGTACAATCTGTAATGAATTTTTACGATCGAAGATACAGTAAGTAGTTTACTTTGCTTTCAAGGAAGATCCGTGACATGGATGTTGGCTTAGAGAGAGAAAAAACAGGATGAAACTCATTGTTGCCCAATCCAACATGTCTCGGACTTCTTAGACATGTCAACAGATCTCCGTATAACTGGTAGAGTGTCTAGCAAAAAGTATAAAGCTCTGCATACATGACTCTCTGTTCAAACCAAATTTTGAGCAGCTGGGGTTCCAAATTTGTGGCAACTACTGTTGGAAGAAATGTCCATCTGGGTTCAGTTTCCAAGTGGGGAGAAAGACACTGGAAACATAGAGGCTGTTTGGAAAGATGGTTTAATGGTGGACAGGACCACATCAGGGGTGAAATGCTCCCGGTTTGGGCGGGCCGGTCGGTCATCATAGAGCCGATAACGATCGCAGCGCAAGGCTGCCCCCACCCGCTTCCCCCACCGGCCTGGACGCCGCCATTTGGGTTCTTTTACCCTCTGTGCATGCGATCTCTATCGGCTCTATTACAACCATCGGGCCCACCCGAACCGGGAGCATTTCACCCCTGGACCACATGGTTTGAGGTCCTGGGCAATTGAGCACATGGGGGAGATAGATAGATAGATAGATAGATAGATAGATAGATAGATAGAGAGAGAGAGAGAGAGAGAGAGAGAGAGAGAGAGAGAGAGAGAGAGAGAGAGAGAGAGAGAGAGAGAGAGAGAGAGAGAGAGAGAGAGAGAGAGAGAGAGAGAAATTTATACCCTTTCTTGAACCCCGCCTTGGAGCTTCCTGTTCCTGTGTAAGAAATGTATTCTGATTGGTTGTCAGACTCCCAGGGGACCATGCAGGGGTAACTTAGTAGGTTGCCTTGAGTCCCAGACTTGGTTGAATCTTGCTGGGTGATGTAATGAAGGGGCTTTGAGCAATTCCTATTATGGCTTAATGGCTTTGTCCTGGTTTGGATCTTGAGTGAGGGCTAATCCTATCACCCTGGAGCAGAAGGTCTTTTGTAGATATGATGGCCCAGTCTTTTGTCTTGTAGATAGGTTGGCACCAGTCTTTCTGGGGCTATTGACAAAGGTGGGGGCTGCTTTCCAAAAGCATGTTTCTCCTTTTAACATCCAGGGAGGTATAATATTCTGCCTTTTTAAATATTTCCTAGAATATTTCACAATTCTAGGAGAGGGGTGGGTGCTAACTTCCTACATACAATATCCGATAAGAATCCAATTAAAGATCAAACCATATCATTTGGGAGCACACCAATGGGATAAAATTTATCCCACTTAAACAAAGGTTCTTGACTCTAGATAGATGATATCCACTCTTCCACATTGAAGATATTTGGAAATGGCTGCAAGTCTTAAAGTTTGATTAGCAATTGTTTACTTCTACTGAAATGTAGAAGTAATGTAAACCACCTACAACTCAGCGGGACTTATCTTCGGTTAACTATCGGGAGGACTGTAAGCTACATTTGAAAAACAAAGCTAACATCTACATTTGAAAAACAAAGCTAGGAAATGTGCATTTGCTGAAGCCAGAAACATTCACGCAATCAGGTCAAATGTATTGCAAATGTTTCCCGATTTGATCTCTTTAAAAAAAAATTACATGCAATTACATATTACATATCTCCCCATCATTTGTTCCTAAGCAACTGCTTGTAAGTTGTAGTTTAACACATCTGTTCCAGGCAGCATATTTGAAAGTGTGTAATTTTAATGGTGATGACATTCTTAGCACACATAGTACCTTCAGTTTGTAACCTTTCCTTCCTTCAGGATTTTTCCCTCCCTTCACTTATATTTATTCTTAACCAGTTCTGTTCCTTTCAGTATAATTGCATGTTACTAGCAGTGGTGGGTTCCTACCAGTGCGGTCCACTCTATAGCACCTGTAGCAGCCAGCTGGTGATGTCACAGTACCTGTGCGGTCGGTTGCCGGTGCCTGGGTGCCGCCATTTTTAAAAAAACATTTATTTTTATTTATTTTTTAAATTTTCTTCTGTGCATGCCCAGAAGCCGAGCTTCGGGCACTGTGCATGTGCTGCCTTCCTACCCCACAGTGTGTCCAAGCAGGGGAGGATGGCTGAGGGAGCGCGTCAGACGCTGAAAGAACAGGCGGCAGGAGCTATCTCAGTTCCCCTCCCTTCAGCAGTCTGAGAAGCCACGAACGCTGATGATCCCAGGCATTTTCGCACGTTCGAGGCTTCTCGAGCTGCTGAGGGAAGGGGGAAAGGGTGGCAGGAGCCTAGGATCATCGAATGGAGAGAAGCATTCAGGCCGGATGGAGCCTCCTAGATGAACCGCTGCTGCGGTCTTGCTGCTTCCGCTGCGGGGGGCTGCGTTGCAGGTGGGCAATGCCCGCCCGCTTCTCCGGTCACTGCCAAGCTCCCAAGGCCCACGCCCACCCGGTCACATGGCTGGCAAGCCACACCCACAAAATAAGCCACGCCCACAGAGTGGTAGTAAAAAAATTAGGAACCCGCCCCTGGTTACTAGGAAATACAGGTAAATAATCACTGTTGTTGGTTTTTTTAAGCTGTGTGCTGAATAGAGAACTTGATAGGCCAAGATACAAGCAAGAGTTATTGACTTAATTTTCTGCCTGACTTTTTCTGA
>JALIGW010000006.1:5053839-5161339 GCA_023053685.1 Diadophis punctatus similis
AGGGCTAATCATCTTCAAACCAACTTACCCTAACCTAACATTTGCAAGAAGCTTTTTAACATAAATATCCTCAGTGTACGGATACTAATACAGTTTGCATGTATCAAACCTCTTGCTGGGACGTTTCCTGAAATCCACCCAGGTGAATCTGGAACTGACCTCTGATCTAAGCCATTTGCATCCAAGTTTACAAAGACTTACCGTATTTTTCGGATTATAAGATGCACCGAAGTATAAGTATAGCCTTACTTTTGGGGGAGGAAAACAAGGGAAAAAGGCCTCTGCCTCCAAGAAATTTGCCAAACAGCAAACAGCACAGATGATATACACTGTTTGCTGTGTATTTCTGTGCATGTGTGCCTGACCCATAGAAATAGCAAAGAATTGGAGAAATGTACATTATGCCAGAAAGTTTTCTTAAATGTAGTCACACTAACTCCTCCCAATTATTTAAATAGATCTACTCTAAGGTAACTAAACACTAATACTAAACAGGACACTGTTACATTTCAGACTATACTTATATAGAGCTGTTAAAATTAATTAAAATTTCTGAAAGTATACATTATTCTCTATTATTTAAAAGAAGATACAATAGCACTGGGCCTCTTCAGAGCAAGCATTTATTTTAAAAAGCTTCTTTATTTTGTTAAGTTGTCTAGATTTACAGGGATCTCCAACCTTGGCAACTTTAAGACTTGTGGACTTCAACAAAGCTAACAAAGCTGGCTGTTGAATTCTGGGAGTTGAAGTCCACAAGTCTTAAAATTGCCAAAGTTGGAGACCCTTGGCTCTAGAACAATAATAAAGCAGTCTTTAAAAAATAAGTCAAATAATTTGAACATTCTACAGACATTTATAGTTATTCACTTAACCCCTTCCATCCAGCAGAAAATAAAAATCTGCGTGTCTCTTCCAGCTATTTGCCTCTTTGCAGTTTCAGTTTCAGTTTCATTTTCCCACGTGGCAAACCTAATCAGCTGTAGATTGGGAAACTGCTACTGACTTGCTTGGCTTTACAGGCTCTTCCCTCTTTCCTGCAAGCAGGTAAATTGCTGGAAGACAGAGGCCAAAGGGTGGGGGTTGGTGGGTGGGTGGGGCTACATTCGGTGTATAAGACGCACCCAAGTTTTCACCCTCTTTTGGGGGGTAAAAAGGTGCGTCTTATACTCCGAAAAATACGGTAACTACCTCAAGCATCCTTAGATTAGCGTTTGGGAAATTTAAGTGTGTGATCTTCACATTATGCAACGAGTCTTTCCCGATTCTGGGCAGCTATATTCATGCAGCTGGGGGAGAAAATTGTTAAAATATAATATCTCTGCTGCATTGCAGGATGGGATTAACAACATTGTTAATCACCATGGAGGATTATTGTTCCAGCTTTGGTGTTCAGATGCCACCATCAGCAAAGCAACTGGGGGATGTTTGATGAAGTTATTTCTGGATTATCGTTATTTTTTTTTTGAAACTCATACAAGTACGGGCAATTTCTAAACAGCGCCCAAGTAAGCTGGTGACCTATTTACTAAACTTGAACACAATTAATGGAAATCCCTATTGTGACTAGTCACAGATGTGATTAAGAAGGCATGTCTGAACAAATCCAGAAATTCTCAGTGTCCCAAAAGCTGAATGCAGCTACAATCTCTAAGGGAGAAGCAAAAATAGACGTTTAACCAACTCAAAGAACATTATCCTAGACCTGCTGTAACTACTATAAAAAGTTCCCATTTACTAAATAAGGAATATGCAGAGAATTAAATGTGGGACTCCCGCAAGTGTGGCAGAGTATCTGTAACAAAAATAGTACACAAGGAATTGAGAAGAGTGAATAAGAAAGGAAATAAAAAGAGGTCCAAAATTATTATTATTAAAATATATATATATATATATATATATATATATATATATATATATATATATATATATATATATATATATATATATATATATATATATATATATATATATATATATATATATATATATATATATATATAAATGTGAATGTTTCTCTCATTGCTGTTTTAATTTCAAGTACCACTTTTACTC
Source organism: Diadophis punctatus similis (assembly GCA_023053685.1). Classification (NCBI taxonomy): domain Eukaryota; kingdom Metazoa; phylum Chordata; class Lepidosauria; order Squamata; family Dipsadidae; genus Diadophis; species Diadophis punctatus. The sequence continues at coordinate 5,055,895 of JALIGW010000006.1, forward strand.
TAATAGTTTTATATCTGTCTCACAGTAAGAGATTTTAATTAATTTTGTAGCTGGCAAATGCACAATAACTTTCCAGTATACTAATTCTCAACAGGGATTCGAAGGAAAATCTAGCATGTATTTTGCAAGTCATTTGCTGGTTGTAATTTCTTCAGTATAAGGTTGAAGTTATGAGCAAAGATAAAGGGTGTCATTTAGAACATAGAATATCAAAGTTGGAAGAGACCTTTGAGGTCTTCTAGTCCAACCCCCTGTTCAAGCAGAAGACCCTATACCATTTCAGAAAGGACAGGTGGCTGTCCAGTCTCTTCTTAAAAGCCTCCAGTGATGGAGCACTCACAACTTCTGGAGACAAGTCATTTCAAAGGTTTATTGTTCTCACTGTCAGGAAAATTCTCCTTAGTTCTAGGTTGGTTTCTCTCCTTCATTATTTTCCATCCATTTTTTCTTGTCCTGCCCTCAGTGGCTTTCAGGTTGACACCCCCTTCTTTGTGGCAGCCCCTCAGATACTGGAATACTGCTATCATGTCTCCCCTAGTCCTTCTTTTCACTAGACTAGCCACACCCAATTCCTGCAACCGTTCTTCACATGTTTTAATCTTCAGGTCCCTCATCATCTTTGTTGCTCTTCTCTGCATTTTTCCCCAAAATCTCAACATCGTTTTTATAATGTGGTGACCAAAACTGGATGCAGAATCCAGGTGTCGTCTTAATAAGGCCTTGTAAAGCGGTAGTAGTGCAAAGTCACTTGTCCCAAACCATAAGAATGTAAGAAATAACCCAGTTGCATTCTGCCTGGATCGGAAGTGGGTTGACTTTCTACCTGGAGTTTTGTCTCAGAACTGGTAATCTGGATGATTGGGGAAGAGCCGAAGTGGCGCAGCGGTTAGAGGCAGTACTTCAGGCCACTTTAGCTGACTGTGATCCGCAGGTCAGTGGTTCAAATCTCACCGGCTCAAGGTTGACTCAGCCTTCCATCCTTCCGAGGTAGGTAAAATGAGGACCCAGATTGTTGGGGGCAATATAAATATACATTGCTTACTGGTGTAAACCGCTTAGAGAGTGCTTGCGCTGTGAGGCGGTATATAAATCTCACAAATAAATAAAATAAAATAAATAAACATTTGCATGGAGAAACTCTGATTAAATTACCAAGACAATTCGAGATTACAGGTCAGCCTCCTGATTCGCCTTTGACTGCCTGTTTGAACCACAATACCTACAGTATCTGAGATATCACTCACAGCTGGGTAGGCCAAGAAACAGAAAATTGTCTGGAGCTACTACATTTGCTAAGTACATAACCACATTCCTCAAATCCCTGCTCTAATAGAATTTGTCCCGTAAAAAAATAATAATAATACATTCTTTCACCTAGAGAAAAGTCACAGCTGGTTTGGAGGACTACCACCTAAGAGGATAAAATGCCACTGATAGAGTTAATCTCTCATGCAATCTGCTCTTTAAACGTACTAAGGATGTGGCAATTTGGAGGGAAGAAGGTACGTCCTTCATTAGTAGGGACGCTGTGATAATAGAGAAAATTATAGAAGATTTCACCACCACCCGCACTGCTTAGAACAAGCCCAGATCTGTTTTTATTGTTCCCTTTTTTTTAAAGGGAACAGCAAGCAAAAGCGCCGCTTTCGAGAGTAAAACCAATTAACCTTGTGTAGTACAATCTAATATAAGATGGCTGGTGCTTTGGGAAAGATAAAAACGAGGGAAAAGAGCAATTGCAGATTTTTACACATTTGCCAGAGCAACTGTTTACGAAGCTATAAAAGGTGAGTGGTGTTTTTTGTTTTTTTTTTTGTTCCCCTTCTGTTAAAGGTGATGGCCTTTTTTTTAAAGCGATGTTTATAGTTTCCCGAAAACAAAAATGCATTCACATGAAAGGGTAATCTAAGGAAGCAAACAAATCACTTGTTTTTCCGCCAATGGAAAAATGATCTCCATGCAAGTGTCGTACCTTGCCTTCACACTTTTTTTTAAAGATACGATTAGTTTTGCTGGATGATGTTACAATATAGATAGGCCTCGACTTACTTAGCGACTGCTCAAAGTTACAACAGCACTGAAAAAAAAAGCAGAAGCAGAAGAAGCAGAAGGAGGAGAAGGAGAAGGAGAAGGAGAAGGAGGAAGAGGAGGAGGAGGAGGAGGAGGAGGAGGAGGAGGAGGAGGAGGAGGAGGAGGAGGAGGAGAAGAAGAATTATGACAATTTTTTCACCCGTATGACCATTGCTGCATCCCTGTGATAACATGATCAAAATTCACATGCTTGAAAATTGGCATGTATTTATGACTGTTGCAGTGTCCCGGGGTCATGTGATCCCCTTTTGCAATCTCCCACGTGGCACGGGAGGCAGTGAACAGGCAGCGAGGTAAGTTAGAACCCACCCCTGTTCTACTCCATTAAACCATCCTTCCAAGCAGCCTCCATGTTTCCAGTGTCTTTCTCCCCACTTGGAACTGAACCCAGATGGACATTTCTTCCAACATGGCTAAGTTTGTGAAGGGGAAACAAAGTGGGGGAGGGAATCTACAAGAAAACATCAGATTAACAGAGTTGAAAGGGACCTTGCAGGTCATCTAGTCCAACCCCCTGCCCAAGCAGGGAGACCCTTACATCTGCCTCTACCTAGGATCGAACTCACAACCTCCTGATTGTGAGGCAAGAGCTCTACCTGGCACTGAGAATTATTTTTTAAAATTATCTTGAAAGATCCTTTGTTGTCCTTTCCATCTCAACCTTTATTTTTTTCTTTCTTTCTTTCTTTCTCAAGTTGCTCTTGAGAGACACCTGAGAGAAAATTGAAAAAAAAAGAAAAAGAACAAAACAACAATATGTCTGCATAAAAATGACGATTCTCACACTGAGAACTGAATTCACAAAAAAACGTAGTAAAATGGATATTTGTACCAACCAAGAATCACGCTCAGGAGGTAGCTTTGATGTCTGGATGCATTCTAAAACACCAATGTGTGTTCTATTTAACAATTCATTAAAGTTAAAACCCCAGGCCTTGGACAGATGCCCAGCCCATAAAGGTCAGCTTAACATCACATTCACTCAGTCAGTTTAACTGTGACAAAGAACAATTTGTAAATGCTCATGAAATTAAATATGATGCCCTCTTGAAAACAAATTCAAGGCCAACTTGCTTTAAAAAATGTTAAGATGCAGGAGGGATGCAAATACTCATTCCATGTGTCTATGGAGATTCTCAGTCATCCAGGTCATGGTTGTCCCAAAGGTGGTTTTTTTTCAAGAGGCCACTGGACTTTCCGGTTTTTCTTTGAAGACGTTTCGCTTCTCAGCCAAGAAGCGTCTTCAGCTCTGACTGGATGGTGGGGAATGGAAGGATTTTTTTAAAAAATCTATTTTTGTCAAGTACGTGTTGGTAATATACATAGACATAACATTGTTTATATACATAAAATGAGTACTGATAAGAGGGAACATTAGGACAGGGACGGTAGGCACGCTGGTGCACTTATGCACGCCCCTTACTGACCTCTTAGGAATCGGGTGAGGTCAACAGTGGACAGTCTAAGGATAAAGTTTTGGGGGTTTGGTGACGAAACCACAGAGTCAGGTAGTGAGTTCCAGGCATTAACCACTCTGTTGCTAAAGTCGTATTTTCTACAGTCAAGTTTGGAGCGGTTCACTTTGAGTTTGTATCTGTTGTGTGCTCGTGTATTGTTGTGGTTGAAGCTGAAGTAGTCGTTGACAGGAAGGACGTTGTAGCAGATAATTTTATGAGCTATGCTTAGGTCGTGCCGAAGGCGACATAGTTCTAAGCTTTCTAAGCCCAGGATTTCGAGTCTGGTTTTGTAAGGTATTCTGTTTCTAGTAGAGGAGTGGAGGACTCTTCTTGTAAAGTATCTCTGGACACTTTCTAATGTATTTATGTCCGATATGCGGTATGGGTTCCAGACAGATGAGCTGTATTCAAGGATTGGTCTGGCGGATGTTTTGTATGCTCTGGTTAGTAGTGTGATATTACCGGAGAAGAAGCTACGTAAGATTAGGTTAACAGTATACTCCTTGCAGACAGCAGGTCATTTGCATCCTTTTAGAGAGTCGTTGAGGCCACTTGGAGGTTTACCTGTTTATCTGCAAGGGGTATAAAGCCTTTCATTCCCCACCATCCAGTCAGAGTCAATGTTCCCTCTAAGCTGCGCGGCTGCGCACGTGATAAGAAAACACCGTGCAGAAGTTTCCAACTGCCGCCCAGGGTTTTCTTATGTCAGAGGGAACATTGATCACCAGCCGGTCGGAGTAGGTGGGGGTGGGGGAAAGGAGCCTTCAACGAAGAGAGGTGGAGACTTTAACTCTTGCCTCCCCAGGCGGGCTCCGCTGCTTGGGAGAGGAGAGCGAGATCAAAGGCTGAAACGCCGCGCAGCAGTTTTTCAACTGCAGCGCAGTGATTTTCAATGTTAGAGGGAACATTGGTCAGAGCTGAAGAAGCTTCTTGGATGAGAAGTGAAACGTCTTCAAAGAAAAACCAGAAAGTCCAAGTGCCTCTTGAAAAGCTCCTTTGGGGACACTCAATCCATGTGTTTTATCCATTTCTTCTTGGAACAGTACCGATAGCCCTCAATATACGACCCGCAAAGGAGCCCACAATTTCTGTTGCTAAGCGAGACATTTGCTCAAGGAGTTTTGCCCCACTGTATGACCTTGTCACGATGTGAATATTGCCAGTTTGTGCATCTCTATGTTTTTCTACTGTTTCTTGTATCTATGGTCAGGCAGAAGTATGATATATTCTATTACGCATGTCTGCATTCCAGAAGTCAACTCCTTCCTTTCTCATCGCCATTTCTACCAAGGTAGAAGTGATTTATTTCCTTAGCCAATAAAATGTAGTCTAATAAGAATTCTTTTTATTACTTTTCTACTGAAATAAATATTTTGTTAATTAGATTTGAATCTCGGGTTTTATTTTCTAAGTAAGTATGTTTTCAAAGGAGCAACAATACATCGACCTACGGAGTGATTTCTCCGCTAACAGACCTTTCTTGCCACAGTCATTAAGTGAATCGCTGCAGTTGTTAAGTTGGTCACATGGTTGTTAAGTGAATCTGGCTTCCCCCATCGACTTTGCTTGTCAGAAGATCACAAAAGGGGGAATCACATGACTCTGGGGTATTGAACCGTCATAAACAGGAACCAGTTACCAAGCATTTGAATTTTGATCACATGACCACGGGGATGCTGCAATGGTCATAAGAATGAAAAAAATGGTCATAAGCCTCTTTTTTCAGTGCCGTTGTAACTTCGAACGTTCACTCAATGAACTGTGATAAGTCGAGGATTCCCTACAGCAGGGGTGTCAAACACAAGGCCCGTGGGCCAGATCCAGCCTGCGATGTGGTCGGATTCCTTTCTCCGAGAGTCAAGGCCGCACTGCCCTGTACCTGGAGGGGTGTGTCTGGGAGGCATCTCCAGTTGGGACGGTGCATTGATTGGACCATGTGATGGACACATGGGTGCTGGGGCAGGGACTTGGACTTTCTTTTGGGTGGGGAAAACCCGGAAGTCTTCAGATTTGGGTTTTCCCAGATGTGCCAATATGACATCTCTAATAAAATGGAACTTTGAAGAGACGCAAGCCTCGGAGTCTCTTTTCGTTGCGGGTATTACTTAGAACCCTGACAGATGGTAGGAAACATTTTTTATTTTATTTTATGCTTTTTTATTCTTTCTTGGTTTTACTGTTGGGTTCTAGGATGTTTGGCCAAGACTAATATTTATTATTTTAAATAAATAAATCATTCCCCTTCCTTCCAGTCTTAAATTGGCTGCAAACTAACAACTTTTGAAGTAAAGGAAATGGGATGCATTCGTACCCTGAATATATAAGAAGTGGGCAGCTGGGAGCACATTTTAATCAATACATAATTAATGTAAATGCTGGGTCTCCAAACTAATCAAATGTCTTCATTTTCTTTCCCTTCAAAAAGGAGAAGCAGTGGTGGGATTCAAATAATTTAACAACCGGTCCTCTGCCCTAATGACCGGCTGGGTGGGCGTGGCCATGGTGGGCATGGCCAGGGTGTGTGATGGGCAGCACTCGTCCTCCTGCACCCCCTGGGAGCAAAAATGGGCCGCAAGGGGGACACACACCCGTGCCCCATTTTGGGCCTAGTAGGCCTCTCTGCAGCCTCCTGGGAGCAAAAACGGACCATAGGGGGGACTCCTGGAAGGGGCAGGGAGGGGAGGGGCCAGCTTCCTGCTTCAAGAGAAAGCTTCAAGGTAGTCACTAACAGCTTGGAAATTAATCTACCATCATCATCATCATCATCATCATCATCATCAGTATTCAGCCGATTTGGACTGGTTCGGGCGAACCGGTAGTAGCGACCTGCAGATGGGCCTGCCCCGCCAACCCCACATGGTGCTATGCCGTCCTTATTAGGGACATTTTGAAGCCGCGTGCATACATGCAAGCCATGCATGCGAGCAAAGCGCATGCTCAGAAGGCTGCACGCATGCACGGAAGGTGCGTATGAGAGCATTGTGAGCTCACATTTTCGGTGCTGGGCGAACCAGTAGGTAAATTATATGAATCCCACCTCTGATCATCATCATCATCATCATCATCATCATCATCATCATCATCATCATCATATCATCATCATCATCAACAACAACATCTCTATATAACAAAAAACTGATGTATATTGCCTTTTGAAAAACAACTCCTATATTTTTAATATATGTTTATATGTGTTTTGAATTGCTCCGCTTGTTCAGTTAATTCCTCCTATTTTATCATAGCCCCATATAATTAACAATAAGACAAATCTCTTAATCTGTACGAATTCAAAGCTCCATGTTTAGAAGCAATACACCTGTTACTTCCGATTATCGGAATCTGTCTGCTTATCAGCTTTGAAAAATCACTTTTTAAGCAAGCAAAAACCACATGGCTAGCAGGGAAATAGATTTTGTATGTGGTCCAGCCAAAATAATTATTAAACAAAAAACGTGGAGTTAGTTATCTTGGTTTTGCTATTAAAGTATCAGCAAAACAATGAGCATTTGTTATAACAAAGGAAGGCAAGATTGCCAGGGTTCAAAGGAGCCACAAAGAATAAGGCCATCAGAATGCCAAGCTATGTCTGAAGAGATCATAAATAAAATTGAACAAGGCGCCCTGTGACCAAGAACATTTCCAAAATAAATTAGGTTAATTATTAATAGCTTGCACGCACAAACTATTGTGTTTGGCTAAGTTTGCATAACACCTAAAAAGGGAGCTTTGTTCTTGTGAAGTCAATGTGGGTCAACAGTTATGGGTAAGGAGGCATGTTTAGAGTCCTGTATTGTAATTGCATTACTCACAATCAAGTTGTTAAATCTATTAACAGGCCTGTAAAAGTGTGTCTTGGCCCACCAATATTAGAAGGACGCAGAGATTTAAAGTCACAGTATTAAGCTTCAAATTCTTAACGGCGACTTAAATTTTCTAGAACTCAAAGTAACATGTGCATCAGAGGTGGTATTCAGCTGGTTCAGACCGGTTCGGGCGAACCAGTAGTAGTGACCTGCGGCCCCGGCGCTATGCCGTCCTATTTAGCCACGTTTTCTTAGTCATGAGCATGCATGCAAGCCCCACGTGCGAGCAAAGCACATGCGTGGAAGGCTGCACGCATGCATGGAAGGCATGCGCGACCGAAGCGAGTGTGCGCGCGCTCACATGGGTGAACCGGTAGAGAAATTATGGGCATCCCACCTCTGATGTGTATGTGTCTGAGTGTTCTTCTGTGTGTAGGTGCACAACTCTTCAGGTTAGTGTTCATTCCTGATCACTCCCTGGATAGGTCTCTATATTTTTCTCGACAAGATTTCAGAAGTAGTTTGCCATTGCCTCCTTTCTAGGGTTGAGACAAAGTGACCGGCCCAAGGTCACCAAGCTGGCTTGGTGTCTAGAACTCAAAGCCTTTAAGGTTCTAGTCTTATGCTTTAAGCAGGACACTAAACTGCTTCCCCAATACAACATCTCCTCTAAAAATAATTATTTCTCTATCTTGATAGCAATAGCAATAGCACTTAGACTTATATACCGCTTCATAGTGCTTTACAGCCCTCTCTAAGCGGTTTACAGAGTTCAGCATATTGCCCCCAACGATCTGGGTCCTCATTTTACCGACCTCAGAAGGATGGAAGGCTGAGTCAACCTTGATCCTGGTGAGATTTGAACTGCCAAATTGCAGTCAGCTGGCAGCTAGCTGAAGTAGCCTGCAGTGCTGCACTCTAACCACTGCACCACCTCGGCTCTTGATCACTAAGGTAGTATGATTATACGGAAGTCTATGGAGAATCTCAGTCATCCAGGTCATGGTTGTCTGAAAGATGCTTTTTCAAGAGGCAAATGGACCTTTCTGGCTTTTTTTTTTTTTTTGAGGATGTTTCGCTTCTCATCCAAGAAGCTTCTTCAATTCAGATAGATGCAGCTAAAGAAGCTTCTTGGATGAGAAGCGAAACATCTTCAAAGAAAAACCAGGAAGTCCAGTTGCCTATTGGGGGGAAAAAAGCACCTTTGGGATTATATGGAGAGCAAATTATGAAAGTTGGGAAAAAAATGTTTTGCTTCTTTTGCAAGACAAGGTGATATTTTCATAACCGTGAAGTCATATGTATTACTTGTAAAGGAAAAGCCGCTATGACTAGAATTATGGAGCAAAGCGAGTAGGACTAGTAACACATCTGCAGGTTTTCCCTTCTTATTTTTGAGAGTTGTTTTGAAACGGCGATCAGGATTTTTTTTGTTGTTTTCTTTTTAAAACCTTACTTTAGGCATTTAGAGACTCCACTTAAGTGCTTGGCAGCATGGTGGCTCAGTGGTTAAGAAACTGGATTGTCAGCTGAAAAATCAGCAGCCCAGGTTCGAGACCCGAGCGCCATGTGATGCGGTGAACTCCTGTCCTCACCTGAGCTCCTGCCAACCTAGCAGTTTGAAAGCATGTAAATGCGAGTAGATAAATAGGTACCACTTTGGTGGGAAGTTAACAATGCTCTGTGACGCAAATGCGAGTAGATAAATAGGTACCACTTTGGTGGGAAGTTCACAATGCTCTGTGATGCAAATGCGAGTAGATAAATAGGTACCACTTTGGTGGGAAGTTAACAATGCTGAAATCTCGCAAGGGGACGCGCGCGAGAGAGAGATTTCGGCACGATTTTGCTTCCGCGCATGCGCAGATGCAAAATTGCCCAAAAATTAACGAAAAAAATGGCAATGCGCGCGGTGGACTGGCAGAGAGGGCTCAGGAGCAGTCGCGCGCAAATTGTGCAATCGGCCGCTCCCTACCGGAGCTGTGCACTGGACAGCTCTGTGTCTATATCTATAGCTATATCTATATCATCTATCTCTATTTCTATATCTATATCTATATCTATTTGTATATCTATATCTAAGTGTATATCTATATCTATATCTATGTGTATATCTATATCTATGTCTATGTCTATGTCTATATCTATATCTATGTGTATATCTATATCTATGTGTATATACTGTATGTGTGTATATGTATATGTATATCTGTATGTATATCTGTATGTATGTATATATATCACACACATAGGTAGGTAGATAGGTAGATAGATGGATGGATAGATAGATAGATAGATAGATAGATAGATAGATAGATAGATAGATAGATAGATAGATAGATAGATAGATAGATAGAGATGGATGGATGGATGGATGGGGAAGGGAGGGAGGGAGGGAGGGAGGGAGGGAGGGAGGGAGAGAGAGAGAGAGAGAGAGAGAGAGAGAGAGAGAGAGAGAGAGAGAGAGAGAGAGAGAGAGAGAGAGAGAGAGAGAGAGAGAGAGAGAGAGAGAGAGAGCGCTTTGCTGCAGGATAGTATCATCCAAGATTACTGGAAGTAGAGTTTTGAAGGAATTGTGATTTTGTCATACCAGTTTTTGATATTCCAAGCAGGGAATCAAATTATGCTACTTTAAGTATATAATAATGAGGTTTTGGAGACGGATGGATATCAGAAGCAGTTGAAAAAGGAACCGTAAATTAGACTTGCAGCTTGAGCAAAATCACTCAATTTGTCATAGGCATGAAAATTCAATCAAAATTGTTGTTTCTTTTTTTTTCTTTTTGATTTAATTGCATGATCATCTATGACCCAGGAAGTTACAAAAAGATCTTGATTTTCTAAGGAGAAACTCCAGTTGGTGAACTGTTGGCTATCTGTGTCAATGTATTAATTCTGTGTCTCTTGAGACATTTCGATGGAGAAACACTCTCCAAATGTTGGAGCATCTCCATTTTTCCCATCAGGCATTAAATTAACTATAATTAATTAAATCATGTTCTTAATATTGTGAACCATAATAATAAAAAATAGGCTATGCTCATCATCTGCATGTCTTTATCAGTGATTGGTTTAACCCTTCAAAAAGATTATGTCTTCTTTCTGTTCCTTGTCACCGTAGTGTCAACAATATTTGCAAGCCTGCTACAATATGTACTTGTATCTGTCAAGCACCAGGGAAATCAGGAGATTCAGGCAGTTCAAATGAGTATAAAGATTTATTGCAAACTTCAGCTTTCTACAAGAATCTGGTCAACTAACAGTCAAGGGAAAAGAGTGGGAGATAAGAAAGGCATTCAAGGTGGGCTGGACTTAGTTCTTCCTATGGGCACCACATGGATTCTTGACTTATGATACAGTTGACCCCTCCCTCTGGCTCAGCCTGCTCTATCCTATAGTATCATCTGTCTGTCTGTCTGTCTGTCTGTCTGTCTGTCTGTCTGTCTGTCTGTCTGTCTGTCTGTCTGTCTGTCTGTCTGTCTGTCTATCTATCTATCTATCTATCTATCTATCTATCTATCTATCTATCTATCTATCTATCTATCTATCTATCTATCTATCTATCTATCTATCATCTATCCATCCCACAGGAAAATATACTACTACATCCAGGGGTGGGTTGGCCATTTTGTTGCTACTGGTTTGCTGCGTCTGGTTCACACGCCTGCCTTCTGTGCATGAGCCCGGCCTTCCGCGCATGCACTTTTTGCACATGTGCACCTTCCATGCATGTTTAGATTAGATTATTGTTAGAGTTGGAAGGGACCTTGTAGGTCATCTAGTCCAACCCCCCCTCCCTCAAGCAGGAGTCCCTACACCATTTCGGATAAATGGCAGTCCAATCTCCTTTTGAGTGTCCAGTGTTTTTGAGGCATGTGCCCAGCCTCAAAAACGTCCCTACATAGGATGTCATAGAGCCAGGGCAGGTGGCCGGGCCCATCCGCAATTTCCGCTACTGGTTCAGGCGAACCGGTCCGAACAGGCTGAATACCACCTCTGATTACATCTATATATAGGGAAACAAAAATGGCAGCAATCCATATCAGTTTATTTTTGAGCTCCTTCTTAAAATGCAGAGAGCTACTGTATGAATTATCAATGATATCACCTTTCTTATTTACCTGGAGACCTTGGCCCTTGTTGAGACATCTGAAAATCCGTACTGTGGTATTATCCTCCCACTTAATTGGTTTCTAAGTCAATGCTGCTTAGTTGAAAATCTGAATTAAATTGGCCCGCCAGTCGCAACACTTGGCGAGGCCAGAGGTGATTATCTATTAGGGTCATATGGACCTGTGGGTAGCTCACTTATGCACAAAATGGATTGCAAACCACCGGGGTTGCAATTAGACATGCACTGATATAAGTCACTCGTTCATGTAAACGAGCACTGGAGGAAGTAATGAGAAAAGGCATCAAATCACGGCCTCCTCCTTTCAGCACTCTGGATCTTTAGCCATCTAACCTGTCTGGTTTGGATAAAGTGAGAAGATCTTCTGAAAATAGAAATAATGGAATATTCCTGAAAATATAGAATAACAGAGTTGGAAGGGGCCTTGGAGGTCTCTTAGTCCAACCCCCTGCTTAGGCAGGAAACCCTATACCACTTCAGACAAATGGTTGTCCAATCTCTTCTTAAAAACTTCCAGTGTTGCAGCATTCACAACTTCTGGATTAATTGTTCTCACTGTCCTAGGAAATTTCTCCTTCGTTCTATGTCTCAGGCCTGGCCTGACTACTGTCAGCTAACCTTGGGGTGATTTGAAGAGACAACCAGTGATGTATCCCTAATGCAGAAGGCTTTGCATTGCCATGTTGATATCTGGCTGATGCTTTAAATCACTGGTATGGATATCTTCTGTGCAACCTGAAAATGATCTGCTGACCTCTCAGCCAGAGGAGAGGCCAATTAATCTCTCCTTTCTGGAGAAGAAACAGACTAACACTCTAGGCATCACACACATCAAATCATGAAATGGATTCTCTCAAATCTGCCCTTGACCTCAGTCTATGTATGGTCACGTCTCTTGTTTCTGACTCTCCGTTCTTGTTTGTTTGACCCAGTACACCCTCAGTGTGAATTTCACCCAGTTAGATGACCATACTACCTTGCTACTTGGCTATTGCATTGATTCTACCCCATCTGCATTCCACACAGAGGTGGTATTCAGACGGTTCGGACCGGTTTGGGAGAACCGGTAGTAGCGACCTGCGGGTGGGCCTGGCCCCGCCCCGGCGCTATGCCGTCCTATTTAGGCACATTTTGAAGCTGCACGCATGCGTGCAAGCAACGTGTGCATGCTCACATTTGCGAACCGGTAGGAAAAGTAAGTGAATACCACCTCTGATTCCACACCACCCTGTTGTAAATTGACACCAGATCAGAAGGTAAGTGGGAGATTAATACATTCTTGATTTGCTAGTTTTCATTTCAATAACATAGTTCCCAATGTTAAGAAACAGCTAAGGGAAGCATACATACAAATGCCAGCATGGCTGAGTCATAAACAGATCATAAAACGTATAAACACTATAACTGTGAGGCATTTAAAAGCATTACAGAAAAGATTTATTTAATCTTGAATTTAAAGTTGGATCTTTAAACCAGGGGTGGGTTCTAATTTTTTTTACTACCGGTTCTGTAGGCATGGCTTATTTTGTGGGTATGGCTTAATGGTCATGTGATGGTGGGAGTGGCTTCATGGTCATGTGACTCGGCGGGTGAGGCTTGGTGGTCATGTGACTCGGCGGGCGAGGCTCGGTGGTCATGTGATGGTGGGCGTGGCTTCATGGTCATATGACTCAGCAGGCAAGGCTTGGTGGTCATGTGACTGGGTGGGCATGGCCAACTCAATGTCACTAACATCAAGGGGTGCCTCGCCTGGCCCCTTCCCCTCCCAGCCATTCCTTGTCACATCCAGCCTCAACGTATCTATAGTCCTGTAAAAATGTTGTTCACTTTTTTTCAACTTTATTATCTGCATACTACAGATGTACTTTCATGGACCACTGAAAGGAGGAAATGGCTCATATGCTTTGCCCACGAGTGTGATAGGCAACAGGCTTTTAAGGGGCTGCCACAAAGAAGCGGTGGGAGGGGGGCAATGTATTTTCCAAAGCACCAGAATGCAAAACAAGAAGCAATGGATGGAAACTGAACAAAGAGAGAAGCAACCTAAAACTAGGGAGAAACTTCCTGTCAGTGAGAATCAGTATAGGTGCAGAAATATTTCAGTCATAATTTCACATATAAAATAGCCATTTGTGTAATACAACCTGCATATTGTTCAAAACAGCAATTTTGGCTCATGTTTGACAGCAAGCCTAAAAGTCAAAGATCACAAGAGTGCTTCTTTCTCTGAATGTATACAAAACATCACATACCAGCATATTAAGCTGGACTTATGCAACCTGATGTACAAAATAAACACACACATACTGTACTTATGCTCTGGAGTATAGACACTGAATGCATGTAAATCCCTGAAAAATATGTGGTAGCCCTGGGCAAAAGAAAGGCAGTAAAATCACTCTTAGGTGTAGGGACAGTATAAAATATTAACACATGCTACATAATGGAACAATTAAAAATAATAGCACTGAGTTTTCTCTCTCCCCCCTTCCTTCCTTCCTTCCTTCCTTCCTTCCTTCCTTCCTTCCTTCCTTCCTTCCTTCCTTCCTTCCTTCCTTCCTTTCTCTTCTCTCTCTCTCCTTTCCGCTTTCTTTCTCTCTTTCTCTTTCTCTTTCTCTTTCTCTTTCTCTTTCTCTTTCTCTTTCTCTTTCTCTTTCTCTTTCTCTTTCTCTCTGTCTGTCTGTGTCTCTTTCTTTCTTTCTTTCTTTCTTTCTTTTCTTTCTTTCTTTCTTTCTCTCTCTCTCTCTTTCTCCCCCCCTCTCTCTCTCTCTCTCTCACACACACACACACACACACACCACACACTTCCTTTCTTCCTTCCTTTCTTTCTCCCCCCCTCTCTCTCACTCACACACCTGGTCTGGGCACAAAGTATCTGTTGTTACAGAAGTTTTCATTTCTCTCTATAATACACCTGATACTAATCAATTCAATACCCTATCTCTCAACTACATAAAGCCTAAGGGAAGGGAAGAAGGTGACTAACCTTAAAAAAGTTTACTTGGCAGTAAGGCTGCTCTCTTTCAGTGGGATTTACTCCTAATAGATACACATGATTGCAGGCAGACAGCTAGCTCCGTTGTTTAATAGGCTGTACGTAAAATTTCTACATTAACAAAATTTATACCTAAACAACAGAATATAGGAGCAAAAGATCATAGCAATAGTCTGAGCTATGCTTTTCTTCTTTAAATGGAAGTACTACCCATTTTAACCAGATATTAAGACTCATTAGTTTGGAATACTAGTATGGCTTGCACTGAACCTTGACAGTACTTGTTTTCCTTACAAACTAGCTGAACTTTGTTTCCTTTAAATCTTGCTTTCATTTCACACCACCTGCTCCCTCCGTTTTTAGGGAAAGAGAGTGGAGTGGGGGGAACAAACCCTGCAAACTAACTAACTGAACTAGGAGGTTTCCCCTCCTCTTTTCCCAACAACATTTTGTTCACCAATAAGCAATATAATAAAACCCCATGAAAACAGGCAACATTTCTTATGTGTTTACTGAGGAAAGGGTAATGCTAGTAGCCATTTTTCATCCTCACATTAGAGAGTTTCTCTCCTACATTCTCTCCAATGTTAAGATTTCATTGATGGGTCTATTTCAGCTCTAATTAATCAACCCATTAACTATTGATAGAAACTTCTCCAAAGGAAAGCAAAACTATCTAATTCTGCAGCCCCAACATTCTTCTCATTTACATGCTTGTTTCATTTGTTATAATTTCCCTACACGGTGTCTTTCAACAGCTTCTATTGCCACTACAGAAATAAAATTCATTGTAATTTAAATCAGAAAATTTCAGATCAAGGCAGAAGGAGAGAAAAAAAGGAGGGGGTGGGGGACAAGGATAGACTCGTATAGAAGTGAATGGTTAAAAATGCACCAGAAAGTAAATGTCGGATTTCAAAATTATGTTATGCTGCATTTCATTTTAAGTACCAGATCCTTTTTCTACCCCCATCCCCAAATGATGCAAAATTCCGAGAAAAGCTTCTTTTGTTCTAAGGGGGGGAATAAATACAGCACAGGACAAAAAAATGCAATTTTGTTCCCGAGATCAATAATCTCAGGTTTGAAATGAGATGTTCTGATTTTTTTTCTTTTTTCACCCTTCTACAACAGCTGCAAAAACAGCTGCGACAAGAAAACTGGACACTTGTCATTCTTTTTTTAAATAATTCAGCCTTCATGGAATCTGGCACGATTAAAGACTGTTTTATGACGAGGGGAATGAACGCTCTGGCCACTGTCACCGAGGTGTATGTCTTTGCAATTGGGCATCCCAAAGGCAACTGAGCAGGGAGCGAGCACATTAATGCTTTATTCTGTAATTCTGGGTTCCATTAGAAACCCTGAATCCACTGAATTCACCCCATACCACATGCACTTTAATCAGCATATGCAGATTACTGTATCTTGTGGGTCGGGGGAAGAATATATACAATCTTGGCAAAGACAATAATCTTTGAAGGACAATTATTTTCTTCTAGCTAACACTGGACATCTTTAATATAATGATGATTAAGAGAATTATAATAGCAAAAAAACCAGTATGTGGATATATATATATATATATATATATATATATATATATATATATATATATATATATATATATATATATATATATATATATATATATATATATATATATATATATATATATATATATATATATATATATATATATATATATATATATATATATATATATATATATATATATATATATATGCAAACTTACAAAGAACTGATAAAGAAATAAAGGGAGACTAGTATAGATCTATTTCAAGCTATTTAGCTCTCATCAGCTAGCCATAACCTTATAGGATTCGAAATGGGGCTGAATTGCATATATATATATATATATATATATATATATATATATATATATATATATATATATATATATATATATGTGTGTGTGTGTGTGTGTGTGTGTGTGTGTGTGTGTGTGTGTGTGTGTGTGTGTGTGTGTGTGTGTGTGTGTGTGTGTGTGTGTGTGTGTGTGTGTGTGTGTAGGATTTTTTTGCTGATGAATGAAAATAAAGGGAGACTATTATAGATCTATTTCGAGCTTATTTTGCTCTCGTCAGATAGCCATACCCCTTACTGGGATTTGAACCCGGGCCGGCTGCCTTGCAGTGCAGCAATTTATCCATTAGGCCATAGGGTCTGTTCCCAAATATATATATATACATGAAATAGATCTTCTCTTCAGTTTTGTTTTGTTTTTAACCAGGTTATATATATTTTTAACCAGGTTATATATTTAACCAGGTTATATATGTTTTTAACCAGGTTATATATTGATTTATTTTTCTAGCTTTAGGAGATTGTGGTAGCAATGCTGTTTTAATTCTTTTAACTGATTCCGCCCACCCACCCACCCATCTTGATGTTGTCAGTTAAAATATTATCAGCTTAATGCAGTCGTAAGTGAAGCACACCCCAGCCCAGTGAAAGTTGTGTGCAGATGTTTAGGTATGCGTCACTGACATTATTATTAGTAGCAGTGGTACTGGTTTAATTTAGATTCTACCTTTCTGTCCAGTAAATCCAAACTGGAGTGGAAAGGGCTTAAAATCTAACCTTATACCTGCCGATCCAGACATCAATGGGGCTTAGTAAAGCCTCCCATTGGCAGCAAGCCGTCATATCAATTGAAATTCTCATCAACGTCCTCCCCCCTTTTCTTCCAACTGACCTCTTGCCAAGTCTAGTGGCCATGGTCTCCCTACTGCAAATTGGAGTGTTGTGAGTGTTGTGTTTGCCCCTACCATTTTCCATATGCTCTGCCTCACCAACACTGCCATCCGGCGTTGTCCTTTCGTAGTTGTCCTCTGGGAGTGGAAGGGCACCCAGCCTTGGGCCTGAAGAGCTCTTACTGCTTGGCGTTTCTGATTCCTCCAAACCGCTGTCATAGCAACTCTGTAAAGACCCTTGATGTGGGTCTTGAGGCTGACTCACAACAGAAAACGTCACTCTACGGAACGGCTGCAAAAGAAAAGATTCTGGATGTCACTTGAAAAGTAAGGTCTTGGAGAACGCCACTCTTAATCATTTCTATTATTTACTTATTTTTTTTAAAAAAATGCATCTTGTCAAACACAGTTGAGCCCCCACTGTAGAAACTCACAACAGCTATGGACTATGGTTAGTATAATGTCAACGATGTACTTATACTTGCATTGGAATTTTGAGTTCGTTACGGAGCAGTTTTGCAAATTTTTACCGATTTGCAAAGGGAGTGGGGTGGGGTTTGAAGGTTGGATACTTAACAGCTCAAGAGCAACTGACTCCATCCAGTTTTCTCAGAAAATGCCAGGGAACATTTTAAGAACTTTTAAGGGGCCTTATTGAAACTGTTGAAAGGACTGTGTTATAGACTGGAGACAGATGACACTCTTTTGAAGACAGCAAAGTCCACATTTTGGACACAGAGCACCACTGGATTGAAAGAGGGGTTAAAGAGACCATATATGTCAAAACTGAACAACCTTCTCTCAACAGAGGGGGGAGGGATACGACATCATCTACTGTATCTCCACTCTACAACACAGTCCTTTCAACAGTTCCAAGAAGGCTCCCCACCCATTTGCTCTACTCAGGTGTCACAAATCTTGATTATGTGACTGTAGGATGCTGCGACTTTTATACATGTGAGCCACTTGCCAAGTGTGCAAATCACGAACATGTGTACCGCAGAGGTGGTCCAACAGTCATAACTGGGTTGTAAGTAACTTTCCCCGCCCAACACAAATGGTTGTTAAGTAAATGCCCATGTCATGGGAAGCATCCGTCCGAATGCTACCATGTGAGAATGAGAATAAATCTCATAGAGTCGATTTGGATCTTTCACTTGGAATTCAGACAGTTAGAAATAAAGCCGAGATTAAAAGTCTAACAGAAAATATTAATTTCGTTACAAAAACAATAAATCCTCATTAATTACATCTTTGCTAATAAACGTGACCGTTCCGGTCAGAGTCAAAGTCAAAAGTGATTAATGGTGGATCAGGAATGTAGACATGCGTACAAGATCATCATATCACGTGTTCTGCTTGTATTGGAATGTACCATAATATTAGATAGGGACCCTGCATAGACATACAACTGACAATATTCACACCGTGACAGGCCATAAGTCGAGGATAACATGTAGGTATCCAGTGTTTTCCAAGTCCATGGAAATGAAATGAATAGCATTACCAGTCACTCCATTCATTCTGTCTAATTTTCTATGAACATAACTCAAGGATTGTGAAGGTGTGGATATTGTTGGGTTCTAATTCCACCCCACCATTCATGAGTCATACTCATGGATGCCAGAAGGTGTAATGCAAAAACAACAGAATCTCTACTCCTGCCCTAAAGAGCAAATGCTTCTTGGTGGTTTGTTAGCTATCATTAGCAATAAGCAATGGATGGAAACTAATTAAGGAAACCTAGCAACCTAGAACCAAGAAGACATTTCCTGGCAATGAGGACAATTAATCAGCGGAACAACTTGCCTCCAGAAGTTGTGAATGCTCCAACACTGGAAGTTTTAAAGAAGAGATTGGGCAACTGTTTGTCTGAAATGGTATAGGGCCGTGATGGCGAACCTATGGCACGTGTGCCACAGGTGGCACGCGGAGCCATATCTGAGGGCACTTGACACTTTGCCCTATGTCAGCTCCAGCACGCATGTGCGCACTGGCCAGCTGATTTTCGGCCTTCCGGAGGGCAGGGGGAGGCCGTTTTTCACCCTCTCCAGGCTTCAGGAAAGCCTCCTGAAGCCTGGGGAGGGCAAAAATATACCCCAACGAGCTTACCGGAACTTAATTTCCGAACTTCTGGTAGGTCCATTGGGCCCATTTTTCACCATCCACAGGCACCAGAACCTTTCCTGAACCTTGGGGAGGGCAAAAAATGGCCCAATGTGCCTACCGGAAGTCTGGAGGCTTCAGTGAGGCCTGTGTGCATGCGTGTGGGGGGCAGCGCAGGAGGGTTGTGCGCGCATGCGTGGTGGGAGGGCATTGCATTATGGGTGTGGGCACATGCGCTATTGCGTGCTATTGCGTGCTATTGCGTGCTATTGCGTGCTATTGCGTGCTATTGCATACTATTGCACGCTATTGCACGCTATTGCACGCTATTGCGTGCTACTGCACGCTATTGCGCGCTATTGTGCGCACGCACGCCCTTTTGGCAGCTGAGCAAAAAATGGTTTGCCATCACTGGTATAGGGTTTCCTGCCTGAGCATAAACAGTTAGACTAGAAGACCTCCAAGGTTCCGTGAAACTCTGTTATTCTGTTTAATTGGTGTGATATCTGAAGTGCCCAAAGAGTTGTCTCATGGGTTTAGAGAACTTTATTGTCTAAGCCGCAATGGAAATCCTTCAAAACACATCCTCTCTTTTCAAATATATCACATATGTTATGCAGTCCCGCCCAGACATTAAAACTTCATGTCTTCCCAACACCCACAGGTGCAGCTGGAGGGATCCATGAAACAGCTGGTTGATGCGTTAAAATAACACAAAGAGAAGTGGGGGGTGTTTTTTTTTCAGGCCATGGGATTAAAACTGTCACACATTTCAGCAGATGGAAATTGTACAAATCTTATGTGAATAAAGTCCGGAATGATGCAAAAACATTATAGATGCTATAAATGTTATACTATGGTCTGGCTGTCGGTAGCGCTACCATACACTTGGGTATTTTAAAATCCAACACCTGTGGTTTGGACAGCCCAACCACATCAGGGATCTCAAAAAGCAGAAAATTGTGTCGGGAGGGGGGAGGGGTGTAGAGAAAAAGAAAAGAAAAGAAAATGCTTCTATAACTTCATTCCTTCCCACAAAAGTTATCGCTGCTAGAAATGATGGGTGGTTGGGTTTTTTTGCCAGTTTACTTAATAAAGTAAATGTTTTTTTCTGTCTTAAGAGCCGAGGTGGCGCAGCGGTTAGAGGCAGGTACTGCAGGCCACTTTAGCTGACACTGATCCGCAGGTCAGCGGTTCAAATCTCACCGGCTCAAGGTTGACTCAGCCTTCCATCCTTCCGAGGTAGGTAAAATGAGGACCCAGATTGTTGGGGGCAATATAAATATACATTGCTTACTGGTGTAAACCGCTTAGAGAGTGCTTGCACTGTGAGGCGGTATATAAATCTCACAAAATAAATAAATAATAAACAAATAAAGCTTTCAAGCTCTTGATGCCACTAATTGATACCAGAAGCTTCAACCGGGAATGGATCCATGCCTTAATTATGATTTTGGAATTGTGTTCATTCAGAAATGTCAAGCCAAGTCTGAAGACCTAACTGACACTCTAGGACCCAGGGGTGTCAAACTCAAGGCCCGGGGGCCCGGGGGGTGCTTAGAACTGGCTTGCAGGGCTGCCCTGGAAACAGCAAAGGACTGGCCCGTGGTGCCTCTGCCAGTGAAAACGGAGGTCGGGAGGCCTACACACGGCTCTCCCAACCTCCGTTTTGATTGGCAGAGGGTTGCAGGAGACCATCACAGCCGAAAACAGAACTCGGGAGCCCATTTTCACTGGAAGAGCGCTCAGGCCACCACAGGCATCCTGACACAAATGATGTTGAGCTGGCCGCACAATCCCTGACCCCTGCCCCCACCCGAGGTCAAACACAACCCTGATGTGGCCCTCCATGAAATTGAGTTTGACACCCCTGCTCTAGGACTTTGTTTATTGCACACCGACACTAGTGGCTGCATTCTCCAACACTGAATGGGTAGGCAAGATTCACCAAAGATCCTTCCCAGCATCTCGCAAAGAGTTGATGTGATGTGCCGGTGTCTGGATGCTGTAAGGGTCTGGATGGGGGTTAACAGGTTCAAACTCAACCCGGATTAGACCGAGTGGCTTTGGATGTTGCCTCCCAAGGACTTTGACATCTGTCCCTCCTTGGTTCTGGGGGGGGGAATTTGATCCCCTCAGAACGGGTTCACAACTTGGGGGTCCTTCTGGATCCACAGCTAAAATTGGACCAACATCTAACAGCTGTAGCCAGAGGGACCTTTGCACAAGTACGTCTTGTGCACCAGTTGCGTCCTTTCTTGGATTGGGAGGCACTATTGACAGTCACTCACACCCTTGTTACCTCACGCCTTGACTATTGCAACGCACTCTACAATGGGCTACCCTTGAAGAACGTTCGGAGACTGCAGCTAGTGCAGAATGCGGCGGCGCGTGTGGTGATGGGTGTCCCTAGATACACCTATGTGACACCCATCCTTCGCGAACTGCTCTGGCTGCCCATAGGTCTCCGAGCGCAATTCAAGGTGTTGGTGATTACCTTTAAAGCCCTACATGGCTTAGGACCAGTTTACCTCTGAGACCGCCTACTCCAACATACCTCCCTAAGACCGATTAGAGCCCACAGAGTTGGTCTGCTGGCGGGCCCACGAACGAGGGCCTTCTCTGTGGCAGCACCGGCTCTCTGGAATACACTACCCCCCGAGATCCGCATAATTCCCACCCTGCCAGCCTTCAGAAAAGCATTAAAAACATGGCCCCATAAGTGAATTATTGTATGGTTTTTAAATTGTGGTTTTTCAATGCTTTTCAATGTTTTAATACTTATTGTTTTAAAACTTTTTATATTTATTGTTGCTTGTGAATTTTTATTGTTGTGAGCCGCCCAGAGTCTCTGTGGAGTGGGCGGCATACAAATGCAACTAATAAATAAATAAAATAAATAAATAAGAGTAACAAACAACCCTACTGAAAAGGGAACGCGGCAATTTAAGCTCCACTCCGCCTCTAGGGGGAAACTCAGTTTCACACAACGGATGATATAATCCTATGCACTTTCAATTCATCAACTTCGCAGCCAACTTGGGTGGTTTCTACCAGATGTGAACCAATTCTCCAAAGCACCTGAGGGCAAAATAAGACACAACAGATGGAAACTTATCAAAGAGAGATCCAACCTAGACCTACGGAGAAATTCCTTCTGATTAATCGTTCTCACAATTAAGTGAGAATAATTCGTCAGTGGAACGGCTTGCCTTCAGAAGTTGTGAGTAATCTACCACTCAAGGTTTTCAAGAAGAGATTGAACAGCCATTTGTCTGACATGAAATAGGACAGTGATGGCGAACCTTTTTTGGGTTGAGTGCCAAAAGGGTGCACGCGCGCGCAATAGCGTGCACATGGGTGCCCACACCCATATTGCCATGCCCTCCTCCCACACATGTGCACAACCCCCACGCTGCCCCCCCCGCGCACATGTGCACAGGCCTCACTGAAGCTGTGGAGCTGCCCTACTACTTACCTTCAGATAGTTGCAACCAGGCCTCTCACATCTCGGCCCATTTCTTCTGCAGCCGGGAAGGCTTTCCTGAAGGCCTCTGTAGCCGATAACAGAGATCCGGATTGATCAGGAGCTCTGTTATCGGCTGCAGAGGCCTTCAGAAAAGCCTTGCCGGCTGCAGAAGAAATGGGCTGAGATGTGAGAGGCCTGGCTACAACTGTACAAAGCCGAAGTTCCTGAAGACCTCTGATTGCGAAAAGAAGGCCGGAATTGAGCACACAAGTGAACTTCTGGTTGGGCCGTTTATCGCAATCCCCAGGCTTCAGGAGGCTTTCCTGAAGCCTGGGGAGAGCGAAAACAGCTGAAAAGAAGGTCGAAAATCAGCTGGGCAGTGCGCGCATGCGTGCTGGAGCTGACAAAGGACAACGCCTCACATGCCCTCTGTCACGCAGTGATTTTTATTGCCTGTTATATGTATATGTAGGGAGAAGCATCCCTATCTAATATAATGGTTTATCCCTGAGCACGTGATTGATATGTTCTAGTATGCATGTGTGCATTCCATTCTCTCCGATCTTTCCTTCTGTTCCTGGCTTCCATTCAGCAAGACCTACTTTTATATCAGAGATGTAGATTAATGAGGATTTATTGTTTTTGTACCGAAATAAATATTTTTAATTAGACTTTTAAACTGCAGTTTCTTTTCTAATGTCTGATGTCTGGGAAAAGATATATTTCTCCTTTGTGAGATTAATTATCGCCTCTGTCACCCTCAGATATGGCTCTGCGGGCCACCTGTGGCATGCGTGCCATAGGTTCGCCATCATTGATATAGGATCTCCTACCTGCCTGAGCAGAGGTTTGGACTAGAAGACCTCCAAGGTCCCTTCCAACTGAGCTATTCTTTTATTCTGTACTTGTATAAAATTCTGGACATTTGAGTTTGTATCGATCACCTCTCAGAGACAAAAGAATCCGATCTGATTTAGGGGAGATACAAGGACTTCAGCCATCCACCCACGATTTTATGAAGACATCTCATGGACTTTGTCAGAAAATGGCTGCCTCGAGGTCTGTCCAGTCACAATCTTTCAGACTGAGACGCTCAACCAAAGAAATATTTCTTTGCCAGAACATAAGGTTCCTTTCCAACTGCGTTTTCTCTCCCTCTCCCAAAATATATATTTCAACCGACCCCTTCCATTTTTGTGTCATATTTCTGGGCAGAGGGTCATGTATCTGATTATAATGCAAAGCCCCCAAAAAACTTTCCGTTATGGGGCCTAGTGGCTTTTTATTAAAAAATAAATAAATAAAAACAAAGATATTTGGAAACCTCCTGCACAAAGTAAGCTTGGCTCCTGTTTAATTTTTTTAAATTGAACTAAATCAGGTAGGATAGGAACCATGACAACCCTAGAAGCAGAACAATGATCCTCTTCTTTTAGGTGAAGAGATAGATCAAATGTGTGAATATTTTCTTATGACGGAAACAAACCTGCTCCAAACTATTGTTTTATTTTAATTTATTAAAATAAGTATATTAATTTATGTATCCAGTTTTGGTCGCCACGATGTAAAAAAGATGTTGGGACTCTAGAAAGAGTGCAGAGAAGAGCAACAAAGATGATTAGGGGACTGGAGGCTAAAACATAGGAAGAACGGTTGCAGGAACTGGGTATGTCTAGTTTAATGAAAAGAAGGACTAGGGGAGACATGATAGCACTGTTCCAATATCTCAGGGGCTGCCACAAAGAAGAGGGAGTCAAGTTATTCTCCAAAGCACCTGAAGGCAGAACAAGAAGCAATGGGTGGAAACTAGTCAAGGAGAGAAGCAACCTAGAACTAAGGAGAAATCTCCTGACAGTTAGAACAATTAATCAGTGGAACAACTTGCCTCCAGAAGTTGTAAATGCTCCAACACTGGAAGTTTTTAAGAAGAGCTTGGATAATTATTTGTCTGAAATGGTATAGGGTTTCCTGCCTAAGCAGGGGGTTGGACTAGAAGACCTCCAAGGTCCCTTGGCTATTCTATTCTATTCTATTCTATTCTATTCTATTCTATTCTATTCTATTCTATTCTATTCTATTCTATTCTATTCTATTCTATTCTATTCTATTCTGTTGGGGTGAGAATAAAATCTCATAGAGGCGATTTGGATCTTTACTTGGAATTCAGACAATTAGAAATAAAGCCGAGATTAAAAGTCTAATAGAAATATTTATTTCGGTACAAAAACAATAAATCCGGAATAATTACATCTTTGCTAAGAAAACGCGACCATTCCGCCCAAGAGCCAAGTCAAAAAAGAGATTAATGGTGGATCAGGAATGTGGACATGCGTACAAGTTCATATCACATGTTCTGCTTGTATTGGGATATACCATAATATTAGAATAGGTGTGCATCACCCTGCATAGACATACAACTGACAATATTCACTACGTGACATATTCTATTCTATTCCATTCCATTCCATTCCATTCATGGATGACTATTAATCAGATTTTTTTTTCTCTTTATCTTAAGCCCAAAACAGAAGTATTGCTGATTGGCTTAAAAGAAGTTGCTATATATTAGTAGCTTGGGAAAAACAAAAAAACAACAAAATGGCCAGTTTAGAAAAAAATGTAGTTTTTTTCCTTAATGTCTCTATAAAAAAATAGTCTATTTTTTCGGTAACATTCTTAATCTATGCATCACTAACTGAAGGATAAAATAAATTAACTCTCCACAGCTATCTATAAAGGGATGAAGCAATGCTACATATTATGATATTAATATGACAATGACATTATTGGTATTATTGAAAATACTTTGTGAGACTAATTTCTGATTTCTGACAAACTATCATCAATAGTCATCTTGAGGTTTCCCCCACCTATCTGCCATAGGCTTAGTTATGTAATATCCTATCTTCTCAAACTTGAATGGAGATTCTAGTTTACTCAGTGTAGTTTATTTATTCTTCATAGAACTGGACTGCAAATGAATTCATCTACGCTGCTATAAACTCCCACTCTCTACATGATATCACAATATCTTTTGTAAATGATGTGCCTCTAGATGCCACCTATTTATAATTTTTATAGCTCAATTCATCTTCCAAAAGATCCATCCACAATAAAAGAAATCACATCAGGTGCAAAAATTTGTCCATTAAGAAATGAATTATTTCACTTTAGTTACTCCACTTAAGCAATCAAATTTGCCGATATATTCAGATAAAGCTGCCACTTTATGGTCCAGATATATATTCCTAAGACATTAGCAATTTCGGAAAACTGCAGTGATTTCATGTTGTTGTTGTTGTTGCTTCCCCCCCTCCCATCTGAGATAAAAAATCTCTGCAGCATATCATCTAAAAGGCATTTTTAGCCATTTTTTATGCCTAGAATTCCAGATGCTTTTTTAATACGGGTGAGCTTACCTATGTTGCCAACATCTGTATCCTAACACGAAAGAAACTTTGCGGGCTTGCAATTCCTACTTTGGAACCACAACCACTTCTGACCATATTTATTTCTTCCATACATTAGCTTAAAGTAGGTCCCACCACACAGCAAGTTCTACCCTGAAAGTAATCTTAGCTAAAACTGTTTTTTTAAAAACATATTTTCTTTCCCCTAGTACGGATGGCTTTAGGACACCAGGACAACTATTTTATGGGCAATAGAAATCAGGACGAGGGTTTAACGGAATAACAAAATAACAGAGCTGGAAGGGACCTTGGAGGTCTTCTAGTCCAACCCCCTGCTCAAGCTGGAGACCCTATATAGTTTTAGACAAATGGCTGTCCAATCTCTTTTTGAAAACCTCCAGTGTTGGAGCACCCACAACTTCTGAAGGCAAGACATTGCACTGATTAATTGTCCTCACTGTTAGGAAATTTCTGCTTATTTCTAGATCCTTATAAGCGTAAGATTAACGAGGAAAGATCATCCAACTATCTTATGGCTGGCTAGCTTATGAAATCCCCAATGATTTCAATAGCCCGAGTATCAAAAACTGGGCGAAACCACACTCAATAGCAGCGATTGTGAGAGGGATCTTGGAGTCTTGGTAGACAGCCAACTAAATATGAGCCAGCAGTGTGCAGCAGCAGCCAAAAAGGCCAACGCAGTCCTGAGCTGCATAAATAGAGGGATACAATCAAGGACCAGAGAGGTACTAGTACCACTCTATAAAGCCTTGGTCAGACCACACCTAGAGTACTGCATCCAGTTTTGGTCACCACACTACAAAAAAGACATTGAAACCCTAGAGAAAGTGCAGAAGAGAGCAACCAGGATGATAAAGGGTCTGGAAAAATAAAACATACAAAGAGCGGTTGCAGGAACTGAGCTTGGCCAGTCTGGCGAAGAGAAGGACCAGGGGTGACATGATAGCAGTGTTCCAATACTTGAGGGGATGCCACAGAGAGGAGGGGGTCAGGCTGTTCTCTATGGCACCAGAAAGCCAAACAAGGAATAACGGATGGAAGCTGACCAAGGAGAGATTCAACCTGGAAGTGAGGAGAAACTTTCTGACGGTGAGAGCGATCAACCAGTGGAACAGCTTGCCAGCAGAGGTTGTGAGAGCCCCAACACTTGCGACCTTCAAGGAGAGACTGGACTGCCATCTGTCTCAAATGGTGTAGGAACTCCTGCTTCAGCAGGGGGTTGGACTAGATGACCTACAAGGTCCCTTCCAACTCTAATAATAAATCTAAAATCTAAAATCAGTGTTGATTCCTTAGGTCTTGATAAAGACACAACCCAGACTACATATACAGCATTTTTACCCCGTAATGGTCCCTGTTATGTCTTTATCAGTAGAAGTAACATTTCTCTTTTCTAGTCTCATTGTTCACCACTGTGGTTTACACCACTCCATCAAATGTGGAGTCCACTATTTTAGGAAATTTCACTGAAAGAAACACATTTTTTTTTTTTGCTTTAAGACACTAAGGATAAACCTGGCCCAAAATTTATCAAGTTCCATAAACTCAACAGTTCATTATAATTGATCACATAGTACAGGTTTTTTTTCTACAAAGGTTAGGATCAGAAGGTCCTAAACATCAAACACATTTGGAAGTTTGCTCCTACTTCAAAAGTTTCAAGACAAACAAGGCAAGAGCTTCACCCACTTCTTTGTGGGCATACTTTTCGTTTGCACTCAAACTGCTGAATGAATCAATATCTTCTGGTATTAAATCATTGTGTCTATTTCAGAAGGTGCAATTTTGGTCTCCATGGTATTTGAACTCCACAGAGAAAGAAATTGGGAGAGGCTTAGCAATTTGTTCCAAATACTCTTCATACCATAAGAGAATGATGACAATTATGTCCCTGTTGTGGCCCACCAGCGGCCAGCGGAGCTGGCGGCAGACTCGGACAGTGAGAAGGTTGGGGAGGAACATGGACCAGTCCTGGAGTCTGGGGAAGGCTCTAATGAGTGCTCTTTGTCGGAGGCAGATATGGTGCCAGGGCCATCCGACAGTTATCAGCTACCTTCGGAGTTGGAGATAAGTAGTGCTGAATAACAGCCGGAGCCTGTTCCTGATGTGCGCATGCTCAGAGCTGTCAGGAGAAGGGAAGAATATTAAGGAACAGAGGTTGACTCAGGAGTAAAAGCACAAGGGGATGCTGAATGTCCCCTCCCATGGAAAATAAATAGGAGCAACAGGGGAGTGGTGTTTGCAGGAGACAATTAGTTCATTATTCATGCAAAGATTGGCTTATCTGAGAGACTCCTTGCCAAGTATTTCCTTGTACAGCGTTGCGCCTGGAAGCTCTCAGCCTGGCAACTATCCAAGGACTGATAAGGTCTGTGTTTGCAATTCACCCTTGAAAGACTGTTTGCCGGGACTTTGCTGGATGTGAATGCTAGGAATTCACATTAGCCAAATAAAAAAGGGGTGTTTTTTTGGGGACAAGGAGTCTATGTCATACTTTGGTAAAGCCTAAGTCAGAACAGTCCCTTTCTATTCTGATTTTCTATCGGTAAGTGACATTTAACTAATCTGAACATGAAAACAAAAACGTGCAAATATTGCTAGGCAGGTTCCCCAAAGATTATAATAAGTAAGTACAGTGATGTTTATTAGTTTCGTTACACCGATAGGAACGCTCAGTCATTATTTCCAGTCTCTGCTGTTAAATTGCTGTTAAATTTCTCATCTGTGCATATTACTTCCAGGTAAGGCAACCTGCTGTCTGACTTGATTACAGTGGAGTGGAGAAATTTTTTTTGTTTTTGTTTCGTTCTGTTTTGGAAAAGAAAATAGTAATGCAGGTATCTTATTCCCTTTAGGTCATCTCGGGTTCCTAATACAATCTACAAACACCGGCATAATACAAAGGAGGAAGCTATGCTGAGGAGACGTGCTTCTTGCCAGACGCTCATGTTAAAACATACAAAGAACAGTTGCAGGAATTGGGTCAGGGTTGGGCTTCAGAATTTTTAGCAAGGGGTTCTCTGCCCGGTTGCTGTGTGGGCGTGGCCATAGTGGGTGTGGCTTAGTTGGCCTCCTGCACCAGGGGGAGGGCGTCAACCTTGGCAGCACAACAGATAGCAGCTCAACCAATGCTTTTGCATTCTCATGGGAGATTGCCAGAGAAGTTTGGAGGGAAGCAGGATCAATTCCATACTTTTGTTGCTCAGTGTCAACTGTTTGTGGCAGGCGGACCGGGGGTTGCACCAAAATGATTTTTTGTGCTGAGTTCGCTGGAGGAAGCAACAGCCAAGTTGGCAATTTGCTTATTGAGAATGATTCAGTCAAGAATCACAACTTGTTGAGAGATAGCAATAGCACTTAGACTTATATACTGCTTCATGTGCTTTACAGCCCTCTCTAAGCGGTTTACAGAGTTCAGCATATTGCCCCCAACAACCTGGGTCCTCATTTTACCGACCTCAGAAGGATGGAAGGCTGAGTCAACCTTGAGCCTGGTGAGATTTGAACAGCTGAACTGCTGAACTCGCAGTAGCCTGCAGTGCTGTATTTAACCACTGCGCCACCTCAGATTTGGAACAGAGGTGGGTTCGGACCAGTTCTATAGAATAGGTAGTAACTTGGCGGCCTGGGTCACTGGAACTGGCAGCAACCCAGACCTGCCACGCCTCCGAGCAGGTTCTCTCGATGATGCCTACGGTGGCACCATCTTGTTTTTTGCTTCTGCGCATGCGCAGAATCCTTTTTTAGTACTGCACATGCGCATGCACAACACGCCCGCGCCCGCGCGACTCATCCCTGAGCAAACCAGCAGTAACACAATCCGGAACCCACCACTTATTTGGAACCTCAAGAAGAGGAGGAAAAGGACATCAAGACAGAGAAGAGTAAGGTAATGTATTTCAGGCTTAAAAGTGTATGATTGCACAAATCCACTATCGCAGCTTTGGAGAAAGGTTAGGGATCATGCTGGTCAACCCCGAGAGCGAGCTGCATTTTTGCTTCTCAGTCTCTTCACCAACAGCCTCCAAGCCTTCCCACCACTTTAAAGTGCAAATGGATTCACCAGAGGTGTTGATAGGAATGGTTCTATATTCCAAACAGAGAAAGCAAGGCAGGGGATTTACCTCCATGTGCATTTTACTCATATAATATAAAAGAGGAATTATTGCATTTTTAGAAACAGCTGTTGGCAGTAAAACAAAAATGCCTCTCAATGATGGGAACACCTGTTTGACGGAGCCGCCCATGCTATACAAGTCCATATTGATCATAACAATTCAGAGATGCTACAGAACGCCAAATCTCTCAGAACAGGGCAAATCATGTGAACACAATTCTTTTCTTCCTTCGATGTTTACATCTCCTAAATCCCAGGCTCTTAGAAAAAGCTTCCAGGTGCTGTCTCATGCAAGTCATAGCATGGAGTCTCCACACCCCAATAATACTGGGTGTTAGTGTTAATCTCTCTCTCTCTCTCTCTCCCTCCCTCCATCCTCCCTCTCCCTCTCTCTTTCTCCCTCTCTCCCTCCCTCCTCTCTCTCTCTCTCTCTCTCTCTCTCTCTCTCTCTCTCTCTCTCTCTCTCTCTCTCTCTCTCTCTCTCACACACACACACACACACACACACACACACACACACACACACACACACACACACACACAAACACACACACAAATACTTCAGGCATGCAACTTTGAGTCTCACCATAAGGCAGATCACCATGGAAGTCTGGTAGCAGAAAGACAAGTTCTAAGAGCCCTGGTGGTACAGTGGTTAGAATGCCGTATTGCAGGCAAACTCTGCCCACAGCCTTGGAGTTCAATCCTGATGGAGTTCAAGGTTGACTCAACCTTCCATCCTTCCGAGGTCAGTAAAAGGAGGACCCAGATTGTTGGGGCCAAGATGCACACTTTGTTTGTTTGTTTTTTGTTTGCTTTTTATTGGGGTACCCCAAGGAAAAGGGCTCCTGGCCAAAATGCCAAGAAAGCCAAGAACAAAGGATTAAGAAAGCTTGATACATTTTCACTAAAGAAGAAGGCGGGACAAGGCGGGATAATAAGAAATATCACCTAATAAACATTTTAGTAATGATTCTACAATTTGTTCCATTGGTCTCTAGCTGTTCCCATTCCTAAACCTTGGCCTTATCTAACACACCTTTTATTTGCTGCAGGCCATCTCTATTCCTAACTTTTAGCTGAGGTCTGCAAGTTGCCTATCTCTTGTTACTTTGTATGCACACTTTGTAAACTGCCCAGAGAATGCCATCAAGCACTGTGAAGCGATATACAAGTCTAAGCGCTATTGCTATTGCTGCTATTGTTCTCTTTGATCAGATTAAAGGCACAGCAGCAGTAGGATGCATACACTAGGGCAGAGGTCTCCAACCTTGGCAACTTTATGAGGTGTGGACTTCAACTCCCAGAATTCCTCAGCCAGCATGGCTGGCTGAGGAATTCTGGGAGTTGAAGTCCACACCTCATAAAGTTGCCAAGGTTGGAGACCTCTGCACTAGGGCAATGTTGGCGAGTGCCGAAACAGGAGCGCACGCACGCACGGGGGAGGGGAGCACCAGAAACCGCAAGAGCAGCTCCCCAGCGCGCATGCGTGCGCTGGGAAGCTGAGCTTCTGGTTTCCGGTCCGTGCATATACGCCAGTCATCTGGTCTTCTGCTTTCTGGCATGCATGCGCACGCGAAGACCAGCTGGCTGGTGCCCATGTGCGCACCAGAAACCAAAAGCTCAGCTTCCGGGCATGCGCATGCACGCCAGGGAGCTGCTTTTCCTGTTCCCCGTGCTCCCGCATGCACAAAGACCAGCTGGCCGGCATGCATGTGCACACTGGAACCTGGAAGAGCAACAGGCGACTG
The DNA here is from genome assembly GCA_023053685.1 of Diadophis punctatus similis. Classification (NCBI taxonomy): domain Eukaryota; kingdom Metazoa; phylum Chordata; class Lepidosauria; order Squamata; family Dipsadidae; genus Diadophis; species Diadophis punctatus. The sequence goes on from JALIGW010000006.1 coordinate 5,087,964, forward strand.
CTGGCGTGCCCAGAGAGAGGGCTCTGTGTGCCACTTCCGGCACACGTGCCATAGGTTCACCATCATGGCACTAGGGTCTTGATGGATGAACTCAAGGAACCCAACAAAGTACCCGGTCACCTTTTACCACGGCAGCAAGACAGCTCTTGCACAATAGATGTTTATTTGTGCCTCTTCCCCTAAGGGAGGAAGTGCTACAGCTGTGCCATGACAACAAGACAGCAGAAACAGAGGCATCATTAAAAGTCGGTTTAGCTGTTAAGTTAATTTTGATGGCCAAAAGGCCATGTTGAGATAAAATATTAGGTTTCTTCTTGCTCTGTCTGTCAGGGAGCCAAACAGGGTGGATTTGATTTAAATCAAGTCGATTTAAGTCACTAGCAAAAAGGCTTGATTTAAACCAACTTGGTTTAAATCACGATTTTTGAAAGAGCAGCTGTCAGCTCTACCCCGCAGCGGCTCCTCCTCTGACCCGCCGTTGACTCACCGACAGTCCCAATATTGCAGAATATACAGCCAGCCTCATGCTACATACCATATTTTTCGGAGTATGACTCACCTTTTTCCTCCCTAAAAGTGGCTGAAAATTTGGGTGTGTCTTATACTTCGAATGTAGCTTTTTTTCCCAGCTCTAACTAGGTGCTAACAGATCTTCCCAGCTCTTACCTTGCAGGCTTTTTCATTGTTACTCTCTCCAAAGAATGTTTTTCCAGCCCTAAGTCTTTGCAGGGTTTTTTCATTGCTCTATTTGCTCCGAATAAGTTTTTTTTCTAGCCCTAACCAGGTGCTATCTCTCTTCCCAGCTCTTACTGGCTTGCAGGCTCTTTCATTGTTACTCTCTCAGAAGAAGGTTTTTTTAAGTCCTAACCAGGGGATAAAATAATGTGCTGAAGCTGACCAGACTAAGGACGCTAGCCAGATGAATACCTGGTAGGCAGATTTTTTCCCCCTATTTTCCTCCCCAAAAACTAAGGTGCGTCTTATACTCTGAAAAATACGGTCACTAAGCTCCATTTCATGCTGAATAAACTAAATTGTTCATGTGTCTTACATAGAAAACTATCTTTAGATAGATTTTTACTCCAAAAAGCATTTTATGAAAATAAATTTGATTAAAAAAAAAATCCGATTTAATTTTTTTAAAAAATCCATTTTTTTATTTTTTTTATTTTTTTTATCCACCCTGGAGCCAAACCATTCCCTGATAAGCCAACTGGATGGTTGCAACCAATAAACATGCCCACCCACTTCAACCCTGGGAGAGAACCAACCTAGAACCAAGGGGAAAATTCCTGACAGTGAGAGCAATTCATCCATGGAACAGCTTGCCTCCAGAAATTGTGGGTGGTCCAATCCTGGAGATTTCCCTCTTGAGCAGCGGGGTTGGACTAGAAGACCTCCAAAGTCCCTTCCATTTCTGTCATTCTGTCAAGTACTTCATACCCTGGGAAGGCTATGGCTGTCCAATGCTATCAGATGATGGAAAGCAGCAACAGATGTTGATGCCTTGAAATTAGTGCACCGTTTTCACGAAACCCCCGGTAAGCCTTGTCCTAGGAAGCTATCGACCTCTCAAGCATCAAGCATCGACTGGAACTAGCATGAGGATTTATTTTATGGGATGGAGGGAATTTTAAGAATATCAAGAAACCAAGCAGAGGGGAAATGAATCAGGCATACGAACATGGGGGGGAGATCAAGAGAGTCCCGAGGGAAGGACAGATGCCAAGTCATGTGAAGATGATTTACAAGACACTTTGTGGGCTCCCAGGGATTTGCAGGAAGAAGAAGAAGGTAGCAACACAGCTACATTTCCTTCTCGCAGCCCATAACTTATTTCCCCTGGAAGGGGAGATGGAGTCTGAACAGGGAAGTGTGTGATGAAATGGATTGGGTGAATGACCTTAGGGAACGCAGGGGTAAGATGCTGCCGAAGAAAGAATCAGCGAAGAGAGGCAGGAGCCCCCAGTAACTTAACTGTCAGAGAAAGAAGCAAGGAACCACCTTAATTGATCAGGCTGATACAGCTCAACAGTGGAATTATTGAGTCTGTCATCTGCACCTCTATAACTGTCTGGGTTTGGTTCTGCAACCCAACAAGACAGACACAGACTTCAACAGATAATTAGAACTGCAGAAAAAAAAACAATTGCTACCAACCTGCCTTCCATTGAGGACTTGTATACTGCATGTCACGATGTGAATATTGCCAGTTGAGCACCTCTGCAATATTTCTAGGTTTATTGTATTTTCTAATCAAGCAGACATGTGATATGTTTTACTGCGCATGTGTGCATTCCAGGAGTCTCCTCCTTCCTTCTTCTCCTGTGAGCCTCGCCCGAGGCAGACGTGAATTCTTAGCTGAGAAAATGTAGCTTAATAAGTTTTATATTCTTTTGTTACTTTTGTACTAAAATAAATATTTTGTTAATTAGAATTGAATCTCGGTTTTATTTTCTAAGTAAGGATGACTTCAAGGAAGCAAGATCCTATATCGCCTCGATAGGAATAATTCTTATTCCGTCACTGCACGAGTCAAAAAGAGGGATGTGAAAATATCCACAGACCCCTCACATCCTGGACATAAATTGTTTCAACTCCTACCCTCAAAACGACGCTATAGAGCACTGCACATCAGAACAACTAGACACAAGAACAGTTTTCTCCCAAATGCCATCACTCTGCTAAACAAATAATTCCCTCAACACTGTCAAACTATTCACTAAGGCTGCATTACTATTACTATCAGTCTTCTCATCGTTCCTATCACCCATCTCCTACCACTTATGACTGTAGGACTGTAACTTTGTTGCTTGTATCCTTACAATTTATATTGATTGTTTCCCGGTATGATTTGATTGCTTATTTGTACCCTATGACTATCATTAAGTGTTGTACCTTATGATTCTTGATGAATGTATCTTGTCTTTTTATGTACACTGAGAGCCTATGCACCAAAGACAAATTCCTTATGTGTCCAATCACACTTGGCCAATAAAGAATTCTAATCTAATCTAAAAAAGGAGTTTTGCACTTTCAGGCTTGCAAATCTGTTAATGTAGCCTTACAATGAAGCGGAATTTGTTCATGTAGTTCTGTCTCCTGCTTTTCGTTTACCTAGCACTGTATTCCAAGACATAAAATCACATTGATCAACCCGTGACCACCATAAATAAAATGGATCCAAGGAGCCTGCAAATCTGACTCGACAGGGAGTTATTAGCTGCACCTAGGCGTCTTTATAAGGAGAAAATGTGAATTAATGTCAAAATCTCCTCCACCAGAGGGAAAAGTCTTGGCATGCAGTTGAAGTATTTGCCCCGAGGTCTTCTGGGGCAATCAAATGAAATAAATTGGACTTCAGTATCCATGATTTTCCCCAAGGCTGATAGAGCTGAAAAAAACATAAGCCAGAGACCCAAGAGATAACAAAGAAGAACAAAAGATGAAAAGATAGGAATAAGTTAAATCAAGAACCAACATGGTTAACAAGCTGAACGGGCTTTTCCATGCTATTTTTATGGTGCAGATCAGCGGTAGGTTGCTCTACTCTGCTCTGCTCTGCTCTGCTCTGCTCTGCTCTACTCTACTCTACTCTACTCTACTCTACTCCTTCATTGTACTCTACTCTACTCTACTCTACTCTACTCCTTCATTCTACTATGCTCTGCTCTGCTCTGCTTTGCTCTATTCTACTCTACTCTACTCTACTCTACCCTACCCTACTCTACTCTACTCCTTCATTCCAGTATCTAATCTATTCTGTTCTGTTCTATTTTGTTCTGTTCTGTTCTTTCATCCCAATATCTATTCTATTCTATTCTATTCTATTCTATTCTATTCTATTCTATTCTATTCTATTCTATTCTATTCTATTCTATTCTATTCTATTCTATTCTATTCCCATTCCCATTCCCATTCCTATTATATTCCATTCCATTCCATTCCAATTCCAATTCCAATTCCAATTCCAATTCCAATTCCAATTCCAATTCCTATTCCTATTCCTATTCCATTCCATTCCATTCCATTCCATTCTATTCCATTCCATTCCCATTCCCATTCCATTCCCATTCCTATTATATTCCATTCCATTCCATTCCTATTCCTATTCCTATTCCTATTCCTATTCCATTCCATTCCCATTCCATTCCCATTCCATTCCCATTCCCATTATATTCCATTCCATTCCTATTCCTATTCCTATTCCTATTCCTATTCCTATTCCTATTCCTATTCCTATTCCTATTCCTATTCCTATTCCATTCAATTCCATTCCCATTCCCATTCCTATTCCATTCCATTCCTATTCCTATTATATTCCATTCCATTCCTATTCCTATTCCTATTCCTATTCCTATTCCTATTCCTATTCCTATTCTTATTCCTATTCCTATTCCTATTCCATTCCATTCCATTCCATTCCATTCCATTCCATTCTATTCTATTCTATTCCATTCTATTCTATTCTTGGGGGAAAAACCCTCCAGGAACTGACATATCATAGTAACTAACTAGGACTGTTAACATTATAAGTAAAATACAACCTGGTATTAGGCACATTCTCTGGAGGGAAGATATACAAAAATATTGGATAGGTTTCTCAACTTGACAGAAGAGAATGATCAAGTGCAAGTATTACAAGCTACAATGTGACCCAAGGCACTAAACAGCCACCAACAGTAGAGTGGGTGATCAATTTCTTGGGGGGGGGAATTGCAATCTGTATCAAGTTGCTGGGGTTTCTTTCTACTGGTGAAATTTGCCAGTGCAGATGGAAAAAAATATGCAGTCCTATATTAAAGAGAATTAATCGTCCCAGTCTTAAAAAACGAAGACAAAAGACTCCGTTTAGCACAGCATAAGATGTCTATGACAATGGAAGGAAACAAATTTACATCCCCAGCGCTCACAACAAATATACTCGACATCATTTAAAACCCATAGCCTATGAAGACAGATAGGGCAACGGTAATTCCAGAATTGCTTTGGGGTTCCAGATACATGCATCTTATTCCAATTACCACGATCCAACTTTATTATCCACTCAGGAAGGTGAATTTGAGATTAAATTTACCTGTGACACTGGCCTTGCTTAGCTAGCTAGCTGTTCTGCAAGCACAAGCCATCTCAAAGATGCAAAATCCAGTTTGGTGGCACCCAGGCTAGAAAACTGGGAGATCGTGAGTTGTAGATCTGCCTTAGCCGTGATAGCTGGCTGGGTGACTTTGGGTCAATGGCCAAGAGACAGTGAGTTCTAGTCCCGCCTTAGGCATGAAAGCCAGCTGGGTGATTTTCAACCAATCATTGGGAGACAGTGAGTTCTAGCCCAAGGTGACCAGATTTTATTTTTTGTAAAGCGGGACACCATTAATGGGGGGGGATTTCTAGGGGAGCAAGACGGGAGGGGTCCGTCTCTCTTATCCTGCAGCTTTGTGCACCCCCCCAACCCCCCCCCCCTTCATTGCAGCCAGGGGTGGGTTCCTACTGGCGCAGGCTTACCTGTTCGGCGCCGCAGAGCCAAAGAAGCTGGTGGTGTTCGCGGTGCGGGGCTTCCCCTGCCCGCTTTCCCCAGCCGCCGGGATGCCGCCATTTGCGTTCTTTTGCCCTCTGCGCATGCGCAAAGCGTTCTGCTTGCACAGAGGGCGAAAGAACGCAAATGGCGGCGTCCCGGCGGCCGGGGAAAGCAGGCGGGGGAAGCCCCACACCGCGAACGCCACCAGCTTCTTCGGCTCTGCGGCAACAAACAGGCAAGACCGCCGCTGCCCCTCTCACTGCCCTCCCTCCCCGCCTGGCAGGAGGAGGCAGGCGAGGCAGGAGGCAGAGGGCTGTGCAGGGCAAATTCAAATTAAAAAAGCGGGACCTTTTTGAAACGCCGCGGGACGCGGGACAAATTATTGAAAAGCGGGACTGTCCCGCCAAAAGCGGGACGTCTGGTCACCTTATTCTAGCCCCCTCTTTAGGCATCAAAACTGACTGTCTTTGAGCCAATTGCCAAGAGACAGTAAGTTCTAGTCCTTAGGCATCAAAGGTGGTTTGATGACTTCGGGTCAGTCACAGGAGCCCATGAGTTCTCCTTTCACCTTAGGCATGAAAGCCAGCTGGGTGATTTTCAACCAAACACCAGGAGACAGTGAGTTCTAGTCCAGCCTTAGGCATGAAAGCTGGCTGGGTGACTCTCTCAGCCCAACACATCTCAAAGTGGGTTGGGGTTTTTTTGGTGGGAGCGGGAAGAGGAGAAGAAAGGAGTATCACGTTTGTTCACCTAATCACAGTGATATTTAATTCTAAAGTCATGGAAAGACTGAATAGGAATGTCTGAACTGGGAAGAATATTCCATCATACATCTTATGATCTGTTTTCTCCCCTCCTTTTCAGTATATATTTTAAAATATGCTGGTAAGCAAGGCATGGTGGGTTGGAGTTGTTTTCTGCAGTAGCAATAGTCTTACGTTCTGAAAATATATGTATAGTCTCTCTCTGTCTCTATCTCTCTGTCTCTCTCTATTTTTCTATCTCTTTCCATCTCTCTTCTCTCTCTCTCTCTCTCTCTCTCTCTCTCTCTCTCTTCTCACTCTCTATTTTTCTCTCTGTTTATCTCACTGTCTATCTCTCTGTCTATCTCTCTATTTCTGTTTTACTATCTATCTATCTATCTATCTATCTATCTATCTATCTATCTATCTATCTATCTATCTATCTATCTATCTATCTATCTATCTACCTACCTACCTACCTACCTACCTACCTACATATCATCTATCATCTATCTATCTATCTATCTATCTATCTATCTATCTATCTATCTATCTATCTATCTATCTATCTATCTATCTACCTACCTACCCACCTACCTATCTTCTATCTATCTATCTATCTATCTATCTATCTATCTATCTATCTATCTATCTATCTATCTATCTATCTATCTATCTACCTACCTACCTACCTACCTTCTATCTATCTATCTATCTATCTATCTATCTATCTATCTATCTATCTATCTATCTATCTATCTATCAATCAATCTATCTATCTATCTATCTATCTACCTACCTACCTACCTACCTACCTACCTACCTACCTACCTACCTACTTACTATCTACCTACCTACTATCTATCTATCTATCTACCTACCTACCTACCATCCGTCCATCCGTCCATCCGTCCATCCATCTATCTACCTACCTACCTACATCTCTCTCTCTCTCTCTCTCTCTCTCTCTCTCTCTCTCTCTCTCTCTCTCTCTCTCTCTCTCTCTCTCTCTCTCTCTCTCTCTCTCTCTCTCTCTCTCTATATATATATATATATATATATATATATATATATATATATATATATATACACACACACACACACACATACCTACCTACTTACCTATCATCTATCTATCTACCTGCCAACCAACCATCTATCTATCTATCTATCTATCTATCTATCTATCTATCTATCTATCTATCTATCTATCTATCTATCTATCTATCTATCTATCTATCTATCTATCTATCTAAACAGTACTTGGATACTCCTCACAGACATTTCATAAGTATGGAGTCATCTCCTCTGAGAAGCCTGGCAGTTAATTCACTATTGCCCTTTCTGTTTCTGCAGGCTTTTTGGGTGGTGTTTTCCCCCCACCCTGTTGCCTATGTTGATTTTACCAAATGACACTCCGTTTTGAAGTCTATCTCCATGCATTATCAAATCCTTTTTAGGTTTTATTCTTGCAAGCCACTTTGTGACTTAGTGAGCAAAGAGGCAAGAGAGAGAGATATCGAATCTCTTCTGTTATGGCTCTCTCTGATTTAGAAAGCATTACATATTCTTAGCAGCAATCACGTTAAGATGCCCATTCAGCTCCCCATCCATTTTTCAAATGGTCCTCAGTTAATAGAGATGGGAGCAAGAATGTCTCTCATACACATAAGCAATTTCGCTGAAGATTGAAGGAGGTGAAAGGGTTGTGCTTTCCTGCACAATCCTTCGAGTTGCTCATTGACAGGACCCGGTTAAAAAAAAATGAACGAGCAATGTTTGTAGAAATGAGAAGAAGAGAAGAGAAGAGAAGAGAATAACAGAGTTGGAAGGGACCTTGGAGGTCTTCTAGTCCAACCCCCTGCTTAGGCAGAATACCCTACACCACTTCAGACAAATGGTTATCCAACATCTTCTTAAAAACTTCCAGTGTTGGAGCATTCACAACTTCTGGAGGCAAGCTGTTCCACGGATTAATTGTTGTAACTGTCAGGAAATTTCTCCTTAGTTCTAAGTTGCTTCTCTCCTTGATTAGTTTTCACCCATTGCTTCTTGTGCTGCCCTTCTTGTGCTGCCCTGCTTTGGAGAACAGCCTGACTCCCTCTTCTTTGTGGCAACCCTTGAGATATTGGAATACTGCTATCATGTCTGCCTTAGTCCTTCTTTTCATTAAACTAGACATGCCCAGTTCCTGCAACCGTTCTTCATATGTTTTAGTCTCCAGTCCCCTAATCATCTTTGTTGCTCTTCTCTGCACTCTTTCTAGAGTCTCAACATCCTTTTTGCATCGTGGCGACCAAAACTGAATGCAGTATCCAAGTGTGGCCTTACCAAGGCATTATAAAGTGGTATTAACAGTTCACGTGATCTTGATTCTATCCCTCTGTTAATGCACCCTATAACTGTGTTTGCTTTTTTGGCAGCTGCTGCACACTGCTGGCTCATATTGAAATGGTTGTCCACTAGGACTCCAAGGTCCCTCTCACAGTTACTACTGTTGAGCAAGGTACCACATATACTGTACCTGTGCATTTTGTTTTTCTGGCCTAAATGTAGAACCTTAAAAAGAGATGTGGGATGAAGCCAAATCTTGATCTCTTCCTAGGCAGGATCAGAGGTGATGTTCAGCCTGTTCGGACCGGTTCGGGTGAACTGGTAGTAGAGACCTGAGGGTGGGCCTGCCCACTTGCCCACTCGTCCCAGTCCTGTGCCATTCTATTTAGCCATATTTTCAAGCCACGTGTATGAGCAAAGTGCATGCGTGGAAGGCTGCGCACATGCACGGAAGGCGTGCGCACGACTGAAGTGAGCATGCGCGTGCAAGGTGAACCGGTATGGAAATTATGTGAATCCCACCTCTGGCTCAGGATGACCTCTTTCGGAGGCAGCCGAGCATCAGCTCAGTCCAGCTTCTCTTCCAGCTTCCTTATCCAAGTCCAGATGTTGCTTCAAGCCAGTTTTTTCTTCTTACAACTATTGGAGTGATAGTCTGCTATCTAAATTGGTTGACGTATTTTAGAACTATTTTATCACCTTCAGAGACTGATGCATTATTAAATGGCCTCATAACAGCTCTCTCTCTCTCTCTCTCTCTCTCCCCCTCTGTGCACGTATTGAAAGCATATTGAGTTTCTCCCCCTCCTCACCACTGGCCTGAATATAGAAATATTTGACCCCAAATTAACAAGCGTAATGTTCAACTCACTAAAGCTGGTCCTCAGAATTTAAATCAGTAGGGTATGAATACCAGCAAATGCCTTCCCAATGAAATATGTGCATTCTAATTGCTATTTTTGCAGCATTTATGATAGACCTGGCATGGCTGCAGATGTGGAAGAGCTAAAATCTCTATTCCACATCATTTCGAAAGAGCCAAGCTTCTCAAACTAACAGGTCATAATTTTCTAATGCTTCACAGGGTCAGGTCACAATGAAAGAAGCAGACTTCTGCGTTAAGATATTTGTTACCCAGACTGTCACAGCTAACTTCTGGAGCCCTGGGTTACGGTGACATGCAAATAGCTAGGGAATCCTGAAACAGTGATACAGATTAACTTAAAATCTTCCAGTCATAAATGAGTTGCGTGTGAGTCAAAAATAACAAAACAAGCAATAATTATGGACCAGAGATGCAAAACAAAACAGAAGTAAAAGGGAAGAGAGAGAGGGAGAGGAAGAGAAAGAAGGAGGAAGGAAGGAAGGAAGGAAGGAAGGAAGGAAAGAAGGAAGGAAGGAAGGAGAGAGAGAGAGAGAGAGAGAGAGAGAGAGAGAGGGAGGGAGGGAGGGAGGGAGGGAGGGAGGGAGGGAGGGAGGGAGGGAGGGAGGGAGAAAAAAGAGGGAGGGAGGGAGGGAGGAAAAGACAAAGAGAAAGGGAGAAAGAGGAAGGAAGAAAGAGGAAGAGGGAAAGAGAGAAAGAGAAAAAGAAAAAGAGAGAATTGATTAATTTCTGGCCAAAGAGCGTTTGCAAGCTCTTCATCTACAGCAAAACCTACTTGGGCAGAAAACAAAATAGAAGCAAGAACATCCTCTTTTAAACTCCCAGCAAAACCAACAATCACATATCTCCTTCCAGCCATAATATATAGAGTACCTGGGTAGAAGACCCTCAATGCAATTAAATTGCAAAGGCTAAAATGACCGGCTGGATTGACCTGAAAGGGCAGCTAGCCAAAAACAGCGTCCTCTGAGCAATTCTGAATTCTTTCTAAGCAACTGGCTGAGAAAATAACAGAGACTTATGCCAATTACCCCAAAACAGAGAAAACTCTCATGCCAGCTTTGCTTTAGGATTGTCTAGATCTGGCAACCTGCTGGGAAGATAACCTGGTAGAATTCTAGACCAGTTGTCTCTGCTCCAGACAGTGATGCCTTCAGCATCTGTCTGAACTCCTGCAGAAGGTTAAAACAGCCACCTCTGATAATTGTTCTGCTGATCTTGGATGACTGACACGGCAATAACCCTTCAAAATCCGCAGCAATTAAAACTAATTTAGGAAGCCTGGTAAAACAAACCCAGCAGGATTAGTAAAACCAGGCGATAGGCATGAAATTCCTCACCGCTTGTGTCACGCAGTGATTTTATTGCCTGTTATATGTATATGCAGGGAGATGCATCCCTATTCATTATAATGGTTTATTCCTGAGCACGTGATTGATATGTTCTTGTACGCATGTGTGCATTCCATTCTCTCCGATCTTTCCTTCTGTTCCTGGCTTCCATTGAAGCAAGACCTACTTTTATATCAGACATGTAGATAATGAGGATTTATTGTTTTTGTACCGAAATAAACATTTTTACTTAGACTTTAAACTGAGGTTTCTTTTCTAATGTCTGATGTCCGGGAAAAGATCTATTTCTCCTTTGTGAGATTAATTATCGCCTCTGTCAGCTTGCGTTTGTGTCGTGCAAAAGTATTGCTTAATTGGCCGGGAGTTCATGAACGTCGAACACCATTTCACTCCATGCTTCTTTAGTCCGTTTCTGCCCTGCCCTGCCTTTCTTTTCAACCCAATGCAGGAAAATGGCGATCAAGAAATACCGTGGAAATATCTTCTCACCCACAAGATTAGCTAAAATGGGCCCAAATCTCTCACCAATGTGCTGGAAATGTAAAATAACACCAGGGACTTACTACCACATGTGGTGGGAATGCCCGAAAGCTCGTGATTTCTGGAATAAGATAAAAAAATGGTTGGAAGAAATATTAATGTCAAAAATAGAATTCAAACCTGAACTTTTCTTATTGGGTATAACAATAGATAAATATGATAAGGGAACGATATACTTAATGTTGCATATCTTGACAGCTGCCAGATTGGCCTTTGCACATAAATGGAAGAATAAAGAAACCCCCACGGAGGAAGAGGTATTACATAAAATACTGTCTTGCGCAGAAATGGACAGGCTTACGATGGAATTGAAAGATAAAAATGAATTGGACTACTTTGAAATCTGGGAAAAATTGTACCACAATCTGGGAATCGAGGATTGTTGGGATTATGGATCAGTGACAAGTTGGAAATGTAGACATTTTTATGTTAGGGAGAGAAAAAAAATGGATTTGATATTAATTGTAAAGTTTGTATATATCCATATAGAGATAAGGAATTGTATTTATTGGAAGGAATAACTTGATGGAAATGTTTAAACTAGAATGTTACGTCACGTCCAATATTTTTAATTGTATTATAAATAAAAAAAACTTCTAAAAAAAATACCATGCGGCCGCGTAGATTAAAAGCCAGGGTTTAACATCATTAACTGTTAACTATTTGAAAAGGCCGGGCCAAAATGAAACAAGCAAGCAAGAAATGTATCTCAGCCTCTTGGTTTGATGGTTTAAGATCAAAGGGTAGATTTGAAAGAGAGAGAGATGGTGGAGGCCAAAAAGACGGTAGATTTTTGCCCCCCTGGGGGTCTTGCGGGAGAAAGCGTGCGTACAGTAAATAGACCTCTGAAAGTAGAGTGATCTTCAAGAAGAGCCTTTTCTGCAGAACGTAACATCCAGAGAGGTCTGAAGCAGGAGAGGCAATTTGTCAGATCGGCCTTAAGTCATTTAGGGCTTTAAAGATTAATATCAACATCTTAAATGGTGCCTGGAAAACAACTGGCACGTAAGTCGACCGTGTGTTCCAGCCAGCTCAGGTTCTCTGGCTTTTCTTTTTTTAAAAAAATCCCATAAATGCATCTCCTCTTAATCAGCAATGCAAGAGAACAGGTTTTAAAAAGGTTGGCTAATGAAAGCTACCGAGATGCCTCTAAGGGCAGAGAGCCTGGTAAAATTCTCTGCTCTCGTTCTTCAAACTTAAGAGAATGAGAGATCTATGTATTTTATTTAGCATATATCCACGATGACTCTGGGAGACGCCCAACAGATCACCAGCCAACTTTTCATCAATGCATAAAGAACACATCCCATCTGCAAACACACACACACACCAGGGGCGGGCTCCTAATTTTTTTACTACCACTCTGTGGGCATGGCTTATTTTGTGGGTGTGGCTTGCCAGCCATATGACTGGGTAGGCGTGGCTTGCCGGCCATGTGACCGGGTGGGCGTGGGTTCTCGGACTGCTGAAGGGAGGGGAACTGAGATAGGTCCTGCCGCCCATTCCCCCTCCCCTCAGCAGCTCGAGAAGCCTCAAATGTGCAAAAATGCCCAGGATCATCACTGCGCATTCGTGGCTTCTTGGACTGCTGAAGGGAGGGGAATGGAGATAGCTCCTGCCGCCCATTCTTTCAGCGTCTCACACGCTCCCTCAGCCATCCTTCCCTGCTTGGACTCACTGTGGGGTAGGAAGGCAGTGCATGCACAGTGCCAGAAGCTCGGCTTCTGGGCATGCGCAGAAGAAAATTTTTTAAAAAAATTAAAAATTAAAAATTAAAAAAATGGCAGCACCCAGGCACCGGCAACCGACCGCACCGGTACTGTGATGCCACCAGCGGGCCGCTACCTGTGCTATAGAGTGGACCGCACCAGTAGGAACCCACACACACACCGAGGCTTCAAGTAAAAGTGGGGGAGATGTAGAAGGAAAGAGTTCTCCAGTTTTCTTGGAGAAACATTTTCAGGAAAACAAGCAAAACACCCTGCCTGTTGAGTAAGTGGATTATTGCTACAGTACATCCATCCCTCTAAAACAGGGGTGTCAAACTCGATATCATTGCGGGCCGCAATCAGGGTTGTGTTTGACCTCAAGGGGCTGTGGTGGGTGTGGCCAGGGTGGGCATGGCCAGCTCAGCATCACTCGTGTCGGGGGCGCCTGTGGCGGCCCGAGTACTCTGCCAGTGAAAACGGGCTCCTGAGCTCCGTTTTCGGCTGCGACGGCCTCCTGCAACCCTCTGCCAGCAAAAACGGAGCTCCGGAGGGCTGCCCATGACCTTCATGAGCTCCGTTTTTGGCAGCAACCGCCTCCTGCAACCCTCTGCCAGCAAAAACAGAGCACCGGAGGGCTGCCCGCGACTTTTGCGAGCTCCGTTTACTGCTCCGATGGCCTCCTGCAATCCTCTACAAGCGAAAACGTTTTTGCTGGCAGAGGCATGGCGGGCCAGTCCTTTGCTGTTTCCACGGCAGCCACGCAGGCCAGATCTAAGCACCCCTCAGGCCGGATCCGGCCCCCAGGCCTTGAGTTTGACACCCCTCCTTAAAACATTATTTAATGTTTTAGAGTTAGAGTTTTAGATTTAGATGAATAAAACCACTCAAAGGGAGGGGGAGAAGAGAGAGAAACAAGGCATGCGATGTCATGGGAAAAACTAAAATGTAAAACAGTGAAAACCCTCCATAGAGAAAATCTAGAAGAGACGTTCCAAATTGTAACAATGAAAGGTTTATTTGAGTAATGAAGGATTGCAGTGTTTGAGAAGTTTCCACTGCTAACAATTCTTCCAGTATATTATTCTAATTAGATGAAACTATTTTCAGGACAAGGTTGGTGCACTTGTTTGTTTTCTTGCAGACATTTCATTGCCAAACTCAAAATCAGGCGGCTGTGAGTTCGATCCTAGGTAGAGGCAGAGATTTCTCTCTCTGGGGTCGAGGAGAATACATCTGCTGACTATAACTCTGCATTGGCGACAGGAAGGGCATCCGGCCAGTAAACACTCAGCTGCATTCAGTTGCCCAGACTTCACCCCGCAAGGGATTATGGGGTCATTAAAAGGGGATGATGATTTCATTACCAAACTAGGCAACATCATCAGTGCTCCTAACATTAATGTTACTTAGCTTGGTGATGAAATATCTGCAGGAAAACTATCAAGCTCAGATAGCACCAAGGGTCCCAGATTATTTTATTATTTACCAAAAAAATGGGGGGGGTCAGACAATACTGGTTTAGTTAGTCAATAAATGTAGGAGAAGCATATGGTAAAGATGGGATGATGTACTAGATTCCTAGCCAAATACTATCTGGGTTCCCAAATTTTCATCAAAGACTGGAAGGAGGTTAGGAGATGACTTGTGGATGCTCAATTATCAAACGTTCTCTCCCCTTTTTTTTAAAAAAAATGTCTTATTGACATGAGAAGTAGCAGTTTATTATTGGAGCATTTTTAAAGCAAACCCCCAATTCTTACTACATACTAAAATACAAATTATTGTATTTGGTCAGCATTCTCTATTGTTCTTTCAACAGGATAAGGCATATCTGGCGTAGTTTTGTTATCACTTGAATTCTTGGCAGACTATTCCAACCGTTAGTTACAAACTTCTATGGATTAGTGTGGAATGAATTCCATGTGTGATATGGGGCACACATTCTTTTTTAAAATTAAAGTTGCTGTTTAAAATAAATAAATAAATAGACGAACCACTGGCCTATCTCATAGGTTGCTTCTGAAAAATGAATCCTCCAGAGTGGTAAAATCCTTTGCAAGAAATTATTGATAATAAGAAAAGAGCAGTTAATTTTGTGAACAGGCTCTAAAAAAGAGGTTTTTAACATTTTAATTTTATTTACTGCTATTTCTATGTGACTCTTCTTCCAGCTGTTCAGACAGGCATAAAGAAAATTAAAAACAGTTAAATAATATTCCATTGGGATGATTAAGTTCTCCATATCCAGCAATTCCTGCAGATCCTTTAACTATAATATATTATTTAAATATAGAAGAACTGAATTTCACTCTGTATAAAAAACAAGGCAAGATACATATTTTACTAGCCTAGGAAAACACCCTGATGCTCTACAAAGATGTTTGGAAATGTAGGAAGTAACACTAAAAACTTGCCTGGTCTTTCTTTTCATTCTAAACTCTGTTTCGGAACTTTAAATAGCCAGAAGAAAATTAAGGAATTGTCCAATTTCAACACAAAATGATAATTGTAGCTCTTAAACATCTGAAGTAGTTATTAACACGGTGCATTATTGAAAAATACAGAAGTGACCTGATCAATCCTAGCTTTGTATAAATAGATTTGTATCCTGCCTTTATTGTTCTTAATCAATAACTCAAGGTGGCAAACATAACTAATACTCCTTCCACTTCCTATTTTCCCCACAACAACATACCTGTGAGGCAGTGGCGAGTTGCTGTCTTACCGGTGCCGGTGCGTTGCGCACGCATCTCCAAGTTTCATTCACGCGTGCATGCCCCCTTGTGCGATTTTGCTTTTGTGCATGCGTGGAAGCAAAATCACACCAAAATCTCACCCATGTGCGCGTCCCCTCGTGAGATTTCGGTGCGATTTTGCTTTTGCGCATGCGAAGAAGCAAAATCGCCCAAAAATTAACGAAAAAAATGGTGACGTGCACTGTGGACTGGTAGAGAGGGCTCCGGAGTAGTCGCGTGCAAATTGCGCAATCGGCCGCTCCCTACCGGAGCTGTGCACCGGGCAGCTCTGGCAGGAACCCACCTCTGCTGTGAGGTAGGTTGGGCTGAGAGAGAGCGACTGGCCCAAAGTCACCCAGCTGGCTTTCATGTCTAAAGTGGGACTAGAACTCACCATCTCCTGGTGATTGGCCTAAAGTCACCCAGATGCAATAGTGGGTTCTACTTACTTTTGCTACCGGTTCGAGAACGGGAGCTTGCGGGCGCATGCTTTGCACATGTGCAGAGCGTTTTTTGATGATGTCCAGCGGGTGGGCGGAGCCTCCCACCGCCACCGCTACCAGTTCGCCGTACCGGGTTGAACCGGTAGCAACCCACCACTATGCAAATGGCTTTCTTTTTTTTTCAAAAAGTTTTTTTTTCTCCATAACTCCATACATAAATCAATATAACTTAAAATATTACAATAAAATACATAGTTATACATTTTGATCATCATTCATAAATTCTTTATGTATAACACTTTATTCCAGGTATATATTACTGAAATAATACTGCTTCCCAAAAAAAATCTAATTTTGTCTTCTAGGATCTCCACCAATTAATTTCAATTTTCCCCCAAATTAACCGCTATTAGGTTAATTTACCAAGATAGTTATTATTTCTCCTGCCTCTTAATTTTAAGCCATATTGCTTCCTCACCTTTCTTAATCTCTTTATTCATCATTTGTTTTTCTTATCCCCCTATTTTATCATAACTAAATGCCCCATAAAAGTCTAAACTTCAATTTTATAATTTATCTTAAGATCTCATAATCATGTTTATCATTCATACTTCTCATGTTATTCATCATTATTCTATCTACATTATTCCAAATCAATTAATTCTTCAAATCTCAACATAATGGATTTTTCAAATGTATTTAAACGCAATGGCTTTCATTCCTAAGATGCGACTAGAACTCATCATCTCCTGGTCATTGGCCTAAAGCAGGGGTGTCAAATATGCGTCATCACGGCAGCGTCATGCGACGTAACACAACCTTTCCCCCCCTTCGCTAAACCGGCCGTGGCCAGCGCTTGACGCATTCAGCCCGCGGGCCACGAGTTTGACAGCCCTGGCCTAAAGTCACCCAGATGGCTTTCCGACCTATGGCATGACTAAAATTCAGGCTTCTAGCGTGGTGCCTTAACCGCTAGGCCAAACTGGTTCTCTTTAGCTGCTCTATAATTGTTACCTATATCATATTTATGATTCTGTCCTTAAGTCTGTTTATTCAGTACTCACACAGTTCTTACTAATATCTTCAAAGTCAAAGGCTTTGCTCAACTCTGCCTTTATTGTGAAAGGTTGGGGGAGGGGGGGTAAGAGCTTTTAAAATCTAAGGAATTCATACAAGAATCAGTGCCAGCTTTCTTTTGGCCAAAGTGCTGAAGGAAATCTAGCCTTGAAGGATTAACATGCTAGCTCTTAAATTACCCAGCTGTCTGAGCAATAAAAGAGAAGCTTAATTAACCCCCTCTGAGGTGACTGGGCTCTTATCTTACAAAAGCTTTCCATGAGTATTCAGAGTGAGGAATTTTCAGTGAAAAGCAGTGTACCGTTCCTTTGATTCTTCGGAAGGCTTTTGTAGCAGGGGGAAACAGAAATCTGGATTTCTTTAAAGTAATAATTCCAAGGAAATCCAAGAATGTCCTTGAGCAATGCCTTTCCCCGTCTCCTTTAGACCAAGGATAATCAATATTAATTATCTGCCAACAATATTTGAGTTTCTGCCATGAAATTCCAACGGAGGACATCAAATGGTTAGTAAAGATGGATAAAGATAAAGGTAAAGGTTCCCCTCGCGCATATGTGCTAGTCGTTCCCGACTCTAGGGGGCGGTGCTCATCTCCGTTTCTAAGCCAAGCGCTGTCTGATGACGATTCCGTGGTCATGTGGCCAGCATGACTAAACACCGAAGGTGCACAGAACGCTGTCACCTTCCCACCAAAGGTGGTCCTTATTTTTCTACTTGCATTTTTTACGTGCTTTCGAACTGCTAGGTTGGCAGAAGCTGGGACAAGTAACGGGAGCTCACCCCGTTACGCGGCGCTAGGGATTCGAACCGCTGAACTGCCGACCTTTCTGATCGACAAGCTCAGCGTCTTAGCCACTGAGCCACTGCATCCCCCTAAAGATGGACAAACACATCTATATGTTTCCATCCCCACCCCCCGGTTTTTATATTAGTCAATACGTCAAGTTTAATTAGCTGTACTTGAGGTGATAGAGATAGTCCTTGACTTAGGACCAGAATGGAGCCCAAAATTTATGTTGCTAAGTGAGACATTTAAGCGAATTTTGCCCCATTTTACCACCTTTCTTACTACAGTTGTTAAGTGGATCATTGCAGTTGTTAAGTTGGGGTTGACGAACCCTAACCCATAGACTTTGCCTGTCAGAAGGTCGCAAAAGGTCATCAATATGAATCAGTTTCCAAGCATCTAAATATTGATCGTGTGACCATGGGGATGGTTGTAAGTGTGAAAAACGATCATAAGTCAATTTTTTCAGTGACGTTGAATGGTCACTAAATGAGTGGTTGTAAGTCGAGAAGTTGTATGTGTATTTGCATGGGGTGAATAGTTTGCATTAAAGTAACTTTTTTTTCCAAACGTGCAAACATTATTATGTATGCAATTCTACCCAATAGAAAGCATTTTTCCCAAAAATTGAGAGAGGGGGGAGGGGGAGGGAGGGAGGGAGAGACAGAGAGGGAGGGAGGGAGGGGGAGAGAGAGACAGACAGAAAGAGGGAGGGAGGGAAGGAGAGACAGACAGACAGACAGACAGACGGAGGGAGGGAGGGAGGGAGGGAGGGAGAGAGAGAGAGAGAGAGAGAGAGAGAGAGAGAGAGAGAGAGAGAGAGAGAGAGAGAGAGAGAGAGAGAGAGAGAAGTGATGCGGTGGCCTAGAAGTGGAGTTCTCGACTCACAATCAGGAGGCTGTGAGTTTGATGCTAGGTAGAGGCAGATATTTCTCTCTCTGGGCACGTTGAGAATATATCTGCTGAATATAACTCCGCACTGGTGACAGGAAGGGCATCCGGCCAGTAAACACTCAGTTCCATTCAGTTCCCCAGACTCCACCCCGCAAGGGATTATGGGGTCGTTAAAAGAAGATGGTGACAGACAGACAGACAGACAATGGCATTGTAAAATCATAGCATTTTGGACTTAACTAAATCTTGGTTTCTGCATTCACTCAAATAGATTCAATTCATTACATTAAGTGAAATCTTAACTTTTTTTGCCCTGACCCCATCTATGAGACAGCATTTGTATGCATGGACATCTCCAAGATCAATGGAAATGGACAAAGATCAAGATTTATGGCAGATCTAATTGTGACAACTATGGGACGATGTCACTTCGTATCTGCTGTCATGATGGATGGCAGTAATCCTACTGCTTATGTGCTGTCATTCTCCAAATGGCAGGTGGGTAGAAATCTCACTTAGTTGCCTTCTCCTTTCTCCATCCATGCAACTATCTCTTCTTACGTTCTTATTCCATGCAGCTACTTCTATTAATTTCTTTAACTGCTACTGATGTTTATCCAATCACAGATGCTCAACAACTAAACAAAGATGTTTTGACACAATAACAAAGAGTCTCCCAGCACCAATCATTTTTTTTTATTTTTTATTTAAAGCAACAACTCATGAGATATAAACATTGCTTGCGATTGGTAGATTTCCAGAGGGAGCTAGAAAACTAACAACAGCCAATTGTGCAATTTCAAGGTATTTGTTGAAAACACGGGGAATTCCTTTTTGTGCTCCTGTGTGTGACAAAAACATGTCATTATCCTTTCTTTTGTAACCATTCTTAATTGCTATCAGCTTGCCGAAAGAATGAACAAAATATTAATGAACAATTACTATCCACTCAAGCAAAATATTAGCTTACACAAACTCTTTTTTCCCCACCTACATCTCCTGTATTTCTACTACTCTTAGGTCCTTATTGTGCTTGGTAATGCAACTGACAAATTAAGCTGCCATTATTTTGTTTCAATAAGATAGGCTGGCCCATTCATAAAAGCATGAGAGGAAGTGAAAACATAAATAAATTAGTACTATGTTGGCTTAGGAAACAAATAAAACAAGGTAGCTGGGTTTATTCCTAGTAAAAGAATCAATAGCAATTGATAGAATAGAATAACAGAGTTGGAAGGGACCTTGGAGGTCTTCTAGTCCAACCTCCTGCTTAGGCAGGAAACCCTACACCACTTCAGACAAATGGTTGTCCAACATCGTCTTAAAAACTTCCAGTGTTGGAGCATTCACAACTTCTGGAGGCAAGCTGTTCCACAGATTAATTGTTCTAACTGTCAGGAAATTTCTCCTTAGTTCTAAGTTGCTTCTCTCCTTGTTTAGTTTCCACCCATTGCTTCTTGTCCTGCCTTCAGGTGCTTTGGAGAATAGTTTGACTCCCTCTTCTTTGTGGGAGCCTCTGAGATATTGGATGACTGCTATCATGTCACCCCTAGAATAGAATAGAACTAATGGAAAATAGAATAGGATGGAATGGAATGGAATGGAATGGAATGGAATAGAATAGAATAGAATAGAATAGAATAGAATAGAATAGAATAGAATAGAATAGGATAGAATAGAATAGAATAGAATAGAATAGAATAGAATAGAATAGAATAGAATAACAGAGTTGAAAGGGACCTTGGATGTCTTCTAGTCCAATCCCCTGCTTAGGCAAGAAACCCTACACCACTTCAGACAAATGGTTGTCCAACATCTTCTTAAAAACTTCCAGTGTTGGAGCATTCACAACTTCTGGAGGCAAGCTGATGCCATGGATGTTGCCAAAGATAGCACTGGTTCTCTAGTTGGGTCTATGACAATTTGCCATGGTCAACTCAACATGGCCAACTCACCTCGGCCTACTTGCCAAAAGACAACGCGCAATGAGAGAAGAGTAACACTAATATCAAAGAAATGGTGTAATAGAATCATTAAAGAAAAGATGAAAAAGGAGGGACAAAATGAAGTGTGAATGACCCCCCAAAAAATCAAATATTTTAAAATGTATTTTAAATTATTACATTGAATTGTTAAATTGTCTCACAGAGAGTTGGGTATTGCAAGTTGTCCCATTCCATCTCTATTTTGCTTTCAAAAAACTTTCTGGACCAATCTACGTCTTCAACATAAGATCCGTTATCAATAGATAACATCTTCTACTTCCTACTCACGGTCTTTATTCAGGTAGTCCTTGATTTCCGACCACAATTGAGCCCAAAATTATGTTGCTAAGTGAAAAAAATTGTTAAGCGAGTTTTGACCCATTTTACAATTTTCCTTGCTTTTCTTTTTCTTTCTTTGTGACTTTTCTTGTAGAAGTGAACCACTGCAGTTGTTAAGTTAATAACACGGTTGTTAAGTGAATCTGGTTTCCCCATTGGCTTTGCGTGTCAGAAGGTCGCAAAAAAGGATCACATGACCCCGGAACACTGCAACGGTCATAAATCTGAGTCAGTTCACAAGGACCTGACCCTGTGACCCCCCCCCAGGGATGCTGCAACGGTCATAAGTGTGAAAGATGGCCCTAAGTCCCATATTTCAGTGCTCTTGTAACTTCAAACGGTCACTAAATGAACTGTTGAAAGTCGAGGACTAGCTGTATGTGTTTCTGATATATCAATGACACAAACTGTAAATTATTATCCAGGTGGCCAATGTTCCTGTAGACCCAAATATAGAGGAGAAGGAAGACAAGATCTAGAAATAACTATAAAAGCACAGGGAGAAAAATTTAAATTTAAATTTAAAGTCTGAGAAAGTGCTGTCAAGTATTCCATTAAACAAAAATCTTCCCAGTGTGTGTGTGTGTGTGTGTGTGTGTGTGTGTGTGTGTGTGTGTGTGTGTGTGTGTGTCTGTCTGTCTGTCTGTCTGTCTGTCTGTCTCTCTCTCTCTCTCTCTCTCTCTCTCTCTCTCTCTCTCTCTCTCTCTCTCTCTGTGTGTGTCTGTCTGTCTGTCTCTGTATGTGTGTGTGTGTGTCTGTCTGTCTGTCTGTCTGTCTCTCTGTGTGTCTGTCTATCTGTGTGTCTGTCAATCTCTCTCTGTGTGTGTGTGTGTGTGTGTCTCTGTCTCTGTCTCTCTGTCTCTCTCTCTCTGAGTCTGTCTGTCTGTGTCTGTGTCTGTCTGTCTGTCTGTCTGTCTGTCTGTCTGTCTGTCTGTCTGTCTGTCTCTGTCTCTGTCTCTGTCTCTCTCTCTCTCTCTCTCTCTCTCTCTCTCTCTCTCTCCTACTTTGTAAAAATACAAGGCATATCTGAAAAGGCTATTTTCCCCCTAGCAAATCTTACCCAGGGTTGTAATGCATTGCTAGGAGATATATTCTAAAATCAAGATGCTATTTTGAAGAAAGATTACTCTGATGGTTTGGCAATCTGTAATGTCAAATTCTGTATTCCTGCTAACAAAAGTTTAGGTCAGCAAGAACAGCACAATGGTTTTCTAAAAGCTAAGAACAAAGAAAGCTCTTTTTGTAAGCCGGAGTAATAATTGTAGGGTTAAAACAAAGCAAATTGAATCAATAGAAAACAAAATGTATTGAATTCATTCAGGTCTGGGAAGTTGTTTTCATGTCGAAAAATATTCCTAATGTTGTCATTGTGAGCAGAGGTGGACTGCTGCTGGTTCGCAACGGTTCGGGCGAACCTGTAGTTAAGATTCTGCAAGCCGGCAAATCCTACCACTGGCTGGCCCCATCCCCGCTCATTTTTTGGCCTGTTTTCTGGGCTTTTTTGGCCATTTTTCCCAACCTGAAAAACGCCATGAAAATGCCCCCCCAAAAACGGCTTGAAAATGGCTCAAAAACCGGCCCAAAAAAGAGGCCTGAAAACAGCCAAAAAAGGGCCAAAATGCGCAGGGACGGGGCCAGCCAGTGGTGGGATTAGCCCCAAGCGGCTGAATCCTACCTCTGCCTTTGAGGCGAGTGGCCGGGAGGCGGGGCTGGGTGTGATGAGTGACATCACCCACCCAGTCACATGACCAACCAGCCATGCCTACCCAGCCAGAGAACCGGTTGTTAAGTTATTCAAGTCCCACCACTGATTGTGAGCTACTAAAAGCAGCTGCAGTACACTTCGTTGGATTAATGCAGTGAACAGTTTTCTCTCTGCTTCTCTTGATTTTTGGAAACATGGGTACCACGGAAACCACAAGAATCCCAAATAACACTATGATATAACCTAGCTACATTTGATCGTAAATGCAGGCTGGGATCACTTTGACCCAGGTGACAATGGATAAATTACCCAACAGTAGGCCCAAAGGTGCTTTTTCAAGAGACAACTGAACTTCCTTGTTTTTCTTTGAAGAAGTTTTGCTTCTAATCCAAGAAGCTTCTTAGATGAGAAGCGAAATGTCTTCAAAGAAAAACCAAAAAGTCCAGTTGCCTCTTGAAAAAGCACCTTTGGGACAACCATGACCTGGATGACTGTGAATCTCCATAGAAACCCAGAAGTAGCCTAATGCATCCTTTCCACATTTAATGTTCTCCAATGTTTTTCTTCCTACAATCTCCAAAACTTAAGATCAAAAGAAGCATCGGGAAAGTTGATTAATTATTATTTATTAAACTTGTATGCTGTTAGAACTATGTCCAAACGGTTGGGTTGTTAATATATACCGTATTTTTCGGAGTATAGGACGCACCGGAGTATAGGACGCACCTAGATTTTAGAGGAGGAAAACAAGGAAAAAAGTATTCTGAACCAAATGGTGTAGTAATATATTATTTAATAAAATACCAGTGTAGCAGAATACTTTTTACAACCATGTACACTTTTTACAAACTTCAAACTTGACAGCTTTAAGATTTGTGGACTTCAACTCCCAGAATTCCTTCTCCAGTCATGCTAGCTCAGGAATGGGAGTTGAAGTCCACAAGTCTTAAAGCTGTCAAGTTTGAAGTTTGTAAAAAGTGTACATGGTTGTAAAAAGTCTTGCCAAGTTTGAAGACCCTTGCACCCCTAACCCAGGGGTCTTCAAACTTGACAGCTTTAAGACTTGTGGACTTCAACTCCAATTCCTGAGCTAGCATGACTGGAGGAGGTATTCTGGGAGTTGAAGTCCACAAGTTTGAAGACCCTTGCACCCCCTTGGCAAGTTTAAGACTTGTGGACTTCAACTCCCAGAATTCCTCCTCCAGTCATGCTAGCTAGAGTTGAAGTCCACAAGTCCTCCCGGTCTCGCAGCCAGTTCCCTCCTGAAACTCAAGGGCTGCAACTTGAGCTGAGCAGATCTGCGGCGAAAGCGGCGGCTCCTGGTTTTCCCGGCCAAAGACCTGAGGAAGCAGGCGAAGCGCGGCGACAGGCAGGTGTTTTGGAAGCGCCGAGGGCAGCCCTCTCGCTTAGCCGGCAGCAGCGGGCGCAGCGAGTTCCGTCCCCACACGCGTCCCCGGCGCTTGCTGTGGCGACGCTGTTTTCTCCGAGACCTTTGTCTCGGAGAAGGAGCAGTAGACAAAGGTCTCGGAGAAAACAGCGTCGCCACAGCAAGCGCCGGGGACGCGCGTAAGGACGGGACTCACTGCGCCCGCTGCTGCCGGCTAAGCGGCATCCCGGACGCGCGTGCTGCCCTCGGCGCTTCCAAGACACCTGCCTGCCGCCACGCCTCGCCTGCTCATACGCCCGCTCGCTCGCAAGCGGGCAGCGGTGGGGATCGAAGCGGAGCGGTGGCACCTCGAAAGGTGCTAGCTCAGGAATGGGTGGCAGGGGCAAGCAGCGGTGGTGGCGGCGGCAAGCAACAGCGGGGACGGCGGGGGCAAGCAGCGGGGGGGCAAGCGGCGGTGGCGGAGGCAGCGGCGGGCGGCGGGGAAAACTTCTGAAGGGTGGGGGCTGGGGGGGGTTGGGGGCTGCATTCGGTGTATAGGACGCACCCACTTTTTGACCCCCTTTTTGGGAGTAAAAAGGTGCGTCCTATACTCCGAAAAATACGGTAAACAAGCCACCAATCTATGTTTGTATATACAGTATTTAAGTACTACAGCTTTAAATGTATTGCAGTATTCTGATTGGCTGTAGTGTTCCAAGATTGCCATAAGAGGGAGCTAGAGATCATGGTTCACTCTCTCTGCTGATTCATTCGTGATTGACTTTGTGTCTGATTGTGAGTTCTGTGTGAATCTCTGTTACTCTTTGATAGTATTGAAGTGTTTGTAAGCTGTATTATCTTTGTTTGATGTTTAAGACAAAGACAGGCTGGTAAGAATATTCTTGATATTGACTGACTGAACGTGTATGACCTGGACTGTTTAATTGGACTGTGCTATTTACCTAAAAGTAAACTATTTTATACACTTTAACGAATCTATTTGTGACTGGATCATTACTCCTATCCACTGGTTACCAAGCTGAAATACCCCGTTTCTACATGCATGTCCCTGATAACTGAGGGGTCGCTCTGCACACTCCTTAACATATGCCACTCAACTCCAAACGACTCTGGGCAGTTCACAAAACCCCAAAAGAAATTGCAATAAAACCAAGTAAAGGAAGAAAACAATGATAAAAGATAGCAAGAAGCAATGAGTAGAAGCTCGTCAGAGGGTGATCCAATCCGGAACAAAGAAGGGATTTCCTAACAATGAGAACAATTGGTCAATGGAACACTTTGCCTCTGGAGTTGCTCTATCACTGAGGATTTCAAGAAAAGACAGGACAAACATTTGTCCAGGGTGATATAAGGTCTCCTGCCTTGGGTAGGGGGTTGGACTAGAAGCCCTTCGAGGTCTCTTCCAATTCTGTGATGCTATGATTCCATGATCACTTGGAATACTGCATCCAGTTTTGGTCGCCACGATGTAAACAAGACGTTGAGACTCTAGAAAGAGTGCAGAGAAGAGCAACAAAGAAGATTAGGGGACTGGAGGCTAAAATACACAAAGAATGGTTGCTGGAACTGGGCATGTCTAGTTTAATGAAAAGAAGGACCAGGGGAGACATTATAGCAGTGTTCCAATATCTCAGGGTTTGCCACAAACAAGAGGGAGTCAAGCTATAGTCCAAAGCACCTGAGGGTAGAACAAGAAGCAATGGGTGGAAACTAAACAAGGAGAGAAGCAACTTAGAACTAAGGAGAAATTTCCTGACAGTTAGAACAATTAATCCGTGGAACAGCTTGCCTCCAGAAGTTGTGAAAGCTCCAACACTGGAAGTTTTTAAGAAGATGTTGGATAACCATTTGTCTGAAGTGGTGTAGGGTTTCCTGCCTAAGCAGGGGGTTGGACTAGAAGACCACCAAGGTCCCTTCCAACTCTGTTTTTCTATTCTATTCTAATATATCCACTACTAAGCATGTTATCAAGATAGCTAAATAATTGTTTTTTAACTATCCATTGGTACCAGCTTGTGTTTAAATGCTCACAGTTCATGTTCATTGAAATGAGAACTTTTAAAGGACGAAGTGATACAGTTATATGGAAACTACACTCTGTTTCATTGGGTACAACAGATAATTTACAAGGTTCTTAGCTCTGTGCCATTGCTGAAGGATGAAATTTACATTATAGTTTAAAGATTAATCACTTTGTGAGCATAAAATCTCCCAATTACCATCACCGCCAATCACCTTTTTATAGATCTATTTAGCTATAAGCACATTATCAACTTGGTTCACAGGCAGATTAAACCAAAGAAGAGGAGGGGGGGGGGCGAAATCATGGAGATGAGTCCATAAACGTTAATTTGCATCTTTCACTTGTGCTGCAGTTGTTTACGATGACATCTATCAAGGTTACAAAAAGAAGGGGAAAGTCCTTGGAATACTCATCTCAAATGACCTAAGTGCCAAAGCCCACTGCAACAACATCGCCAAAAAGGCTTCAAGAACTGCTAACCTAATCTTACGTAGCTTCTTCTCCGGTAATATCACACTACTCACCAGAGCATACAAAACATTCGCCAGACCAATCCTTGAATACAGCTCATCTGTCTGGAACCCACACCGCATATCGGACATAAATACATTAGAAAGTGTCCAGAGATACTTTACAAGATGAGTCCTCCACTCCTCTACTAGAAACAGAATACCTTACAAAACCAGACTCGAAATCCTGGGCTTAGAAAGCTTAGAACTACGTCGCCTTTGACACGACCTAAGCATAGCTCATAAAATTATCTGCTACAACGTCCTTCCTGTCAATGACTACTTCAGCTACTACCACAACAATACACGAGCACACAACAGATACAAACTCAAAGTGAACCGCTCCAAACTGGACTGTAGAAAATACGACTTTAGCAACAGAGTGGTAAATGCCTGGAACTCACTACCTGACTCTGTGGTTTCGTCACCAAACCCCCAAAACTTTACCCTCAGACTGTCCACTGTTGACCTCATCCGATTCCTAAGAGGTCAGTAAGGGGCGTGCATAAGTGCACCAGCGTGCCTACCGTCCCTGTCCTAATGTTCCCTCTTATCAGTACCCATCTTATGTATATAAACAATGTTATATCTATGTATATTACCAACACGTACTTGACATAAATAAATAAATAAATAAAATAAAATTTCTTCCAACACTATAAAGAAACTAGTCATGCATTTATTGTATTTTGCTTCATTGTAATATATATTTTAACAAAATATCAGCAAAGTCTGATTCTAGTAACTGACATGGTCCCAATGGGAAAGCTTTCTTGCAAACAATTTTAATGTTTTTTGCCACAAAAAAGGATTTCTGGAATTCTACCCTCCAAATTCTAACTTGGCCCATCCCTGCAAGCTTGTCCCATCAGCACCAAGTGCCCTCAACTGTCTCTATATAAAATGAAATTATAGATCATGCAATCCATTCTGACGGTTCAGGGCAGCTAACTGAAGATTAGCCTAATCTCTTTCCATTTAATCCGGGTAGTTTAAAAAAAAAAGCGCTGTGGTCAACAGATATGTTGATTACATGCCGGCAAGGTCAAAATGAGGAAGGATATATAAAACATAAACGATGAAACAAAAACCTGAGCTTTAGCTTCATCAAAAACGCTAAGCTGCTTGCGGATTTGGAAATGAGGAAGGCAAGAATTCTTAAGAAGGCAACATATGCTCTATGGAGAATATAAAAATGAAAGAGGATTTTAACAGGAATCCAGATTGGATTGCTTCCTATTATGAGGCACGAGAAGCAAGAAATTGAATATAGTGGCTTTAATTTATAGACATAAGCTTATTCGTTCGTTTAAAAATCCCCCGCATTTAAACCCTTCCTGATAATATTTTTCCATCTCCCAAGTCTAAAGGGCCATTTTGATTCTTGAAATCCAGCTACATAGATGACCCTGTTCCACCCCTCCTTTTTCCCCTCTCTCCAATGTCACTCTGTTCATCTATTTGTTGTTGTTAGTTGCGAAGTCATGTCCGACTCATCGCGACCCCATGGACAACATTCCTCCAGGCCTTTCTGTCCTCTACCATCCCCCGGAGTCCATTTAAGCTCACGCCGACTGCTTCAGTGACTCCATCCAGCTACCTCATTCTCTGTCGCCTCCTTCTTCTTTTGCCCTCAATCGTTCCCAGCATTAGGCTCTTCTCCAGTGAGTCCTTCCTTCTCATTAGGTGGCCAAAGTATTTGAGTTTCATCTTCAGGATCTGGCCTTCTAAATAGCAGTCAGGGTTGATCTCCTCTAGGACTGACCGGTTGGATCACCTTGCAGTCCAAGGGACTCGCAGGAGTCTTCTCCAGCACCATAGTTCAAAGGCCTCCATTCTTTGGCGCTCAGCCTTCCTTATGGTCCAACTTTCACAGCCATACATTGCAACTGGAAAAGCCACAGCCTTGACTATACGCACTTTTGTTGGGCAGGGTGATGTCTCTGCTTTTTAGTTCATCTATATACATGAGCAAATGTTCATCTCCCAAGATAAGAATCCAGAATAACAGAGTTAGAAGGGACTTTGGAGATCTTCTAGTCCAAACCCTTGGAAAACAGGAGACCATTCCAGACCAAATGACTGTCAAGTCTTCTCTTGAAAACCTCCAGTGATGAAGCATCCACTTTTTCTGAAGGCAAGTCGTTCCATGTTCTCACAGTCAGGAAATTTCCCCTTAGTTCTGGGTTGACGGAGGCGAAATTTATCTCACAAAGGAGAAATAGATCTTTTCCCGGACATCAGACATTAGAAAAAGAAACCGCAGTTTAAAAGTCTAAGTAAAAATATTTATTTCAGTACAAAACAATAAATCCTCCTTATTCTGCATCTCTGATATAAAATAGGTGTTGCTTCAATGGAAGCCAGGAACAAAAGGAATGAACGGAGAAAGGAATGTGCACATGCGTACAAGAACATATCAATCACGTGCTCAGGAATAAACCATTATATTAGATAGGGATGCTTCTCCCTGCATATACATATAACAGGCAATATGAAATCACTGCTTGACATGGGTTGCTTCTCTCCTTGATTAGTTTCCATCCATTGCTTCTTGTCCTGCCTTCAGGTGTTTTGGAGAATAGCTTGACCCCCTATTTTTTGTGTGAGCCCCTCAGATATTCGAAGATTGCTATCATGTCACCCCTAGTCCTTCTCTTCATTAGGCTAGACATCCTGCAACCGTTCTTCATATGTTTTAGCCTCCAGTTCTCTAACTCCAGTCCCATAACTAATCTAACTGAAGGTTTGTGATCAGATATTGCCATCCAAATGTGTTTTTTATGGAGAAAACTGTCCCCTGATGGTGCTGTCTATTAGATCTTATATTCTCGAGAGAAATAGCAATCTCTGTCTCAAATGTCCTTCCTTATCCTATTAAGTTCATAGCCAGCAATGACTGCATCATATCGATGTTCTCCATTTCATTAGATTCCCATTGTACTCATTATATCTATCCTCTGGTTCGCAGCCAAATACTCTAATCCCACCATTTTCTCTTGAAGACTTCCAGGGTTGGTTTCTCTGCCAATTTCCAAATGTTTCTGTCATAAACCGCTTGTTCATGTCTTTTCCGTCTCCTTTTCATTTGCTGACTGAAATGACCACCCATAAAGCCACTTCCAATCTTTGAAATATCAGCATCTTTCTGAACTGGATACTGCCCAATATCTATTAAGTTTCCCTAGGAAACAATTTAAAAACAATTTTTGCTACTATAGACCTGCAGACCAGTTCAATTACAGTTCATCTGGAATCTGTATCTGTTGTACAAGGTTGGCCTGCCTATAAATGCTTCTGAGTGGCTATAAAGGCATAACATTTCCTATGACACCACCATCTAATCCATACATTTGAGACCCCTGAATCTGAAACACCTTGTTTAGCTGCTTGGGCATGTGGAATGAACAGAATTTGTTTTTTTAACTACAATCTTGGACTTGAATCTGTTGCCTAGCCAAATTCCTAGTCAGTAGGGCTAACATAAACTGTAATTACTACCTTCTTCCCAACTGGTATTCAGCAACTGGTCTAAGGGGCATGTTAACGGAGAAATCACTCCGTAGGTCGATGGATCGTTGTTTCCCTTTTGAAAACATACTTACTTAGAAAATAAAACCCGAGATTCAAATCTAATTAACAAAATATTTATTTCAGTAGAAAAGTAATAAAAAGAATCCTTATTAAGGCTACATCTTATTGGCTAATGAAAAAGTCAGTTCTACCTCCGGTAGAAATGGCGAAGAGAAAGAAAAGGAGTTGACCTCTGGAATGCAGACATGCGTAGTAGACTATATCATACGTCTGCTTGACCATAAATACAAGAAACAGAAAACATAGAGATGCACAACTGGCAATATTCACATCGTGACAGGGCATGCATAAGTGCACCAGCGTGCCTACCGTCCCTGTCCTAATATTCTCTATTATCAGTACCCATCTTATGTATATAAACAATGTTATATCTATGCATATTACCAACATGTACTTGACAAAAATAAATAAATAAATAAAATAAATAGATCAGGGGTGTCAAACTTGTGGCCATCAGGCCGGATGCGTCACGTGCTGGCCACGCCCACCTCCAGTTTAGCGAAAGGGGGGAAAGTTGTGATACGTCATGTGACAACGACGCAGGTTTGACAGCCCTGGTCTAGATTGTTCTGCCCCAGCTAAGAACATAGGGCAACACACAGTTTGTACGAACTTATTTAATCAAATAACCACTACTAATAACTGTCTTAGCAATGGATATGCACACACCAAGCTGCATAGGCCGCAGGCGGTCTCCTCTCGAACGGGATCCGCTTTCAGCTGCACATAGTTCAACATAGATGATGAACTATCCCCACAAGCTTCATACCAAACAGATGTGATGTCAGCCTCTTACACCTAATTCACAAACTTTCCATCTCCTTTGCAAGGCCTCCCTACTTTTGATTGTGTTATGGAATAGCTTAATAAAATGAATTGTGCAATTGTAACTTTTAGGGGGGGAAAACCTATATAACCAGTGGTGGGATTCAGCCAGTTTATTTATTTTATTTATTTATTTAGTGTTCTTCTATGCCGCCCTACTCCCTGGGGACTCAGGGCGGCGTACAACATTTAAGAGAACAACTAAACAATATAGTTTAAAAACAATTTAAAAGAATTTAAAAAATATACACAACCATACCGATGAGGGGGGGGGGACCTAGGATGTAAATTGTCTCGCACCGGTTCATGTGAACCAGTTGTTAAATTACCCACCCACCCCGCTATCAAAGTAGATCCTGGGCGCTGCACTACAATGGAGAAACGGGCAATGGAGTGGCCGGCATGAGGGAAGAAGGCAGCTTTGCCTTTTTCTTCTTCCTGCTCCTCCTCCTCCACTTGTGCCGGCCGCTCCGTTGCTTGTTTCTCTATTGCAGCGTAGCACACAGGATTCACTTTGATAGTGGGGGGGGTGTTAATTTAACAATTGGCTTGCCCAGGGTCAGTATGGCTGTCGTGGGAGGATCGTCCTGTATGTGTGGTGGAGCTGAAGGACGGGGATGGCCATGCCTCCAACGACAGCCAACCTGACACTGGGCGAACCGGTTGTTAAATTACTTGAATCCAGCGGTGAAATCTACTTACCTTCCCAACCGGTTCGGAAGTGCACGCTTTGTGTGCGCTTATTCACCCTCTGCGCATGTACAGAACATTTGCGCATGATTTTGCACATGTATGTATGTATGTATGTATGTATGTATGTATGTATGTACGTACGGTATGTATGTATGTATGTATATACTGTATATACTGTATATATATGTATAGTTTTTAATTTGTTTTATCTATCTATCTATCTATCTATCTATCTATCTATCTATCTATCTATCTATCTATCTATTATCTATCTATCTATCTATCTATCTATCTATCTATCTATCTATCTATCTATCGTTAGTTAAAGTTAAAATTAAAATTAAAATTAAAGTAGTTAAAGTTAACGTTAAAGTCATCTGAACTATCCAGAAATAAGTAAATATTTATTAAAGTTATTAAATATTTTTGAGTTGAAAACTCAGCTTAGGATGTTAAATATGAAACAGGTAAACTTGAAGATAAGAAGACTAGGAAAGTTTTTTTATTAAATAAAAATCGAACTACAGTGTCATTATTTAAATTGGTGGCATATCTGCATTTGAAGAAGACATAGACAATAATTTTGGTTGCCGTACTTGAAAAAGAATCTAAGATGGCTTTTAAAAAATTATAGGAAAGGGCACCAAAAATGATCAGAGTGATCATGCATCTTCTCTATGAGAAAAGGCAAACCTGTTTGAGAATAACATGACTGGAGTATCAAATACCATGCATGGCATGGAAAAACAGACACCGAGACATTCTTATCCCGTTCTCAAAACATCAGGACCAGGGACCATCCAACGAAGGTGAACAGAAGGAGATAACAGACCAAAGGAAGCAATTCATCTCAAGCCACATCATTAATCTCTGGAGTTAACAGTCTCAAGATGTGGGATTGGCCATTAATTCAGATGGCACTAAACGGAGAACAGGAAAAACAATTGGAATTCTATCAACAGCTGCAATATTTGGCTGGAAGAGTCAACATAGCTTCTGTGTTGAGGGCAACAGTTTTTCAAATGCTACTTGTGAAAACGAAGGATGGAAAATGGGTCTTCTCCACTTGTTATCTGTTAGCACTCTAGCACTTCTTCTCATATCTTAAGAAATAGGGGAGACCCTTCGAGAGCTGTATACAATGTAATTTCATTTTAATGTATGCTGATTAGTGTACATTCAAAGTGACAATAAAGTATTCTATTCTATTCTATTCTATTCTATTCTATTCTATTCTATTCTATTCTATTCTATTCTATTCTATTCTATTCTATTCTATTCCATTATTCCATTATTCCATTATTCCATTATTCCATTCTACTCTACTCTACTCTACTCTACTCTACTCTACTCTACTCTACTCTACTCTATTCCACTCCACTCCACTCCACTCCACTCCACTCCACTCCATTATTCTATTCTATTCTATTCTATTCTATTCTATTCTATTCTATTCTATTCTATTCTATTCTATTCTATTCCATTCCATTATTCCATTATTCCATTCTACTCCACTCCACTCCACTCCACTCCTCCACTCCACTCCACTCCACTCCACTCCTCCACTCCACTCCATTATTCTATTCTATTCTATTCTATTCTATTCTATTCTATTCTATTCTATTCTATTCTATTCTATTCTATTCTATTCTATTCTATTCTATTCTATTCCATTCCATTATTCCATTATTCCATTCTACTCCACTCCACTCCACTCCACTTTCACTCCACTCCACTCCACTCCATTATTCTATTCTATTCTATTCTATTCTATTCTATTCTATTCTATTCTATTCTATTCTATTCTATTCTATTCTATTCTATTCTATTCTATTCTATTCTATTCCATTCCATTCCATTCCATTCCATTCCATTCCAAGCCAGGTAAATGTGTGTGTGTGTGAGAGAGAGAGAAACCATCTTAATGATCATAGAAAAGTTCTTCAGTTTATTTTTTCCCCCTGTATGACTTGTAAGTAATGAAATAATATTGCTGCTCCTTCTTTTTGTGGCATTCTCCCTTCTTACCAACTTCCTCTTAAATAAACTTGGAGAGAGAGCAGCCAGCTGAGAAGACTAAGAATAATTGCCGACTGCCACAACCACAGAGTCCAATATTGTCTTGAAGGAACTAAATGTTAAATAGATGTAAAAACAGTCGCACAATAAGACCCGAGAAGCATTGCAAGGAATCAGGGTTGCCATCTTTTCCGCCGAGGTTAATATATTTTTCTTTATTAAACCCATCCAAATAAAAATAGGTTTATTTAGTGAGCCAAGCACAAATATATTTCATTAAATCTCCCTTTCCTTTCGGAGTTTTATTTTATTTTTTTCCTGTATTTAGCCAAAAGTATCCCCAGCCAGTGATTTTAAGGACGTTCTGTTCAGTTTCCATTTCCCTATTACTAATTTGTCGTACGTCGTATTTTTCAGTGCCATTGCAATTTCTAACAGTCATTAAATAAATTGTTGTAATTTGAGCACAAGCTGAACTTCCTCTGACCAATTGTAAGCAGGGGAAAAATAATGGAGAACAACCTTCTTGTTTTCTTTCTGTTTTCTTCCTTCCTTCCTTCCTTCCTTCCTTCCTTCCTTCCTTCCTTCCTTCCTTCCTTCCTTCCTTCTTTCTTTCTTTCTTTCTTTCTTTCTTTCTTTCTTTCTTTCTTTCTTTCTTTCTTTCTTTCTTTCTTTCTTTCTTTCTCTAAAGTTCTCCCAGATTAAACACCAGCTTAAAGACTAATATGCTTCTAGCTATGAAATGCACCTTTGCTCCATAGAATGAATTCTAATCCTTCTCAACCCTCATCAGTTCTGGTCTTCGGTTCTTCTCCTAACAGATGTTTTTCTGACTGTCCAGCCAAATACTGTCCTTAACTCCGAGCACTGCATCAACCCTGATTCCCAAATCATGGTGGTTGCTTTTTTTAAATAATCAGCTTGTAGCCTCCTCCCATAGTAACTGCTGCTTAGAAAGCCCCCAATGCCTATGGCTCAATAAAAGCCTGATTTTGCCTACTTTGCTAGATTAAATATTTGCACAAAGGTTGTTCAATTTTTTTTTTAAAAAAGGGGAAAAATCATAAACAGATCAAACACATCTCTTCGAAAGGATATGTACCATCATTGGACTGCAATGCCCTCCAGGACAAAGAAGCCAATTTATCTGCCAAGGATAAATGACCTTGACCAGTGGTGGGATTCCAAATCTTTTCCTACTGGTTCTTTGCGCACACACGCAGCACTCAAAGACCGCCCTTGGTGTCAGCGCTGGTGAGCTGAGCTGTTGTTTAGCTCAGCTGAGATGCAGCAATTGCTCTGCTGCACGAATCAGCTGAGCTAAAAAACAAGGGAATATAGGACAGTGAATGTCAGGGACCGGAGGGTGGAGCCAGTCAGAGGTGGTTCTCTGAACTACTCAAAATTTCTGCTACTGGTTCGCCTAAACCGGTCCGAACCGGCTGAATACCACCTCTGACCTTGACCCCAAAAATGACACCCAAATGGCACTGTTCAGGAATTGCTGGGACATTTTAATTTCCCAAAACATGCTGAACAAAGAAACCTTCCATGTGAAAGACGTAAACTTGTAGTTCACCAAGAAATTCAACTCCTGTGACTTAAACAGGAACAAACTGAGCCCTTTATATGGATGCACTGGAGATCCGATTATGCTGTTTGGCATTTAATTTTCCTCTGATCTCTCAAACATACATAAACATTTATCCGTCGCCTCATTCCTCTGGGATAATCAACACTACGAAAAGTCTAAGAAAGAAGGAAGAAACCATGAGCCTTATGAATAGACTTACAATGTAAACCATCAAAATAAAATATGCAGACTTTTTTTCATGCAGAAACTCACAAAACAGTCACTTTTTAAAATTAATTCTTAAATCCTGCATGCACAGGAAGCAAAAAAAAAGCCCAAAAATTCCAGAACAAAGATGGCGCCGCGCGACGGACCGGTGAAGACGGCACTGGAGCCATCGCACACAAATTGCACAATTGGCGGCTCCCTACCAGAATGGTGCACTAGACCGCACTGGTAGGAATCCACCCCTGATACCCAGTTCCTGCAACTGTTCTTTGTAAGTTTTAGCCTCCAGTCCCCTAATCATCTTTGTTGCTCTTCTCTGCACTCTTTCCAGAGTCTCAACATCCCTTTTACATCGTGGCGACCAAAACTGGAGGCAGTTTTCCAAGTGTGGTCTTACTAAGGCATTATAAGACATGGTGGCATAGTGGTTAGAATGCGGTATTGCAGGCTAATTCTGCTGACTGCCAGCAGTTCAATTCTCACCAGCTCAAGGCTGACTCAGCCTTCCATCCTTCCGTGGTCAGTAAATGGGGACCCAGATTGCTGTGGGCAATATGCTTTCTTAAACCGCTTAGAGAGGGCTGTAAAGATCACTATGAAGCAGTATATAAATCTAAATGCTATTGGTATTGGTATTGATATAAAGTGATCTTGATTCTATTTGTTTATTTGTTTATTTGTTTGTTTATTCATTCATTCATTCATTCATTCATTCATTCATTCATTCATTCATTCATTATTTCTATGCCACCCAACTCCCAAGGGACTCTGGGAGGCTCACAACTCTATCCCTCTGTTAATGAAGCCTATGACTGCATTGGCTTTTTTAGCATCTGCAGCACATTGCGGGCTCATATTTAAGTGATTGTTCCCGAGGACGTATGTGAAGAAAAGAGAGGGGAGGCCAATTTTAGCCCGATCATCATACTCTCTGCAAGCTAGTTTTCTACTCTTGACCTTAATTTGCAATCCTATATACTATGGATGTGGATGAAGATGTGGATGAACTTAATTTGCAATCCTACATACTGTGGTGCAGCCAGAACAATTTGGAGCTGAACACACTTAAAACTGTAGATATCAAAGTGGATTTTAGGAATAGCCCCTCCTGTTCTACCACTTCTTACTATGTCAGACAATACAGTATCAACGGTAGAGACCTTCATGTTTCTGGGTTCTATAATCTCCCAGGATTTGAAATGGATACTTAACATTAGAATCATTATTTAAAAAAAACACAACAAAGAATGTTCCTCCTGGGTCAACTCAGAAAGTTCAGACTTCTCCAGGATCTGCTGACACAATTCTACAGAGGAATGATTTAGTCTGTCATTTGTACCTTAACGACTGTCTGGTTTGGCACAGCAACCGAACAGGTCAGGTATCGACTTCAACAGATAGTTAGGATTGCAGGGGGGAAAAAAAACCACACACAATTGCAAGCAGCCTGCCTTCCATTTAGGGCCTGTATGCCGGAGGGTCAGAAACGGGGCTGAGAAAATATCTACAGACCCCCTCACATCCTGGACATAAACTGTTTCAACCTCTCCCCACACGACGCCACTACAGGGCATTGCACACCAAAGCAAGTAGACACAAAACAGTTCCTCCCCCCCTCCCGTGACATCATTCTGCTGCACACTTAATTCTCACAGTATTGATTTATGTCTAAGGATATTTATCCATGTAGCATAGCTGTATTACTATTACCCTTCTCATCTTTTCTACTACCTCTTCTTACTGGTCTCATTATTATGACTACATTACTTTGTTGTTTGTATGTTCGATGAGAGCTTTTGCACCAGAGACAAATTATTTGTGTGTCCAATCACACTTGGCCAATAAAGAATTCTATTCTATTCTATTCTATTCTATTCTATTCTATTCTATTCTATTCTATTCTATTCTATTCCATTCTATTCCATTCTATTCTATTCTTCATTATTCTATTCTTCATTATTCTATTCTATTCTATTCTATTCTATTCTATTCTATTCTATTCTATTCTATTCTATTCTATTCTCCATTAGTCCTATTCTATTCTATTCTATTCTATTCTATTCTATTCTATTCTATTCTATTCTATTCTATTCTATTCTATTCTCCATTAGTCCTATTCTATTCTATTCTATTCTATTCTATTCTATTCTATTCTATTCTATTCTATTCTATTCTATTCTATTCCATTCTATTCCATTCTATTCTATTCTTCATTATTCTATTCTATTCTATTCTATTCTATTCTTCATTATTCTATTCTATTCTATTCTATTCTATTCTATTCTATTCTATTCTATTCTATTCTATTCTATTCTATTCTATTCTCCATTAGTCCTATTCTATTCTATTCTATTCTATTCTATTCTATTCTATTCTATTCTATTCTATTCTATTCTATTCTCCATTAGTCCTATTCTATCCTATTCTATCCTATCCTATCCTATCCTATCCTATCCTATCCTATTCTATTCTATTCTATTCTATTCTATTCTATTCTATTCTATTCTATTCTATTCTATTCTATTCTATTCTATTCTATTCTATTCTCCATTAGTCCTATTCTATTCTATTCTATTCTATTCTATTCTATTCTATTCTATTCTATTCTATTCTATTCTATTCTATTCTATTCTATTCTATTCTTCATTATTCTATTCTATTCTATTCTAGTCTTCATTATTCTATTCTATTCTAGTCTTCATTATTCTATTCTATTCTATTCTATTCTATTCTATTCTATTCTATTCTATTCTATTCTATTCTATTCTATTCTCCATTATTTCTATTCTATTCTATTCTATTCTATTCTATTCTATTCTATTCTATTCTATTCTATTCTAATTTTCTATTCTACTCTACTCTACTCTACTCTACTCTACTCTACTCTACTCTACTCTACTCTACCCTACTCTACCCTACCCTACCCTACCCTACCCTACCCTACCCCACCCTAACCTATCCTACTATTACTTGTATTCTACCAACTTGAAGTTGGATTTCAGAGTTTATCAATTCTTCTCCCTCTAGATTAAGTATCTGGAACATGTATCGTAATGGAGCTGAATATGATCCATAAAGGATTATCAAGAAATAAATTACCAATCTGCCAAAACAAAAAAAAAGTGCAGATTTCCGGCTTTTTTTTGTTGCACTTGACTGACAAAGCTACCTGAAGGAAGGTTGTGCGGTCTTTAAAAAGATCTCTAAAGGATGACTATTAGCAATATGTCCTAAATGAAAATGTCCAATACCAGATGTCGCAGGGAAAAAAACACGACGACAACATGATGGCCATCACCAATGGCTAATCATTTGGGGAAGGTCATGCTGAATTTCTCTTCGCAAGCTATTAGTATCAAGAGTGTTGAGATTTGGCCCCTAAAAATAAATAAAGTAATTTGTTCTTTTAGAAGGCCAGCTGGTGTCCGTTAAAAGTTTCTGGTCAGTGTTCTCCAACATAATTAGCAAACATTGCAATATCAGCTTGCCACAAGGAGTTCTATATTGCTTGGTCCAGAATTCAATGAAGGTCTCCCACTTGGGTGATTCCGTTACTGCCACTCAGCCATCTGCCTGATAAAATTAGTCCAGTTATTAGTTTTCTGCCTTCTACATTTTTCAGAGGAAACATCTACATTTAAGTATTATTTTCCCCCCATAAACAAGTTAATTAGATGTGAGATGGGATAGAATTTTTTTTCCTTTCTTTCTGTGATTGAAGATAGGCCTAATACTAACAAACATGTAGAAAGAAAACTAACCAAGTTTGCAAAGTGATGTGAAAATAAAGCTACAGAAACTTAAGCTCAATTTATAAAGTGCAAACACACAAATGCCAGAGAGAGAGAGAGAGATGAGCATGGCTGTATTACTATTCTTCTTCTCATTTTTTCTATTATCTTCTCCTCCGGGTACCTAAAGATTGTATTACTTTGTTGTGTGTAATGTACACTTAGAGCTAATGCACTGGAGACAAATTCCTTGTGTGTCCAATCACACTTGATCAATGAAGTATTGTATTCTGATCTATTCCTTTCTGTTCCGTTCCGTTCCGTTCCGTTCCGTTCCGTTCCGTTCCGTTCCATTCCATTCCATTCCATTCCATTCCATTCCATTCCATTCCATTCCACTCCACACCACACACCACACCACACACACCACACCACACCACACCACACCACACCACACCATACCATACCATTCAGAGATGGGATTCAGCAGATTCTGACCAGTTCTGGAGAACCAGTAGTGGAAATTTTGAGTAGTTCGGAGAACCGGTAAATACGACTTGTGACTGGCCCCGCCCCCATCCATTCTCTGCCTCCTGAGTCCCAGCTGATTGGGAGGAAATGGAGATTTTACAGTATCCTTCCCCCAGGAGTGGGGAGGGAATGGGGATTTTGCAATATAGCAATAGCACTTAGACTTATATACAGCTTCATAGTGCTTTACAGCCCTCTCTAAGCGGTTTACAGAGTTCAGCATATTGCCCCCAACAATCTGGGTCCTCATTTTACCGACCTCAGAAGGATGGAAGGCTGAGTCAACCTTGAGCCGGTGAGATTTGAACAGCTGAACTAGCAGTCAGCTGAAGTAGGTTGCAGTGCTGCTTTTAACCACTGCGCCACCTCAGCTCCTTCCTCTGGAGTGAGGAGGGAATGGAGAATTTATAGTATCCTTCCCCTGCCATGCCCACCAAGCCACACCCACAGAACTGGTAGTAAAAAATTTGAATCCCACCACTGATACCATTCTACTCTACTCCTAAACATTCTATCAAGAACCAACATCGCCAACATTGCTGCCGATTCGGTGAGCAGGGGCAAATTTCCGCCACCGGTTCAGGCAAACTGATCTGAACCAGCAACAACCCACCACTGATGTAGCCACCAGAGAGTTTCCATGTTTCATTAACTTAGCTCTACTACTTCCTTCCTTTCCTCCCTCTATTTTTCATTCATTTTAATCTGTTAATTCATATCCTTTATTACTTACTCCTCTTACATTTCTAGATCTATTCTTTCATATGATATGGCTATTATCAGATGTGTCCATTACAAAA
This sequence comes from Diadophis punctatus similis, assembly GCA_023053685.1. Lineage (NCBI taxonomy): Eukaryota > Metazoa > Chordata > Lepidosauria > Squamata > Dipsadidae > Diadophis > Diadophis punctatus. The sequence goes on from JALIGW010000006.1 coordinate 5,128,918, forward strand.
ATATTCTTTATCAAATTAGAGAAGATGTAGACTATCAACCTATCAACTTCAATTGTACGTGTGCTAGAACAACATTCTCCATTGACGCTAAGAACAGATGGGTATATTTTAGCCAATATGGCATAAATACAACCTGAGATCATTTTTCATATAGATAGTGCTAGCTTTATTCTGGCATCCTATGAGATTTAATCCAGAGAACACTTTGCAAGCCAACATGCTATATAGAAATATAATACCTGATTGGGTGTATGTAATTTTCTTTGTTTGAAAAGTGCATCACTTTCGTATAAACATGTAGAGAGAAACATGTTCCTCTGCACGGACATTTTTGCATCTTTTAATGATTATCCATGGAAACAGTTATATAATTTTAACAATTCCAAATGTTGAATCAGAAGGAAAGCTAAATAAGGTTAGGACATCAATGGGAGACAATCAAGGCTAAATTGGAATGTTTAGAAAAACAAAGTACCAGAGACATATCCATGCAGGAAATTTTCAATATTTCCAATTTTGTTTTTGTTTTTATTTTTATTACTGTGTTCAGTAAAATTATTTAATTTTTTTCAAAAGAGGTTTTTGTTGTTGTTGTTGTTGTTGTTGTTGTTGTTGTTCTTTTCTAATCCTTTCTTTAATTTATTTAAAAAGTCTTAGAAGTAGGGAGATGGAGTTATCAGGAGCTGAGATAGCGCAGTGGTTAAAAGCAGCATTGCGACCTTCAGCTGATTGCTAGTTCAGCAGTCCAGCTGTTCGAATCTCACTAGGCTCAAGGTTGACTCAGCCTTCCATCCTTCCGAGGTGGGTAAAATGAGGACCCAGATTGTTGGGGGCAATATGCTGAACTCTGTAAACCGCTTAGAGAGGGCTGGAAAGCACTATGAAGCGGTATATAAGTAAAGTGCTATTGCTATCAGTTTGCCCTGTTCCATTCAGGAGACTGTGAAGGTTAAATGATTTGTCAGCTATTTTTTTAATCTTTCTTTCTTTCTTTCTTTCTTTCTTTCTTTCTTTCTTTCTTTCTTTCTTTCTTTCTTAACTTTCTTTCTTTCTTTCTTTCTTTCTTTCTTTCTTTCTTTCTTTCTTTCTTTCTTTCTTTCTTTCTTTCTTTCTTTCTTTCTTTCTTTCTTTCTTTCTTTCTTTCTTTCTTTCTTCCTTCCTTCCTTCCTTCCTTCCTTCCTTCCTTCCTTCCTTCCTTCCTTCCTTCCTTCCTTCCTTCCTTCCTTCTGTAAAGGGGTCAGGTGCATCTTGCAGCGTTAGCTTTTTTCTGCAATTTGAACTTTCAGCTTCCAGAAAGATCAGGAATGTCTAAATATGTTTTCAGCCTCTTTTCTATTTCTTTCCATTTGTCTTTTTTACCCACTCATCTTTTCCCCCTGGCCCACCTCCCTATCTTTCACGAACAGAAGGAATTAAAGAGAGCAAACAGATTGGATATCAAACAAACCTGGGCAAGGTATTAAACTAAATGCCAGCTAATTCCAGGAATATTTTATAGAAGAACTTTGATTATGTATTAAATAAACAACACATTTCCTATTTTATGGGGAAAATATTTGAATATTCAGTATAAGCTGTCAAGTGCAAGAATGAAAGGAGTAGCGAAGGGGAAGGGGAAGGGGAAGAAGGAGAAAAGGAGAAGGAGAAGGAAGAGAAAGAGAAAGAGAGAAAGAGAAAGAGAAAGAGAAAGAGAAAGAGAAAGAGAAAGAGAAAGAGAAAGAGAAAGAGAAAGAGAAAGAGAAAGTGAGGGAAAGGAAAAGGAAAAGGAAAAGGAAAAGAAAGGAGACAATGAGAGAGAGACAGAGAAGAGAGAAAAAGAGACAGAGACAGAGAGACAGAGAAAGAGAAGGAAGGAGAAAGAAAGAAAAAAGAAAAGAGAGAGAGAGAAAGAGACAAAGACAGAGAGAAAGAGAAAGAGAAAGAAAGAAAAAGAAAAAGAAAAAGAAAAAGAAAAAGAAAAAGAAAAAGAAAAAGAAAAAGAAAAAGAAAAAGAAAAAGAAAAAAAGAGATCCTAATTTATCATCTTCTAAGATAATGATGATATAATGGAGACATTGCTTTATAGCACAGCTTAACTTACAGGGAGCTTCATACAAAAAGAGGTAGTGGTTTAGTACACCTGTTTCAAGTCCACAAAGTGTTCACAAGGTGAGCATCAACAAACTTCAAATTCAACTTAGAAAACATTGGTAACCAAGGCAGAGGAAGTACAGTCCCAGATGTAAGACAAGATCAAAGTTTCACCAACAAAAAGAGCAGTTGTTATCGATTGTAGCTTTTTAAACTATTTTTTAAAGGTAAGCCGAGATAGCAGTTTGCTTTTTATCTGTTCTACATCAGGATTACAGTTTTTTTAAAAAATAGCACGCTGTGCATAATTTTTTTTTAAATGAACAAATAACCTGAAACATTTGCACTGAACATTATCTGTATTATTTATTTATTTATTTATTTATTTATTTATTTATTTATTTATTTATTTATTTATTTATTTATTTATTTATTTATTTATTTATTTATTTATTTATTTGTGAGACTTATATACCGCCTCACAGTGCAAGCACTCTCTAAGCAGTTTACACCATTAAGCAATGTACATTTATATTGCCCCCAACAATCTGGGTCCTCATTTTACCTACCTCGGAAGGATGGAAGGCTGAGTCAACCTTGAGCCGGTGAGATTTGAACCACTGACCTGCGGATCACAGTCAGTAAAGTGGCCTGCAGTACTGCACTCTAACTGCTGCACCACCTCGGCTCGCCACCCTTATAAGGTAAATTTGTAGAGAGCTTTTCCTAATCGTTCACTCTTAAAATGCCACAATCCCAAACCACAGTACTAAAATTAGTACAGGGTAAGGATTGACTAACTTTTCTCCCCTCTTCTTCTACCCTGCCAACCCAGAAGAGGTTTTAGGAATTATTATTATTTTTTAGGATAAAATATATTATCTACATTGTCCAAATGTTTCAACAAAATTTCCATCAGCCAGAAAAAAAAAAGAAAAGAAAACGAAGACACTGTAAAGTTTACAACTCCTTCAGGTTATTATTTCACTTTAATTGGTCTATTTTCATTCCTTTTAATTGATTGACATATGTTTCTTTTTATATGTATCACTCCAGGAACACTTTAACTCGAGATTACACACATTTAATTATGAAATACACACACATGCTGTTCACCACCTACAGTCTCCTCGAAATGCATTCATTTTTTTTTAAAAAAACTACATACAGTAATGAGCAGCTTCTCCAATTGCCTGCGATCTTCTGAAGATATCATATCTAAGGATTCCTCCTACTTCTACAGTCATTGTTCAGACAAATAGTCAACAGGTCCACAAACCATTCCCACTTACTTGATTTAGGTAGTCACTTACGGGACAATGAGTATCTCCTCACGACATTAAAGGCAGTAGAGAGATGTCTGCCCTTGAATATTTCAGAATAACAGAGTCAGAAGGAAATTTGGAGGTTTCTAGTCCAACCCTCTGCTCAATCAGGAGACTCTATACCCGAGATGGTGAACCTATGGCACACGTGCCAGAGGTGGCACACAGAGCCCTCTCTGTGGGCACCTGTGCCATTGCCAGCTGGTCTTCGCTGCGCTGGAGCGCTGGAAAACGGCCTCAAAATGGCCAAAAAAATTATTTATTTTATTATTTATTTATTTATTTTGGTATTCTTATATGCCGCCCAACTCCCGAAGGACTCAGGGCGGCGTACAACAGAGAAAAATACAAGAATAAACCAAAATGAAATATTAATTAAAAGCAAATACAAAATTTAAAAACACAATATAAAAAAACCATCGACAACCATTCACCAACCATACATACTTGGGGGTGAGCTCGAGTGGATTAAGCTCTACCCCCAGCCTGCAGGAAAAGCCATGTCTTAACGGCTTTTCGGAAGGCCAGCAGAGTGGGGATAGTTCGGCTCTCTGCAGGTGCATGCCAGCTGGTGCATGCCAGCCAGCTGGTCTTTGGGTTTCCGATGCTGTAGCGCACGCACATGCACGCACATGCATGCGTGTTCCGGTTTGGGCACTCGGTGCCGAAAAAATTCGCCATCACGGCTCTATACCATTCCGGACAAATGGCTATCCAATCTTTTCTGAGGAAAAACCTCCAGGGATGGAACACCGGCAGCTTCTGGAAGCAAGCCATTCCACTGACCAATTGTTCTCAATTTTAGGAAGTTTCTCCTTAGTTCTAGGTTGGATCCCTCGGATAAATTTCCGATTGTTACCTCTTGTCCTGCCCTCAAGTCTTTTGGAGGATATGTTGCCTCTCTGTCAGCGTTCCTCAAATATTGGAAGATGCTATCATGTCACCTCTAGTCCTGCTCTTAATATTTTGTTTCAGATACATCGTACAGCACACTTCCAAAGCTTTACAACAGTGGTTCCCAACCTTTCTAATGCCGCGACCCCTTAATATAGTTCCTCATGTTGTGGTGACCCCCAACCATAAAATTATTTTCGTTGCTACTTCATAACTGTAATTTTGCTACTGTTGTGAATCGTAATGTAAATATCTAATATGCAGGATGTATTTTCATTGTTACAAATTGAACATAATTAAAGCATAGCGATTAATCACAAAAACAATATGTAATTATGCCAGATCAGAAATTCTCGGGCCAGTCTTTGCAAGAGCACAAGGAATATCATCTTCCACAGCAAGTCTACTTCTGTATTTAGACTTGATAACCAACAACTGTACAGCAATATTTCTCAATCTCAGCAACTTTTAAGGTGCCTGGACTTCAACTCCCAGAATTCAAACCAAAGCTGGCCCCTTAGCTGATGCCGTCAAAGCTCGGCCACCAGGCGTCACAAACGCCTCTCACCGAATCAGAGGGCTCGGGCGAGTTGTCACAAACGCCTCTCTTCCGACCAATCGGAAGGCTCGGGCGAGTTGAGTCGATATGGCCAGGCTTGTGGCGGGGGGGGGAGATGAGGATGTCGGGGTGACCCCTGGGAAATGGTCGTTCGACCCCCAAAGGGGTCCCGACCCCCAGGTTGGGAACCACTGCTTTACAGTCTAATGTATGTCCAGTTTAAGTCATTGCTCCATGCAAATAAACTAATTTGGGTTACCAAAGCATTCCCTTATATGGCCAGGAGGTATTTAACATTAGATGTGGTTTCAGAGGAAGGTTGTTTGAAAGTGAAAGGGAGATTAGCCATGATGGATATCCTCCCACAGCTATACAACAGAAATGGAGAAGTATTTTAAAACCATAATTAAGCAAACCCTTGCTCTGAAGCCACTACCTACATCTTTAAACTGAGTTAACTTATCTCTTGGTCTCCATAAAGGGCCTTATTTTCACTCCATTTTAATTTCGAGTTTGGATTATCTTAATGAGAAGTAGGCAAGCAAATAAACCAACCAACAACAATTCCGCTGGCACAAAATATACTCCTCTCTAATACCACCCGTTAAATAAAATGCCTTCGAACTCCTGTAGTATGCATTGATACTATACTGTAACAAAATAAAATCTTATTTTTTTTAAAAAAAAATATGTTTTACACATACAAGCCAGAGCTTTGTTTTATGTGCAAATCAAATCGAAGTGTAGAAGGCAGACAAATGTGTGTGCATTGGGTTCGCTAGAATAGAAACTCATGAGTTTACTTTTTGGTAAAAGGATCTTAATGTGTTTACTCAGGCAGAGCGTTATTTAAAAAAAAGAATAGACCGCAAAATTCTAATATGCTCCCATCTGGGATCAAAGGAGTTGTGGGTTTTTTTTGATGCACTATCAAAATAGGGAGGAGGAGAAACAGGGACCTTTGATAGGATAGCTAAAATCAATACATACAAGATGGCCTTACATCCTTTTCCATACCATCTTCAATTCACAATTCACAAAGAAAGCAATTTTCACTTTTTTCCCCCTGTAGCCTAATAATAGGAGGCAACTGTCACAGAATTTGGAAGTGCTACAACAATTATTGGTACTGAAAGATCCGTAGGACTAGTATATCTCTATATATTGGTCAAAAGCAGAACAAGCAAAGCTTAGTTTAAGGTTGATTATAAGCCTATCAATGAAAAAAAGCAATGATATCTTAACTAGAAATCAAGAAGGCAGAGAGAGAATTCATAATAGATTTCATTTTATGTTCTATCTTTTTTTTCCTAACTAGGAATAAAGCAAGCATTTAAAAATAAACAATCCTAGTCCTATCTGTTTCTAAGCTTTTATTCATATACTGTTTGATTGTGTTACCCCTAAATCTAGAATAGAGTAGAGTAGAGTAGAGTAGAGTAGAGTAGAATAGAATAGAATAGAATAGAATAGAATAGAATAGAATAGAATAGAATAGAATAGAATAGAATAGAATAGAATAGAATAGAATAGAATTCTTTATTGGCCAAGTGTGATTGAACACACAAGGAATTTGTCTTCGGTGCATAAGCTCTCGGTGTACATAAAGCTATAAGTGATAAATCATGATCATAGTCATCATAAAAATACATTCATCATAATTCATAAGATACAACACTGTGATAGTCATAGTAGGAAACTTTAAAAAAATCCCAATATAAATCATAAAGATACAAGCAACAAAGTTATAGTCATAAGTAGAAAAGGAGATAGGTAATAGGAAGGATGAGAAGACTAATAGTAATACAGTCTTAGTAAATAGTTTGACAATGTTGTGGGAATTAGTTGTTTTACAGAGTGATAGCATGTAGAGAATACACACACACACACACACGCACACACGCACACACACGCATATATATATATATATATATATATATATATATACACATACATACATACATATACATATACATATACATATACATATACATATACATATACATATACATATACATATACACATATACATACATTACATACATACATACATATATGTATGTATGTATGTATGTATGTATGTATGTATGTATGTATGTATAAATTGCATATAGCATAGAAGAAATCTACATTTCTTCCTGTGATATTTCTGAAAGCATGATTCAATTTACTATATTCTTTGAAAAGAGTCCAACTTTCCTCGATCCCTCCGACAAGACTGCTCAAACCACTAATAAGCAAGATCACCTTACCTGTACATACCTATTTCCCCACCCTAAAAACATCCATTTTCATGTGCTACTCAAAATTTTCATCAACTTTCCTCTAGTAGCAAGAGAAAATGGTAAAGACTGCTTATGTACCATCTATCGTGATTTCTTCCGTCAGCAGTTTGCTTCAATAATACAACTTTCAAACTTCTGGAGCCCAAATTCGGATCATTCTTGAATCTAGAAAAGCTACAACTTTCAGGTTCTTGTAGTTATTGGACAATTTTGGAGATTTGGATTCTGAAGGCCTAATGATATGGGCTATATTATTTAACTTCAGTTGCTATTTTTATGGGCCGAAGTCATGCCGGCCCGATGTTCCCTCTTCACATTGGGTAGACCAGGCTGAAGCAATGCGGGCCGGCCCTTTACATTTTCCAGAACGGCCCCACAGGCCGGATCCGACCACATCACGTGCCGGATGCGGCCCACAGGCCTTGTGTTTGACACCCGTGATCTATGCGGTTCAGTGGTGGTTTGCTGCTGGTTCGGACCAGTTCGCCCGTACCGGTGGTGGAAATTTACCCACCTTCACCAAACCGGCAGCGATGGCTGGCTGGCCACGCCTCCAAACCGGTCCTCCATTCGCAAATTCCTGAAAGCGGCTTGGAAGGCTTCTTCCATGTCGCATGTCGAGGTGGCGCAGTGGTTAAATGCAGCACTGCAGGCTACTGCTAGTTCAGCAGTTCAGCTGTTCAAATCTCACCAGGCTCAAGGTTGACTCAGCCTTCCATCCTTCTGAGGTCGGTAAAATGAGGACCCAGATTGTTGGGGGCAATATGCTGAACTCTGTAAACCACTTAGAGAGGGCTGTAAAGCACTATGAATCGGTATATAAGTCTATGTGCTATTGCTATTGCTATGTGCAGAGGGTCATTTGTGCGATGTGACGGGGGTGCGTGTGTGAGGGACGCGATGCGAACCGGTAGGGAAGGTAAGTAGAACCCATCCCTGATACAGTTGGAGAAAGATAACATTGGTGCCAAATGAAGATAACCATGCCCCTACTTCAGATAGCCACCCTGTGGCTTTCCTAACCGTACAGCAACATAATTAATTGCAGAACTTGACAATGTTCTTAAAGATACAATTTTATTTAGTCCTACTCCAAAATTATCTTCCGACGCGATGCGAACCGGTAGGGAAGGTAAGTAGAACCCACCCCTGATAAAGTTGGAGAAAGATAACATTGGTGCCAAATGAAGATAACCATGCCCCTACTTCAGATAGCCACCCTGTGGCTTCCCTAACCGTACAGCAACATAATTAATTGCGGAACTTGACAATGTTCTTAAAGATACAATTTCATTTAGTCCTACTCCAAAATTATCTTCATATTAGCAAGACGTTCCATGTGAAGCATCTCACTCTGTTGGAAAAAAGAAAAAAGAAAAGAAAAAGAAAATAAAGGATAATCAACCAAATTGGAGAAGTTGATAAATCTACCTGGAGTTAATTAATTGAAATGTGTTCATGACAAGACAAGAAAGAAAAAATCAAAAGAGAGCTGCCTCATCTCTCAGAATGGGAGAAGCCAACCAGCTCCAAATTTAATTTGAACTATCTAAACATTTAGCACATACTGGCAAAGCAAGATAAAAAGTTAAAAAAATGGAAATGAAGCATTGCCGGCTTACTCTGACTGCTACTGAGTGCAACAGCTACACTTACCTTGTGTTTATGATATGGTTATCTCATAGACAGAGAGTGTGTTCTCTTGTTATCTACACAGCCAGTTTGAGCTTTTTTTCCCCACTTTATGTTTACAACCTGTGATGTGTCTAATGCCAGGGCATCTCAAATCAGCTTTAAAAAAAACAAAAACAAATAAAATAAAATAAAATAAAATAACTGTTTTTGCAATAAATCATCCAGATGTATACCCAGGATATCGAAGAAATGTAAAGAATTGTATTGATCCTTTTGAAGAGCATTTGGCCATTCTGCTTTTCAAATAAAAGTATTTTTTTTAATATATATATTAGATCAGTGATGGTGAACTTTTTTTTTTGCTTGGGTGCCAAAAGCATGCACGTGCGTGTGACAGCGCACGCACGCGTGCCCACACCCATAATGCAATGCCCTCCTCCCTGCGCATGTGCGCACAATCCCCCCACTGCCCCCCGTGCATGTGCACAGGCCTCACTGAAGCCTGAAGACAGTTAGGGATAGGTTTCCTGAAGCCTGTGGATGGCGAAAAACAGCCCAACGGGCCTACCGGAAGTTCATTTCTGAACTTCCGGTAGGCCCGTTGGGTCCGTTTTTCGCCATCCACAGGCTTCGGAGGCTTTCCTGAAGCTTGGGGAAGGTGAAAACGACCTCCCACCCTCCCTCTGGAAGGCCAAAAATCAGCTGGCCAGCACGCACATGCGTGCTGGAGCTCACACAGGGCAACGCCTCACGTGCCCTCAGATATGGCTCTGCGTGCCACCTGTGGCAAACGTGCCATAGGTTCACCATCATGGTATTAGATGATAACAAGCACTACGATGAGTCACTCTAAGAGGGAGAGGGACAGTTTCTAAATATGTTTTGAAAAGGATAAAAATTTCCCTATCCAGTCATGGGCAGGGGGTTGGACTAGATGACCTGCAAGGTCCCTTCCGACTGTTAATGTTAGAATCTGTTAAATGTCTGACACTGATGCACGATGCTCATCTAAATTTCTTGGCCAAGAGAGCCAGGGTTGTCTGAAGGCAATTTCCATGGTCATGTGGCCAGCATGGCTGTACGCCAAAGGCTCATGGAACACTGTTACCTTCTCAACAAAGTGGTACCTATTTATCTACTTGCATTTGCTTGCTTTCAATCTGTTGGATGGGCAGGAGCTGGAAGCCAGGAAACGGGAGCTCACCCCGTGATATGCTGCTTGGCTCTTGAACCTGAGCTGTCAGCTCTCCAGCTGAAAATCTCAGCATCTTTAATTGCTGAGCCATCATGCCCCAAATATGATGTATAAATAAGCAAGCAAACAAACAAATCTCAATCAACAAATGCTCAGCTTTACACATTGGCAAAAATGATCAGGACACAAAATACAAACTAGATGATCATGACCTTGTTGATGATCCTCACTCAGTAAAGGACCTTGGAGTACTCATCTCTAATGATCTAAGCGCCAGAGCCCACTACAACAACATTGCTAAGAAGGCATTAATCTAATCTTGCGTAGCTTCTTCTCTGGTAACATTGTACTCTTAACCAGAGCATACAAAACATTTGCCAGACCGATCCTTGAATACAGCTCATCTGTCTGGCACCCACACTACATATCAGACATCAACACAATTGAGAATGTCCAGAGATATTTCACAAGAAGAGTATTACATTCCTCTGTTCGCAACAGAATACCTTATGAAACCAGACTTGAAATTTTTGGACTCGAAAATTTACAACTACGCCGCCTTCGATCTGACCTAATAGTAGGTCACAAAATTATCTGCCATAACGTCCTACCTGTTAATGACTTCTTCAGCTTCAACCGCAATAATACACGAGCTCACAATAGATACAAACTTAATGTAAACCGCTCCAAACTTGATTGCAAAAAATTTGACTTCAACAACAGAGTGGTCAATGCCTGGAACACTTTACCTGACTCAGTAGTTTCTTCCCCAAACCCCAAAAACTTTAACCTTAGAATTATCTACCATCGACTTCACCCCATTCCTAAGAGGTCGGTAAGGGGCTGTGCATAAGCGCACAATCGTGCCTACCGTTCCTGTCCTAATGTGCCCATATATTCATACTTCTTGTACTCTTAATCATGCTTGTACTATATACATACAATCATGTCTATATTTGTTTTTACTTTGCTTATAATCATATATGCTTGACAAAACTAAAAAAATAAAAAATGAATAAAATAAATAAAAAACAAACAAATAAATAAATTGTGCTGGGTGAATTTCTACTCCTATTGCTTCTGCCTATCTCATTTGTCCCCTCCTTGCTTTTATAAACCAGTCCAGCTTACTTATCTTAAAACATTCTATGGATATTCCCCCCCCCCACACACACACACTAATTGTCATTCTAATTCAGATTCTCTCACCCGGATCGCTAGTTTATAAATATACAAGATGCAACTCAGAAACAAATAAAACCCTTTGTTCATGGTAGCTGAGAGCATTACTGACTAAAACAAAGCCTCCAAAATAATATCTTTTTTTTTTTGCAGGGGTAGATGAATGCAGAGAATGCAATCAAGCTTACAGATGGGCCAAATTTGATCCTTGCCAGAAATAACAATGAACAAATTCAGCTCAACATAGAGAAAGAGTGTGTGATGATATATAGATAAACACCCATTTATTGAGAACAGAAGTACCACTGGAGTCCAGGAGAAGATTCTTTGATTAAAAAATACAGTATGCTTCCAATAAAATGTTCCTTAGATGCTATAATTATAGTTATTGCATTCCTATTGAAACATGGCTGCAGCCATATGGAGTACCCATCCAGTTATACACACACAAGCACAATTACAATGGAAAAACAGTTTTAAAAACACCTGAAAAAACAAGGAGGAGGAGGAGGAGGAGGAGGAGGAGGAGGAGGAGGAGGAGGAGGAGGAGGAGGAGGAGGAGGAGGAGGAGAAGGAGAAGGAGTGGAGGAGGAGGAGGAGGAAGGAGAAGGAGAAGGAGGAGGGGAAGGGGAAGGGGAAGGGGAAGGGGAAGGGGAAGAGGAAGAGGAAGAGGAAGAAGAAGAAGAAGAAGAAGAAGAAGAAGAAGAAGAAGAAGAAGAAGAAGAAGAAGAAGAAGAAGAAGAAGAAGAAGAAGAAGAAGAAGAAGAAGAAGAAATTGTTGTTCTTCCTTCCCCTGTTCTTACCACTTACTTTAGAGCAGTGGTTCCCAACCTGGGGGTCGGGACCCCTTTGGGGGTCGAATGACCATTTCCCAGGGGTCGCCCCGGCATCCTCAGCTCCCCCCCCACTGCCACAAGCCTGGCCATATCGGCTCAACTCCCCTGAGCCCTCCGATTGGTCGGGAGAGGTGCCATTCGGTGAGAGGCGTTTGTGACACCTGGCGGCCAAGCTTTAACAGTATCAGCTAAGGGGTAGGGCGTTGCAAGATTGCACACTGGAGAGTACAAGGCAGTGCTTAAGACATCTGTGGCCGCCCCTGTCTCCTTCTTCCCGCTGGTGTTGAAGGGAAAGGGAGTCACGGGAGGAAACGGCCAGCCAACGACCACTTAAGTTTCACAGCACATGACGGTGGGAAGGAGGACAGCTGGGTCGGAATTGTCTGTTTGCCCTCTCGCCCTCGGCTGGTGCGGAGACCCAGCGAACAAAGAGGCAAACAGGGAGGGAGGGAAGAGAGAGACTGAGAGATATTAGCGCAGGGCTAGCCTGATCATACAGCCTTGGTGCTGAGGGCGCCACCGCCGGGGGCAGGAGGAGCTAAGCCGGAGGGAACTGGAGAAGGAGGTGGTGCCGGAGCATGGTCCATCGCCGCCGCCCTGCTCCCTATGATCAGGCTAGCCCTGTGCTAATATCTCTCAGTCTCTCTCTTCCCTCCCTCCCTATTTGCCTCTTTGTTTGCTGGGTCTCCAAAATAATTTTATGGTTGGGGGTCACCACAACATGAGGAACTATATTAAGGGGTCGCGGCATTAGAAAGGTTGGGAACCACTTCTTTAGAGGGACAACTAAAAGCATCCTCCCAGATCATATTACTGTGTGGCTTGGAAGTATTACTGTTTCATACAGGAAGGCAGTGCAGAGAGTGGTGAGGACAGCAGGAAAGATTATTGGAAGTTCACTTCCTTCTATCCAAGACATGGCATATAAACAATGCTTGACCAGGGTCTGCAGTATTATCTGGGACACTACACATCCTCTCCATGACTGGTTTTCTTTGTAACCTTCTGGGATGAGGCTTTGTGGTATATACATAAATAGCATATGTATGTGCATGTATGTGTATCGGTATGTATGTATATATATGTATACATGTGTGTGTGTGTATCTGTATATATGGGTGTATCAGAAGTGGGTTCCTACCAGTTCGGACCGGTTCTATAGAATAGGTAGTAACTTGGCGGCCTGGGTCGCTGGAACCGGCAGAGACCCAGGCCTGCTACGCCCCTGAGCCTATGGCACTCCCATCTTGTTTTTTATTTGTGAGATTTTATTTATTTGTGAGATTTATATACCGCCTCACAGTGCAAGCACTCTCTAAGCGGTATACACCAGTAAGCAATGTATATTTATATTGCCCCCAACAATCTGGGTCCTCATTTTACCTACCTCGGAAGGATGGAAGGCTGAGTCAACCTTGAGCCAGTAAGATTTGAACGGCTGACCTGCGGATCACAGTCAGCTAAAGTGGCCTGCAGTACTGCCTCTAACCGCTGCGCCACCTTGGCTCTGTTTTTGATTCTACGCATGAGCCTTTTTTTAGTACTGTGAATGCGCGACCACGTGGCGCGGCCCTGAGCGAACTGTCAGTAACACAATCCGGAACCCATCCCTGGGGTGTATATATGGGGGTGTGTATGTATATCTGTATATATGTGTGTATCTATGTGTGTGTGTGAGAGTGTGTGTATCTATCTTTCTATCTATAGATTTATATAGATGTATATAGACACACACACACACGGACAGACAGACAGACAGACAGACAGACAGACAGACAGACAGACAGATACACACACACACACACACATACACACACACATCTTTTGAGACCAGGCATCAGAATTTCATTTTTTAAATGTGTGCTAGTGTGTTCACAGAAAAAAATGACAATAAAAGGTTATTTTATCTTATCTCATCTTAATTTGAAATGATTTAAAAAAAACCGATAGAGCATTGTCTTCAAGTAGGAGGCTATTAAAAACCTACATTCCTTTCTTTCTTCCTACACCTGTTTCACCACAACTGCCAAAGAGCATCTGCAAACAGATGTTCTCCTTGTTGGATTCACACACCCCTTTTTTTTCCTGACTACAGAAAGAGGGTGCCACACCTACTTAAGCACTTCCAGTCTTAAAAGAAACCAGCATCACTAATTTTCCTTTGTTTTTCTGGTTTTGGAACTCCAGGCTGGAGGTGGATCCAACAAAGAGTTCCAAAATGCAATTATAACAAGCCTAGCCGCAGAGGTGGGTTCCTCCTGGTTTGGACCGGTTCGCCCGAACCGGTAGCGACCAGCTGGTGACATCACAATGTCACGGAACCGGTTCAGTCAGTGCCAGTCCATGGGCGCCGCCATCTTTTTTTAAATTTTTTAAATTTTAAATTTTAAATTTTTATTTTATTTTTTATTTTTATTTTCTTCTGAGCATGTGCAGAAGCTGAGTTTCCGGCACTGTGCATGCACTCGCCATCTTGTTTTCGGCTTTTTTAAAAAATATTTTTTTCCGGATTTTTCGGCACTGCGCATGTGCGCACCCATGAGGAGTGCCCACGCGGCGTGGGAGGAAGCGAACTGGCAGCGAGGTAAGTTGCTCCCTAGACTCCTTGATTTGCCAAATACATTTGGATTTATTGCCGCGCAGCCTTGGCGCAGACAGCGCTGGTATGGACTAATTGCAGCCAGAGGCTGCTTGAGGTTTGTGTGGGGGTTTGTTATCACTCTGCTCTGGTCAGAAACATGGGAGCGTTTGGGGAGATTTGGAGCAATAAAGGGGCGGTTTGAACTGCCAGCTGTGTGCGTTATCTCTGTGCCATGCCCTGGGTCATCACATCATGTGACCAGACTATATGCCATGTTAAATATTCCCATAGATGTGACATCTGGATCTTTTACTTGGAATTCAAACACTTAGAAATAAAACCAAGATTAAATGTCTAATAGAAAATATTTATGTCAGTACAAAACAATATAAAACAATAAATCTACATCTTTGCTAATTAACACGACCGTTCAGGTCAAAAGACAAGGCAGAAGTGATTAATGGTGGATTAATGTAGACATGCGCAGACATCATATCACGTGCTCTGCTTGTATTGGAAAGTACCATAATATTTAGAATAGGGGTGCATCACCCTGCATAGACTCACAACTGACAATATTCACATCGTGACATGCCAGGATGCATGAAATGCTGTTATCTTCCACCGAAGTGGTACCTATTTATCTAATTGCATTTGCATCCTTTCAAACGGCTAGATGGGCAGGAGGTGGGTCAAGTAATGGGAGCTCACACGGCGCTGGGTCTCAAACCCAAGCTATCACCTTTCCAGTAGTATCTTTAGTTGCTGAGCCATCATTCCATCCTTTTAGAAATAGTAAAGAGAAAAATATCCCCCAGTCTAATGTGAATCCTCATTATGCCATAAAGACATCCATGCTATATTCCTCCCACTGTTATGGAAATGGCTTTCCATTGCTTTTGACAGAACTGATGTACTTAGGTCCCACAGAGTTGGTCTCCTCTGGGTCCCTTTAGCCAAGCAATGTCGGCTGGCGGGCCCGCGGGGGAGAGCCTTCTCTGTGGGAGCTCCGGCTCTCTGGAACCAACTCCCCCCGGAGATCCGGATTATTCCCACCCTGCTGGCCTTCCCTAAAGCCATTAAAACATGGCTCTTCCGGCAGGCGGGGTGATATTGAGATCGATCCCCCATGTATGAATGTTGATGTGTTTTTAATTTTTTTTTATTTTTAATCATTTTATGGTTTTATATTGTTCTTATACTATGCTGTACACCGCCCTGAGTCCCACGGGAGTTGGGCGGCCTATAAAAACCATTAATAAAATAAAAATAAATAAATATTTTTATATGGATATGTTGTGAGCCGCCCAGAGTCCCCCGGGAGTTGGGCGGCATACAAATCTATTAAATTAAATTAAATTAAATTAAATTAAATTAAATAAATACTTCAGTTTTCAGATTAACTTACCGTATTTTTCGGAGTATAAGGCGCACCTTTTTCCTCCCTAAAAGAGGCTGAAAATTTGGGTGCGTCTTATACTCCGAATGTAGCTTTTCCGAAGCTTTTTTCCCCAGCCCTAACGAGGTGGTAACTATCTTCCCGGCTTCCTACTCCGTCTGAAGAAGTTTTTTTCCAGTCCTAAGTCTTTGCAGGCTTGTTTTCATTCCTACTCCCTTTGAAGAATATTTTTTCCAGCCCTAACCAGGGGATAAAATAATGTGCTGAAGCTGAACAGACTAAGGACGCTAGCCAGATGAATACCTGGTAGGCAGATTGTTTTCCCCTATTTTCCTCCCCCAAAACTAAGGTGCGTCTTATACTCCGGTGCGTCTTATACTCCGAAAAATACGGTATTGCACGGGTATTCACTGTTGATTCTGGTGCAAGTTCTAACAGGACTGACTTGGCTTGGCTTCTGAGTCAAGGGAGGCTGCTACTTTCTAAGAATTCTTTAGACTGTTCTTGCCTCTGCTTATTTCTACCCAATAAAGTTTAGATGACTTATTTTCTTGGACAGGGAATCAATTGGAGTTGTATAAAGTAACGAGCAAATGAAGGGAAGAGAGAAAAAACAGCTTGTAACACTACAGTCACTCCTAACCAACCTTCTGAATGTCAATGTACCTTAGAAATAAAACACCATTGCTTACTATAAACATGGTCTTTCTTCACACCTCCACACCCTGATTTCTTCCACGTAATTCCATTGTAATCCTACTGCCTGAAAAATTCAGATTCACAACATTTTTTGGGGGTGGGGAGCACCAGAGTGGAAGAGCTCATTTTTAGGAGAGAACTGCTGACTGTCCAATCACCCTGCAGGTGATTCCATCTAAATAACCCTCACATAATTCTACGTTCCAAGTTATGTCTGATGACCCAGGGCAGGGCACAGAGATAATACAAACAGCTGGCTGTTCAAACCGGTCCTTTTATTGCTCCAAATCTCCCGCAAACAAACCTCAAACAGCCTTTGGTCGCAATTAGTCCAGCCCAGCGCTGTCTGCACAGCAATAAATCCCAAATTTATTTAGCAAAACAAGAACAAAGCAATAGCAATAGCAATAGCAATAGCAATAGCACTTAGACTTATATACCGCTTCATAGTGCTTTACAGCCCTCTCTAAGCGGTTTTACAGAGTTCAGCATATTGCCCCCAACAATCTGGGTCCTCATTTTATCGATCTCAGAAAGATGGAAGGCTGAGTCAACCTTGAGCCGGTGAGATTTGAACAGCTGAACTGCTGAACTAGCAGTCAGCTGAAGTAGGTTGCAGTGCTGCACTTTAACCACTGCGCCACCTTGGAGTTCAGGGAGCAAAAGATCCAGATAATAAGTCCAGAACACCACACAGGAATGCAAGGATTCTTGGCAAGTTCAAACGTCGGCACACAACACTCCAGGAACTCAACGTTTGTTGCCGACAAATGCCCCTCCCCACAGCGTATCCTTAAGTCTTATTCCCCAGGTGTGCCTGGTGAAGCTGGGCAGGGCACTCTCCTCGTGAGTGGCCTCCTCCATCTGAGCTGATCCCACCTCCTCTGCACTCTCCAAGCCCTTGCATCTGAAGGGGGTGGTTCATACTCCTCAGCTGAGCTCTGTTCCTGCCTGCATGCAGGCCTTGCTAATTTGAACAGCCTGGCCTGGAATGAATCTGCCCTTCCCCAGTTTCCTCCAATGGAGCTGCCATCTCACTCGCTGTCAGTTCTTGTTCCAGCTCATCTTCTGCCGCAGAGTCAGACTCCGATGGGGGCATGGCATTATGGCTTTCCACTAAACTGAGCAAATGATTGAAGGAAACAGGTTTCAGTGGCTGGCGTCACAGTTATACACCACTTACTTTGTCCGTGTAACATGGAAGAGTGAAAGAAATAATATAGCTTAGTGCAGTTCCAAAACTTTGTTGGAACCCAGCCAACTTCTGATGCAACACAGGTAGTCCTCAACTTACAACCACAATTGAGCCCAAAATTTATGTTGCTAAGTGAGACATTTCTTAAGTGAGTTTTGCTTCATTTTATGACCTTTCTTGCCAAAGTTGCTAAGTGAATCACTGTAGTTCCTAAATTATTAACACAGTTCTTAAGTGAATCTGGCTTACCAATTAACTTTGCTTGTCAGAAGGTAAGAAAAGGGAATCACTGTTTTGTACTGTTTTTAAATTGTTGAAATTTTGTCTATTCTTGTATCTTTTATGTTGTACGCCGCCCTGAGTCCTTCGGGAGTTGGGCGGCATATAAGAATAACAAAATAAATAAATAAATAAATAAATGACCCCGGGACACTGCAACCGTCATAAATATGAGTTAGCTGCCAAGTGCCTGAATTTTGATCACGTGACCATGGTGATGTGGCAATAATCATAAGGGTGAAAAATGGTCATAAGTCATTTTTTTCAAGGCTGTTGTAACTTGCACCCACCCCTCTCCTAGAAGAATGAAATATTTTGAGAAATATTAAAAAGGCAGAATATTATATTTTCCTGGATGAGAAATGGAGAAACATGTTTTTTTTTAAAAAAAAGCAACCCCCACTTTCTTAATGGCCCCAGCAGATATTTTCTGCCCATTAGGAAAGAGTGGGCCAGCCTATCTACAAAACAAAAGATCTTCAGCTGCAGAATGATGGGATTATCCTTCAGGCAAAGCCATTCAGCCACAATAGGAATTGCCCAACAAGCCCCTTCATTGCATCAGCCAAACTTCAACCAAACTTAGCTCAGACAAACTCCTAGGATTTGTACATGGCCCCATGGGAGTCTGACAACAGCCAATAGAATACATGTTCTTGCACAGGAACAGGAAGCTCAAGTGCAAAGCCCAAGAGAAGGTATAAATATCCCTCACTCTCAACTCCATGTGGTCAACCGCCCAGAAACATGTGCTTGGTGGTTCTGCTTCACCATTAAACCCTCTTTCCAATCAGCCTCCATTTTGTCTCCAGTGCATTTCTCCCGGCTTCAAATTGAACCAGATAGATATTTCTTCCAACATTTTGAACGGCCACCAAATCAACTGTTGTAAATCAAGGACTATATAATCCAGGGTATCTGGAATTTCATTTGCAGTTGTTTCAGAATCAGGAAGAGTCCTCTCAAATCCATAAATGGAAATGTTTGAAATTATGTGAGTCCAAGTGATATCAGGATATCAGATATCAGGATATCAGATATCAGTATATCAGATATCAGAAGCCAGCTGCTGTGGCCTAGAGGTGGAGCTGTTGCCTCCCAATCAGGAGGTTGTGAGTTCGATCCTAGGTAGAGGCAGATGTAGGGTCTCCTGCTTGGGCAGGGGGTTGGACTAGATTACCTGCAAGGTCCCTTCCAACTCTGATAATCTGATATTGTCCTCTCCTGATCAAAGATCCAAGGGAAAATTCTAGGTCAAGGCAAACATCTGAGAATATTGGAACCATGGAAAATGTTGGAAACCAAAACCATGCAGGAAAAATGTAGGATTATATCTGCAACTTCATACATTCTGTGTACATCTCAACTCTTAGTCTTTCTCTCCCAGGTTTTCTTAAGGAATGGGTTTCATTAACGACAACATAATTGCCTTTCCTTCCTCAGGCCTCTTGCTTGAAGTCTAATGTCCCAATTAGTTTCAAACAACTCTTTGAGTCTCGTTGTCTGTGCTGATTAGGCCTACCTGGGAATTCAAGTTTCTGGTGGGGAAGGTGTGGCCTGTTTGGAGAAGTGACAACTGTGGGAATCCAGATTCTGACGTTAACAGAATAACAGAATTGGAAGGGACCTTGGAGGTCTTCTAGTCGAACCCCCAGCTTGAGAAGAAAATCCGATACCATTTCAGGCAAATGGTTGTCCAATCTCTTCTTAAAACCCTCCAGTGATGGAGCTTCCACAACTTCTGAAGGTAAGCTGTTCCACAGATTAATTACCGTATTTTTCAGAGTATAAGACGTACCTTTTTCCTCCCTAAAAGTGGCTGAAAATTTGGGTGCGTCTTATACTCTGAATGTAGCTTTTTCGAAGCTTTTTTTCCAACCCTAACTAGGTGCTAACGATCTTCCCAGCTCTTACCAGCTTGCAGGCTTTTTCATTGTTACTGTCTCCAAAGAATGTTTTTCCAGCCCTAAGTCTTTGCAGGTTTTTTTTTTCATTGCTCTACTTGCTCCGAATAAGTTTTTTTTTAGCCCTAACCAGGTGCTAACAATCTTCCCAGCTCTTCCCGGCTTGCAGGCTCTTTCAGAACCTCTTTCAGAAGGTTTTTTTAAGTCCTAACCAGGGGATAAAATAATGTGCTGAAGTTGACCAGACTAAGGACGCTAGCCAGATGAATACCTGGTAGGCAGATTGTTTCCCCTTATTTTCCTCCCCAAAAACTAAGGTGCGTCTTATACTCCGGTGCGTCTTATACTCCGGAAAATACGGTAATTAATTAATTAAATTAATTAATTAATTAATATTGCCACCTATTCACCCATGGTGACTCAAGGCGGCTTACAGAATAAAAAACCACATTTAAAGCAATAAAAACTAACAAAAAGAATCAAATAAATTAATATAGTACAATATAACAAAATCACCCTCCACCTCCCACCTCCCGCCCCGGCAACAGCGGATCACACAGGCCATTTAATGGGCTCCATCCCGCTCTGGGTTCCCCAGGCCTGCTGGCAGAACCAGGTCTTCAGCGCCTTCCGGAAGAGTGCTAGAGTGGGGGCCGTTCTAATCTCTGGGGGAATGATGTTCCAGAGAGAGGGAGCCACCACAGAGAAGGCCCTACTTCTAGGTCCCACCAGGTGTATCTCCCTCGGGGATGGAACTCGCAACATTCCCTGCCTCCCTGCTCTGAGGGGTCGGGTAGATGTGACCGGCAAGAGACGGTGCCTCAGATAATTGTTCTCACTGTCAGGAAATTTCTCCTTAGTTCTAGGTTGGATCTCTCCTTGATTAGTTTCCACCCATTACATGTTGTCCTGCCTTCAGATGCTTTGGAGAATAGGTGAACCCGCTTTTCTTTATGGCAGTCCCTTAAATATTGGAAGACTGCTAACAAGTGACTCCTAGTCCTTCTCTTTGTTAGACAAGACATTCTTGCAGGATCCAATCTCGGTTTGGTCACCAGGACCAAGACCTGGCTCTTCCAGCAGGCTTAAGGCCGTTGATCTCACAGCTATAATTGGAGAGATCAGGCCATGAAAGGGTACGTATGAGTTTTTATATCTGAGCCGAGGTGGCACAGAGGTTAGAGAGCAGTACTGCAGGCTACTGATCATTTGAGTTCAGCTGTTCAAACCTCACCGGCTCAAGGTTGACTCAGCCTTCCATCCTTCCGAGGTAGGTAAAATGAGGACCCAGATTGTTGGGGGCAATGTAAATATATACAGTACATTGCTTAATGGTGTAAACCGCTTAGAGAGTGCTTGCACTATGAGGCGGTATATAAATATCACTAATAAATAAATAAATAAAAATAAATATCTGTTTTAATGCTTTTTTTTTGCATTTGCATTTGCAGTTGTTGTTAGCCACCTGGAGTCCTTTGGGAGGTGGGCAGCATACAAATGCAATAAATAAATAAATAAACCATGTTTATACCTATATCTGTTATCTAATACATGCTTGACAAAATAAATAAATAAATAAATAAATAAATAAATAAATAAATAAATAAATAAATAAATAAATAAATAAATAAATAAATAAATAAATAAATAAATAAATAAATAAATAAATAAATAAATAAATAAAACAAACCACCTAAGCATGTGATTAGCCTGCCCATGAACCCATAGCAGTTGCAACATCTATGTTACATGGTAACAGGCAGTCCTCAAGGCAGCAGTGTTAATTTCTTTGTGAAGTCCACTGAACTATTTCAGATCAAAATAACCACTTTGCACAACCAACTTTGTTGGCAAAACAACTGCATACGGATGGGGTTTTCACTGGGCCCTTAAGTGAAATTACTTGTCAGTAGTCACAGATGGTGATTACCAAAACTCAGTCCACTAACATTCAAAATGCTGACAGGCTAGACATTTTACGGATGGCAACAGCTGTCCAGCCAATTAGAGCCCAGGGCAGAATTAATCGACCCCGCTGCTTTTACAACTTCAAACAAACAAAAGATTTTGGACTTTCCTTGTTCTGACTAATCCAATTGGGTGTGTGTGTGTGGAAACCGGGTAGTTAATAAATCACCTGCATTCAAGTTTCACGAGCAAAGCCAGAGGATTACGATTCGGATGGTTCATTTCCATCAAGGATCATGGATATACACAACCGCGTTGATCAAGACAATATCAACAATAGAGACCTACACTTCAATCTCTTTAAAGGGCAGGGGTGTCAAACTCAATTTCATTGAGAGCCGCATCAGGGTTGTGTTTGACCTCGGAGGGCCGGGAGGAATGGCCAGCTCAACATCACTCATGTTGGGGGCACCTGTGGTGGCCAAGTGCTAAGGCAGGACTTCTCTGAGACCCTCCCTCACTCTCATTATAATCTCCTTCCTTCCTTCCTTCCTTCCTTCCTTCCTTCCTTCCTTCCTTCCTTCCTTCCTTCCTTCCTTCCTTCCTTCCTTCCTTCCTTTTTCTTCTTTTTCCTTCCCTCTTCCTTCTCTTTTCTTCTTCCTTCCCTTCCCCCCTTATTTTTCCTTCCTTGCTCTCTTCCCATCTTCCCTTCTTCTTTTTCTTTGTCTTTCCTCTTTCCCTTTCTCCTTTCCTGTCCCTCCTTGCGTGCTCAAATGCAAAAGGGGAAGCATTTCTCCTTTTGTTTTGTTTTTAGTTTGTTTTGACAGCCCTCTGCCAGCGAAAAGAGACCTCCGGAGGGCCACTGCTCCGTTTTCACTGGCAGAGGGCTGCAGGAAGCTGTTGCAGCCAAAAATGGGGCATTGGGGGGGGCTGCATGCCCCCTGTGGTTCATTTTCACCTTTGCTGTTTCCAGGCCTGCCCCATGAGCCAGATCTAAGCACTACATGGGCCTTGAGCTTGACAGGCCTGCTTTAGGGAAACCTGTGCAATTCAAACTGAATCAGGGTTTGCTTTGTCTACCACCACTAGAATGCTGAAAAATGACCCTTAAGCCAGTGGTGAAATCAGTGGCCGCCAGTAGTTTGGAGAACCGGTAGCGGCGGCAGCGTGAGGCTCCGCCCACCCACCCAGACATCACCATTTTCTTGTTTTTAACCCTCTGCGCATGCCATTGCATGCGCAGAGGGTTAAAAACAAGAAAATGCGCAGAGGACAAAAAAGTGCATGCAACGGTAGCGCACGTGCGGGCGCTTCCGAACCGGTAGGGAAGGTAAGTAGATTTCACCGCTGCCTTAAGCACACTATGGGTTAAGTATAGAATAGAATAGAGTAAAGTGGAGTGGAGTGGAGTGGAGTGGAGTGGAATGGAATGGAATGGAATGGAATGGAATGGAATGGAATGGAATAGAATAGAATAGAATAGAATAGAATAGAATAGAATAGAATAGAATAGAATAGAAAATATGGAATGGAATGGAATGGAATGGAATGGAATGGAATGGAATAGAATAGAATAGAATAGAATAGAATAGAATAGAATAGAATAGAATAGAATAGAATAGAATAGAATAGAATAGAATAGAATAGAATAACAGAGTTGGAAGGGACCTTGGAGGTCTTCTACTCCAACCCCCTGCTTAGGCAGGAAACCCTACCACCACTTCAGACAAATGGTTATCCAACCATTCCAATCCAAGTAGATTTTTTTTTCAAAATTTTCATAGCCAAATGTTCCCATGTTCTCAATGTTGACATCCATGACTAAATAAGAGTAACATGCGTATCAGATTGAAATTCAGTTCATTGGTGCTTCAGTTATACATGGGGACCATCACTGATTTGTAGATCTCCTATTCTTCGCTTTTATGCAATGCAATTCACAGAAAATACCGCTTTCAGAGGACAGGGGGTCCTCAATTTACGACCACAACTGAACCCCAAGTTTGTGTTGCTCAGTGAGAAATCTGTTACGTGAGTTTTTCCCCATTTTACGACTTTTCTCGCCGCGGTTGTTAAGTGAATCACTGCAGCTATTAAATTAGTAACATGGTTGTTAAGTGAATAGCAATAGCAATAGACTTATATGTCACTTCACAGTGCTTTACAGCTCTCTCTAAGCGGTTTACAGGGTTATCCTATTGCCCCCAACAATCTGGGTCCTCATTTTACCCACCTCAAAAGGATGGAAGACTGAGTCAACCTTGAGCCTGGTGAGATTCGAACTGCCAAATTGTAAGCAGCCGGCAGTCAGCAGACGTAGCTTGCAGTACTGCACTCTAACCACCGTGCCACCGTGGCTTCTGGTTTCCCCCATAATTTTGCTTGTCAGAAGGTCACAAAAGGCGATTCCATGACTTCAGGATACTTGGCAACAGTCACAAGTGTGAGTCAGTTTGCAAGCATCCGAATGTAAATCACATGACCATGAGGATGCTACAATGGTCATAAGTGTGAAAAACGGTCCCAAGTCATTTTCTTTCCTGTGTCCTTGTAACTTTGCTACTAAGTGAACTGTTATAAGTCAAGGATTCCCTGTACACCATTCCCAAAATCAACTAAAACTAGTCTTATTGAGAGTGGCTTTATTAACAGAAAAAGGGACGCAGTGGCTCAGTTGCTAAAACGCTAAGCTTGTCGATCAGACAGGTCGGCAGTTCAGCAGTTCGAATCCCTACTGCCGCATAACGGGGTGAGCTCCCGTTACTTGCCCCAGCTTCTGCCAACCTAGCAGTTCAAAAGCACTTAAAAAATGCAAGTAGAAAAATAGGGACCACCTTTGGTGGGAAGGTAACAGCGTTCCGTGCGCCTTCGGTGTTTAGTCATGCCGGCCACATGACCACGGAGACGTCTTCGAACAGCGCTGGCTCTTCGGCTTTGAAACGGAGATGAGCACCACCCCCTAGAGTCGGGAACGACTAGCACACATGTGCAAGGGGAACCTTTACCTTTTATATTAACAGAATTTTGCATACTTAAGTCCCAAACATACTCGCACATAACTTTATGTTGTTTTGAACTTAAGCTACATTTTTATTTTTTATTCCCCCCCCCCTTCATCTCTTTGCTACAGGAGCTGGCCTATTCCAAACAAGTTTATCTTCCTTTTTATCTACAGTATTTTTCAGAGTATAAGACGCACCGGAGTATAAGACGCACCCTACTTTTGGGGGAAGAAAATAGGGGGGAAAATCTATCTACCAGGTATTCATCTGGCTAGCATCCTTAGTTTGTTCAGCTTCAGCACATTATTTTATCCTCTGGTTTGGGCTGAAAAGCACCGCTTTTTCAGAGGGAAATGAATGAAAACAAGCCTGCAAAGACTTAGGGCTGGGATAAACCTTCTTTGGAGGGAATAGGAAGCTGGGAAGATCGTTAGCACCTCGTTAGGGCTGGAAAAAAAAGCTTCGAAAAAGCTATATTCGAAGTATAAGACGCACCCAAATTTTCAGCCTCTTTTAGGGAGGAAAAAGGTGCGTCTTATACTCCAAAAAATACGGTATATACCTTGTCCATTATGGTATAGGGCAGTGGTGGTGAACCTTTTTAGGCTCAAAAAGGGGGGGGGGCGCTCTCGTGCACGCTCGCGTGCCCACACCCATTCCCTCCCCCCTGCGCATGCATACAACACCCCCCCATGCTGCCCCCTGTGCATGCGCACACACCCCCAGCCCCGCACAAAGGCTTACCGGAGCCTGCGACGACGAAACCGGCAAACCAGAAGTGCGAAAAAACGCACTTCCGGTTTGCTGGTGTGCTGTTTTTTGCACTCCGGAGGGTTCAGGGAAGCTCCCTGAAGCTCCGGAATGCAAAAAACTACAAAACGGACAAACCGGAAGTGCGGAAAAGTGCACTTCCGGTTTGTCCGTTTTGTAGTTTTTTGCATTCCGGAGCTTCAGGGAGCTTCCCTGAACCCTCCGGAGTGCAAAAAACAGCACACCAGCAAACCGGAAGTGCATTTTTCCGCACTTCCGGTTTGCCGGTGGGAACCCTCGCGTGCCGGCTGCTATGGCTCCGCGTGCCACCTGTGGCATGCGTGCCATAGGTTCGCCACCACGGGTATAGGGTTTCTTGTCTGAGTAGGGGGTTGGACTAGAAGACCTCCAAGGTCCCTTTCAACTCTGTTATTCTATTATCTACCAATATAAAGTTTTCCAATCATTTGAGATTATCCTGACTGAACAGACAGAGTCATGTTTTTATTGGGAACAATACAAAATGTCATTGCCTGTTTCTAAGATATTTAAAAAGTGGTGGGGGGATTCCCAATTTGGCCTTCAGCCTGGAATTGTCTGGTTGCCTCTAACCAAGTACTAAGTCCAATTCTATTTAAGGGGTTAGTTTCTTTTCTTTTGTTTTGTTTTGGGAGGTCAGCCAAATACATTAGATGTCCAGTAATTTCAGAAAAGCTGCTAATATAATTAAAAAGAATTTTTTTGGGGCTCCAGATATGCGCTGCTTGGATACCTATGATAGCCCAATTATTTTTTTCAACCGCAACTCTTTGAAGCCCTATCCATTAGGATCTCCCTAATGACTGAAGAGTAATAAAAAAAATACCAGCCTTTTCCATAATTAGTCTTAGCTGCCATTCAGTGCTGACAAAACTATTTCAGGGCACCTGAAAGGAATTTAATCTTTAGCAGCACCTAATTGCACTGGCCCAATCCTTCCTCTCGGCTAATTCACTGATTAAAATGGAGATATCCAGCCCGGTTTGAACTTCTTCCAAGTCCTGCAGTACAATTTACATCATCAAAACAGTTACATGGAAACCAAGGAATTTATTTTGATAAATATTTCATTTCTATTGTGATCTCCTTCTCTCTCCTAGTCCTCCATTTTGTTTTAAGCCGTAGAAATTCTGTAGAAGTGACACAGAATCTAGTGCCCAAAATAAGATAATAATTTTCCCCAATTCTAACAACATTATAAATCTGATTTTTTAAAAAAATCTATTATCTGTCTGTCTGTCTGTCTGTCTGTCTGTCTGTCTGTCTGTCTGTCTGTCTGTCTGTCTGTCTGTCTATCTATCTATCTATCTATCTATCTATCTATCTATCTATCTATCTATCTATCTATCTATATCTATCTATCTATCTATCTATCTATCTATCATCTATCTACCTACCTACCTACCTACCTACCTACCTACCTACCTACGAGGGTGAGTCAAAAAGTAATTCCATTTTCTATATTTCAGGTGACGTTTTTGATAAAAATACCTGAAATTTTTTCCAGTTATAAATGATTATATCATTTACATTCTGAAATATTTTGTTTCTTGCTTTTTAGACTTGCAAGGAAAATTCAAAATGGCTGCCCCCTTAGAGTTGCATCAAAAACAAAGAGCAGTGATTGAATTACTTGTTGCTAAGGGGGAAACCCCTGTGAACATTCACAGACAATTACAAAATGTGTTTGAGGACAATTCCAGATTTAGCGCCTTCAGACTATCATCTCTTCAGCCCCATGAAAGAGGGTTTGAGAGGCAAACATTATTCCAGTGACGAGGAAGTGACAACTGCAGTGAAGAAGTGGCTCAAAGAACAGTCAACAAAATTTTACGAGGCAGGGATACATGCTCTCATTCGAAGGTGGAACATTGCTATTGAGAGAAACGGTGACTATGTTGAGAAGTAGGGATGTGATCCACAGAGGACCAGCTTCATTTTGATGTATGCTACATGTTACCAATCTATCCATCTATCCATCTATCCATCTATCCATCTATCCATCTATCCATCTATCCATCCATCCATCCATCCATCCATCCATCCATCCATCCATCCATCCATCCATCCATATCCTCATCCTCATCCTCATCCTCATCCTCATCCTCATCCTCATCCTCATCCTCATCCTCATCCTCATCCTCATCTCTCTCTCTCTCTCTCTCTCTCTCTCTCTCTCTCTCTCTCTCTCTCTCTCTCTCTCTCTCTCTCTCTCTCTCTCTCCCTACTACCTACCTACCTACCTATCATTTCTTAACCATCTCCCTCTGATGCCACCAACTATAGCCATCTATGGGCTTATGTTCTATCCTGCAGATACAAATACCCCCCCCCCTGATCTTTGTGTCTATAACCTTCTTTAAATGCTGAGAACCTCTCCTTCACTTCTTTTGCCTCTCCTGTTTTCAATCAGCTGTCCCTCCGCACCTACATTTTCCTCCACCAACTATCCTTCCCCCCCACCCAATCATGGTTTCTACCACACTCTTCATTCCTATCTGTTGGATAGCCGGCAGCTTCATTCAAAAGACTTACGGTATATAGCCACATATTTTATATAGCCACAACCCTGGGAGGTTCACGAGACAATAAAAGCAGCAACACCCTTCCCCACAAAACCAGTGCAATAAAAACTCATGGCTCCTGAAGGCAACACTATCCCATCCATCAACATACCATTTTCATACACTGTCCCAAAGCTTGTGGGAAAAGCCCGCTCTTCAAGATCTTCCAGAAGGCAAGAGGGTAGGAATTTATTGCATCTCCATGATTAGTTCATGGTTATAAAAATTATTCCGCTGGGTTCCCCCTCCCCTTTCTCTAAGGATCAATATTGGTCTCTCTTACCACTGTGGTACTGCATTAGCTCAATGTAGACAGACAAGTTAAAAAAATTAAAAAATCTGATGCAGGATTTAGGATTAGGTTATATTCTTTAAACATGTTATCTCCACTAGCCCATGTCTCTAGCGTTACTTGGCCTTTACTAGAGGCTCACCTGTATAGTCCATTTGGCTACTTCTCTTCAGACAGGGGACTATCTGAAGAACAATAGTTATTTATTACTTAGTTCTTTATTATATTGCAAAGGGGATACACCTAGAACACCTTTTGCTCTTCTTTCCCCAAGCAACAATTCTGTGGTTTACAAGGAGGCACTGGTTGGCCCTTCCACAGCTAATCATAGATTTGAACGTGGTTCTCTCCCCTTGTCTTAACTGCCGCAAATGTATTTCTCAGAAAGATTCAAGACCTGATGCTGGCTTATCACAAACTTCAACTGGCAGGATGGAAATTGTCTTTTGGACAAAGATCCAAACTCTTGCTGTATAAATTCATCCAGGCCACCTTCATTAGATTCCACTAGTTCTGTAAAATCCTTCTTCGCAGATTGTATGCAAAGCCGGTTTCATTTGAGGCTGTGTTTTGCTTCAGTAAAAAATACCCCAAGGCCAAATTCATATCAAATATCTACATATGATATGGTGCCAACTACACAGCAGTTACAGGTTAGCGATGGTATCAGATTAGAACAAAGAAACGAAGTTGTTCCACAATAAATCCTTACAGGTACACCCGCAGGTCGCCACTACCGGTTCGCTCGAATCGGACCGAACCGACTGAATCCCACCTCTGTTCCTTCTTCATATGTTTACCAGATCATGACCAAACAAATAACTTTGGAAGCCTTTGTGACATGACACCTCTTGATTTGTGTTCTACTTCGGAGTCATTACATTAGGAGATTGAATTACCCAGCTGTATTATATTCCTTCACAAGTCCAGGCAGGTTCCTTAAAATGCTACATCCTTCCTATAATCAGGAAAAGAACTGGGATGTCTGGAATGATTCATGAACATTGACTAGATTCTCACAATGTGTGCAGAAGACAAGTCTAAATTGCAAACCGGTATTCAAACAGAAAACTTGCTGGCGTCAGCACCAGAGAAAGACAATCTTTCACAAAACAGCTACAACCAGCAACAAAAATATACCCTACAAAGATATAGCTCCATTCCTTTTATCTTTAAATGTTAATAGAAGCCTAGATTCATGGCTGATTTAAAGTGACCATTCATGCTATGTGTAATTAGACCAGTGGTGGGTTGCTCCAGGTTCGGACCAGTTCTTAGAACCAGTAGTGGCAGCAGGAGGATCCGCCCACCTGCCTGGGATGCTTCTGCGTGAACCGGTGGCGATCTAATTTAGAACCCACCACAGAATTAGACCAGGGGTGGTATTCGCTTACCTTCCCTACCGGTTCACAAATGTGAGCATGTGCGCAAAGCCTTCTGCACATGCGCACAGCGACAAAAACGTGATGTGCTTAATTCTGGGCAGGTGGGCGGGGCCTCCCGCAGTCAGCGCTTGTCACGATGTGAATAATTGCCAGTTGTGCATCTCTACCATTTCTAGATTTACTGTAATTTCTAATCAAGCAGACATGTGATATGTTTTACTACGCATGCGTGCATTCCAGGAGTTTTGTCTCCTCCTACTTTCCTTCTTCTTCGAAGCCTCGCCCGAGGCAGACGTGAATCCATTAGCTGAGAAGATGTAGCTTATTAAAGGTTTATTATTTTGTTATTTTCGTACTGAAATAAATATTTTGTTAATTAGAATTGAATCTCGGTTTTATTTTCTAAGTACGAATGACTTCAGGGAAGCAAGATCCTAAATTGCCTCTTGATAGGAAAATTCCTATCTGACAGCGCTACCAGTTCGCCCAAACCGAATAGAACCGGCTGGATATACCACCACTGAATTAGACCTATTTATTTAGCTGTAACGAAATCTTGGCAATGAATTCATATCCCATCCCAGATATTTGGAGGGAGGGAAAAACGGCTTTCATTTATTTCCTAATTTTTGCAATCGATTGTTCCTCTAGATGCATCCGGAAAATAAAATACAAATAAAATAAAATACAAAGGCTACTCTTCCCTCCAAGGGCATGAATACACAAATCCATTATTTGGATCCTGATAAATTGGGCTGCGATCCTAAGTGATTTTATTATTCATTTGTTAGGCTTCGATAACTTTCGGGCAATAACACTGCTTGGATTCAAAAAGGACTTACAATAAATGTGTTGTATTATTAATCGGCAGTCTGTTTTTGTGGGGGTTTTTCCCCTCTCCAAGCCAATGAAAACCAAAGTGACAGACATAAAACAAGGAACACTTGCCGCGCTGCTCAAAGAGAGCTCCTGACAAAAACTGTGCCGAATTTTAGAACTGCAACTAATTCATGTTGACCAATGCGCCGACCAGGGTCCCAATTTAAATTCCCACCATGAATAATAGAAGGAGCTCACCTCTACTGAACAGAAGGGCAAACCACAGGTGCCCTATCCATGCAAACACATTTATGTCTTTTTGAAAGGTTTTTATTGACAATCTGAAGTTTCATAATAGTCACTCATTTAAACAGACCTCTTTTACATTCAAGGCCACATCTGTTCTTCCAACAAAAGCAGGGGGCATGTTCTGGATCCTCTTTGGTGGATTCAATAAGATCCAACCTGGATCTTGCTATACAGCAATGATGTGCTCTATATCCAGAGGTGGTATTCAGCTGGTTCGGACTGGTTCGGGCGAACTGGTATTAGCGACCTGCGGGTAGGGTTGGGCCTGCCCGCCCCTGCCTGCTCCCGCCCCCGCCCGCTCCCGCCCCATCCGCTCCCGCCCCCGCCTGCTCCCGCCCCCAGTGCTATGCCGTCCTATTTAGCTACATTTTCAAGCTGCACGCGAGAGCAAAGCACATGCGCAGTAGGCCGCGCGCATATGCAGAAGGTGCGTGCACAACCGAAGCAAGCGTGCGCGCACTGGGCATGAAAACCATCCCTGACTTAACTGGAACATTTCATCTATCTTCACTCTGCGTTGGGTGGCTTCAAAACTTCTTGAGAGAGGAACGAATTTTGCAAGACACAAGCGGCTCGGTTGGCATGCTTATTTAAATTATGAAATAAGAATTACTTTAATTACACTGTGGCCAAAAGAAAACCATGACTGTTTCAATTTCAGCTTCCGCCAGGAACAAGTGACAGAAGTAATCAGTTGATATTCTTGTGACGGGATTGTGAAGTTCCCACTTCACATATTCTGAATCACAATTGCTTCTACAATCACGCCGGCATATTTAAGAAGTTGATTAGATGCGCGTAAGGGAAGGATGCTGCTCACTGCGCTGAGATTTCTCTTCTGGAAAAGAAAAATCAAACCATGATTTGTTTACTCTCTCAGATGTTTCTTTTTTTTGAATGGCGTTTGGAGAAAAGAAGGTAATTTGAAATGACAAGTCATTTTAATTTTGCATTTTACTCTTTATTTAGCTATTTGGAGTGCTCGGATGAAGAAGAAACAACTACATCTAGAAAAGACCTTAGCTTAAAGCAGAGGCGAGCCATCCCTTTGTGGTCTAAAACCATATTTGTTTGGGAATATGTTTTTAAGTTAACCGCCATGGGCTCTCGATTCTGAGCCATGGTGGCGCAGTGGTTAGAGTGCAGTACTGCAGGCTACTTCTGCTGACTGCCAGCTGCCTACAATTTGGCAGTTCAAATCTCACCAGGCTCAAGGTCGACTCAGCCTTCCATCCTTCCGAGGTCGGTAAAACGAGGACCCAGATTGTTGGGGGCAAGATGCTGATTCTGTAAACCGCTTAGAGAGGGCTGTAAAG
>JALIGW010000006.1:5166339-5223839 GCA_023053685.1 Diadophis punctatus similis
TGTTGTAGGATTTTTTTTAATGTTTAGTGTTTATCTACTGTACTTTAGTTTTTCATCCTGAAGGAAGTTAGCCCTGATATTCCTTACAACAATCCTTTTGGGAATTGGGAGGCGATCGTAATCGTTTAAATAAATAAATAAATAAATAAAGTAAAAATGGCTACAGCTCCAATGCCTCTTTCCCACAACTGGGTCATCCATCTACATCTAGACTCCCAAATGACTAGTGTGCATTTGTGGGTCACTTCAATCCCTATTAGCTCTTGGAAGACTAAAACAATGAAACCAAAAGCTCAGAAGTCGCCCAAAAAATCTACCCAATCATTCACCCACCCACCCATTAATAATACTCTAGCACAGCGGTTCTCAACCTGTGGGTCGCAACCCCTTTGGGGGTCGAATGACCCTTTCACAGGGGTCGCCTAAGACCATCGGACAACACATATTTCCGACGGTCTTAGGAACCGAGACACCGCTCCTCTATTCGTCTCCAGGTGGGTCCACCCACATGCAAATAGACTACCGCAAAAAAAAAATCTGTACCATAGGAACATCTGAGCATGCGCAGAAGCCGAATTTCCGACACTGCGCATGCGTCATCATCTTGTTTTCGGCTTTTTTTTTGCAATTTTTTTTTAATTGGCACTGCTCATGCGTGCGTGCACAAAGCGCACGCACGCCAACAAGGCACAGCCACGTAGCACAGGAGGAAGCAAACCAGTAGCGAGGTAAGTTAGAACCCACCACTGAGTTTCCTAATAATTTTATTATTTTATGGTTGGGGATCACCACAACATGAGGAACTGTATTAAAGGGTCGCGGCATTAGGAAGGTTGAGAACCACTGATCTAGCAAGAGATCATGTCAAATAAGACATCATGTTAAATAAAAAGGTAAATGTAATCTTAGAAGAATGACATAAAGGGTTAAAAAAAGCTTTTATTGTATAAGCTGCCTTACTTCTCTTTTAGGGATGTCCCTCTTGACCTCAATCTCTGCAGTTTTCATGATGGGCAATTGTTTATTTATTGAGGTTTATTAATATCTTAAGGATAGACCCTTTCCTTTCTGTGCAATTAGAAGGATCGCTCACTTATCACCCGAATGTATTAACTGTTGCTTCTTTTTCTTTTGTTTTTTTTTTACAATGCCGTGATAGAAATTCATAAGCTGCTAGTACATAAAAGCATCTAAAATCAATATTAAGAGAGGCTTTTAAGAGGGTGCAAGGGACAAAGGGGGCTATAAATGGAGTTGCTGACAAATTTGTGCAAGGGCAGGCTGAGTGCTATGGTTGCATTGAATCTTTCAGGTTTATTCAGGAAAACAAATTCCTCGGTAAATCAAGCCAGCCTTTAGCTCTTCTTAATAATTCCAATTGCTCATTCTCTTTTTCTCTTTCTCTCCCTCCCTCAGTCCTTCTCTCTCTGTCTCTCTCTCTGTCTCTCTCTCTCTCTCTGTCTCTCTCTCTCTCTGTCTCTCTCTCTCTCTGTCTGTCTCTCTCTCTCTGTTTCTCTCTCTGTCTCACTCTCTGTGTGTCTCTCTTTCTCTCTTTCTCTCTTTCTCTCTTTCTCTCTTTCTCTCTTTCTCCCTTTCTCCCTTTCTCCCTTTCTCCCTTTCTTCCTTTCTCCCTTTCTCCCTTTCTTCCTTTCTTTCTTCCTTCCTTCCTTCCTTCCTTCCTTCCTTCCTTCCTTCCTTCCTTCCTTCCTTCCTTCCTTCCTTCCATTTCTGAAATTATGGTGAATATAGTGAATGGAGATACACCAGAGGAACACCCTACAGTCAGGCTAAGTGAACTGCACAGTGAATGTTACTTTTGGTTTTTTCCCATAATATTTTATTTTTGTCTGTCCGTCCGTCCGTCCATCCATCCATCCATCCATCCATCCATCTATGAGTCCCGCGGGAGTTGGGCGGCATATAAGAATGATAAACAAACAAATAAACAAATAAACAAACAAATATTTATCTATAATCTCTCTCTCTCTCTCTCTCTCTCTCTCTCTCTCTCTCTCTCTCTCTCTCTCTCTCTCTCTCTCTCTCTCTCTCTCTCTCTCTCTCTCTCTCTCTCTCTCTCTCTCTCTCTCTCTCTCTATATATATATATATATATATATATATATATATATATATATATATATATATATATATATTCTATCTATCATCTATCTATCTGGCATTTGTGTGTGTACACTTTATAAATTGACCCTAAGTTTCTGTAGCTTGTTGTGAGGAGATTGTTTTGTAATGATCATTTTATTGATGGTACATGAATTGGTCAATGATCAAAATCAAATTTGTATCTGTCTGCCTTCTATCAGCATTTCTGTATCTTAAATTTTCTTTGTAGAATTTCCTAGGTAAAATTAATACTTATAGTCCCAGACACACATTTATCACTTGCTCAAATGCAAAAGCTTTAGAGTTAAAACCTAGTAAGATTCCTTTTTTTTTTCATGAAGAAAAAAAAGGGGGGATCAAAAAAATAAGTGTTTGTGTTTGTGCTTATATTCACTCGTTCTTTATGTATTTATATCTTAGGCGATTATCGTTTCAAATTAATTTTGAGTTGGCAGAAACACCTGAGCTATCTAAATTCGGCATAACAAAAATGCAAACAAATAAAAGCTTATATATGAAACAAGCAATGTGCGATTTATTCAGGAAAAAAAACAAAGACCATCAACATACCGTATTTTTCGGAGTATAAGACGCACCTTAGTTTTGGAGGAGGAAAATAGGGGGAAAAAATCTACCTACCAGGTATTCATCTGGCTAGCATCCTTAGTCTGTTCAGCTTCAGCACATTATTTTATCCTTGGTTAGGGCTGAAAAAGCCTTTTTCAGAGGGAGTAGGAATGAAAGCAAGCCTGCAAAGACTTAGGGCAGGAAAAACTGCTTCGGAGGGAGTAGGAATAAAAATAAATGCAGCAAGCCAGGAAGATCGTTAGCACCGTGTTAGGGCTGAAAAGCACCACTTTTTCAGAGGGAGTAGGAATGAAAACAAGCCTGCAAAGACTTAGGGCTGGAAAAAACCTTCTTCAGAAGGAATAGGAAGCCAGAAAGATCGTTAGCACCCCGTTAGGGCTGGGAAAAAAAGCTTCGAAAAAGTTACATTCTAAGGATAAGACGCACCCAAATTTTCAGCCTCTTTTAGGGAGGGAAAAGGTGCGTCTTATACTCATAAAATATGGTAGTTTCATAGAATTGCCATTAGCTCTAACTGTGCTAAGGGTTTTTTAATTAATGCAATATAGTGTTGTTCACTTGCAATTCCAAAATGTGCCAAATTAAAATTTAGCAAGCATCCATTTAGTTCAATTTCTATTGATTTTATTTCTTATATTTTGGAGTCCTTCATGCACCAAAGATCCTTATCGCAGAAGAAAACAATAAAGGAAGCAATGCTGTCATCCCATATGTTGCAGGAACATGTGAAAAACTCAGGAGGATCTTCAGCCAACACAACATACGTGCACACTTCAAACCCAAGAACACACTAAGGCAGAAGCTTGTCCACCCCAAGGATAAAACACCCAGACACAAACTGAGCAACGTGGTATATGCAGTACAATGCAGTGAGCCATGTGCAGATTTGTACATTGGGGAAACAAAACAGCCACTTTATAAACACATGGTACAACATAGGACAGTGATGGCGAGCCTTTTTTTCCTCGGGTGTCAAAAGTGCATGCGTGCCCACTATCTCGCATGTGCGAGTGCCCACACCCAAAATTCAATGCCTGGGGAGGGCGAAAACGCCCTCCTCTGCCCAACGGAGACCCTCTGGAGGCTGGAAACGGACCGTTTCCCAACTTCTGGTGGGCCTGGTAGGCCCATTTTTCGCCCTCCCCAGGCTCCAGAGGTTTCCCTGGAGCCTGGGGAGGACAAAAACGACCTCCCCCCATTTCCCCGGAGGCCCTCCGGAAGCCGAAAACACCCTCCCAAAGCCTCAGTGCGAGTCAAAAATCAGCTGGCTGGCGTGCACATGTGCACTGGAGCTGAGCTAGGGCAACAGCTCGAGGGCCTGCAGATATGGCTCCGCGTGCCACCTGTGGCACGGGTGTCATAGGTTCGCCATCACTGACATAGGAGAACAAACCCAGAAGGACAAGATTCAGCAGAGCATCTCCATTTAAAAGACAAAGGCCACTCTTTTGAAGATAGCAAAGTCCATATTTTGGATAGAAAAGTCCACTGGTTTGAAAGAGGGGTCAAAGAGGCCATCTATGTCAAAATTGAGCAGCCCTCTCTCAACAGAGGGGGGAGGGATATGACATCATCTATCTCCAGTCTACAACACAGTCCTTTCAGCAGTTCCAAAAAGGCTCCACACCCATTTGCGCCATTCAGGTGCCTCTGAGGACACAGATAAACCTCGAAGTGGCTTCAACTACTCTCTAAAAAAATGAAAAAGGCCAGCTGTCTGCAAGGAATATAAATCTTTCCATTCCCCACCATCCAGTCAGAGCTGAAGAAGCTTCTTGGATTCGAATTTCCAGTTGCCTCTTGAAAATGCACTTTTGGGACAACCATGACCCGGATGACTGAGAATCTCCATAGATCCTTATCTCAGATTTATAAGGCAAGGAACTTTACCACTGCCATATTTGGTTTCCCATTCTAGCAGCTGGACTCCAACACAGCTGAAGGATATTTATTGAAAATGGATAATCTAGAACAGGGGTGGCCAAACCATGGCGCAAACGCCAAACGTGGAGCATTGGATGATTACAAGTGGCGCATTGCATCCTCCAGCAGTGAAATGCTCCCAGTTCACTTTTACCTGTCTGTCATCGGAGAGCAGATCGCGAAGGCAGCGCGATGCTCCGCCCACCCGCCAGGACACCGTCAAAGCGTTCTGTGCATGCGCAGAGGGTAAAAGAACTCAAATGGTGGTGTCCCGGCAGGTGGGTGGAACGTCGCACTGCCTTCGCAATCGGCTCTCCGACGACTGACAGGTAAAAGCGAACCGGGAGCATTTCACCCCTGATCCTTGCGCCTACTTATTTTTGAAATAAGTCTTTTGAAATGGCATAAATTAATTACTTGAATTCTGTGATTGAGTTATTCCTTTTCCTCCCTTAAGCAAAGCAGTTCCCTATTTTACAACCCCAAACGTGAAAGTAAGAAGGTAAAAAACATGCTTGAGTTGTATGGCGCGTCTGTGAAAAAAATGGCGCCTGGTATGCTTAAGGTTGGCCACCACTGATCTAGAACAACTGTCTGAACTAGTAGCTTCTTATTTTTCCAAGTTGCTATGGAAACAAAGGTTCTCAACTAAGAATGTCTATAGCATTACTACAATATTATAGTAGATCCCTTACTACATTTTTCCCCCTGAAAAATTTATTTTAATGTGAAAAGTCTTTCCAACAATTCTTGTTTATGCTGGTCACTTCTAATAATGCAAAAACCTATGTGAATCTTAGAAGACTGGATTTCATTGGGAAGAATGGGGAACTGAAGACAGCTCTGTCAAAGTGGAGCCATGGATTGTTGCAAAGATCAAGCAAATGGTGAGTAGACCACTTTCTTGGAATCTCTTTGGATAAGGAAAGGATGGGAGATTGCCCATACAGTATGTGCTCTGTATGGTACTCCTTCTAAGGAGTGTAAGAAGTTAGCACCCATCCCTCTCCTAGGAAAATGAGATATTTTAGGAAATATTAAAAGGGCAGAATATTTCCCCTAAAAGGGAGGCAGAAACTCAGCCCCCCCCCCACCTTTGTCAATGGGCCATTAAGGCCTGGGCCAGTCTATTCTACATAACAAAGATCTACCTCCTTCAGGCAGAGCCATAGTAGGAATTGCCCAAAGCCCTTTCATTACATCATCACCCAGCAAGAGTCAACCAAGCTTGGGACTCAAAAGACAATGTACAAAGTTACCCCTGCATGGCCCCATGGGAGTCTGACAACCAATCAGAACACAAGCTCAAATTCAAATTCAAATTCAAATTCCAAAAGGATATTTCTTCCAACGGGAGATTGATGGAAAGATATTAGCTGCAATTTGAGTCCAAAGAAATTATTGGATTTGCGATCTTGCTCACAAGCTTGTCATGACTTTCAAAGGACATTAAATTTGTAAATTTCACTTTTTAATCACTTTTGAAAATTACTTATTAACTACCTTTAAGTTAGTTAAACTACCTCTAAGTTAAGTTAACTGCCTATTAGAAACCTTTGGAATGACAAGTTTGAAAATGCTGGAGGAGTCTTTAATCCTGAATGAAAGAAAAAAAATTAATAATCAATTTAAGAATTTAAAGAATTTGAAATAAACAAGAGTTAAATAAGATTTTGATTTTATAAAGTTATAAACGGATTAAGGGCCCAGGGGAATTGGTAGCATTGAAATATTTACAATAAGGTTTTGAAACTACCATTAACTGATATAAGACACAACAAAGAGGAACAATTTCATGAATTTGAAAGATGGACACAACAGAGAATTAAAGATTTTAGTAGAGGAAAGATTTATAGGCCTATAAAATGATACAAAATGTTATAACAGTAAAAATACTTTTGAAGGATGGAATCAGAAAATATTAGCCACAATATCAACAATGTCTGTAAGAATGTCAGCTTCTATGGATAGACTATGTCCAAAATATGTTATTGGAGAAATGTCAGATATGGAACAAAATTTATCTGACAACGTATATATCAAAAGTGGATTTAGAATTGACACACCAAGAGAATGATTTAGAAAATGGATCAAAAAAAATTCATCAAAGTTTTAAAATTTAAAAGGGAAATGCAAATAACGAACCATGAGACTGATCTAGATACTATTTTTTCTATTTGTGTGTGTGTGTATGTGTTGTTGCTAATGCGTTTAAGAACTCACTGTGATTAGACAAAGAATAAAATAAATTAAATCCTCCAACAATATTTGAACAAACTAAATATTATTATTGTTAGAAATAAAGCCAAGAAATGTAAAGTTGGTTTATTTGACCAAGGCTGATCATGATACGTTGTTACTTCTAGCTACCCTTTATGGACTTTCTGCTGGTACCAGAACTGCAATGATGTTTTATGTATTTCTTTATAGAGAAGAGATGGGATATGGGATGAAGAAATAAAAGTTTGTAACCTCAGAGGGGGTGAAAAATCACATTCTCTCTCTCTCACACACACAAACAAACAATTATATGAAGGTTAGAAATAACTTTTTATATTTATTTTCTCTTTACTATTACTTTTCCCTTTCATTTCTCTTTTTTACTGTAATCCTTTTTCTTCCTCCTTCTTCAAGTTTACTCTGTATGACATTTAACTGTTATACTTCAACTCCTTGGTACAATTGTCTCTGTGTGGCTGTGTGAAAAGAATTTTAGAGGGCCATTTGAACTGCATGTAACATTTATGTTTAATAAATTGTCCTCCAGTGTTGAGTCAGCATCTTCAACAGCAATCGTTTACCAAAATTGCAAGGGCTCACATTAAACTGTTGGAAAAGGCCCTTTCAATTTGCATATTTCCAAAGAAAAATAATATGTCATTGAATGATAGAGAACTAGGGCAGAACAGAGAGCTGTTAGCTGTGTCAGTAATTTGGCAGTGGTCCAAGTATATGGAATTACTATAAACAGAATAACAGAGTTGGAAGGGACCTTGGAGGTCTTCTAGTCCAACTCCCTGCTTAGGCAGGAAACCCTACACCACTTCAGACAAATGGTTATCCAACATCTTCTTAAAAACTTCCAGTGTTGGAGCATTCACAACTTCTAGAGGCAAGTTGTTCCACTGATTAATTGTTCTAACTGTCAGGAAATTTCTCCTTAGTTCTAAGTTGCTTCTCTCCTTGATTAGTTTCCACCCATTGCTTCTTGTCCTACCCTCAGGTGCTTTGGAGAATAGTTTGACTCCCTCTTCTTTGTGGCAGCCCCTTAGATATTGGAAGACTGCTATCATGTCTCCCCTAGTCCTTCTTTTCATTAAACTAGACATACCCAGTTCCTGCAACCGTTCTTTATATGTTTTAGCCTCCAGTCCCCTAATCTTCTTTGTTGCTCTTCTCTGCACTCTTTCTAGAGTCTCCACATTAGAAAGATAATGGTAATTGTATAACAATCCAAGGAAATGTTGTCTTCTCTGTTGTGGAACTTTTTCTGTCAGTACCTAAACAAAGTGTTCTATGTACACATTGGTAAGAACTTAAATTACTCTAGTCTAGTGTCAGAGTCATAGAGATGGAAGTTTCTGACCATCGATTTTCTATAGAGGATAAAAGACATGTTTATTTCTTTATTTATGTCCCACCTTTATTTTATTTTTTTAAGCAACAACTCAAGGCTGTGGACATATCTTAGAGCTGTGGTGGTTAGAATGCAGTATTAGAATGCAGGTTGATTCTGCCAACTGCCAACGAACAGTTCAATCCTGACCAGCTCAAGGTTGACTCACCCTTCCAACCTTCCATGATCGGTAAAATGAGGAGCCAGGTTATTGGGGATAATAGGCTGACCCTGTAAACTGCTTAGAGAAGGCTGTAAAGCACTGTGAAGTGGTATATAAGTCTAAGTACTATTTCTATTCCTATTGCCCTTCCTTCCTTCCTTCCTTCCTCCTTCCCTCCCTCCCTCCCTCCCTCCTTCCCTCCCTCCCTCCCTCCCTCCCTCCCTCCCTCCCTCCCTCCCTCCTTCCTTCCTTCCTTCCTTCCTTCCTTCCTTCCTTCCTTCCTTCCTTCCTTCTTTCCTTCTTGCACAGTGGTTAGAATGCAGTATTGCAAGCAAACTCTGCCAACT
Organism: Diadophis punctatus similis; assembly: GCA_023053685.1. Lineage (NCBI taxonomy): Eukaryota > Metazoa > Chordata > Lepidosauria > Squamata > Dipsadidae > Diadophis > Diadophis punctatus. Next base: position 5,175,097 of record JALIGW010000006.1, read on the forward strand.
GCCAAGAATTCGATCCTGACCAACTCAAGGTTCACTCAGCCTTCCATCCTTCTGAGGTCAGTAAAATGAGGACCCAGACTGTCGGGGGCAATATGATAACTCTGTAAACCTATTAAAGAGGGCTGTAAAAGCATTATGAAGTGGTATATAAGTCTAAGTGCTATCGCTAGTGCTATTACACTCCTTCTTCCTCCTATTTTCCCCACAACAACAACAGCAGCCTTGTGAGTTGAGTTGGCCCAAAGGCAGGACTAGAACTCACGACCTCCCAGTTTCTAGCCTATTGCCTTAACCCCTATAGGTTACTTCTGCGGTTCTACAAACCGAAAGATATTTAAAGGAGAAAATATCACAAGGGCCAGTTTAGGTTATGTCCTTCTGGCATTTCTACTTCCTACTTTAAGAAGTGGCTTATGAGTCTCCTCTAATCCCAAAGAATCCTCCGCAGAAATATAAGAGTTGGATGGTGCGGTACTGTGACTGAACTGCCATGTTCAGCCAAAGTGACTTTCTTGGAGGTTACTACCCATAGATTTATGATTGAAGGACTGTAAGGTTGTCAACAGGCTATTGTTCCCCCCAGGCTATAACCATAACTCAACTATTTCAGTGATGCAACTAATAGTAAACAAAAAAAAATATATCCTGCTATTCTCAAGGGTTGCTCTGGCAGGAAAGAAAGAGCGAGAAAAAGAAATTATCCTTCAAAGCATGTCTCCAGTAGGGAAAATATGTTTTCTTATATTCTCAAGGTAAATCATTTCTTCCTTTTCTTATGTTTTTGGACTAGCATGAACTATCTCACACATGAGCCTCTTACTGTTTGGTTGATATTGTTTCCTCTTCTAACCAGAATAGGCCCCTCACTTTAAAACAAAATTATTTCCTATTTCAGAAATCTCTCCAAAGGACGAAAGATATAACTCAAACAGAGAGCAAATAGAGTAAATTCCCCATAGCCTATTCCAGCCCTCTCTGATAAAAGCGATTTTTAAATTTTTTAAAGTATAATATAACCAGTGGTGGGTTTCACTTTTCTTTGCTACCGGTTCGGGAATGGGAGCGCGCGTGCACGATGCTTCTGCGCATGCGCAGAACGTCCGTGATGACATATGGGCGGGTGGGCGGAGCCTCCCACCACCGCTGCTACCGGTTCGCCTGAACCGGGGCGAACCGGTAGAAGCCCACCACTGAATATAACGTATAGGTATTTGGTTACAAGTTGTCACCATGAAATCGATCATGCTCCGAATTTAAATTAACGTAAGAGTAGGAAAAGAAATGCATGTTTAATTCAGAGGTATGATTTAACAGTCCAGCCAGGCTGAAAGACTAATACATTCATCACAGGATTTGAGGGTCAACATTTGCTATTCTTCTAATACAGGTAGTCTTCGACTTACGACCACAATATACGTTGTTAAGTGAGACATTTCTTAAGGGAGTTTTGCCCCGTTTTACGACTTTCCTTTGCCACCGTTGTTAAGTCAATCGCTGCAGTTGTTTGGTTAGTAACCCACTTGTTAAGTAAATCTGGCCTTCCCCATAGGACACAAGCAACCGTCATAAATATGAGTCAGTTGCCAAGCTTCTGAATTTGCATCATAGGACCAGTGGGATGTTGTGTTGTAAGTGTGAAAAAGGGTCATAAGTCACTTTTTTCAATGATGTTTTAACTTCAAACTAACTACCTATAGTTGAGTGAAGGTACGCATCCGTCTTTTAAATTTGAATGCTTCTTGAGTAGTTGTAGAATTTTAAAGCCCAGGCTTGTAATCGACTATATATATATAAAAGCTTTGTCTCAGCTTGTACCTAATTATAATTCCATCACTTTTTTTAAAAAAAAAAGTTTTTGCACTCAATTCTATTGCTAAATATAAAGGAGCATTTTGTGCTTCAGAAATGTGCAGTTGCTGAAATTATTGGCATTTTGCTCCTTCCAACTCACCATCCATTTAATAATTCCTTAGTTGGTCGTGCACATGGCAGAAATTCAATAAATATATGATCTTCAGCACATTCACATATCCCACAAATTGTTTTCTTAGGCTTTTCGAGCCACACCTTGCAAAGACATTTATAGATATTGGACGGATGTAAACTTTATAGTTTGCAGTGGATTGTTTTAAAAACAAGTCACTGCTTTAATCCTATTCATTCTGAAAGCCTGTCCTTTTAAAAAGTAAACGTACGCAGGTTTTAAAAAGAAAATGAAGGCAGTGTAGTAAGCTGGAATAGAATAGAATAGAATAGAATAGAATAGAATAGAATAGAATAGAATAGAATAGAATAGAATAGAATAGAATAGAATAAGGAATGGGAGTGGAATGGAATAGAATAGAATAGAATAGAATAGAATAGAATAGAATAGAATAGAATAGAATAGAATAGAATAGAATAGAATAGAATAAGGAATGGGAGTGGAATAGAATAGAATAGAATAGAATAGAATAGAATAGAATAGAATAGAATAGAATAGAATAGAATAGAAGGAGGAGGAGGAGAGGAAGAGGAGGAGGAAGAGGAGTGGAATAGAATAGAATAGAATAAGGAATGGGAGTGGAATGGAATAGAATGGAATAGAATAGAATAGAATAGAATAGAATAGAATAGAATGGAATGGAATGGAATGGAATGGAATGGAATGGAATGGAATGGAATAGAATCTGGAAGGGACCTTGGAGGTCTTCTAGTCCAACCCCCTGCTTAGGCAGGAAACCCTACACCACTTCAGACAAATGGTTATCCAACATCTTCTTAAAAACTTCCAGTGTTGCAGCATTCACAACTTCTGGAGGCAACTTCTGGAAGAGATATATTTCTAGTAACCATATTTTGCTTAGACTTGGGGCATCAAGATTCAAATTACCCTTGATATTCATAAATCAGCATGGGCCGATCATAATATTTTATTTTGGTTAGGGCCCCAGAATATCTAATAAGGGTGATGAAGAACAGATGGTTCTTCTAAGGAAAGGCTATGAAGAGCCAGAACTTGACATTCTGATGAGCTTGCCTTCAGAAATCATGGGCGCTCCATCACTGAAGGTTTTTAAGAAGAGACTAGACAGTCACTTGTCTGAAAATGGTATAGGTTCTCCTGCTTGAGCAGAGGGCTGGACTAGAAGACCTCCAAGGAGGCCAAAGCAGTATTGAGTAGATTCAAATTAGCTAAAATAAAACTCCCTTTCAAAACTCATTCAAAATAAATAGAACAACTTTTGGCAAAACGTACAGAAACAAAGACATGTAATGAATTTTTAAAAATATACAAAGCTGTATTCTTAACAAGAATGTCTAAGTATATGAAAAGCAGGAAACCAAGGTATGTGATTTGATTATTAGATGACAAAAATGCAAAAATTATTAAGGAGGCTATAGTTTTTTTATTTTTTCCACTATTGTTCTACTGGCCATTCAATAAACAAGCACATATACAAAAATAAGCTTAATTTCACAACAGAATCCATGCTGGTAAAATTTTAAAAGGTTGGGTAACATCCAACTAGAAAAATAATCACTGCTGTGGTGATATATATATATATATATATATATATATATATATATATATATATATATATATATATATATATATATATATATATATATATATATATATATATATATATATATATATATATATATATATATATATATATATATATATATATATATATATATATATATATATATATATATATATATATATGTAGGATTTTTGGCTGATAAATGAAAATAAAGGGAGACTATTATAGATCTATTTCGAGCTTATTTTGCTCTCGTCAGATAGCCATACCCCTTATATCCAATTTCCCAAGAAATAATTCGGTATTTGAAACCCAAATCAATTTGCTCACAAACCAATAATGATGTTTTTTATTTTCCAGAACTCATGAAATTAAGTCAGTATGGGGCATATTATCTACTTCTCGTGTAATCGAAGTGGGGAAAGGATTTGGGAGGAAAGAAAAGAATTAAACATCTTAACTAAAAATGAGAAAAAATTGGTAATTATAACGAACAGAGAACCAGAACATCTTTCCTATAAAAACTTACAGCTTGGAAGTATTTAATTTGGGGCAAAAAAAAAAAGACAATATTATAAAACTGGCAATGGCATCAGCAAAGATAGCAAGAAGTAAATTTATCCTTTGCTTCCCATAACATATCCAATAAAGCAGATTGGAATTAGAAAGAGAGACTAAATCATTTCTTGCAAAAATGATAATTACTTTCTGGAATTAACACCACAAAATGGGATGATAGCTAGGGATAGGTAAAACCTCTCAATTTCCTTTTAAATTAGATTTTTTAATGTTCCCATTTTCCTTCTCTTGGCCCAACCTTCATATCACTGTATACGTGAAGTTCACAGCATAGGAAAAAAAGAAAAGGCAGCATTAAGTTTAAGTTCACAAACACAAACCCCCCCCTTAGATTCTTAGAAATGCTTAGCATTTCTTAGATTCCCCACCCCCTTAGATACGGCCTTCTCTTCCTCATTCTTAAACATAGTGTTGTATTTGTATTTGTTTATTTTGTCAAGCATATATGATTATAAGCAAAGTATAAACAGTAAAACATGATTGAATATATATGTAATAGTACAAGCATGAATAAGAGTAAAAGAGGTATGAATATATGGGTACATTAGGACAGGAACGGTAGGCACGATTGTGCGCTTATGCACGCCCCTTACCGACCTCTTAGGAATGGGGTGAGGTCGATGGTAGATAATCCGAGGTTGAAGTTTTTGGGGTTTGGGGAAGAAACTACTGAGTCAGGTAAAGTGTTCCAGGCGTTGACCACTCTGCTGTTGAAGTCGAATTTTTTGCAATCAAGTCTGGAGCGGTTGACATTAAGTTTATATCTATTGTGAGCTCGTGTATTATTGCGGTTGAAGCTGAAGTAGTCGTTAACAGGTAGGACATTGTGGCAGATAATTTTGTGAACTACACTTAGGTCAGATCGAAGGCGGCATAGTTCTAAATTTTGAAGTCCCGAAATTTCAAGTCTGGTTTCATAAGGAATTCTGTTGTGAACAGAGGAATGTAATACTCTTCTTGTGAAGTATCTCTGGACATTCTCAATTGTGTTAATGTCTGATATGTAGTGTGGGTTCCAGACAGATAGTGGACCCACATCCCTATTCTAATTGATCTGTACATTTGGAAATGATTTATAAATCTGGTAAATTGTATAGAAAATGAGACAGAACACATTTCTTCTCCACATTTACCAAGGGATGTAGACTTATAGGACTGCAATGGCTCGGTAGTTAAAGATGCTGAACTTGTCAAAAGGAGAGATGACAGCCCGGGTTCAAGACCCGAGCGCCGCACGATGGAGTGAGCTCCTGTTATTTGCTCTAGCTCAGGGGTCGGCAACCTTAAACATTCAAAGAGCCATTTGGACCAGTTTCCCACAGAAAAGAAAACACCGGGAGCCACAAAACTCTTCCCGTGCCTGACTATTTCCTGAGCGGCCACAAAACTAGTATATATAGTTGAATTAAAAGATTCTGTTTTCTTCTGAAACTTTTCTTTTCTTGGATTTATCTATGGTTGGCCTACCGGGGGTCGAAAAGCTTAATAAATTGCACATCAGTGGGTGTCGCACATTGGCAGTTGTGGTGCATATTTTGAGCGACAGGGAGCCACAGCAGAGGGATGAAAGAGCCACATGCGGCTCCAGAGCCGCGGGTTGCTGACCCCTGCTCTAGCTCCCGTTTGAAAGCATGCAAATGTGAGTAGATAAATAGGCACCACTTTGGTGGGAAGGTGACATCTTCCCATGGGCCTCAGTGTAAAGTCATGCTGGTCACATGACCATGAAAATTGTCTTCAGACGACGCTGGCTCCTTCAGCCAAGAATGGGAGATGAGCACCGGGCCCTAGTTTGGACATGATTGACAGGGAAACCTTTATCTTTTTATTGCCTAAATGATATTAAATGATCGGACAAATCCATTGATAGAGCTAATGCCGGCTACCTGGAGCATTGGTGAATTTCTGACTTCAGAGTCAAAATGCAGTTCTCTTTATCAGCTGCTGCTCCCAAAAATGGAGAAGAACATAGAGAGCATCTCGGCCAGTTTTAATTTACAGGACATGTGATTAGATAGCACATCATCTGATATTGCAAAGGTTTTCTCGTGCACCCTAAGAAGGAAATATCATTTGACATTTTAGACTTGTAAACAGTAGATGGAATCTTTTTTTTTTAACTAAATCAAATTTATTATAGTCAAAGACCAGAAACCAGAACAAATAAAAACACTCAATGAATATCCAGTTAAAAATTCTAGAATAAAATAATAAATAACAGATAAAATCTATATTAAAATCACAATTTGGCATCAAGTCTCTCAATTAGACATGGCCTAACTATACTATAATATCAATCCATAAACTGTATGTGTATATGTATGTATGTATGTATGTATGTATGTATGTATGTATGTATGTATGTACGTGTGTGTGTGTGTATGTATGTATGTATCAGGGGCAGGTTGCTCTCTTACCTTGCTACCGGTGCGCTGCGCGCACATCACCACGTTTCGTGTGCGCACGTGCTCGCTACGCGCATGCGCCCCCTTGCACGATTTTGCTTCCGCGCATGCGCGGAAACAAAATCACACCAAAATCTTGCGAGGGGACGTGCATGCGTTAACAGGTAGGGGACTTTGGCCTGCCACACTTTCTGCATTAGAATATATTCTTGCTGTGGGAACTTCGGAGGGGCTATTGCATGAGGGATGTAGAGATGTAGCCATAACAAATTCATTCTAGATTCTCAAGGTCATCCTTTGTCCAGCACCTGCCCGGAAGCTGATGGGAGTAATGGACACATTGGCAAAAGACGACTGGTCAACGTGATGAACTTGTGGGTGTGGGGACAAGGGAATGAACTTTGAACTGGGTGGAGAAACCGTCATAGCTTTAGATTCGGGTTTCTCACAGATGTGCCAACATGGCTCTGCTAATAAATTGGAACTTTGAGGAATACTTTGCCTCGGACTCTGATTTAGTTTTGGATGCTATTTGGAACCCTGACACTAACCCGACTTGGATGACTATTTGGAACCCTGACACCCGTGTCTATGAGGGCAGGCAGCTCCCTGTCCAGTCAACGACTTCCTCCAATATCTGAGGGTCCTGGGCCAGCATCATCCTCAGCCCCTGGCCTCTTCAAACATTCCAAGGGAGACGTACCATCCCCGTCGGACAGTCCCAGTTTCAACTCCTCCTCCTCTTCCAAACCTGGATCCGATGGGGCCATGACAGGTTTCCCTCTAATTTTATCGCAATCTAGATTAAAATGTCTAGTGAATATCACCTCAGTATCTCTTCAGTTTGAGCTTCCTATCAGCAAGTGACATTATTTTTAAAACGTGGTTTTTTCTCCCCCCGAAACACAATGATGGACAAGAAGCGTGCATGCACTTCTCCATTACTTTTGGGTCGCTATTATTTGTAGGCATTGTACTGGTTTTAATAGCGTGCTGCCCTTAATCCATTCATCCCTTAAGAAAAACCTAGATCCTTTTCAGAAATATGCAAATCTGTTTTGCACATCTTGATTTAGTGGTGGTAGCTAATATAATAATGGAAAGCTCCTGTTTTCCATCTTTCTGCTCCTAGATATTAAATCTTCAGATATAATAATAGACAAAAGCTCATATGCTACTCTCAACGACAACACCACCACCAAAAAAAAGCGTTAAGAACATTACTCTGCACCGTAGGAAGCCCCTGCTAACAGCAGCATCTCAAATATTTCTATGTCCGTATAATCAAATAAATGCACAATATTCTTGGTGCAGTCATCGTCTGCAAGATTTCTGATCACCTTCATCTCATCCAAATTATTCCTATTCACTAACTTTAGAAGTGAAACACACAAACACACACACAAAATATTCTGATCAATTACATCTACTTTAGCAAATAAGCCAGATATGAGCTTTTCGTTTTTTTAAAACTTTCATTGTGCAATGAAATGGACCAGAAGTTGGTATATACAGTGTGTGTGTGTGTGTGTGTGTGTGTGTGTGTGTGTGTGTGTGTGTGTGTGTGTAACATTTTTTGCTGATGAAAATGAAAATGAAAATGAAAATAAACGGAGACTATTATAGATCTATTTCGAGCTATTTTGCTCTCGTCAGATAGCCATACCCTTAGTGGGATTTGAACCTGGGCAGTCTGCTTGTAAGGCAGCAGTTTAACCTCTAGGCCACAAAGTTCTCTTCCCTAAAAGCTCTTCACCAGGAAAGGGTTATATATGTTTATTCTGTCGAGTCATCCTGGTGTATGGAAGGAAACATATATATATGCACTGCCTAACAAGGCAAGCAGCCCAAGTTCAAATTCTAGAAGGGTATTTAGCTGATGAGAGCTAAATAGCTTGAAATAGATCTATACTAGTCTCCCTTTGTTTCTTTATCAGTTCTTTGTAAGTTTGAATATACAGTATATATTCAAGGCAGATGCATCGAAAAGAAGAAAATTATAATCAGTGCCAAAGGACCCTCTTTTATTGAAGAAAAACAAGAACGCAGCTCTTCTACAAAGCTTAATCAAAGGCACCAATAAAATGGGACAGATTAATTAACCAGACTTTTTCACACTGCTGCTTTAGCAAGCCCATCTTAAAATATAGACCTGAGATAAGCAAGCAATAATAGAACCATCCCTCTAATTTATAACGAAGATGTACAAATCCCATCAGATGTTTAGGGTTTCTCTATATCGGTGTTTCTGGGAAATTGATTCTTGGGGTATGAATCTTCACAGCTGAGTAGGGGAGCCTGATGCTTTCACCAATGTTGATCTAGATTACCAAATGATAAATATTATTTAAGCGGAGACACAAATTCCCATCAAAAAAGGAGCAAGCAATCTGTCAGATTAATTAGGGCTATGCCCAGGGGCGGGTTCCTAATTTTTTTACTACCGCTCTGTGGGCGTGGTTTATTTTGTGGGTGTGGCTTGCCAGCCATGTGACCAGGTGGGTGTGGACCTCGGGAGCTTGGCAGCAGCCGGAGAAGCAGGGGGGACATTGCCCACCCGCAACGCAGCCCCTCGCAGCGGGAGCAGCAAGACCGCAGTAGCGGTTCTTCTAGGAGGCTCCGTCCGGCCTGAATGCTTCTCCCCATTTGATGATCCTAGGCTCCTGTCGCCCGTTCCCCCTCCCCTCAGCAGCTCGAGAAGCCTCAAACGTGCGAAAATGCCTGGGATCATCACCGCACATTCGTGGCTTCTCTGACTGCTGAAGGGAGGGGAACTGAGATAGCTCCTGCCGCCCATTCTTTCAGCATCTCACGTGCTCCCTGAGCCATCCTCCCCTGCTTGGACTCACTGTGGGGTAGGAAGGCAGCGCATGCGCAGTGTCGGAAGCTCGGCTTCTGGGCATGGCAAAAGAAAATTTAAAAATTTTTTAATTTTTTTAAAATGGCGGCACCCAGGCACCGGCAACCGACCGCACCGGTACTGTGACATCACCAGTGGGCCGCTACCGGTGCTATAGAGTGGACCGCACCGGTAGGAACCCACCACTGGCTATGCCCCGTTCTGATTCCAAGGAAAAAAAAATCCTGCTTCAAGGCAAAGTGAGTGGGGGTTTCAAAGGTATTTATTTATTTCAATTTATATGGCTGCCCATTTCACTAATTCAACTTTGGGCAGACAATAGGAGTTAAAATATGGACACAATGAATATTAAAGTAGATGATTAGGGGACTGGAGGCTAAAACATATGAAGAACGGTTGCAGGAACTGGGTATGTCTAGTTTAGTGAAAAGAAGGACTAGAGAAGACATGATAGCAGTGTTCCAATATCTCAGCGGTTGCCACAAAGAAGAGGGAGTCAAGCTATTCTCCAAAGCACCTGAGGGTAGGACAAGAAGCAATGGGTGGAAACTAATCAAGGAGAGAAGCAACTTAGAACTAAGGAGAAATTTCCTGACAGTGAGAACAATTAATCAGTGGAACAACTTGCCTCCAGAAGTTGTGAATGCTCCAACACTGGAAGTTTTTAAGAAGACATTGGATAACCATTTGTCTGAAATGGTATAGGGCAGTGATGGCGAATCTTTTTTTGCTCGGGTGCCAAAAGGGTGCCCACACCCATAATTGCATTATTAGCATATTTTCCTTCCTTCCTTCCTTCCTTCCTTCCTTCCTTCCTTCCTTCCTTCCTTCCTTCCTTCCTTCCTTCCCTCCTTCCTTCTCCTTCCCTTTCCCTTTCCCTTTCTCTGTTGGTGGAATAAAAAGGATAGAACAAGTGAAGTGAGAAAATAGAACAGGTTAGAATCAAATGTAATATTTCTGTACAGCAAACCCAAAGGAGGTGAGTCTGTCCATATTGGTTTCAAAGTTTACCAGAAACAGCTTTCAAAAATAAAGTATAATTTAGAATCCATATAAATTTGAACAAGAAAGAAAGAAAGAAAGAAAGAAAGAAAGAAAGAAAGAAAGAAAGAAAGAAAGAAAGAAAGAAAGAAAGAAAGAAAGAAAGAAAGAAATCCTCTCCAAGGAGAATTTTCCTCGAAACTCATTTAACTCTCAGGAAATTTCTCAGTTGTTTCGTATGGAAAGGGCCTCTTTTCTCTTCCTTCAAATTTTGGTTTAAATAGTGTTGGGGTGAGAATGATATCTCATAGAGGCGATTTGGATCTTTGCTTGGAATTCAGACAGTTAGAAATAAAGCCGAGATTAAAAGTCTAATAGAAATATTTATTTCGGTACAAAAACAATAAATCCTGAATAATTACATCTTTGCTAAGTAAATGCGACCGTTCCGGTCAAGAGCCAAGTCAAAAGTGATTAATGGTGGATCAGGAATGTGGACATGCGTACAAGATCATATCACGTGTTCTGCTTGTATTGGAATATACCATAATATTAGAATAGGGGTGCATCACCCTGCATAGACATACAACTGACAATATTCACACCGTGACAAATAGAAATTCAGCACCCACCCCAACAGTCACCTCAACGAGACAGACAGCATAGAAATTTAATAAACTAACAAACATACATTAGCAAAGGCATGTGTCTGTCTTACTTTCTTGGGCATATTTTCTGCTGTGCTTTTGTACTAAAACCAGAAAGCTTTTCCATCACAAGCTATAGATTTCCAGCAAGCACATTCTGGGTGTGCTGAATTATGCATAACGGCAGAACTGTTCATGTGGAACATAGTTTCTGTTCAGATTTTTTTTTTAAAAAAGAAAAAGTCAAATAAAGTAAAACGCTTGATAAAGAACAACGTTTCTCCGGGTGGGGGAAGAGAAATAATTTAATAGCGTCATTACTACGCCTACGCAGAAGTGTTGAAATGCAATTCTCAATGAGACACGAGAGACAGAGTGGGAATTGGGTATTCAGTTGTTTTCTATTGTTCTAATTTTATTTTATTTTTAAAAAAAACCTGAATTCAACGAGCATTTGACAAGATAGATGCAATGTCCAAAGATCTGGTTTTTTGAAGTGTGCAGAGTTGACTTCAGGTGCAGAGATTCTTAGAGATTTCAACACTGTGACTTTCAACCTTTTGTGCCAAAAGGCATTTCAAGAAACAAACAAACAAACGAGGACCCAGGAAGGGAACATAATTCAGTTCTATGACTGCCATGATAATAAATCATCTATTTTTCCACACAAAAGGCCCGCCCCCCTCCTTTTCCCTCCAACTTGACCCATTCACAGACTTCTTAGCCGGCCTTAGAATTCCAATATGAGAATGTTCATAGCCGATCTCTACCGAACTTCCCTTTCTAATTGAAATGCTGGTCTACAATCCTTCAGAGGGAAAAAAAGCTCTGGAATAGTTTTGCAATACTTGCTTTCCTTTCAACGAGTAAATGGAAACATTTTTTTTAAAGATATCCTCGGGGGAATATTCTGTGCAGACTGCTCCATCCTAGCCAGAATTTGCTAACTCCAATTCTGTCTTTTTTCAATTGCTTCTCAACAGGCAGCTCAAATAGCAGAATGAGCGTCACACACACACACACACACACACACACACACACACACACACACACACACACACAGCCCTTCCAAGTGCTTGTTACAAGGTTATGCAATTCCAGGTGCTTTCTTAAATGGTAAATAGCAAGCACCAGGGCACCGATGACTTATACAGAAATACATTCCAGCAATGAAGCAAAGATTTGAGGCAAACACACCCTTCCTATTTATTTTATTGAGATGCCTGTAGGGCACGGGATCCCTTACAGAACTAAGTCAGTGAAATGAGTCACTGACATTAGCTGTAGGGTGACTTCAAAGTTCACCCAGGGGAGGAAAAAAAATAGAACATAGAACTGAAAGAGACCTTGGAGGTCTTCTATTATTTATTTATTTTTATTTGTTCATTCTCTTAGGCCGCCCAATTCCCGTGGGACTCTGGGCTCCGTACAACATGCAAGAAGAACAATTTATTAAAAAGAAACCCAATAATAATAATTTAAAACAGTTATAAAAATAAAAAAAAACATTATCATCATTCATAGATGGGAAGACCACAAATGTTCTCATTGGTCTTATTTTAGCCTGCCTGCTTGAAGAGCCATGTTGTCACGGCTTTACGGAAGGCCAGCAGGATGGGGATAGTTCGGATCTCTGGTGGTAGTTGGTTCCAAAGAGAAGGAGCTTCCACAGAGAAAGCTCTCCCCCGCGGTCCCGCCAACCAGCATTGCTTGGTTGATGGAACCTGGAGGAGACCAACTCTGTGGGACCTAACCGGTCGTAGGGAGGTATGTGGCAGGATGCGGTCCTGTCTAACCCATGCTCAAGCAGGAGACCCTATACAATTCTGGACAAAATGGTTGTCCAGTCTCTTCTTAAAAACCTCCAGTAATGGAGCACATACAATTTCTGGAGGCAAGCTTAATTGTCCCCACTGTCAGGAAATTTCTTTTTAATTTCTTTTCTCTCCTTGATTAATTTCCATCTGTTGCTTCTTGTCCTGCCCTCAAGTGCTTTGGAGAATAGGTCGACCCCCCTCTTCTCTGTGACAGCACCTCAAGTATTGGAAGCAGAGGTGGGTTCCTACCGGTTCTAACCGGTTCTATAGAACCGTTAGTAAACCGGTGATGTCGTTGCCACTCCGTGGCCGCCGCCATCTTGTTTTTGGCTTGTGCAGAAACAGTTTTTTGAGTTTTCGGCACTGCGCATGCGCACACCCGTACGGCACGGCCATGCAGCACGCAGCCACATGGCGCGGGAGGAAGCGAACCAGCGGCGAGGTAAGTTAGAACCCACGCCTGATTGGAAGACTTCTATCATGTCACCCCTAATCTTTCTCTTTGCTACACTAGGCATACTTAGTGTCTTCAACTGTTCATCATATGGTTCTGCCTTGCGAAGATGCACCCGTCCCCTTCCAGTCAGGTTTATTGTTTTATAAGTCTTGGTAGCGATTTGTGTTTAATTTTCTTAACGTTATATCTCCCTGACCAAGGGTCGCACCATCTGTTTCACTTCTCTCTCTCTTTAGAGGCTAGCTTTTACTTTTACAATATCTCTAAGCTCTGCAGGATTGTTTAAGATTTGCTTTATGTGAAGAATAGACAGACGTTGACACGTTTCTTGAACAAACAAGAAAACAGTTTATTTAAATACAACTTCTCAGTAATCGTCAAGTGAATTTGTTACAGCCACAAGCAGCTATTTAATTCTTTCTTTTTTTTCTTCCCCTCAGAGAGACTCTCTTTGCTTTCCTGACTAAATCTTAGCGAATCCAATTTTTCTTCGTTTCTAGGCCTATAGATAAGAGCACGTTTCACCATTTATCTCTATCTACAAATTACTCAATATTTATCAATCAATCTTGTTCCCTGACCCTGGCTCCTGCTTCCCACAGAACTGCCTAGGGCCTATCTTTTCTCTCCTGTCAACTTCCCTCTTGGACAGTTATACTCAGGCAGAGATTCTCTATAAATCTTCCCTCATGGAAGTTACACACAGAGCTCCTCAGCTCTCCACACTAAGCCTTCCCTCATGGAAGTTACACACACAGACAGAGCTCTTCTCAGCTCTTCTCACTACACCTTCCTTCCTGGAAGTTCACACAAAACAGAGAGCTTTCTTCACAGCTCTTCTCACTAAATCCTTCCCTCCTGGAAGTCCCCACACAACAGAGAGCTCTACATCTCTCTCAACCAGGCCTTTTATAGTTCCTGGCCCTGCTATCTATGATCCGATTGGCTGTCTCTTATGATGTCATCTATCCCCCCTCCCTTCTGGAGCACTGGGATAAACACCTCCCCCTTTCTAATTACCATGCATTTAAAAGCTGTTTGGCTCTATACTTACTTGTTTAAACAGTTCCTTTTAACAACATTTTAAATTTATACAACAACTTACTATTTTACATTCAGTACCTGTATGTGGGCACCACATGCCTCCAGACCCTTTTAATATCTTTGTGGCTCTTCTTCGCACTCTTGAAACGGGAGTCCATGCGATTGACACTAGGGCCTTGTTGAAGACCGTTTATTATTGGTTAAAAATAATCGAGATGGAGGAAGGGAGGTTACCAAAAGTAGCTCTAATGGAGCAGATAATCTCAAGTAAATAAAAACAACTGGTTACCAAGAGTTCTGAAGCAGGTATCTAGCTCTGGTATTCCTTTAAATTGGCAGCAGTACGATCATAGGCAGATCCGAAATTGGATTGCACAGAGATTTAAGGACATAAGTGCCCAATTAGATATTGCACAGGTGACAGCAGTAAAAGTTTGCCCCTGGTGATCAGCCAATAAACAAAATTTTAAAATAGAAAAATATTTAACTGTGCCTTTATTTCCCGACATAAGGAGATTTTTTTTTTACCAAATTGAGATTAGACCAACTTAAAGCAAACATGCTTTGGGGTACCATATTTTTGGAGTATAAGACGCACCTTTTTCCTCCCTAAAAGTGGCTGAAAATTTGGGTGCATCTTATACTTCGAATGCAGCTTTTTTTTCCAGCCCTAACTAGGTGCTAACAAATCATCCCAGCTCTAACCTTGCAGGCTTTTTCATTGTTACTCTCTCCAAAGAATGTTTTTCCAGCCCTAAGTCTTTGCAGGGTTTTTTCATTGCTCTACTTGCTCTGAATAAGTTTTTTTCTAGCCCTAACCAGGTGCTAACTATCTTCCCAGCTTTTACCGGCTTGCATGCTCTTTCATTGTTACTCTCTCAGAAGAAGGTTTTTTTAAGTCCTAACCAGGGGATAAAATAATGTGCTGAAGCTGACCAGAATAAGGATGCTAGCCAGATGAATACCTGGTAGGCAGATTGTTTTCCCCTATTTTCCTCCCCAAAAACTAAGGTGCGTCTTATTCTCCTGTGCATCTTATACTCCGAAAAATACGGTAGTTATAAGGGTATCTCTGTAAGAGAAAGAGTCTGCTTATGTGGGACGGGGGAAGTTGAAACAATGTCCCATGTAATTTTTGATTGCCCCCTATACTCAGATTTGAGGGGACACCAGCTGGGCAGGATCTTTTATACCAGCACCCCTAAATCTAAAGAGCTCTTTTTGCAACATTTGTCTGTTAGGTTCTAACTTGCAGCTGGTGAAATGGATTGCCAAATTTGCGGTAAAGTTAATGGAAAAAAGGACAAAGTTGGTGCAGCAGAATGTGGTAGATTATAGGAAAGATCATTTGATTTAATAATGTAATTTGAATAGTAGTTTTAAGACTGATTGGGTAGATGCAGGGGTGACATTATAATATAATTTTAATCACATTTAATTTTTATCTCAAATGATTGCATTTTATTCTGATCTCATTTTAGATCGTATTTTATTCTAATTTCATTCTAAATTGTGCGTTATGACAATTTCATTTGAATTGTTTTACCACACTTTGGTAATGATTTGTTTTTGGAACTCTGCATTTTGATATGGCCCAAGGGCTAATTAATAAAAAAATTTATTCATTCTTTGCACTCTTTCTAAGGTCTCAGCAACTTTTTCATATCGTGGGTGCCCAGAATTGGATGCAATATTCCAGGTTCGGCCTCACTGGCGCAGTACTATCACTTCTTGTGATCTTGAACTATCCCTCTGTCAGCACAACATAGGCATCCATTAGCTTTGGGGGAGATTACCAGCTGCAATTAATACAGTTGCATTAAATGCATTCCTATATAATTTGGCTATTTTTGAACATGATTACAACGAAAAACTTGAGCAGTAGTTATTTTGTTTATCGTGCGACCTGTCAGAGAGGCAAATTTGCGCAAAACAAGCACTGCACACAAGTCTGGAACTGTTTTCCAGGTTAGCCTGTGGCCGTCAGATTGTGCTAATTTTGCACAAAACAAGGACAGGATTTAGAGAGAAGAAATTATTCTCAATGACAGCTCGGGCCAAGTCAGTAAAGGGCACATTCCAGTAAGAAAGCAGGAGAAAGGAACCAGCGACAACATCCTTGTTAAAAAAAACAAAAACCACAAGCTCAGCACATAACTAAAGTTAATAGAACCATTTCTGTCACATGTCAAACTATGAAAAATACCAAAGGACAGAAATATCACAGTGAAGGGAAAGAGAACACGAATATGGTAGGACAGACTGCATTCCAAGCAAAACAAACTCTGCCACAAGCTAGAAAGTCAAATGCGTGGACACAGCGGTGAAATCTACTTACCTTCCCTACCAGTTTGGAAGCACCCGCTTTGAGCACGCGCACACCATTGTCGCTCATGCTTTTTCACCCTCTGAGCATGCACAGAAGTCTTTGTGCATGCGCAGAGGGTTTTTTAAAAAAGAAAGTGGTGACGTCCAGGAGGGTGGGCGGAGCCTCGCACTGCCGCCGCTACCGGTTCTCCAAACCAACGGCAGCCTCCGCTACCGGTACGTCCGAACCAGGTTGAACCGGTAGCATTTCATCCCTGCCTGGACAGGTACAGCAGACATGTATTGTTTTTTTCCTATCTTTCACCAACGTTATAGGCTGTGGTCTCACCACATAATGTAATTCTGGTTTCCTATCCTGCCGGTGTTTTATTCGTTCTTTGTTATACCCCAATCCAGAAGCTACCAACTCAGACAACCTAACGGTATAGGATAGCACATTCAAGGAACCACCAAGTCCACTCTCACCCCCACTGACAGGGCAAGCCACTGGTATATAAAATGAGAGCAAACCCTACTCCCTCACTGGCACTGATGATGTTACCTAGTTTGGTAATGAAATGCCTGCAAGGAAAATAACCAAGCTCAGAAAACACCAAAGACCCCACAACCTTGTTACCTGTCCCATCATTTACATCCTGACTATGAATTATTAAACCATCAAATGGAGTGAGGTAGTTTCTGTACTTTATTTTATTCTTTGAAGAAGACAGGGTCTTCGTGTAAGTCAGGGTCCCCCCCTAAGGTTTGGTGTCTAGACCAAACCTTAGAAAAGTTTGTCTTCAATGGCAGCGTTATTTGTTACATACATTTAACCTTCACAATCATCCAACTCCATAATAGTTTAGAGGGCTGATCTCTTACTCCATCAAGCACTTTATGATGTAGGTCCCACGCCTAAAATTCTGATCAGATGTAGCTCAAAGAACAAAATTAGCCTAGAACAGTGATGGCGAACCTATGGCACGCGAGCCGCTACCCTAGCTTAGCTCCAGCGTGCATGTGTGCGCTGGCCAGCTGATTTTCGGCTCACGCAGAGGCTCTGGGAGGGCATTTTCCGGAGGGCCTCCGGGGGGAACGGGGGGGGGCATTTTCGCTCTCTCCAGGCTCTAGGGAAGCCTCTGGAGCCTGGAGAGGGCAAAAAACAGGCCTATTTCCTGGAAGTCAGGAAATGGGCCATTTCTGGCCTCCAGGGGGCCTCCAGGGGGCCTCCAGGGGGCGGGGGAAGCCATTTTTGCTCTCCCCAGACATTGAATTATGAGTGTGGGCACTCGCGTGTGTGTGATAGCAGGCGCGCATGCGCTTTCGGCACCTGAGGAAAAAAAGGTTCGCCATCACTGGCCTAGAACGTTATTTGAAGAAAGACACAACCACCACTTGCTTAGTCTCAACCAGAATAATACTTGGATGAGAAACCCAGAGAGTCAAGGGCAGGGGTCAGCAACCCGTGGCTCTGGAGCCGCATGTGGCTCATTCATCCCTCTGCTGTGGCCTCCTGTCGCCGGTCAGTAAAAGGAAAAATGACGCCGCTCTAGTGGGAGACTGTATGGTGGGGGAATTGGACTTCTGGTTGGCAGAGGAAAAAGGATGCCACACTAGGAGGAGACTCTATGATGAGGGAACCGGACTTCCGGTCGGCTCCAGAATTGAACAGGGGGCTTCCGGTTAAGACCTTTGTGGCTCTTTGAGTGTTTAAGGTTGCCGACCCCTGGTCAAGGGCATACCACTGATAATATACTTCGATTTTTGATAGTAGAAAAACCTTAATATTGAAGAAAATAAACTATTAGAACTCCAGGATTCAAGATTTATCTATGGCAATTCCAAAATTGAATTTGTACATCTCTTTCTCCAGCCCTTATATCTTATCAAATGAGAAGCTCTCTTCCCAGAATGGAAAGTTCATTGTTTTTGCAATGGACCAGTTTAGTCTCAGGTTTTTCACTTTTCACCTTGGCAGTCAAAGTTCTCATAAAAGGCAAAAGAGGCCCTAGTGTTTTGTTTTGTTTTGTTTTGTTTAAGAAGGACCTTGACAACCCTGAAGAAGGGGTGGGCTGCTGGGGGTTCGTAGGGGTTCGTGAGAACCTTTAGCTAAGATTCTGAGCAGTTCGGAGAACCCCCAAATCCCACTCCTGGCTGGCCCAGCCCACCCCGCCCTCCCAGGAGTCTCCATGCAGCCTGTTTTAGATGCAGGTAAGTGCAGGGCGCATGTGGAGGAAGCAAAAGATCACCGAAATCTCACGTGCGCACATGTCCCCTCGCGAGATTTTGCTTGTGCGCATGCACAGGAAGCAAAAAAAGGACAAAAATTTGAAAAAAAAGGATGGCGCCGCGTGATGGACCGGCAAAGACGATACTGGAGCCGTCGGGTGCAAATTGCACAATCGGTGGGCCACTAACGGAACGACAGAGTGGACCGCACTGGTAGGAACCCATCCCTGGCTCGTACATTATTTATTTATTTATTTATTTTGTGAGATTTATATACCGCCTCACAGTGCAAGCACTCTCTAAGCGGTTTACACCAGTAAGCAATGTATATATATATATTGCCCCCAACAATCTGGGTCCTCATTTTACCTACCTCGGAAGGATGGAAGGATCCAGGCAGTCGCCGCTACCAGTTCGCGCGATCCGGAGAGAACCGGCTGAATCCCACCACTGAATGCCTAGCCATATGAAAAGATGGCATCTAAGATTTTGTGTGTGTGTGTGTGTGTGTGTGTGTGTGTGTGTGTGTGTGTATACATTGCAGAAGTAATGTGTATAGCATAGCAAACAGCACCCACAAGGAACGCAAGGCTGCTGCACAAGAGAGACCTGGCAATTTCCATTATCTCTAAGAACACAAAATACAAACGAAAAGGAAATTCTTTCATAGGACGCATCACACTGGAAACAAAATTACTGCCACTTAAGACTGCATAAGAATGTAAATTGCCTTAGAACTTAGTCTTGTCCTTCCCCCACCCCTTTTCTTTTAAGATGCACATTATGCATGCTTCAGAGTTTTGCCCTCAAGAACGTTCCATCAGCCAAAAGAGATGTTCAGCTAAACATTCTTGCTAGATTTCAGGGCTGGGTTTCAGAAATTTAAAGCTCCTGTTCTAGCTACACAATTCTATTTTCTATTCTATCCTTTTTTTCCCCCCACAGGTGGTTTCAAAGAGTCTCCTAGGAGCTGAGATAGCACAGTGGTTAAAAGCAGCATTGCGACCTTCAGCTGATTGCTAGTTCAGCAGTCCAGCTGTTCGAATCTCACTAGGCTCAAGGTTGACTCAGCCTTCCATCCTTCCAAGGTGGGTAAAATGAGGACCCAGATTGTTGGGGGCAATATGCTGAACTCTGTAAACCGCTTAGAGAGGGCTGGAAAGCACTATGAAGCGGTATATAAGTCTAAGTGCTATTGCTATTTTCTCCCATCCAGATTGCCTGTTGTTTCAAACGAAGGACATCAGAAGACAATAGCACAATGAAGCATTCGGCTCAATTCCATTTTAATTCGATTCAGAATAGAGCTGCAAGGGACCTTGGAGGTCTTCTATCTAGTCCAACCTCCTGCTCAAGCAGGAGACCCTACACCCAGAGGTGGGTTCCTGCCGGTCGCTCTTACCTGTTGGTCGCCACAGAACCAAAGAAGCTGGTGGCATTCACAGCGCGGGGCTTCCCTCGCCCGCTTTCCCCCGCCCACCTAGATGCCGCCATTTGCATTCTTTTGCCCGCAAATGGCGGTGTCCAGGCAGGCGGGGGGGAAGCGGGTGGGGGAAGCCCCGCGCCGCGAATGCCATCGGCTTCTTCGGCTCTGCGGCAACCAACAGGTAAGAGCGTACCGGCAGGAACCCACCTCTGCCTACACCAGAGGTCTTCAAACTTGGCAACTTTAAGACTTGTGGACTTCAACTTCCAGAATTCTCCAGCCAGCATAGCTGGCTGGAGAATTCTGGGAATTGAAGTCCACAAGTCTTAAAGTTGCCAAGTTTGGGGACCCCTGCCCTACACCATTTCAGACCAATGGCTGTCCAGTCTCTTCTTAAAAACCTCCAGTGATGAAGCACCCACAACTTCTGGCTGACAAGCTGTTCCACTGGTTAATTGTCCTCACTGTTAGGAAGTTTCCCCTTAATTCCAGGTTAGATCTCTCTTAAAGAATCTTCCATCTGTTACTTCTTGTTCCACCTTCAAATGATTTGGAGAATAAGTTGACCCCCCCCCTCTTCTCTGTGACAACTCCTCAAATATTAGAAGACTATCACGTCACCCCAATCGTTAACATTGTTACAGTAGACATATCCTGTTCCTGAAACTGTTCGGCATACAGTTTAGCCTCCTTATCATTTTTATTACTCTTCTCTGCACTCTACCTAGAATCTCAACATCCTTTTTGTAGAATAAAGAATTCTATTCTATAAGCTATAATATAGTAGCTATAATGATTTGCATCATCTAAGACAGTGATGGCGAACATTTTTGGCACCAAAATGTCGTGTGGGGATGTGCATGCTCATTGGGACCGTGCTCCGGAAAAGCCTAACGTCCGAGTTCTAGCGCGCATGTGCGGCCGACAATCAGCTGGTCGGCACTGCCATGCGTGCAAAGGGATTGTGCTCCATAAAAGCTGAACTTCTGGGTTCTGGCACTCATGCGCACCCGACAATCAGCTGGCCAGTGCGCATGCGCACACCGGTTTCCAGCATTGCAGCACACATAAAGGACAGCTGATCATCGCACACGCATGTGCTCCAGAAATCCAGAAGACAAACAGGCAAAGCCACGTGTGCCAGGCGATGTGGCTTCGCGTGCTACTTTGGGCATGTGTGCCATAGATTCGCCATCACGGATCTAAGCCAAGAACAAACAATATATCATTTATATCATTTATCATATAAATACAATAGAGCGTGTCCAAAGATATTTTACGAGAAGAGTCCTCCACTCCTCTGCTCGCAACAGAATACCTTATGCAACCAGACTTGAAATCCTAGGCTTAGAAAACTTAGAACTACGTCACCTTCGGCATGACCTAAGCGTAGCTCATAAAATTATCTGCTACAATGTCCTTCCTGTCAATGATTACTTCAGCTTCAACCACAACAATACACCAGCACACAATAGATACAAACTCAAAGTGAACCATTCCAAACTCGATTGCAGAAAATACGACTTCAGCAACAGAGTGGTTAATGCCTGGAACTCACTACCTGACTCTGTGGTTTCCTCCCCAAACCCCAAAAACTTTAACCTTAGGCTGTCTACTGTTGACCTCACCCCATTCCTAAGAGGTCAGTAAGGGGCGTGCATAAGCGCACCAGCGTGCCTACTGTCCCTGTCCAAATGTTCCCTTGTATTTGTACCCATCTTATGTTTTCAAATAATGTTATACTTATGTATATTATCAAATACTTACTTGACAAAATAAATAAATAAATAAACAAACCAGGCCGCACAAACAAGCAAAGACCAATCCATGGGATGCAGGCAGCACGCAAAGCCATGCCCCCTTCCGGTCCACAGAAAAACCTTTCTCCATGGAACCGGTCCTTGATGCCTCAAAGGTTGAGGGCCACTGGACTAGAACCACCTCCAAGGTCCCTTCCGTCCCTATGACTCTATGATTCAATTGATCGTAGAACTTGAGAAGTAAAAAAAAAAAAAGTAGAAACCGCACGGGTTTTTGCCTCTCTGGTTTCAAACAAATGCTTATAAGCAGGGGATCCCTTCTATTCTAGCCATCTGGATAATGCCAGGAGACATAAGGGGAACATAAAATCTTATTACCGGCATAACTCCACCATATAAACAAGCAAACCCCTGCTTCAGTGGGCTGGCATCTTATCATTCCCACGCTCCTTAGGAATGAGTAAACGTGGACTCCCTTCTTTTTTATAAAAAAATGCAATCTGTACCCGTCATTCTCTCAAATCAAAATGCTTCGAATCAGGAGGACATTAAAATTAAAGTCAGGGTGCACAGGTAGTCCTCAGTTTACGACAGTTCATTTAGTGACCGTTCAAAGTTTTCACCAGCATTGGAAAAAGTGACTTGTTACCGTTTTTCCACACTTACAACCTGTTGTAGCAGCCCTGAGGTCATGCGAATAAAATTGCAACATACTGAAATATAAAAATTCCGGTTCATATTTACGGCCGTTGTAGTCTCCCGAGGTCCTATGATTCCCTTTTGTAACCTTGAACAAGCAAAGTCAACGGAGAAGCCAGAGATTCACTTAACATCCGTGTTGCTAATTTAACAGCTGGCGTGATTCACTTAACAACTCATCCCCATATCAAAACAACTTACCTTATGTGCGGCCAGAATCTGAAAATAATATTTAACACAGCACGGTACTTGAGCAATATGTTTCAATTGAGATCGGCATATGTGGGACTTGATTTGGAGTAGATTGTAGAGGTGATACCGAAATATAATTTTATCATATTATATTTTAAAAGGTAAAGGTTCCCCTCGCACATATGTGCTAGTCGTTCCTGACTCTAGGGGGCGGTGCGCATCTCAGTTTCTAAGTCGAAGAGCCAGCACTGTCCGAAGACGTCTCCGTGGTCATGTGGCCAGCATGACTAAACGCCAAAGGCTCACGAAACGCTGTTACCTTCCCACCAGTACTAAGTATGAAGGAGTTTCTCTATAAATGTTGCGGGAATTAGATACTTCCTAAGCACAAAACTTGGATTCCTTGAATGAGGTCTTCTCATCAATATTTGAGGGGCTGCCACAGAGAGGAGGGGGTCAGGCTATTTTCCAAAGCACCAGAAGGCCAGACAAGGAATAATGGATGGAAACTGATCAAGGAGAGATTCAACTTGGAAATAAGGAGAAACTTTCTGACAGTGAGAATGATCAACCAGTGGAACAGAAGTTGCCTTCGGAGGTTGTGAGAGCTCCAACACTTGAGACTTTCAAGAAGAAATTGGACTGCCATTTGTCGGAAACGGTGTAGGATCTCCTGCCTAAGTGGGGGGTTGGACTAGATGACCTACAAGGCCCCTTCCAACTCTGTTAATCTGTTAAATCTGCTTGTTTATTGTTTTTCCCCCAATATCAGTCACTGATATTGCATGTCAACTTGTATGTCTTCTGCTTCTTAGATTTATATTGTTCTTCCCTAGAGGAAATACCTTGCTTATGAAAGTCCAACATAGAAAAGGAAGGAAGGAAGGAAGGAGGGAGGGAGGGAGGAATGAGAGAGAAAGAGAGAGAAACAGAGAGGGAGGGAGAGAGGGAGGAAAGGAGGAAGGAAAATATGCAAATAATGCATATGTTTAAACGTGATGTGATAAAAACACAATTAATATACATTTGTCACTTCCGTCATTGAAATTGTAAGCAACACAATGTACTTCTAAAAATCGCAAAACTAAATATGTTTTCATGTGGCGCAATAACGATACATGTTTCCAGATTTGTGATGCTCATCTTAGGTGAGAATCTGTGATTAAATTAACCTGTTTGCATATGTGTGTATGTGTTTGTGTACCTCTTTCTGTGTCCCTGTGTGTCTCTCTGGGTTTATACAAACACACACACACACACACACACACACACACACACACACACACACACACACACATTATTTGAAGAATTAATTTTGCATGATATTTTTAGAATTGTCTAGGACAATTATAACTGTGTTGGGGCGGAGATGATTAATTAAGTACAGATGGTTTTGCATTAATACATATTGTTGAATCACATTGTGAAAAGGAAATTGAAATAGACAAAAGTGGGAAAAAAAACTGGAGCCCTCTTTTTTAAAATATAATTCAGCACAAATTTAAATGATTCATTTGCAGATTATGTGTCCCCTGCCATTAACAGACAATAGTGTTATGATCTTTCTGGGCTTTAATTAGACTAGAAATAGTATGGATAGATAGATAGATAGATAGATAGATAGATAGATAGATAGATAGATAGATAGATAGATAGATAGATAGATAGATAGATGATAGATAGATAGATAGATAGATAGATAGATAGATAGATAGATAGATAGATAGATAGATGATAGATAGATAGATAGATAGATAGATAGATAGATAGATAGATAGATAGATAGATAGATAGATAGATAGATAGATAGGTAGATAGGTAGATGATAAATAGATAGATAGATAGATAGATAGATAGATAGATAGATAGATAGATAGATAGATAGATGATAAATAGATAGATAGATAGATAGATAGATAGATAGATAGATAGATAGATAGATAGATAGATAGATAGATGATAGATAGATAGATAGATAGATAGATAGATAGATGATAGATAGATAGATAGATAGATAGATAGATAGATGATAAATAGATAGATAGATAGATAGATAGATAGATAGATAGATAGATAGATAGATAGATAGATAGATAGATAGATAATAGATAGATAGATAGATAGATAGATAGATAGATAGATAGATAGATAGATAGATAGATAGATAGATAGATAGATAGACAGACAGACAGACAGACAGACAGACAGACAGACAGACAGACAGACAGACAGACAGACAGACAGACAGACAGACAGACAGACTGTATATTGGATTAAAGCTTCATTTTAAAAGCACAACCAAAGCTGGAAGACAATATTGCATATGATTTAGGAGATAATTCATTGTAAAATGAATTGTAAAAGCTCCTTTGCAGGGTGGGTTTTTCCCCCACCATAATCATTTAGAGAAATTTGGCAAGAAATTCACATATCATTTCACGTAAAGGCATTTCCCCAACTGGCCATTGCACAAAGATCATGAATTTTAGCATCTAGAGCATTTAGCATTTTATTTTCTCCTCATCCAATGTTTCAGTGCTATGCATTACTGTATAAATATCAGTATCCTCTACCTGAAGGGATATTATAATATGTGCAATCTTTGTGTTTAAAAAGGGGGCTTATTTATATAGGGCCATCAGCTATTTAACAACTAGCCGTAAGAAATGTGAAGGAAACTAAATTGTTACAATCCTTTTACATTTAACCATTTTTGATGCTAACAATTTTCTCAGTCAGGTTTCCTTCATGTGTTTCTGTGAGAGAGACGGGGGGGGGGAGGAAAGAGAGGAGAGAGGGGTGAGAAAGAGAGAGAGAGAGAGGAGAGAGGGAGGGAGAGAGAGGAGAGGGAGAGAAAGAGAGAGAGAGGCAGGAGAGAGAGAGAAAGAGAGAGGGAGGAGAGGGAGAGAGAGAGAAAGAGGGGGAGAGAGGGAGAAAGAGGGGAGAGGGACAGAGGGACAGAGAAAGAGAGAGAGGAGAGAGAGGGAGAGAGAGGGGCAGGAGAGAGAGACAGGAGAGAGAGAGGAGAGAGAGGAGAGAGAGGGAGAGAAAGAGGGAGAGAGAGAGGCAGGAGAGAGAGGTGGGAGGAAAGAGTGGAGAGAGGGGTGAGAAAGAGAGAGAGAGCAGAGAGGGAGGGAGGGAGAGAGAGGAGAGGGAGAGAAAGAGAGAGAGAGGCAGGAGAGAGAGAGAAAGAGAGAGAGGGAGGAGAGGGAGAGAGAGGGGGAGAGGGAGAAAGAGGGGTGAGGGACACAGGGACAGAGAAAGAGAGAGAGGAGAGAGAGGGAGAGAGAGGGGGGCAGGAGAGAGAGACAGGAGAGAGAGAGGAGAGAGAGGAGAGAAAGAGGGAGAGAAAGAGGGAGAGAGAGAGGCAGGAGAGAGAAAAAGAGAGGAGAGAGAGGGAGAGAAAGAGGGAGAGAGGGAGGGGGAGGGGGGAGGGAGAAGGAGAGAGATTTGTACAGATGAGGGAGGGTTACCTTTATCAATTCTGAGGGGAAGGAGGAAAATTAAACCGCAGTCCACCAGCCATTTGAACAGGCAACACAAGAGAAATTGGTCTTGGCAGAAAGTGGAGCTTGTCGCTATAACAATACACTGCAATAGACGAATAATCAGATCTCTCCTGTGCTTGTCAAGAGATGAGATCTCATCTCTCTGTGAATTTTTTTTTCAAATTCAAAATGAGCAAAAATGGGACGGTCAAGCCAACTGCTGTAACGAACGTGGGTAGGTGGGTGAGAATCAGGACAGCTCTCCAAATTCAAGATAAAAGGCAGCGCGTGTTTCTCCTTCGATCAACACCACCAGAAGGAAATCTCTAAGCCAACCAAACAACTAAACAAAAAAAACCTCCCTCTTCTGTTTTACTCCTTTCCAACCTAATCCGTGCACTTGCCCTTGTATGAAATGAAGGGTAAAAGGAACTAGGAAGGATGGCAGAGAAGCAGAGAGAAAAATTCTGCCCAGTTAAAAGTTCTGTTGCCATTCTCACCAAGCTCCTAAAATATTGATGCAGATCAGAGGTGGTATTCACTTCACCTCCCCTACCGGTTGGCAAATGTGAGTGTGCGCGTCCGTTTGCTCGCATGCGCCATCTCCGCTCATGCGCACGGCCACCACTGCATGCCCTTTACTCGCACATGCACCTTCCGTGCATGTGCACGGCCTCGAAAATGTGGCTAAATAGGACAGCATTACGTCCCACCCAAAGTCACCGCTACCAGTTCGCCCAAATCGGTCCGAACAGGCTGAATATTACCTCTGATGCAGATTTCACAGAGCACTCAACATTTTCCCACTTTCCTTATAACATAGATCAGTCCTGTGTTCAGCCTGCTTACATAATAGAGTAGAGAATAACAGGCTTGGAATGGACCTCCCCAGAAAGTCTTCTAGTCCAACTCCCTGCTCAAGAGGAGAACCTACGCCATTCCAGACAAATAGATGTCCTGTTCTGTCCCCACAAAGCACACAAGCAGATTGTACACACTTATTTAATGAAACAAAGGCTACTAATAAAATGTCTTAGTAGTAAACAAGATGCACACACCAATTTACAAACAAACTGTTATCAGCAAGCAACCAGCTATCAATTAAGCTTCATTAATAGCTGGTATCAGTTCAAAGAGTTCAAAGACAATGACGAGCAATTGAGTCTGTTTATTTTACAGAGTTTCCAAGAGTTGGCAAAGTTCCTAGAAATTAGTCCTTGATAATCCAAGCCAGCGCAGAGAATGCCAAAACAAGAGTCATGGAGCAAGCTATGATCAGACAGGTCTCTTTTTCAAACATTGTTCTCTGCAGCTTGTTAGCTGCAACTGATGACCTTAAATAGACTAGGGGAGTGGCCAATTAGCCCCAAGTCTTACTCCGAGTAGACCTCCTCCGGAGTAAACCTTCCTGCCTCTTGGCAGCCCTGCGTGCTCTTGCATTCAGGAAAGGAGTAGCCCCTCCTTTCTCAGCACTGCCAAGAGGTACTGAAGGTTCCAAAGGCCCAGGCTGCACAAGCTACGGTGGGGCCACAACATGTCCAATCTCTTCTTGAAAACCTCCAGCGATGGAGCACCCACAACTTATGGAGGCAAACCATCTCCCGGGGTTCATTGTTCTAATGGTGAAGAAATTCCTCTTTAGTTCTAGGTTGGTTCCCTCCTTGTTAAGTTTCATCCATTACTTCTTGTCCTGCCCTCTGATGCTTTGGAGAATAGGTTGATCTCCTTGTCTCCATAGCAGCCCTTCAAATATTGGAAGACTGCTATCTAGTCATCCCTCGTTCTTCTTTTTATTAGACTAGACCTACCCAGTTGCTGCAACCGTTTATCATATGGTTTAACCTCTTTCTAAAGTCTTAACAGATTAACAGAGTTGGAAGGGACCTTGTAGGTCATCTAGTCCAACCCCCTGCTCAAGCAGGAGACCCTACACCATTTCTGACAAATGGCAGTCCAATCTCTTCAAGTGATGAAGCTCCCACAACTTCCGAAGGCAAGCTGTTCCATTGGTTCGTTGTTCTCACTGTCAGAAAGTTGCTCCTTATTTCTAGGTTGAATCTCTCCTTGATCAATTTCCATCCATTATTCCTTGTCTGGCCTTCAGGTGCTTTGGAGAATAGTTTGACTCCCTCCTCTCTGTGGCAGCCCCTCAAATATAGGAAGACTGCTATCCTGTCTCCCCTGGTCCTTCTCTTCGCTAGACTATCCACGCCCAGTTCCTGCAACCTCTCTTCATATGTTTTAGTCTCCAGTCCCCTAATCATCCTGGTTACTCACCTCTGCACTTTTCAATATCTTTTTTATAGTGTGGTGACCAAAACTGGATGCAGTACTCCAGGTGCGGTCTAACTAAGGCTTTGTAGAGTGGTATTAGTACCTCACTTGATCTAGATTGTATCCCTCTGTTAATGCAATTTAGGATTGCATTGGCTTTTTTGGCTGCCGCTGCACACTGCTGGCTCATGTTTAGCTGGTTGTCCACTAGGACTCCAAGATCTCTCTCTCAGTCACTGCTATTAATCCTGGTTTCACCCAGTTTATATGTATACTTTTGGGTTTTTCTTTTTTACCTAAGTGTAGGACTTTACTTTTCTCTACATCTTTTTTGTATCGTGGTGACCAAAAACTGGATATGGTAGTCCAAGTGTGGTCTTACCAAAGCAGTATAATATGGTACTACTAAGGCTTCACGTAGCCTTGATGCTATCCATCTGTTGATGCTTTTGTTGAATTCTTTTGTTGAATCTTTTCTGTAATTTGACTGGTTTCGGATTGCCAAAAAAAAAAAAAAACCTCAGACGGCTTGACTCCTCCATTATCGCTGTGGCTTACTGCTCTTATCTATAAATCTCCATGTCTATTCATGCAGTCTGCAAATCCTCAAAATCATATTCGATGCTTCTTTCCTTGATTAAACATGAAACATGGAATATCCTTGATCTGAGTCAAACATTAGTTCTTTAATTTGTTAGCCAATCCCGGCTTCTTTGAATAAATCAAGGACTTTGCTAACAGAACATCTGTTCTGCTCCCATTTCAACATGCTGCACCCCACGGGTAAACAGAAAATGAAATCTCATCCTGGCCTGTTTAACTATGTACTTACACTTTCTTCACAAAGAGAGTGCTCTTAATGCAAAGCAGTTTTGCGTAATACTCGCAGCTAAGTCTCTAACATTTGCACTATTGTAATCATTATGTTTTATCCATCCGTTGCCTGTGGTGGTCTTGTTGGAGGCTCAATCAAATTTGGGAGAATTAGAATATGATTATATATGCTTACTTCATGCCTGTTCCCTACTAAAGGGGGAAACATCACTTGGCTTTCCTCTGCCCTATTGGAGAACCAAATTTGTGATCAAACTCTATTGGGGCAAATTGAACTGTGGAAAACTTTGCAACTAAAGGTTTCCTTTGGTTCTCCAGCTAGCCTTCGATTCATCACCACAAGCATATGTTGGTTGTGATGCCAACGGCTGATTCTCCTCTTCCTCTGGCTGATTAGATTTTACTCAAGGTTGATTCCCATGCATTCCATACTTTTTTTGAGGCCTGAGGTTAAGGAAGCAACTGTATTCAATTGGCTTTAATTACTGTATTTTTCGGAGTATAAGATGCACCTTTTTGCCCCCAAAAAGAGGGTGGAAATGTCGGTGCGTCTTATACACCGAATACAGCAATTTTTAGCCTCCCGAAGCCCTGCACCCGCATCCAATTTTTGCAAAAAACGGGCTGGTTTTTTTGCAAAAATGGGGGGGGTTTGCCTTCTCCCACCCCCTATGAGTGCTCTGCAGGCTTCCCAGATCCTTTGCATGCCCTGTTTTTGCAAAGAAAAGAGCGAAAAATGGGGCATTTTTTTTGCAAAAATTGGGGCATTTTTGCCTTCCCCCACCCCCTAGGAGTGCTCTGCAGGCTTCCTAGATCCTCTGCATGCCCTGTTTTTGGGGAAAAAAATGAGTGAAAAACGGGCCGTTTTTTGCAAAAATTGGAGCGTTTTTGCCTTCTAATTATCCCATCTAGCATGACTGGAGGAGGAATTCTGGGAGTTGAAATCCACTAGTCTTAAAGCTGTCAAGTTTGAAGACCCCTGGGTTAGGGTTGCCAGGGTCTTCAAACTTGGCAAGTTTAAGACTTGTGGACTTCAACTCCCATTCCTGAGCTAGCATGACTGGAGGAGGAATTCTGGGAGTTGAAGTCCACTAGTCTTAAAGCTGTCAAGTTTGAAGTTTGTAAAAAGTATACATGGTTGTAAAAAGTGTACATGGTTGTAAAAAGTATACATGATTGTAAAAAGTATTCTGCTACACTGGTATTTTATTAAATAATATATTACTGCACCATTTGGTTCAGAATACTTTTTTCCTTGTTTTCCTCCTCTAAAATCTAGGTGCGTCTTATACTCCGGTGCGTCTTATACTCCAAAAAATACGGTAAGCTGTCATAACTACAGCACAAAGCTATTTAGGCTATGGAGGTTTAGTTTGCTCTTCATTACAGCTGTGTGATTGTACTTTGGAAGAAATTATTGTAACCTTTGGATCAGGAGAAGTTTAGCCCCATTTGGCCTGAAAAGGTGGGCTAGATTGCTAAATTAGCAACTGGCTAAACCCCACCATCTAAAATTTAGGCAAGAAAAACAAAATGCACAGGTACAGTATATGTGGTACCTTGCTCAATAGTAGTATCTGCGAGAGGGATCTTGGAGTCCTAGTGGACAACCACTTAAATATGAGCCAGCAGTGTGCAGCAGCTGCCAAAAAAAGCCAACACAGTTCTAGGCTGCAAAAACAGAGAGATAGAATCAAGATCAGGTGAAGGGTTAATACCACTTTATAATGCCTTGGTAAGGCCACACTTGGAATACTGCATCCAGTTTTGGTCGCCACGATGTAAAAAGGATGTTGAGACTCTAGAAAGAGTGCAGAGAAGAGCAATGAAGATGATTAAGGGACTGGAGGCTAAAACATATGAAGAACAGTTGCTGGAACTGGGTATGTCTAGTCTGATGAAAAGAAGGACTAGGGGAGACATGATAACAGTGTTCTGATATCTCAGGGGTTGCCACAAAGAAGAGGGAGTCAAGCTATTCTCCAAAGCTTCTTGTCCTGAGGGCAGGACAAGAAGCAATGGGTGGAGAGGGAAGGGAGTGATTGGATTTGATATGGTAGGACAGATAGGCAATTTAGTAATGATAGATGTTAGAATATTATATTTGAATTTTGAGTACTGGATATATAATATAAAACATGTAATTTTTTGATAATACACTATAGTATATGTATTGATGCTTATATGAAGAATGTTAAAAAATAAAAAAAAACTTTTTGGAAAAAAAAGAAGCAATGGGTGGAAACTAATCAAGGAGAGAAGCAACCTAGAACTAAGAAGAAATTTCCTGACAGTTAGAAAAAGTAATCAGTGGAACAACTTGCATCCAGAACTTGTAAATCCTCCAACACTGGACGTTTTTAAGAAAAGATTGGATAACCATTTGTCTGAAGTGGTGTAGGCTATTCTGCCTAGGCAGGGGGTTGGACTAGAAGACCTCCAAGTTCCCTTCCAACTCTATTCTATTCTATTCTGTTCTATCCTATTCTGTTCTGTTCTGTTCTGTTCTGTTCTATTCTGTTCTGTTCTATTCTATTTATTGGAATAGTACTATTTTATTTTATTGTGAGTTGGATTAAGGAGAAATTTCCTAAGAGTGAGACCAATCAAGTTGGCCACTACCACCTAGTCACATGATAACCCAGCCGGCCATTAGGGAGAGAACTGGTTGTTACATTATTTGAATCCAACCACTTCCTCCAAGGTTCCTTCAAACTCTATTCCATTCCATTCCATTCCATTCTTGTTCCAAGAACATTAATTATGTTTCCAGCCATAATTAACCAAGAAATAAGATCTAGAAATCCACTTTGAAGGCTACATTCCTATACATACCCACACCCCCACATAACTTGAGAGTAAAAATTACTTAATTAGATAGTCCTAAGTATATGCTGTGAATTAAGAGTCAAACAAATTGCTGTTTCCATGTCTATGCCAAAAAAAACAAATTCCCCTTGTCCATTTATTTGAAGTATTGTAGGTCAACATCTCACTGACATGGCTTGATTGATCAAGAAAATCTTAACAGTTAATGCTTAATAATTGGATTTTTAAAAGTATAAGGACACGACAGAGTCGTAGGCTAGATTGGGAAGTAAAAAGACCATTAAAGCGAGCCAGCTCCAAATTGTTCCCAAGAAAACCAAATGCATTTGATTTATGAGAATCAAATTTGATACAAAGGAGTCCTTTTCATTATTATTACTCAATTGAACGATGCAATCTGATAACTCATAGTGGTTTATGACGCAACACATTTTAAAAAAAATATTAAGAGTAAATGTGCACATCGGAGTACATTTTAATGAAAACAAACTAAATTCATATCCATGCCTTACTGTTAGACAAGGAACCCGCAATTTTGCAGCGGATTACACGATGACTATAAGGTTGTTGTTTTTTTAATGCATGGAAATTCTATATTGCACACTTCAGTGCTTTTTCATTTTGTTAATGTTCACACTTTTAATTGGGACTTTTATTTCTCATTCACTGTAAAAATGTATTAAGTTACATTAAAAAAAAATCCTTGCTATTCTATTCTTAGAACTTCGGAGGTCTGTGCTTCCTTTTATGATGTATTTTAGGACTAACGGATAGCATCAAGGGCAGAGAGGTTTAGCAGGAAAGGCAGGAGAAGAAGATACATTCACATAAAGAAGTCCAAAACATAATTCCATAAATTGTGGATACATATAGAAGATCATTCTGGGGAAAAAATAAAAACACAACAGATTGAAATCTAAACCAGATTTTTTTTTTTAAAAAAAAAAATGGAATATTTTGAATTTGAGAGACAAGCTCATACGAGGTTGAGAAAGTTACTCAATTTGAAATGAGGATTATTCATTCCACTTTTAAACTCCAGCCAGAAAAAAAATAGGAGAACGGATGGATTAATAGGTTTCTTTCAGTGATAAAATGGCACCATGAACTAGAAATATTTCCCACTACTGGTTGGTACATTATCTTTTGTGGCAAAAGACATTTTTAACCATTGTCATATTTAGCTATTCCTAGCTACATGGGATTGTGCTTATTTGGGAATGTATTTTTTTTAAAATGTACCTAAAAATTCAATTTGATGCAAAATGGTCACAACCAACAATGTTGCTTGGAGATGTATGGTCAGAGGCCCCACAGCCAACTTTAAAAAAGTCTTCTGTGTTACCTTGTTTAGAAAATAAACAAGCCTTATTCACTGGCTCTTATAAGAGTATAAAATGAAAAATAACACCACTATTTTAAAAAGAGAGAGAGAAAAAAAAGAAACCCTTAACTAAAATAACAAACAGCAGAAATCAAAACACAAAATGCAACATTAAAATGCTAAAATGTTAAAAAGGCTGCACAAATAAATATATGTCAACCTAGTTCAAACGTCTATGCAGTTTCTCAATTATCCAGGTCATGGTTGTCCAGCGACAGTGAAATCTACCGAATTTTTCAGAGTATAAGACGCACCGGAGTATAAGTCGCACCTTAGTTTTTGGGGAGGAAAATAGGGGGAAAAAATCTACCTACCAGGTATTCATCTGGCTAGCGTCCTTAGTCTGGTCAGCTTCAGCACATTATTTTATCCCCTGGTTAGGGCTGAAAAAAAATATCTTCGGAGGGAGTAGCAATGAAAACAAGCCTGCAAAGACTTAGGGCTGGAAAAATTTTCTTCGGAGGGAGTAGGAATGAAAAAATCCTGCAAGCCAGGAAGATCGTTAGCACCTCGTTAGGGCTGAAAAAACCTTTTTCGGAGGGAGTAGCAATGAAAACAAGCCTGCAAAGACTTAGGGCTGGAAAAAATTTCTTCGGAGGGAGTAGCAATGAAAAAATCCTGCAAGCCAGGAAGATCGTTAGCACCTCGTTAGGGCTGAAAAAACCTTTTTCGGAGGGGGTAGCAATGAAAACAAGCCTGCAAGACTCTTTTAGGGGGGGGGAAAGGTGCGTCTTATACTCCGAAAAATACGGTACTTACCTTCCCTACTGGTTCAGAAGTGTGCATCATACTCGCTTTTTCACCCTCTGCGCATGTGCAGAAGGCTTTGCGAATGCCAGAGGGTTTTAAAAAAGGAAAATGGCGACGTCCGGGCGGGTGGGCAGAGCCTCACGCGGCCGCCGCTACCGGTTCTCCGAACCACCGGCGACCGCCACTATCGGTACACCCAAACTGGGCATTTCACCCCTGTGGTTTTCCCAAAACTGCTTTTATTCCAAAAGGCACATGTGTGTGTTTTTTCCCCCTTTGAAATTGTTTTGCTTCTCAAAACTGAAGTTTCTTGGATGAAAACCAACAAAGTCCAGTTGCCCTTTGAGGGGAAAAAAGCACCTTTGGGATGACCTACTTTAAACTTACTGCACAGTAATACATTTGTTTCCTAACCACAACCTACTATAGTTAGTACAAATGATTGAGGTCAACCAATGATCTTAGCTTGTATTTATTGCCAGGGTGAGACAGAGATGAAAAATCAAATGACAGGAACATAGGATTTCTGTAAGATTTGTATGTATGAGCTTCAGTCTTCTTGCTCGTTGGTCTGTTATCTACAGCTGCCTTGAAGAATACATCTTGTCCTAACATCAAATCTCTTTCAAGCTTAACAACACGCAGTTACTAGAGGAATATATTCTTGGAGTTTACTTAGTTTTGTTTTGTTTTTGTTTCTAATTTCACACTTCTAATTGCATTACTTTTAATTGTTCTGTAAAATCTCATTAAGCTTTTTTTTTTTGCTTTAAAAAAAACCTTTCCTACTCTTAGAACGTCTGAGATTTGTGCTACTTTGTGTAATTACTTCAGGACCAAAAGTCAGACTTAAGGGCAGAGAGGTTTAGCAGGGAAGACAGGAAATACGGAGATTCGGGAAGAATCCCTCTTAAATTCATCCAACAGAAATCCATAGCAGCGGGGAAGGTGGGTTGTGGCTCAGGATAACATCTTATTTTTTTCGGGAGTTGGGCGGCATAGAAATGCAAATGTAAATAAATATGTGAAAAGAAGTGGAACATTTGGTTGAAATACAGCCAAAATTCAAAGGCAGGAAAAAAAGCCGCTTTGCTTTTTCATATTTTAGAAAAACAGGATTCAAAGTATAAAACTCGCACAATTTCAGCTCGTACATTAGTAGGTCTTCAGTCCCACTAATTTCCTTTAAAATGCTCCTTTGCATCTCTAGGTCTTAATGTAACTCATTCCCATAATTATGGGGACAAACCAGTGGTGGGTTCCTACAGGTGCGGTCCACTCTATAGCACCGGTAGCGGCCCGCTGGTGACATCACAGTACCGGTGTGGTCGGTTGCCGGTGCCTGGGCGCCTCCATTTTTTAAATAAAAAAATTCTAATTTTTTAAAACATTTTCTTTTGTGCATGCCCAGAAGCCGAGCTTCCGGCACTGCGCATGTGCTGCCTTCCTACCCCACAGTGAGTCCAAGCAGGGGAGGATGGCTGAGGGAGCGCGTGAGATGCTGAAAGAACAGGTGGCAGGAGCTATCTCCATTCCCCTCCCTTCAGCAGTCCAAGAAGCCACGAACGCGCGGTGATGATCCCAGGCATTTTGGCATGTTCCAGGCTTCTTGAGCTGCTGAGGGGAGGGGGAACGGGCGGCAGGAGCCTAGGATCATCGAATGGGGAGAAGCATTCATGCCGGACGGAGCCTCCTAGAAGAACTGCTGCCACGGTCTTGCTGCTCCCGCTGTGGGGGGCTGCGTTGCGGGGGGCTGCGTTGTGGGTAGGCAATGCCCCCCCGCTTCTCCGGCCACTGCCAAGCTCCCGAGGCCCACACCCACCCGGTCACATGGCTGGCAAGCCACACCCACAAAAAAGCCACGCCCACAGAGTGGTAGTAAAAAAATTAGGAACCCGCCCCTGGGGCAAACATTTATTAATCTGTTTATTCAGCCTCACCAAGCCTCTTGACTCAATGCTCAAAGGGTAGAGGGGGAAGAATCAAAATAGGTGTTCAGCAGCTTAAAAAAGATAGGCAGGGCTACAGACATCCAAGCCTTGTAGAAAATTCTATTCCATAGGACAGACACCGAGTAAACGAAGAGGCAGAGTCAAGAGAGTAATCAGTCTAAAATTGTTTTGTGTCCACAAACACTCCGAGCCCAGCCTGCCTTGAATTCTGCTGACTCTTATCTAATGCCAATTCAGTTGACTAGATTCTAGTGACGACCAACAGTTGACTAGATTCTGGCAAATAGGCATGAGCAATAAATAATCTTAATCAAACATTTATTAATCTGTTTGCTCAGCCTTATCTAGCCTCTTGACTCAATGATAAAAAGGGGGGGGTCAAAATAGGTTTCAGCACCTTAAAAAAGATAGGCAGGGCTGCAGACATCCAAATCTTGTAGAAAATTCTATTCCTCTGGACAGACACAGTGTAAGAGAAGAGGCCAAGTCAAGAGAGTAATCAGCCTAGAATCGTTATGTGTTCACATAAGCCCAAGCTCAGCCTCCCTGGAATTTGATCGACTCTTAGCTAATGCCAATATACTGATGACGATTAGTTGACTAGATTCTTGCAAATAGACATGAGCAATAAATAATCTTAACTGGAATTTCATGTATGGTGGTCCCCATTCTTTGTGCCTGACACACAGCAATAAAAGAGGTATGTCTCACATCAATACCAATACCAGAGAACGCTCTCTGGAAGAAGGAAGAGAATCATCTCAATGCTTAAGAGTCCTATCCCATTCCCAACCTGATCCAAAAAGATACCCCAGTGGTATCAAAGACCACTGAAAAATCAAGGAAGACATGGTTGAATGCATCATCACCATCTTGACTCCACCAAGGATTATCCACAAGTGTCTTCAGGTCTATTTCAATGCTACACCCAGGTCTGAAACCTGACTTAGCAGTTTCCTCTAGCTCTTTTGCTAACCTTGGTGAATTCACCAGCTAGTACAACACATGACATTCCTCTCACTCATATCATTATCATCAGATGCCGCACACAAGATCTAAAGATCTTGTTTAAAGAAACACGAAACTAGAGACACTGTATATTTCCAATTCTCTCTCTATTCTCTTAGATCGGCTGCAGTCCGATCTAAGCATAGGACACAAAATTGTCTGCTACAATATCTTACCTGTCAACAACTTCTTCAGCTTCAACCTCAATAATACACGGGCAAACAATTGATACAAACTCAAGGTAAACCTCTCCAAACTCGATTGCAGAAAATACAACTTCAGCCACAGAGTGGTCAATGCCTGGAATGCTCTACCCGACTCCGTTGTTACAGCCTCCAAACCCTCACAGCTTCAACCTCAAACTGTCTACCGTGGACCTCACCCCATTATTAAGAGGTCCGTAAAGGAGGCGTGCATAAGCGCACCAGCGTGCCTACCATCCCTGTCTTACTGTCCCCATTTATCTGTACTTACTTCCTTTGTTCATGTTTATGTTCATACCTATACTTGTTATCTTGTACATGTTTGACAAATAGATAGATTATAGATAGATAGATAGATAGATAGATAGATAGATAGATAGATAGATAGATAGATAGATAGATAGATAGATAGATAGATAGATAGATAGATAGATACTTTGTGCATAATTACGCACAACATTTGACCTTTAAAGCCCTACATGGCTCAGGACCAGGTTACCTCCGGAACCGGATCCTACCACATACCTCCCTACGACCAGTGAGGCCCCACAGAGTTTGCCTCCTCCAGGTCCCATCAGCCAAACAATGCCGGTTGGCGGGTCCAAGGGGGAGAGCCTTCTCTGTGAGAGCGCCATCTCTCTGGAACCAACTCCCACCAGAGATCTGGACTATCCCCATTCTACTGGCCTTCCGTAAAGCCGTGAAAACATGGCTCTTCCGGCAGGCAGGGTGAAGAAGATCGGATTCCCCCATGTATGAATGGTTTTAAAGTAGTGTAACGTTTTAAAATTATTTTATTGTATTGTTCTTATTTCTGTTGTACGCCGCCCTGAGTCCTACGGGATTGGGTGGCCTATATATCTCCGGGACTGCATTCTGCCTCATACTTCCCTCCGACCGGTTAGGGCCCACAGAGTTGGCCTCCTCCAGGTCCCGTCAGCCAAGCAATGCCGGCTGGCGGGCCCTAGGGGGAGGGCCTTCTCTGTGGCGGGCCCCGCGCTCTGGAACCAACTTCCCCCAGAGACCCGAACCATCCTCACCCTGCTGGCCTTCCGAAAAGCCGTTAAGACATGGCTTTTCCTGCAGGCTGGGGGTAGAGCTTAATTCCATCTGAGCTCTCCCCTGGGTATGTCTGATTGTTGGATGGTTTTTAATATTAAATTTTTAATTTTTATATTTGATTTTAATGTAATGTTTATTGTTGGTTGTTCTTGTATTTTCTCTTTGCTGTACGCCGGCCTGAGTCCCCCGGGAGTTGGGCGGCATATAAGAAAACCAAAATAAATAAATAAATAAATAAATAAATAAATAAATAAATAAATAAATAAATAAATAAATAAATAAATAAATAAATAAATAAATAAATAAATAAATAAATAAATAAATAAATAAATAAATAAATAAATAAATAAATAAATAAATAAATAAGAACTTTTAATTAAATTAAATTAAATTAAATTAAACATGCACAATTTCTGACAAAGGTACAGTAAGAAATGCAGAATATAAAGGAAATAAATTCACCCTTCAGCGATTGGATGCAGTGCAGCACTTGGATGCCCAAGTGTGAATGTCAAAGTGAAACGGATAAAGAAAAGGGATGTTTATAAAAGAACTCTTTATGCACTTGGGGAAAAAAAATAAGAGGGAGGGAGGGACACAAAGCAGATGAGTCACTGAAAAAAGCAGCACTATCACACTTTATAAAGTGTCACCTCCCTGGGAAAGTATTCGGTGAAAGCCAACTCTCTTATGCAGCTGCATGACAAAGCCAGAAAGACCGAGGAGGTCACACAACAATTATCTGTATAGTGCATTTTAAGTAGTGAAGAACACTTAACATGCATTATCAAAGCCCTGTTTAGAACAGCAAAGGAGACTAATGTTATTTTAAAGATGCAGTCAGGGACTCACTGAAGTGGGGCTAAGGGCACAACGGCTGAGCAACTATTGCTTCATTGGGGGGTGAGGGTGGGGTGTGTGGAACACTTGCAGTATGATGACACTAATGATTATTATTATCAGCAGTCCCAGGGAAGAAGATCAAAATAGAACAGCAATGAAATCAAGGTAAGTACCTATTTTTGCATATGAGTTAAGAGAGAGGAGAGAGAAAGGGGAGAGAGAGAGGAGAGAGGGGGGGAGAGAGAGAGAGGAGAGGAGAGAGAGGAGAGAGAGAGAGGAGAGAAAGAGAGGAGAGAAAGAGGAAAGAGAGAGAGGAGACAGAGAGGAAAGAGAGAGGAGAGAGAGAGAGGAGAGAGAGAGGAGAGAGGAGAGAGAGAGAGAGACAGACACAGAGAAAGAGAGAGAGATGATAGATGGATGGATGGATGGATGGATGGATGGATGGATGGATGGATGGATGGATGGATGGATGGATGGATGGATGGATGGATGGACGGACGGACGGACGGACGGACGGACCGACAGAGAGACAGAGAGACAGACAGACAGACAGACAGACACACAGACAGACAGACAGACAGAATAATGTAATCTATGCATGCTGTTTGGGTAATACACCCCAATGACTTCAGCAGGAGTTTAATTAAAGATAGAATTAATTATCTGGAAGAGTGACCAAAAGTAATAGATACGAGGGTGAGTCAAAAAGTAATGCCATTTTCTTGATTTCAGGTGACGTGTTTTGATAAAAAATACCTGAAATTTTTCCCAGTTATAAATGATTATATCATTTATGTTCTGAAATATTTTGTTTCGTACTTTTCAGGTTTGTATACTTGCAAGGAAAATTCAAAATGGCTGCCCCCTTAGAGTTGCGTCAAAAACAAAGAACAGTGATTGAATTCCTTGTTGCTGAGGGGGAAACCCCTGTGAACATTCACAGACGATTACAAAATGTGTTTGAGGACAATACTTTAGATTATAGCCCCATGAAAGAGGGTTTGAGAGGCAAACATTATTCCAGTGACAAGGAAGTGAAAACTACAGTGAAGAAGTGGCTCAAAGAACAGCCAACGGAATTTTACAAGGCAGGGATACATGCTCTCATTCGAAGGTGGAACATTGCTATTGAGAGAAACGGTGACTATGTTGAGAAGTAGGGATGGGATCCACAGAGGACCAGCTTCATTTTGATGTATGCTACATGTTCCTGTGCTGGTAATTATACCTGTCCTAAAGAAAATGGCATTGCATTTTGACTCACCCTCGTAGATTTGAAAATAGTCTTGCTGCTAGGGAAAGCTGTTCTATTTCTGTACAAGCTTTTTCCTCCTGATGTTGCCAATGTAAAAGTAGTCTTCGACTTACAACCATTCATTTAGTGACCGTTCAGAATTTCAACGGCATTGGGGAAAAAGTGACTTACAACCATTTTTCACATTTACAACTGTTGCAGCCACCCCAGGGTCACGTGATCACAATTCAGATGTTCACCAACTGACTCGTACCCCGAGTTTCTCCTAAAATAAGGTCTACTCTGAAAATAAGCCATAGCCTGATTGTAGTGTGCTCCTAATATAAGCCCTACTGCAAAAATAAGCCCTAGTTAAGGTTGTCATCAGCGGGGGGACGTGGCCCGCATCAGAGGCAGTGAGGGCCTGGGGGCCAACAGTGTCTGGCAGCAGCCGCAGTCTGTGCAGCGCAGGTGAGTTGATTACCTGTCCAAGTAGCAGGTGGAGGTAGAGGCGGGGGGAGGAATGTGATCCAGATGCACCATGCTGGACACGGAAAAGCCAAGAGTTGGTGGGCCAGAGCAGGCAGGCAGGCCTTGGGAAGCTCGTCTTGGGAAGTTACACACCCCAATAGGGTCTTCCCAGTTTTTGAGCCATTGGGACTGGTGTTTGTTTTGTTTTGTCCTCTACCTCTCTACTGAATCAATTCCCTTTCAGCATAATAATTGAGTCTCGTCCTGAGCCATGGCCTGTAACTGGAAGAAGAGGACAAATGACAAACAAGCTT
This sequence comes from Diadophis punctatus similis, assembly GCA_023053685.1. Taxonomy (NCBI): domain Eukaryota; kingdom Metazoa; phylum Chordata; class Lepidosauria; order Squamata; family Dipsadidae; genus Diadophis; species Diadophis punctatus. The sequence continues at coordinate 5,216,676 of JALIGW010000006.1, forward strand.
AACGTAGGCAACAAGCCCTGCTCTAGAATGGAGCCAGGGGTGAGATGCTACCGGTTTGGCCCAGTTTGGGCGTACCGGTAGCGGCGGCCGCCGGTGGTTCGGAGAAGCGGTAGAGGCGGCAACGCGAGGAGTGCGAGAGCAGAGCGCGGGTAAAAAAACACGTGCACGAAGCGTGCACTTCCGAACTGGTAGGGAAGGTAAGTAGATTTCACAGCTGAATGGAGTCCTGTGCTTTCCATTCAGTGAAAGCAACAGAGATGAGCCAGATGGAACAGATCCAGGTTGCTTTAACGAGCTCCTCTACCTTGGCAAAATCAGGAGTTGAAAGGAATTCTCACTGGGCAGGTGGTCAAACATGGACCAAACCATAAAGGAGGAGATAACGTGTTGGACAGATGCCTGCACCTTCCCTGTTTCCAGCATTATTTTTGAAGGCATTATGTTCCAGGAATCGGGAGGAAGGGAGACCTTTAATGCATGTTTCTCTATTGAGGGAGTGCAAGTGTGAAAAAGCAGAAGAATGAAATTACCCTCCTAGTTCCATCACGCTGAAAGCATTCGTGCAAAGCGCTGGTTATATGACTGACTGCCTTATTAGCAGTGCAACTCCACCATGGCTGCTGGTCACCTTTTAATGCTGTTGAGGACATGATTAAACAACAGCTTCCATAGGACTGCTTAGTTTCTGCTTTTCTCAGGGAGAGTCCAATGACTTCCACTGAAGTGAAAAGGATTGGAAAAGCAAATTTCTAATTTGTATAGGTGGGAAGCCCAATGCGCTTTCAGCAACTCTCTAAATAATTTCCTCTTCTGATTTCCTATCAAAGGAACTTTTGGGAGAAAAACAAAGCAACCCACATGAGATAAAGAGAGATCCAACTTAGAAGAAAGGAGGATTTTCCTGACAATGAGAACAATTAATCAATGGATGAGCTTGCCTCAGGAGTGGGTTCCTCCTGATTCGGACTGGTTCGGGTGAACTGGTAGCGATCCACTGGTGATGACACAATGACGTCACTGACCCGGTTTGGTCGGTGCCCGTCTTTGGGCGCTGCCATCTTTTTTTCAATTTTTTTTATTTAAAAAAAAGAATTTTGTTTTAAAAAATGAATTTTTTTAAAAAAAATGAATTTTTTTTAAAAATAATTTTTTTTTAAAAAATGAATTTTTTATATTTTTTCCGATTTTTTTTTAAAAAAATTCATCGGAACATGCGCAGAAGCTGAGTTTCCGGCACTGTGCATGTGGTCACCATGTTGTTTTCTTTTTTTCCCGGATTTTTTGCCGCTGCATTGGCAAACTTTTAAGTGTACACGATAACTTTACTTGTCATATTTGCAGTGGAAATACAATTTTAAGGAACGTGGCTTTTCAGCAGAATTCAGTGTCTTTGCTTATGCTGCAGCCTGATGGAATAATGATTTTAAACAACCCAGCAATCAAATTCCAGTAAAATATATTGCGCTTGGCAGAAATTCAGATAATGTTTGAATGTAGCATCCTGTGGCATTAGATATGTGGGGAGACATGCATTGACGTTTAGTGATAATGATCATAACGCAACGAAGAAGAACTCAGATTCAATGGATTTCAGTGGATTGCCAAGCTAAAGCATTTTTCTGCTTCAAACCCTAAACAGATTTACCTGGGAAGAAATTTCACTGCAATTGCTAAAAAGGTATTTCTGACCAGATAAGGTTAGAATGAAACTGGAAGATTCTAGAGGGCACTTTCTGTCACGTAGTGAATATTGTCAGTTGTATGTCTATGCAGGGTCATGCACCCCTATCCTAATATTATGGTACATTCCAATACAAGCAGAACACGTGATATGAGTTGTATGCATGTGTGCATTCCTAAACCACCATTAATTCTCTTCTGCCTTAGCTGTTGACCTGAACTGTCGTGTTACTCAGCAAAATGTAGTTTATTCAGGATTTATTGTTTTTTGTACTGAAATAAATATTTTCTATTAGACTTCTAATCTCGGCTTTATTTCTAACTGTCTGAATTCCAAGAAAAAGATCTAAATCGCCTCTATGAGATCTTATTCTCACCCCAACACTTTCCAAGTAGGGTAGACAATCTAATCAGGTCCTGAAGATGCATGGTCGAAAGTTTACTTATTTTGACCTGTGTGTTTGCCTTCTGTGTCATTTCTGAACCTTCTAATTCAAAGTACTTGGAGATCTGAAGCTGACACGTTGGAAGAACATACCGTCAAGTGCTTTCATTTCACTCCCAATCCAAAATTGCCCTTCATTGTATCAACACAGGCCATTCTTTGATTTACGCATGGTTCCTAGCTACCTTCCCTTTTCCTTCCCAAAATTTGTCCTTCGCGATGGCATCTTGAAGTTCTGTCGTCTAAGTGCTACTTCTGGCGGGTTCACCTTGCTTAGCAGATAACTATCTCATGAAGAATAAACTCCTTTTTATCTCCTGCTACCAGCCCAATGGAAAAGGTCAACAAAACAGTAGGAGATCAAATGAACAACTGTGCATTCTTCCCAGTGCTTTCAGGACACTGTGAATTTTGCAATTTACAACAGAAAAGTGAAGATATTTCGCCCCCTCCTTTAACATGAGCCCCTTCCCTCTTTCCCTCCTACTGCCAGCTGATTGTTGGATAATGTCTACTTTTCTCTGTCTGATGGGAACAAGCAAAAGCTTGCCTGCATGACTAGGGGAATTCTAATTTTCTTGGCTACAGCTGGATAGAAAGCGAGTGTCAAAAATATATGAGAGAGAGATATAAGATCAGTACGTATTGCTTCACAATATTTAGATTTTTTTGTGTTTTGCCCTGTAGGTCAGACTGGCATAAGACTTTTTGTTCTATAATTGAGCAATCTTGGATGCCTGCAAGTCTATAGTTATCCAGATAATACAGTTCGAATGAAATTATTTCTAGAAACCCTGTTGATCAAGCAAGAGTGCATTTCTCTTTTAGGTGAAGCATTTGTAGAGTAATCTTCCTCACTTCAGATTCTAGAGCAGGTGTCAGCAACCTGCGGCTCCGGAGCTGCATGCGGCTCTTTCGCCCCTCTGCTGTGGCTCCCTGTCAGGTGATCCCACCACTGGCTGGCCCCGCCCTTTGCCCTCCCCTCCCAGTCACTCCTCGCCTGGCCTGAGAAAGTAAGGGCGACGGTGGGGGATGGAGAAGTTGCCAGGGCAGAGACAGAGAGATACAGAGAGAGGGAGGGAGAGAGAGAGAGAGAGAGAGAGAAGTGGGAGAGAGAGAGAGGGAGGGAGGGAGGGAGGGAGGGAGAGAGAGAGAGAGACAGGGATGTCAAAAGGATTTTGTGGTTCCCGGTGTTTTTTAACAACCGGTTCTCTGCCCTAATGACCGGCTGGGTAGGCGTGGCATGGGGGTCATGTGACTGGTGGAAGTGAGTGACGTTGAGTTGGCCATGCCCACTCAGATTTTATGGCTCCTGGTGTTTCCTCTTCTGTGGGAAACAGGTCCAAATGGCTCTTTGAGTGTTTAAGGTTGCAGACCCCTCTTCTAGAGCATCAAGTAATATATTTAAAAACTCTACCTAAAATGAAACGAACATGCAGTGGATGCAATAAAAGCTAGACAATTTTAATGCTCAAATTGGGAAATCCATTCAGAATTTCTGCTGTTAAAAAGGTCCAGGTAAAACTATAATTTCAAGTTGGGGCATGAATAAACTTGCAAATGCTTTCAAGTTGGGTATCTCCCCAGAGAAAACTGTTTTATTTTTATGGATTAAGTATGTCCAACAAGGAAGCAAAAGTAAGCAGGACATTTATGGAGGAAGATTTAATGGTTGGTTCACCAACTGATGCGAATTCAACAGGTGGTTGTGTGAAAAGCCACGTACAAACTCTTCCATTATCAGTGAAAATTAATTCACAGGAAAGTCTACCAACGAAGAAAACTAAGAACTAAAAAAGTACTCCCCTTCATGTATTGGGTGATAAATTGATCCTGAACTGGAAGTAGATCAGATGATAAAATTCTTGTGGTCGTATCATATTTACCTTAATAAATCGGATCACTACTACGAGAAAAAAGGGGTTAAATCAGCTGCCAGGAGTTTGATTTTTTGGAGGTAGAATAGGATGCTTCTGTTCTGACCCAGCCTTAGCAGAAGCAAGAAACAGACTCCTTGTCACGAAAACCCCCTCTTTATTTATCTCCTGTGAATTAATGGCATTCACATACCAAAAAGTCCAGGCAATAGTCCTTCAAGGAGTTAACTGCAGTAACAGACCTTATCAGTTCCTTGCGATAATTGCAAGGCTGGGAGCTCCCAGCCGAAAAGCTGCAAATTAAGTTCTGGCAAGCAGTCTTTCAAATCTTGAAAGATAATTATCTTGAAGATAATTCAAATCTTCAGAAATCCGAACTGTTGTCTCCTACGACCACCACTCCCCTTTCCTTCTATTTATTCCCCAGCCAGGGAGGGGCCATTCAGCATCCACATGTGCTTTGCTTCCTGAGTTGACTCCTTGTCCTCCATTGTTCACCTCTCCTATTTGCTCTGCGCATACGCGCATCTGGAACAGGCCCCAGCTGTTCTTCCTCCTCACACATATCAGCCTCCAAAGGCAGCTGACTCTCCGGTGGCTGGGAAATGTCAGACGGCCCTGGTTCTATCTCTGCATCCGATGCAGAGCATCCATCAGAGCCTTCCCCAGACTCCAGAACTGGCCCACATTCCTCCCCAACGTCCTCATTGTCCAAGTCTGGCGGGCAACAACAGAAAGATTGGACAACCGTACATCCAGTAGGTTATAAATTCTTCTGCCTTGATCAGGAAGTCGGATAGAAGACCCTTCCAGCTCTACGATCCTCTGATTTCTAGCAAAATTCTATCCTACTAACTCTATCTTGAGTCCCACAACTTTATCCCTATTATAGTCACAGTCCATAAATTGGGTTCAGCCTTTTCAAGAGAGTTTCCCCCACTAAGGCCATGTTACTATGCCTTGTACAATGTCAAGGGGCGTGAAATTTTACTTTTGGAATTTTCCCAAGTTTCCACAATCACCTTGGACTCCAGATTTCCATTAAGGTAGAAGAGGGCACAGCTCCACCTTTTTTGTTGAAGGAAGAAGAGGAATTATGTGATAGCTGTTCTGCTTTCCCAGTGCTCTTAAATGTATTTTTCCTATTAGCTGCTATGGCACTGTCTTTTCCCTTGCAGTGCCCATAAAATAACAAGGAATGCGTAAATGTCAGTTTCTCTGACATTTTCTTTATCCTTCTCTCTTCCTTTATGCATTTGTTTTGCCATTTGATCCTCCTTGCTTCTCTCTATATATAATCAAACTATCTACCTGTCTTTCTCCCATACTGGCCGCTCAGTTTCCTATTCAGTCCACGTTCATTCAGCAACCATTCATTCTTGACCTTATCTCTTCTTATTTTACTACACACCTTTCTTAAGCATCCAATTCCCATTGCAATCAACTTCTCAATCAACTGAGACTCAACTTCAGTAAAGAATCCAATCACTGTCTTTTCCTTGCTAGACCCTGTCCTTAAACAAAATGCCAGAATGAAATCTGAATGAACTTATCTTCCGTTCTTCTGTAGTTTAATCTTCTCCTAAGCAGACCCTGTTAGCTCCCTTGGAAGAAATCTGACTGATTAATTTATCAGAATAAAAGAATAATAGAGTGGAAGGTGCCTTGGAGGTCTTCTAGTCCAACCCCCTGCTAGAGCAGGAAACCCAATACCATTCCAGACAAATGGCTATCCAATCTCTTCTTAAAAACCTTCTTGGATATATAAAAGGCATTAGGGGTCCTTGGTGCTCTCTGAGCTGGCTTGTTTTCTTGTATTTCATTAACCTAGTGTTTCTCAAATAGTGGGGTGCCCCCCCTGGGGGGGCTCAGAGTGATGCCAGGGGGGCACGTGTGACCACGGGGAACATGCGTGGTCCCACTCAATCGATTCTCCCGGATGAGGAGTGTTTTCCCAGTTGCACGCTGCTCCGAGCCCAGAAGGGAAGGTGGCCAGGTGGGGCGGGGCGGCTGCGTGGGTTCTTGTTCTCAGTGGGCACCGCAGTAGCCATGAACGGCGTGGTGAACCTGCTGCTGGACAAGGAGGAGCATCCTCTGCAGCTGGGTGAAAGCTTTGAACGGCACCCTAAAGCCTCCTTCCACACCATTCGCTGTGAGTGTCAGGCAGAGGCGGTGCTTATGGGCCAGGCTGGTGACCCCAAAACATCGGCTTGATTAAGCTGGCCTGGCCCCGTGTCAAAAGAGGGCCCTAACCATGGTAGCCTATGCCTGCCTAACCGAAAACACGCTCCACTGAGTTCAGTGTGACTTACTCCCAGGTAAGTGGGTAGAGCAGCCTTCCCCAGCCAATAGTTTGCTTGCAGCTTATAATAAGTAAAATAATAAATATGAACACTAAAATTCCATTGGGGCCCAGATCGGAGAGTTTGGGGTCGCACGAAATGTTTACTTCTTCCTAAGGGGGGCGTAACAGAAAATAATTGAGAAGCACTGCATTAGCCTAACTAGGTAACATCATCAGTGCTTGTAAGGAATGCTGTCTGCTATCAGTTTATATTCTGGTGACTTGCCTGTGTGTGTAGGTCTTAGAGATTCTTTGGTTGGGCTGTTTGCTGATGGCTTTTTTGGCAGTTTCTTGTTTGGGGAATTGTTTACTTGATTGTTGGCCTGAAGTCAACCTTGGAGTTAATCTATGCTGATCAGGGTGCTGAGAACAAAAAGATTCCAGCACCTGTCCCTCCAGTAATCAGCAGCCAAGATCAGCATAGATTAACTCCAAGATTAACTTCAGGCCAAAAAAATCAAGTAAGCAATATCCCAATCAAGAAACTGCCAAAGAGCCATCAGTAAACAGCCCAACCGAAGAATTTCTAAGACTGCCCCCACCGCCCCTACACAGACAGGCAAAACACCAGAATATACCGTATTTTTCGGAGTATGAGATGCACCTTTCCCCCCCCTAAAAGAGGCTGAAAATTTGGGTGCGTCTTATACTCTGAATGTAGCATTTTCGAAGGTTTTTTTTTCCAGCCCTAAGAGGTGCTAACGATCTTCCTCGGCTCTTCCAGGCTTGCAGGCTTGTTTGCATTGCTACTCCCTCCAAATAAGGTTTTTTTCAGCCCTAACGAAGTGCTAACGATCTTCCCGGCTTGCAGGATTTTT
>JALIGW010000006.1:5231339-5288839 GCA_023053685.1 Diadophis punctatus similis
AGAAAATGGCATTACGTTTTGACTCACCCTCGTATGTAAAGTCTAACAAAAAGAAGGACTCAGGATATACGATGGCAGTCTCAGGGGCTGTCACGGAGAAGAGTAGGTCAACCTATTCTCTGAAGGTAGAACGAGAAGTAACAGATGGAAAATCATGAAAGAGAGATCTAACATAGCACTAAGGAGAAATTTCCCCGTCAGTGAGAACAATCATGAGTGCAATAGTTGTGGGTGCTCCATCATGGTGGGGTTTCAAGCAGAGGTTGGACAGAAGCAAAATGGTATAGGGCAGGGATGGTGAACCTTTTTTGGTTCACGTGCAAAAAGGGGGGGAGAGCAGGGAGAGGGTCACGTGCGTGCATGCCCACACTCATAATTCCATGCGGGGCCCCCATGCATGTGTGTGTGACCCCCCCGCTCCCGGCACGTGATGGCACACCCGTTTTTTGCTCTCCCCAGGCTTCAGAACCTTTCTAGGAGCCTGGGGAGGCGAAAACGGCCTACCCCACCCCCTCGGAGTCCCTCGGGAGGCCAGAAATGGCCCGTTTCCCAACTTGAAATGGGCCATTTCTGGCCTCTGAGTGAGGGAGGCCATTTTCGCCCTCCCCAGGCTCCTAGAAAGGCTCTGAAGCCTGGGGAGAGCAAAAAAAACGGGACTTCCGGTCCAACCGGAAGTCGGCAAATGGAACATTTCCAGCCTTCATAGAACCTCCGGGGGGTGGGGAAGGCCGTTTTCACCCTCCCCAGGCTCCTAGAAAGGCTCTGGAGCTTGGGAGAGCAAAAAACAGTCCTTCCCCACCCCCTCCGGAGGCTGAAAACAGGCTGTTTCCCGACTCCTAGTGGGCCCAGAAGGCCCGAAAATCAGCTGGCCAGTGTGCATGCAGACCTGAGCTCGCACGCCTACCGATATGGCTCCGCGTGCCATTTGTGGCATGCGTGCCATAGGTTCCCCATCACGGGTATAGGGTCTCCTGCTTGAGCAGGGGTTGGATGTGAAGACCTCCAAGGTCACTTCCAACTTTGTTATTCTATGTTCTATGCTGCAGATCCCATCAGTCAAGGATTCAAGGATTCAGTGGGGTCCAGGAGAAAAGGGTTTTCTGTCACAGCTCCTGCCCTCTGGAACCTTGCACCTCTCAAGGTTGAGGTCTGCCCCCCACCCTTTTGGCCTTCTGTAACAGCGGTCACCAACTGCTGGTCCGTGGACCACTGGTGGTCCGCAAGAAAATTTTGGTGGTCCACAGAAATTTTTTTTGCATTTTTTATATTGCACTAAATACTATTTATATTTTTCAAAAAATTATATTAGTGGTCCGCGGGATTTAAAATTATGAATTTGGTGGTCCCTGAGGTCCGAAAGATTGGTGACCCCTGTTCTATAAGACCCTCAAGATCTGTTGGCTTGCGGGGCGGGGCTGTGTCACCCTGAAGGTAATTACTGGATTAAATACAAGATCCTACCCTCACTCTATTTTATACGCCCTCCCATTTTACTAGTTCTCTGCTGGTTTTAATGATATATTTATTACTCTACTGTTTTAATCTTTTATAATATTTTTAATCAGATTGTAAGCCACCCAAGTTGCATGACGGGCACCATATAAACTTAATAAACTAAAAATAAGAATAACAGCTCAGGAGAATATTCTATGCATTGGTTAAGAAAAAGGGCCAACGATCGGTTGAAGATGGGTTGCTTTTTTAAGATGGGGTGGTGGTAAAATAAATGTGAAGAAGGCAAGGTGGCTAAAAGACAGCTTTTCAAGGGACTTGGAAGCAGACTGTCTAAAGGAGGAAAAAATTGAGGCTTCATGGAATATATTTTTTAAAAGCAAGGGACAGGAGAAAAAATTGAAAGGATGTGAAATTTAGAGATAGAAGAACAGTTTAGTTCCCCCCTCCACCCAAAATAATAATAATAATAATAATAATAATAATAATAATAATAATAATAATAATAATAATAATAATAATAATAATAATAATAATAATAATAATAATAATAATAATAATAATAATAATAATAATAATAATAATAATACTCTGTGCAAAAGCAGAATAATTGCAAAATAGAAACCAAAATGGTGGCAGGAGAAGGAATGATCTTCACATAAGGACAGACAGAGTAGTAATTGGTAGAGGTCCGTCAGTTAGTAGAGCTTTGCAGAGACTACCTGATATACTTAAGAATGGATTAGGAGGTTGGAAGGACATATGATTTACCCTGTGTTGTCACCAGAGTAGTTAAATTCAACTCTTTCAAATTCTGAAACTGGATTGAGAGTCTCCCAGCCTCCCATTTCTCTAACGTCATTTTTTATTTGCTTTTAGCAAACTGGGCTAATGTTTGCAAGGAAATCTATTGACTGAAGGACACAAGCCAAATTCAATTGATCAGTGCAGACGGTGCTTTTGAGCCAAGCACCAGTAAACTGTGTGGAATTTTATCTGAAGTTGCAGCAAAAATGAATGCTGAATGTCCATGATCAACGTTAAGCAGATACATGGAGGAGAACAGCTATTTAGGGATGGGTCCCAGATATGAATTGGCACTTCATAAAGCCTTTTAGCACAAACTAAACACAGAGGTGGGTTCGGACCGGTTCGGACCGGTTTGCCTGAACCGGTAGCAAACCGCTGGTGATGTCACAATGATGTCACGGAACCAGTTTGGTATTCCCAAGTAGAATGAATTATCTTCCTTCGATTAAGGAAAAGGGCAGTGGTTGAAGACATGCAGAGAAAGGAAGACGAGTTACAATAAATGAGAAAGATGAGAATAGATGAGCCACTGTGGCGCAGTGGTTAGAGTGCAGTACTGCAGGCTACTTCTGCTGCCTGCCAGCTGCCTGCAATTTGGCAGTTCGAATCTCACCAGGCTCAAGGTTGACTCAGTCTTCCATCCTTCCGAGGTCAGTAGCATGAGCACTCAGATTGTTGGGGGCAATATGCTGACTCTGTAAACCACTTAGAGAGGGCTGTAAAGCACTGTAAAGCGGTATATAAGTCTAAGTGCTATTGCTATAGATAAATGCAGAGTTTAATCATTAGTGAAATGTAGCTCACACAAGCATGCATGCATGCATGTGTATGTATATATGTGTGTATGTGTGTGTGTGTGTGTGTGTATGTATGTATGTATGTATGTATGTATGTATGTATTTGGAGAACAATAGGCAGAGCTGGGGGTAGGAGTTAAGTATGTAATCAGCTTAGAGTAATTATGTTGTCACAATCATCCAGGTTCAATCCCTCTTTAATTCCGTTAAAATTCTGTTAAACCCTAACTGTTATCTGGCACCAATATAGTACTAAACTTTAGTTGACTAGGATCTCTTTGGCCAAACTGACTGCTTTGATCAAAGAACAAAATACAAATACTTTTATTTCTACTTGGAAACCATTTCTGGGCTTTGTGCTTGAGGTGGGGGAAAAATGACACTTTGATTTTGGGTTTTACCGATTAGATAGACTTGTTGTTATAGAAATGGCTAGTTTAAACTACTATGTAAAAGCAAAAAAGTTGAGGTTTGATGTTAATGCCTTATTAACGAAATAAAATGCCTTTTCTTTTCCCCCTTCTTTATCTCTTTCCCCTTCCCTTCTCCTTTCCCTATTCATCCTACTATTTGCTTTTGTATTTTTGGTATGCTATAACTTAATCTAATAAAACTTAAATGAGACTAGGATCCAATCTGGGTCGGTCACCGAGACCAGATATTTTGTCTTCCAAGCTTTCTGACTGGTTCTGGAGCCCATCCTCAAGGAACTTCTCTCTAACCAGATTGGATCCTGCAACATTATCCTGGGGCAGGTATATTCGCCTTCATTTGTTTAGTTGACTAGCTTCTTGTCTATGTAGGCTTGAACAATAAACCTGAACTGCAACTTAACGTGTAATCCCAATTCTTTCAGTCTGATAATATACCGTATTTTTGGAGTATAAGATGCACCTTTTTACCCCCCAAAAGAGGGTGAAAACTTGGGTGCGTCTTATACACCGAATGTAGCCCCACCCACCCAGCCACCCCCACCCTTTGGCCTCTGTCTTCCAGCAATTTACCTGCTTGCAGCAAAGAGGGAAGAGCCTGTAAAGCCAAGCAAGTCAGTAGCAATTTCCCCACGAACAGCTGATTAGCTTTGCCACATGGAAAAATGAAAGTGAAACTAACTGCAAAGAGGCAAATAGCTGGGAGAGATTAGACACGCAGGTTTTTATTTTTGCTGAACTGGCTGCAAAGGGGTAAGTGAATAACTATAAATGTCTGTAGAATGTTCAAATTATTAGACTTATTTTTTAAAGAGTGCTTTATTATTGTTCTAGAGTCAGGGGTCTCCAACCTTGGCAACTTTAAGATTTGTGGACTTCAACTCCCAGAATTCAACAGCCAGCTTTGTTAGCTTTGCTGGCTGTGGGATTCTGGGAGTTGAAGTCCACAAGTCTTAAAGTTGCCAAGGTTGGAGATCCCTGTAAATTTAGACAACTTAACAACTTAATAAAGAAGCTTTTTAAAATAAATGCTTGCTCTGAAGAGGCCCAATGCTATTGTATCTTCTTTTAAATAATAGAGAATAATGTATAATTCCAGAAATTTTAATTAATTTTAACAGCTCTGTATAAGTATAGTCTGAAATGTAACAGTGTCCTGTTTAGTACTAGAGTTAAATCCTGACTTACCTTGGAGTAGATCTATTTAAATAATTGGGAGGAGTTAGTGTGACTACATTTAAGAAAACTTTCTGGCATAACGTACATTTCTCCAATTCTTTGCCATTTCTATGGGTCAGGCACACATGCACAGAAATACACAGCAAACGGTGTATATCATCTGTGCTGTTTGCTGTTTGGCAAATTGCTTGGAGGCAGAGTCCTTTTTTCCTTGTTTTCCTCCCCCAAAACTAAGGTGTGTCTTATACTTCGGTGCATCTTATACTCCGAAAAACACGGTATTCCTTTCCGTAAAAAAATGTCGGTTGCAAAAGGTGTTACCAGGCTCTTGATTTTTAACTACTGTGGACCAACTCAGCTTTCCTACAACACCAATAAAGAATAATATGTGTAGTTGAAATGAGGGGTCCTTGCTGCTCCCAGAGTGTGGTTGTTTTCTTGCAGATGTTTCATTATCCAAACTAGGTAATGCCATCAATGATAATGAAACATCTGCCAAGAAAGCAACCAAAGTCAGAGATCCTTCATTTCCTACAACATCTGCATTGCTCAGGTTTTTTTTCTTTCTTTCTGCAGATAGGGCCTGCTCCAAACTAGTTTATGGTTCTAATTATTAAGTTGCTTATACATCCTTCCCAATGTGAAATGGAAAATGCTTGAATGCCCTCCCCTTTTTTTCACACTTTCTATTTCACGGCCCTGGGAAAAAACCATTCCTATTTTCACAGTCTTCAGTGGAAGACCAGAATTTTGAAGGGAAAGATGCCATTCACATCTCAATTCTGCAACCAACTGTCCATTGTTAAAGAGAGAGGGACGGAGGGGAGAGAGAGAAGGGGAGCGAGAGAAGGGGGAAGAGAGAGGAGAGAGAGAGGAGAGGGGGGGCAGAGAGAGGGAGAGAGGAGAGAGAGAACAGAGAGAGAGACAGGTGGGAGAAAGAGAGGAGAGAGAGGAGAGAGGAGAGAGAGACAGGTGGGAGAAAGAGAGGAGAGAGAGGAGAGAGAGACAGGTGGGAGAAAAAGAGGAGAGAGAGGAGAGAGAGACAGGTGGGAGAAAAAGAGGAGGGGGGAGAGACAGGTGGGAGAAAGAGAGAGGAGAGAGAGAAGAGAGAGAGGAGAGAGGCAGGAAAAAGAGAGAGGGAGGGAGAGAAAAGAGAGAGAGAGAGGAGAGAGAGAGGAGAGGGAGACAGGTGGGAGAAAGAGAGGAGAGAGAGGAGAGAGGAGAGAGGAGAGAGAGAGAAACGGGTGGGAAAAAGAGAGGAGAGAGAGAGAGAGGACAGAGAGTCAGGTGGGAGAAAGAGAGGAGAGAGAGGAGAGAGAGAGACAGGTGGGAAAAAGAGAGAGAGAGAGAGGAGAGAGAGAGAGAAGGTGGGAAAAAGAGAGTAGAGAGAGAGAAGAGTGAGAGGAGAGAGGCAGGAAAAAGAGAGAGGAGAGAGAGAGAAAAGAGAGAGAGAGAGGAGAGAGAGAGAGGAGAGGGAGACAGGTGGGAGAAAGAGAGGAGAGAGAGGTGAGAGGAGAGAGGAGAGAGAGAGAAACAGGTGGGAAAAAGAGAGGAGAGAGAGAGAAGAGAGGAGAGAGAGACAGGTGGGAAAAAGAGAGGAGAGAAAGAAGAGAGAGAGGAAAGAGGCAGGAAAAAGAGAGAGAAGAGAGAGAGAGAAGAGAGAGAAGAGAGAGAGAGGGAGAGGGAGGGAGAGAGAGAGAGAGGAGAGAGGCAAGAAAAAGAGAGAGGAGAGAGAGAGGAGAGAAGAGAGAGAGGAGAGAGGCAGGAAAAAGAGAGAGAAGAGAGAGGAGAGAGAGAGAGAAGAGAGAGAGAGAGGGAGAGGGAGAGAGAGAGAGAAGAGAGAGAGGAGAGAGGCAGGAAAAAAAAAAAAAAAAAAAGAGAGAGAGAGAGAGAGAGAGAGAGAGAGAGAGAGAGAGAGAGAGAGAGATGCAACCCAGTTTCTCTACTAAGGGGTTAATGCTAAAAAAGAGGGAGAAAAAAAAAAACCATTAACTCCCACACAGATGTCTGCTGGAAATCTCCCAGGTTGCCAGGGTAGCACAGTGCACAGAGACCGAGTTTGCTCCCCTCAGGAACATGGTGTTTGATTGTAAGGTGTTCAAACAGAGGGACCACTGTAAGCCGCAGAGTGGCATGTCACAAAACGGCTCCTTTGCCCAATTCAAGAGAAGCCAACCACCCTAGCCCGTTTTCTGCGTTCCCCCCCCATACCCTGCCAAAGGAGAAGAGAATCTGCCTCGGGCTGGCCTGTTTTCAGCCTGTCAGTGAATGCCCATTTCAGGATTCTCTCCCCCCCGCCCACACACAATATCTTTACAGCCAGAGGATTTCTACCTTGCAAAAATAAAGCCCAGGCCTGAATAGCAGAACTCAAAATTTCTCCTCCCTGATCCCAGAAGGAAAGAACCAGCAATCAAAAGAGTGAGCTGGATGGTGCCATTCAGCCTCAATTTAGATGTTAATGAGACTCCTTCTTTCACATTCTGCAGAAGCAAGGGATGGTGAAGACGGTGAGCGAGTTCTCATCTTTTCAGTTCCATAATCCCATTAATAAATACTGCTTTGTGTGTGAGTGGGGTGGTTTTTTCACCACCACCCCCGTACCCTTCAGTGGCAGCCTCTACCTTTTTCTTTTCCTTCTGTCAATACGGCTCCTCATAGCGAGTGGACCAGTGGTGGGTTGCAGCCGGTTCGGACCGGTTCTTTAGAACCGGTAGCAGAAATTTACCGCCGCTCGCCGAACTGGCAGTGATGACCGGCAGTCCACGCTCCCAAACCGGTCCTCCGGTCGCCGCAGCTTGCAAAAAAAAAAATCCTCTGCACATGCGCAAAGGCTTCTGCGCATGCGCAGAGGGTCATTTCTGGGTGTTTTGCATGATGTGAAGGGAGCGCGAGAGAGCCGTGCAAGCACGCATACGTGTGCAAGACGCGCACTTCCATTGCGATGCAAACTGTTAAGGGAAAGTAAGTGGAACCCACCTCTGGAGTGAACCTCACTATCAGGTAGTTTTTTTTCTTTTCGTTTCTCTCTTGGAAGAGAAATGTTGAGGCAAATGGACATTAAAGGCAAGGAGCTGGCTGGATGTAGCCGACAGATGGAAGCGGGGAATGTTCCTCCTGATCCAAAGTCGTCTTCTCCCACCCTTCCACCAGCCCAATCTTCTGCTCAGCTTTTGTTAGCTGTACGCCTTTGGTGGTAACTTCTTCCACCTTTTCCTGTTATAGCTGAAGACCAAGCAGCAGAGATTTTATTGTTTGGACTTCAGGATATATCAGAATATAGGTAAGCCCTCCACTTACAACCACATTTGAGTCCAGAATTGACCCCCGTTCCTAAGCAGGGCAGTTGCTAAGTGAGTTTTGACCCAGTTTGCAACCTTGTTTTGCCACAGCTGTTAAGCACCGTATTTTTCAGAGTATAAGACACACCTTTCCCCCCCTAAAAGAGGTTGAAATTTGGGTGCGTCTTATACTCCGAATGTAGCTTTTTCAAAGCCCTAATGAGTTGTTAA
The DNA here is from genome assembly GCA_023053685.1 of Diadophis punctatus similis. Classification (NCBI taxonomy): domain Eukaryota; kingdom Metazoa; phylum Chordata; class Lepidosauria; order Squamata; family Dipsadidae; genus Diadophis; species Diadophis punctatus. Next base: position 5,239,521 of record JALIGW010000006.1, read on the forward strand.
CAACCTTCCCTGGCTCTTCCGGGCTTGCAGGCTTGTTTTCATTGCTATTCCCTCCGAAAAAGGTTTTTTCAGCCCTAACGAGGTGCTAACGATCTTCCCGGCTTGCAGGATTTTTTCATTGCTACTCCCTCCGAAGAAGGTTTTTTCCAGCCCTAAATCTTTGCAGGCTTGTTTTCATTGCTACTCCATCCGAAGAATATTTTTTTCAGCCCTAACCAGGGGATAAAATAATGTGCTGAAGCTGACCAGATTAAGGATGCTAGCCAGATGAATACCTGGTAGGTAGATTTTTTCCCCCTATTTGCCTCACCCAAAACTAAGGTGTGTCTTATACTCCGAAAAATACGGTAATTCTCAAAGTATGTGGTTTAGAATTTCAGCTGTCATAGCAGGTAGATTATTTATCTCCATTCCATAGTGCTGGCAGAGTCCAGAGACCTAAAGCTAGGATATCTTCCAAGCGGTTTTTTTTCTTTTACATAATATTCTGGATTTCCTGCCTCCATTTGTCTTCCCACCTCTGTCTCTTTCTCCACCTGTCTTTATTGAAAAGGAAGCAATTGGAAATTTTTCTGGCTCAATTATTTCTTTCTCTGAAAAACTTCTGGGGAAGGGAAAAAAGGGAAACCAGGAAGCGTCTTTTTTTATTTATGTAGGTATGTAGGTATGTAGGTATGTTTGTTTGTTTGTTTGTTTGTTTGTTTGTTCGTTTGTTCGTTCGTTCGTCTATCTATCTATCTATCTATCTATCTATCTATCTATCTATCTATCTATCTATCTATCTATCTATCTATCTATCTATCTATCTATCTATCTATCTATTTAGATTTATATACCGCCTCACAGTGCAAGCACTGTGTTCAAATCTCACCGGCTCAAGGTTGACTCAGCCTGCCATCCTTCCGAGGTAGGTAAAATGAGGACCCAGATTGTTGGGGGCAATATAAATATACATTGCTTACTGGTGTAAACCTCTTAGAGAGTGCTTGCACTGTGAGGCGGTATATAAGTCTCACAAATAAATAAATAAATAAATAAATAAATAAATGAATAAATAAATGAATAAATGAATAAATAAATAAATAAATAAATAAATAAATAAATAAATAAATAAATAAATAAATAAATAAATAAATAAATAAATAAATAAATAAATAAATTTCCTAGTGCTCTGTTCGATCAGAATAGAGCTGGAAGGGACCTTGGAGGTCTTCCAGTCCAACCTCCTGCTCTAGCCATCTCCTCCCACTTATGACTGTATGAATGCAACTTGTTGCTTGTATCCTTACGATTTATATTAATCCTGATTGCTTATTTGTGCCCTATGACAATCATTAAGTGTTGTACCTCATGATTCTTGACGAATGTATCTTTTCTTTTATGTACACTGAGAGCATATGGACCAAAGACAAATTCCTTGTGTGTCCAATCACACTTGGCGAATAAAGAATTCTATTCTATTCTATTCTATTTATTCTATTCTATTCTATTCTATTCTATTCTATTCTATTCTATTCTATTCTATTCTATTCTATTCTATTCTATTCTATTCTATTATTCCTGTTCTCATTTCTATTCTATTCTATTCTATTCTATTCTATTCTATTCTATTATTCCTGTTTTCATTCCTATTCTATCCTATCCTATCCTATCCTATCCTATCCTATCCTATCCTATCCTATCCTATCCTATCCTATCCTATTCTATTCTATTCTATTCTATTAGGAGACCGTCTATCATTTCAGACAAGTGGCTGACCAGCCTTTTCTTTAAAAGCCCCCACAACTTCTGAAGGGAAGCTGTTCCACTGGTTAATTGTCCTCACTGTTAGGAAGTTTCTTCTTAATTCTAGGTTGCTTCTCTCCTTGATGAGTTACCATCCATTTTTTCTTGTTTTGCTTTCTGGTGCTTTGGAAAATAAGTTGACCCCCACTTCTTTCTGACATCCCCTAAACACTGGAATGCTGCTATCATGTCAGCCCCTAGTCCTTCTTTTCTCTAGGCTAACCATACCCAATTCCTGCAACTGTTCTTCACATGTTTTCATCTACAGGCCCCTTAATTACAGTATCTTAGTTGCCCTTCTTTGCACTTTTTCCAAAATCTCAACATCTTTTTTTTTTGTAACGTGGTGACCAAAACTGGATGCATCATTCCAGGTGTGGTCTTATTAAGAGTCTATAATGCTTCACATGATTTTGATTAATACTCTCCCATCCACATCCTCAGATCTGACCCTGCTTGGTTTCCTAGTCAAAAGAAGATCAGTCAGATGCCACCATCTTACACATTTTATTTCTCCTGGGCTTTTTTTTTATGGTCGCCTTCATGTTCAGGTTTGAGCCAGAATTATTTTTTGAGAACTAGGTGCTGCCAATTAATTGGGAACGTCAGATTTTTGCTTACTTCATTGCTCATTTATTAACAACCCCATGTCTGTTTTCAGAATAACTGGCTGATATAGAATCTTTTGTCTATTTTGTCTACTTCAGAAAAGAGAGACGACCATTTGGAAAAGCCAGACGGGGAAATCCTTTGCTATAGAACATAAATCCTTCACATATCCCATGCATTTTAAAATACTGAGTGTCAGGCTTGTTTTATTGCTTGGTATTTTTGCTTATACTTTAGACTTAAGATTCTCTGAAGAAATACCCTCGCACCTACAGCTAAATGGAGAGGAAAAAGGTTAGAAAGATTTATGATGTTGCCAAAGCTGTCATGTAGGTCAGTAGCAAGAAATGTTTCTTTATCATAAGGATGCCCTGTTTACTCTTCTTTTAAAGGACACCATAAAAAAAAAAAACACCCTCAGCTCACCTCTAAACTACCAAATAAAATAAAGCACATTTGGTACTTTGGAAAATAACACAATCTATTCCAGTCGGTCGAATGGATGAGTCGATGGAGCTTCATAACATTATGTATGGAACAGGGGTGGGTTCTAACTTACCTCGCTGCCGGTTCGCTTCCTCCCGCACTTTGAAGGTGCGCCTTGTGCATGCGCAGTGCCAAAAAATTCAATTTTTTTAAAAAGCCAAAAACAAGATGGCACCCGCATGCACAGTGCCGGAAACTCGGCTTCTGCACATGCTCAGAAGAAAAAAAAATTAAAAATGCAAAAAAAAAATGGCGGTGCCTACAGACCGGCACCGACTGAACCAGGTCGGTGACGTCATTGTGACGTCACCAGAGGGCCGCTACCGGTTCGGGCGAACCGGTCCAAACCGGGAGGAACCCATCCCTGGTATGGAAGTGAAAACATTTCTCAAAGAATGCTATGATTCAGATTCACTTAACAATACTTCTTGAGTACTATTGTGGGATACATATTTAACTCATATTTAGTATTGTAATAAATCAAAGCTGTTTAAAATAGAAATGGGATTCTGGTAGCATTTGTTGTTGAACTGTCTCATCAATGAGACCCAGTCAGAAGTGTGATAGTCGGTGATGATGAAAAAAGTGAAGTTTAACTAAACCAATTTTTCATTTTTGTGTTAATAAAATGACTAGATTAACCTTCTTTCTCTGCACTTATTACAGGACAATATCCGGAACACCTAGACAGCATGTTAGATGGTCATTCAAGCTATAATTATAGTCTAAGTGATTGCCCAAACTGAGGAAAGCAGAATGATAGCAGTGTTCCAATATTTGAAGGGCTGCCACAAACAAGAGGCGGTCAAATTATTCTCCAAAGCAGCAGAGGGCAGGACAAGAAACAATGGTTGGAAAGTAATCAAAGAGAGAAGCAACCTGGAATTAAGGAGAAATTTCCTAACAGTGAGAACAACTAACCAGTGGAACAGCTTGCCTCCAGAAATTGTGGGCGCTCCATCACAGGAGGTTTTTAAGAAGAGTCTAGACAGTCACTTATCTAAAATGGCATAAGTTCTCCTGCTTGAGCAGGGGGCTGGACTAGAAGACCTCCAAGGTCCCTTACAGCAGTGGTCCCCAACCTTTTTATTGCCGTGGACCAGTCAACGGTTGATAATTTTTCCGCAGCCCACTGGGGGGGGGGGTTGCGGCGTCGCGTTGATTATTAAATCAATACTGATGAGCCGCGCACAGAAGCCCCACCCCCACGCTGATCAGCTGGGCCGGGACATGTCAGCAGATGCAGGAGTCCCATCCCTGCGCTTATTATCGGGACTTGAAGGACTCGCAAAAGTCGCAGGACCCGCCGCCGCCGCTGCACAGAAGACGCCGCTGCACAGAAGACGCAGTAGCAGGGCGGCCCGGTACCATTTGTTCTGCGGACTGGTACCGGGCCGCGGACCGGGGGTTGGGGACCACTGCCTTACAGTCTAGTCTAGTCTAGTCTAGTCTGGTCTGGTCTGGTCTGGACTAGTCTAGTCTTTGTCAAGAATCATGAGGTACAACACTTACAATCATTAAGTGTTGTACTTCCTGATTCTTGACAAATGTATCTTTTCTTTTATGTACACTGAGAGCAAATGCACCAAAGACAAATTCCTTGTGTGTCCAATCACACTTGGCCAATAAAGAATTCTATTCTATTCTATTCTATTCTATTCTATTCTATTCTATTCTATTCTATTCTATTCTATTCTATTCTATTCTATTCTATTCATTCTATTCTATTCTATTCTATTCCATTGTCCTATTCTATTCTATTCTAGTCCAGTCCAGTCCAGTCCAGTCCAGTCCAGTCCAGTCCAGTCCAGTCCAGTCCAGTCCAGTCCAGTCCAGTCTGAATATAGGTAGTCTTCGATTTATAACCATTCATTTAATCATCATTCAAAGTTACACCCGTGCTGAATAAATGGGATGGTCATGTGTCATGAGATCAAAATTCAGACAGTTGGAAACTGGCATGCATTTATGATGATTGCAATACCTGGGTTCCTGTGATCACCTTTTGCAACGTTGCTTTTGACAAGCAACATCAATGGGGAAGCCAGATTCAGTTAACAATACTGTTACTAACTTAACTGCAATTATTCCCTTCATAACTGTGGCAAGAAAGGTTGTTAAAATGGGGGGGAAACTCACTTAACAACTGTTTTGCTTAGCAATGGAAATTTTGCACTCATTTTTGGTTGCAAGTCAAGGACTACCTATTGTGTACATCTAGGGAAATTACATGTCCTATAACTGAATGAAAAATCCAGACATCATGACAGTCGAAATCCAGCCTCTGAGACTCAGAATTAAAATGGGGAAATCATCACGTCCTTTCCTTTCCTTTCCTTTCCTTTCCTTTCCTTTCCTTTCCTTTCCTTTCCTTTCCTTTCCTTTCCTTTCCTTTCCTTTCCTTTCCTTTCCTTTCCTTTCCTTTCCTTTCCTTTCCTTTCCTTTCCTTTCCTTCCCTTCCCTTCCCTTCCCTTCCCTTCCCTTCCCTTCCCTTCCCTTCCCTTTTCTTCTTTCCCTTTCCTTTCCTTTCCTTTCCTTTCCTTCCCCTTCCCCTCCCCTCTCCTTCCTTCCTTCCTTCCTTCCTTCCTTCCTTCCTTCCTTCCTTCCTTCCTTCCTTCCTTCCTTCCTTCCTTCCTTCCTTCCTTCTTTTGTCCTTTAGGAGCTTGCAAACCTTTGGCAGCAGATGGATACACAAAGATTTAAATCAAGATTTACTGTCCCAACATGCACCAGCTTTCAAACAGAAAGTTTTCCCATCCCCACAAAAATTAAAACCTGATTTGTGGATTTCAAAGGCCCACCAACATTCATATTCTGAACAGGGGGTTCTATTTATCTCAACACTTACGCATTTTCTGATATTTCTACCAGCCTGCATTAATTTATTAGATTGCAAGTGGAGATGCTCAGTGATCTGCATTACGATATGGCAACATGTTTGAAATAACACGAGGAATCAAATTGAAACATACAATCCAATTAAATACATGAAACCAACTCACCTGCTTTACTCTCAGAAAGGAGAGAGAGAGAGAGAGAGAGAGAGAGAGAGAGAGAGAGAGAGAGAGAGAGAGAGAGAGAGAGAGAGAGAGAGAGAGAAAAGGATCACTTTTATTCAATATCCTATTCAACTTGATATGTCACAGTGTTCTTGGTATCCACTGCAGAGTTAGGGAATTGTATGTCCTTATCTCATTTTCTGTTCAAATATATCTGTGCCTTCTATCTCCAGTTTTTGTAATTCAAAGCTTATTACAGATGGAGTTGGCAGATGCAACATCCTTCGGTTTTCAGATCAGTTCTAAAACGCCAGAATTCCATTCCTGCCACTTGAATACAGCAGTAAAAAAAAAAAAAAAACCCAAGAAAACTATTAAGTTACGCTGCCCTTTTTTCGATACCAGGACGTGTCAAATTTAATTATATAAAAGAGAGACAGATTGACCCACACAGACATTTCAACCAGTGGGAGGGTATTCAAGCCATCAAGGCCAAACAAACAGACTTGTAACCAACATGTCCCTGCATTTTAGGGCATGCACAGAATTTTTCACCTGGGGTAAAAGGAGCGTACTGCTCCAATCCATTCCTTTTGCTCCAATCCAGGGGCCATCCAGGCTACAAACCATATTTTGAAACTTACATTTTTTTTGCTGATAAAGAAATAAAGGGAGACTAGTATAGATCTAATTCAAGCTATTTAGCTCTCATCAAATAACCATACCCTTCTAGGATTTGAACTTGGGCTGCTTGCCTTGGTGTGTATGTGTGTGTGTGTGTGTGTGTGTGTGTGTGTGTGTGTGTGTGTGTGTGTGTGTGTGTGTGTGTGTGTGTGCCCTGTATCCCCGAAAATAAGACCCCATCTCATACCTTTTTTTTTGCCATCAACAAAGCATCTGAATTTTGGTGGGATTCAAATGATTAAACAGTCAGTTCTCTGCCCTAATGACCAGCTGGGTTATCATGTGACTAGGTGGGAGTGGCCAACTTGATTGGTCTCACCCTTAGGAAATTTCTCCTTAGTTCAACTCAAATAAAATAGCACAATAAAATAGCACTGTTCCAATATTTAGAATAGGAATAGGAATAGAATAACAAAGTTGGAAGGGACCTTGGAGGTCTTCTAGTCCAACCCCCTGCCTAGGCAGGAAACCCTACACCACTTCAGACAAATGGTTGTCCAATCTCTTCTTAAAAACTTCCAGTGTTGGAGCATTTACAATTTCTGGAGGCAAGTAGTTCCACAGGTTAATTGTTCTAACTGTCAGGAAATTCCTCCTTAGTTTTCTAGGTTGCTTCTTTCCTTGATTAGTTTCCACCCATTGCAAAGATAATAGTTAACAGAATTACCTCCTTCCCCCAATTAAAATCTGGAATCATTTTAGCCATGTCACAGTCTTGATGAATCATGTTTAATAATATCCAGGTGGGATCTTCCATTTAAAGAAAAATGAGACAAAATTCTGCAAGCATTAATGTTTTGATTCTGAAATGTACTATTTTCATCATTTTTTATTGTTGAATTTTTATGTCCTCTTTCGTAGCAAGATCTACTATAGAAAGGGTTGGCAAATTCACCATAATTGCAAGAAACCATTTCAGCTTTTTCTTTATATTTTTAGGTAAAAAAATGATACAGCAGAAGAAAGGCGTTTATTGTTTTTTTTTTAAAGGTTTCTTCCAACTTGAGATTTTTATAATTTTTATCACTGCTTCTTGGCACAAGTGGAAGACTAGGGTCAATTTGCAAGCCGCAGCTTTTCTATCAAGCAGTGAGATCTATTCTGGGTAACAGGGATCTCTCAACACAGCTTCGTTGGGATTCTGTGCTACGAAGGATCCATCAGTCGCCTTGGCAGGAAACAATTAGAATATCTGCATTGCTGTCTTTAGTAGCTACCAAGTAATTGTCTTTCCTTTTCTTCTAGACTGTTGCAAAATACAGTTTGTTCAAAGCAGCTAGTGTATTCCCCCAATGGAGTGATATAGTTGCAAATCAATACCCATAAAATGAATTCAGAATGTATGTATGTATGTATGTATGTATGTATGTATGTATGTATGTATGTATGTATGTATGTATGTGTGTGTATGTATGTGTATGTGTATGTGTATGTGTATATGTATATGTATATGTATATGTATATGTATATGTATATGTATATGTATATGTATATGTATATGTATATGTATATGTATATGTATATGTATATGTAAATGTATATGTATATGTATATGTATATGTATATATGGGTGGGTGGATAGATAGATGGATGGATGGATGGATGGATAGATGGATAGATGGATAGATGGATAGATGGATAGATGACAGATGACAGATGGTGGTGGGTAGGTGGATGGATGGATGGATGGATGGATAGATGGATAGATGGATAGATGGTGGTGGGTAGGTGGATGGATCCATTCTTATGAGTTCTGCCATCAGACATTCCACTAGGGATTTCATCCATGTAAGCCCCACTGTGGGGGGGGGGGGGAGTGGGGAAAATGGACATAGAATTCAAAAGAGATTTTTGCAGGAGAACTTTCCCCCCACCAACATTTTCTGCTTTGTTTCTTTTGGATAACCAACATGCAGACTGTTAACATTTTCTGACACTGCCAAGGGAAGCTCCTCCTTAGTCCTGATAATTCTGCAACATGTGTTCAAATCCTTGATTGTTTAGTTAAAAGAATTGTGTTTTGAGCACAAGAGGATTTGGGTTCATATGTTTTAGCCTCCAGTCTAGTCCCCTAATCCAGGAGTCTCCAACCTTGGGAACTTTAAGACTTGTGGACTTCAACTCCCAGAATTCTAGGAGTTGAAGTCCACAAGTCTTAATAGCAATAGCAATAGCACTTAGACTTATATACCGCTTCATAGTGCTTTACAGCCCTCTCTAAGCGGTTTACAGAGTTCAGCATATTGCCCCCAACAATCTGGGTCCCCATTTTACCCACCTCGGAAGGATGGAAGGCTGAGTCAACCTTGAGCCAGTGGGATTTGAACAGCTGAACTGCTGAATTAGCAGTAGCCTGCAGTGCTGCATTTAACCACTGCGCCACCTCAGCTCTTTCCAAGGTTGGAGACCCCTGCATCACCTTAAACATTCAAAGAGCCATTTGGACCCATTTTCCACAGAAGTTGAACCCCCTTCACATCCTTACTCCTTCCTCCCTCCTGATTTTTCCTTCCTTCCTTCCTTCCTTCCTTCCTTCCTTCCTTCCTTCCTTCCCTCCCTCTCTCTCTCTCTCTCTCTCACAGAGTCTGATTGCAGGCAAGCTCTGTTGTTTAAAAGGGCTCCCTTCTTCCCCCCTCGCTTACTTTTGCTTTCAGGAAAACCAAATATCTCCATTTATATTTGCCTCTGTTTGCAAGGGAAATGGTGCCTAGCTGTAAATTAGAGAAAGGCATTTTCCGGGGCTGAAAAGTTGAGGGGACCCAAGCAGAGTGGGTTCAAACTTACCTCTCTGCTGGCTGGCTTCCTCAAGATGGCGACCACATGCACAGGGCCGGAAGCTCGGCTTCTGCACATGCTCAGTAGAAAAATAAAATTTAAAAAAAAAATTAAAAAATTTTTTTTTAAGAAAGCCAAAAACAAGATAGCAACCGCATGCACAGGGCCAGAAGCTCGGCTTCTGCACATGCTCAGAAGAAAAGAAAAGAAATTTATTTTTTTTTTAAAAAAAGATGGCGGCGCCTAGGGACCTGTAACCGACCATGACATCACCAGCCGGTTGCTACCGGTGTGATAGAGTGGGCCGCACTGGTAGGAACCCACCACTGATGTACCCAATAAAGAAGTCCTTTGAGGAAGAGTCCAGTCTCAGAGTTCTGGGTTTGCAACCTACTTCAGCTGACTGCTAGTTCAGCAGTTCAAATCTCACTGACTCAAGGTTGACTCAGCCTTCCATCTTTCTGAGGTCGGTAAAATGAGAACCCAGATTGTTGGGGGCAATAGGCTGAACTCTGTAAACTGCTTGGAGAGGGCTGTAAAGCACTGTGAAGCGGTATATAAGTCTAAGAGCTATTGCTAAGATTCCAGTCTCAGAGTTCTGGTTTTGTTAGTTGGAACCTTGACAGTGATTTTGTCTGTTATACTGTAGTGCCTACGACAATCATTTTAAAATAAGACATTCAACAGATTTCTACCACCTTCGACTCTTCTTATAATATGAAACTTGTTTTCTTCACTCCGGACGTAAATGACACAGAGGTATATATCGATAGAGATAAACACCTCGACATATGGGCACACATACAATCTCTCTCCTTCTCCCACAAAAGGACTAATGAGGCCAGGAATAGCACAGAGACATCTGGTAGAGCTGTGATAACATCACCTAGGCCATGATATCACTCCAACAATGCAGGTTGCATCTTTTACCTGCCACCCTGTCAATCCCCCTCCCAGTGGTGGGATTCAAATTTTGTTGCTACCGGTTCTGTGGGCGTGGCTTGGTGGGCGTAGCAGGGGAAGGATACTGTAAAATCTCCATTCCCTCCCAATCAGCTGGGACCCAGGAGGCAGCGAATAGATGGACCTGGACCTGGGTGAAACCATGTAGACAGTTTAATGCATAACACCACCCCACCAGTGGCGGGTTCCTACAGGTGCGGTCCACTCTATAGCACCGGTAGCAGCCCGCTGGTGACGTCACAGTACCGGTGCGGTCGGTTGCCAGTGCCTGGGTGCTGCCATTTTTTAAACAATGTTTTTTAATTTTTTTAAAAAAATTTCTTCTGCGCATGCCCAGAAGCCGAGCTTCCGGCACTGCGCATGTGCTGCCTTCCTACCCCACAGTGAGTCCAAGCAGGGGAGGATGGCTGCGGGAGCGCAGGAGATGCTGAAAGAACGGGCGGCAGGAGCTATCTCCATTCCCCTCCCTTCAGCAGTCCGAGAAGCCACGAACGCACAGTGATGATCCCAGGCATTTTTGCACGTTTGAGGCTTCTCGAGCTGCTGAGGGGAGGGGGAATGGGCGGCAGGACCTATCTCAGTTCCCCTCCCTTCAGCAGTCCGAGAAGCCACGCCCACCCGGTCACATGGCCGGCAAGGCAAGCCCACCCGGTCACATGGCTGGCAAGCCACACCCACAAAATAAGCCATGCCCACAGAGTGGTAGTAAAAAAATTAGGAACCCGCCCCTGCACCCCACTCCAGGGGAAGGTTACTGCAAAATCCCCATTTCCTCCCGATCAGCTGGGACTCAGGAGGCAGAGAATAGATGGAGCGGGGCCAGTAAGAGGTGGTATTTACAGTACCGGTTCTCCGAACTATTCAAAATTTCCACTACCAGTTCTCCAGAACTGGTCAGAACCTGCTGAATACAACCTCTCCCCCTTCCTGGTTAGGAAGTAAAAGTGGTAAGGGAGATTGTAGGGATATCGAAGGATGCTAGATAAACTGTACATGGTTTCAGAGATAGATCCTTACCTAAACAGAATGACCAAGGGCAAAATAACAGTGTGCCTGGGAGAAACTTCCTGCCAGCTTGACCATGACTGACTACCCTCTGGAAGTCACTGGTGGGAACAGTCTACCAGGGGTGGCCAAACTATGGTTCTTTGAGGACCTGTGGACTTCAACTCCCAGAATTCCTGAGCCAGCCATGCATGCCTAATATGATTTGATTGCTTATTTGTACCCGGACTATCATTAAGTGTTGTACCTTATGATTCTTGATGAACATTTCTTTTCTTTTATGTACACTGAGAGCATATGCACCAGGACAAATTCCTTGTGTGTCCAATCACACTTGGCCAATAAAAATTCTCTTCTCTTCTCCTCTCTTCTCTTATTCTACTTATGTACCACTTCATAGTGCTTTACAGCCATCTCTAAAGAGTCAGCCTATTGCCCTCAACAATCTGGGTCCTCATTTTACTGCCCTTGGAAGGATGAAAGGTTATCCCTGCCAGAATTTCGATTCTGACCAGTGAGTTATCCTGCAATACTGCATTCTAAACACTGCACCACCATGGCTGAAAAGGTCTAGATCAATTCGGCTCCAGTGCATCTTCAGGTGCATGGTTTGACTCTCCTACTTCAATATCAAAATCAGGTCCATGCCCTATTTTTGAGGCATTATGCAAAACTGAGTTCCATCAGACTTGGAAATTCTGTGTTTGAATTCCAATATTTCTGACACGCAGTTTACATTTTAGGGGAAAGAAATATCCTCTCCACTACGGTCCATTTTCCATCTGCCTGGTAATTTGTAGAAGAAAATGGCAATGGAACTTCACCATATTAATTATTTCTCTAAACTTGCCCCAGCAGCTGTCATCTGTATGCTTCTAAAAATAGAAAAATAATAGAGTTTTTAAATTATACATTGCTGGGAGTAGAGTCACAGTTTAGCATTTCCAGAAATGTGCAATTTGGAAAAAAAACCATCATTTGCATGGAAATACAATGCCAAATGTTTGCTTTAAAATTCCCTTCCCAACAATACTACCCAATCTACATACCCAATGACAATTGTCCAAAGGTTGAATATATTTTCAACCTGCCTTCAAGAACAAACTTCCTACTGCCAGAAACTCAGTATGGAATAATGTGTATTTTATTCTAGGTTAAAGTAGTACCCCATTCATTCTGCACAAATTGAACATTTCCACTTTGTTTTGAAAAACAAACAAACTACTAATGACTGGCTACAAATAATCACTTGCTAATAATTCAAGGTCAGAAATGGCTAGCCTAAAGGGACATATTTCTTGTTCACATTCCAAGAATGATCTAGTTAGTAGGTTGCCCAAGAACTGCAATTCTGTCTCCTATTAAGACTGGATTAAAACAGGATGAAGTTACTCCTAATGTTGCAAACTCAACAAAACTCATCTGAATGAAAAACAGTTGTGTGAAAGACCTGGCATAAAGCCCAGTTGCCTTAATTCCAAGTCTCCTTGAAAGAATTCCAAGCAGTAAATTAAGTATTAAAACACTGTCTATAGAAAAGCCAGCCTTGTTTTAAAAACAATTTATGAGACTCTATTGTTAGCCACTACATGGATCTCATTGTCTAATTAATATATTGCATGCAAATGCATGTGTTTTATATAAAACACACACACTCACACAAACACATGCATAGATATACCAACTCTTGGATAATGACTGTGTAGTTGGTAGATTGCAGACCAATAAAAGCAAAACAATAGCGTCTGGATTCCTATGTAACACTAAATCAGGTTTTGTTTCATCTATAGGTTATTGCCCACAACTGGATTAATTCCATCAGGCTAAGACAAAATGAATCAAACCATGTATAATTTAACCCACTGCAGTGGTTAAGTTAGTAACACGGTGTTCTGTCCCCAGTTACGAACATAACAAAAACACACTGTTTGAACAAACTTAGTTTAATTAATGAACCACTGCTAATAGCTGGCTTAGCAGTGGCGAAACACACAAATCCATAGAAGCAATTCTTGCTTGCAGAAAGTCGGCTGCTAATTAGTATTCATTAGCAGCCAGCGTAAGTTCAGTCAGTCTTAGTTCAAAACAATACAATTAGTTCTGGTTATCTCACGTAATGTCCAAAGGCTTGGCAAAATGCCCAGGAGTCTTTCTTGATAAGAAATCCAAAGCAGGAATTCATAAGTCAATGAACAACAGATACTGGAGTCTGAACTATTGTTTCCTGCAGCTTGTCAGCTGCCTCTACTGTTCTTAAATAGACTAGGGGAGTGGCCAATTAGCCCCAAGTCTTACTCCCGAGGAGACCTCCTCCGGAGTAACCATTCCTGCCTCTTGGCAGCCCTGCGTGCTCTTGCATTCAGGAAAGGAGTAGCCCCTCCTTCCTCATCACTGCCAAGAGGTGCTGGAGGTTCCAAAGCATGGGCTGCTGGCGGGCCACAACACATGGTTATTAAGTGAATCTGGCTTCTCTGTTACTTGACCTGGGGACACTGCAGCCGTCATAAATATGAACCAATTGCCCAGCATTTGAATTTGGATTATGTGACCATGGGGATGCTACAACGGTTGAAAAAGTGTGAAAAAAAGGTCATAAGACACTTTTTTTTCAGTGTCATCGTAATTTTGAACAGTCATTAAATGAACTGTTGTAAATCCAGGACTATATATTTTTTCTCTTTATTCTTAATTCTTTGGGTTCCCTCCTCTGGTGGGTTTATTTTGGATATCCTTCCATGCTGAAAGAGTTGAAGCAAAGAGGCTAAATACCTCAGAAAAGAGAAAATTAAACACAGTGTTAAAATTAAAAAAAGGACCTACATTAAGAAGCAGAGAGTGGGGGGGGAAATGAAAGGCAGAAGGATTTCACAGTACTGCATATTTAAAAATTTAATTGGTGATTGTAGCGGTTTGAATGCCACCCTGTGAAAACTTGCTTTTAAAGAGGCTATTTTTTTAATAAACATTTTTATTTTAACTTCACTTGTAATCAGTGGTACCACCGAGGCTGACTATGGGAAACTAATCAAATTCCATCCAGTAAATGAAGCAACACTCCAAAGACCTGATTTACTCCATTACATCAGAGGAAAGTAAACCATATCCCCCAGTCGTGGGTTCTAAAACCCGTTACTACCGGTTTGTGCGCGTGACGCTTCTGCGCATGCAGAACCGGGCCGAACCGGGAGCAACCCACTGCTGATATCCCCCAATAGTTTAAATTGGGTTTTAAGTGTCTTTGAAGCAAGAGACAACGATTGCTATCAAATGGTATCCCCCTCAAAAAAAATATTGATTAGATTCGGTAGTAAACTTCACTTCCTTTAACCATGAATAAATCACAATTGATCCGTTTCACAAATACTGAGCCAAAAATGGAAGTAACTCCATTATAGCTTCAGAGAATTTGTCCTGTGAACCACCATCACTGATAAACCATGATTTATGGCCATGTGAAAAGAGTGAGCCAGATCATGAGCTGGTATCATGGGTTAATCTAAATATTTTCTTGCCAGAATCTACCCTAATCTACTTGGATAAAATCATGACCTACCCTAGGACCTTTAGACTAATGCGCTATGGGTAATCCTTGACCACAATTGAGCCCAGAATTTATGTTCCTAAGTGAGACAATAGTTAAGTTTGCCCAGTTTTACGACTTTTCTTGCCACATTTGTTAAGTGAATCACTGCAGATGTTCAATTAGTGGCAAAGGTTGTTAAGTGAATCTTGCTTCCCCATTGCTTTTGTTTGTCAGAAGGTCACAAAAGATGACCACATGACCTCAGGACACATTAACCATCATAAATATGAACCAGTTGTCATGCATCCGAACGTAAATCGGATGCGATCATGAGGAAGTTGCAACAGAGTGGTGCGGTGGCCTAGAAGTGGAGCTCTTGCCTCGCAATCAGGAGGCTGTGAGTTCGAACCTAGGTAGACGCAGATATTTCTCTCTCTGGGTACACTGAGAATGTATCTGCTGAACAAAACTCCACATTGGTGACAGGAAGGGCATCCGGCCATTAAAACACTCTGCTAGCTCCATTCAGTTGCCCAGCCTCCACCCCGCACGGGGTTATGGGGTCATTAAATGATGATGATGATGATGGGGATGTTGCAAAGGTCATAAGTGTGACAAAAGGTCTACCTGTCTTTTATTCTATATTCATTACTAATTATTTTGATTTGTTTTTATGTTCCAACCATTTATACCAGTTTTTCCAAATTTTATAAAATTCTGTTTCCTCTTTATCCTGTAATTCCATCGTTAATTTACACATTTCTGCACATTCCAATATTTTAGATATTAGCATTGTATTTGAAGGGATTATATCTGTTTTCCAATGTTGTGCATATAGGATCCTGGCTGCCGTTATTATGTGTAGTATGAGATATTGGTTGCTTTTACTTGTTTTCATTTTTAATATTCCTAACAGAAATGATTCCGGTTTGAAGTCTATGGTTTCTTTTGTAATTTCCACTATCCATTTTTGTATCTTTTTCCAATATTTTTTTACTTCTGGGAAAGTCCACCACATGTGGTAGTACGTCCCCAGTTCTCGTTTGTATTTCCAACATTTTGCTGATAGATGTGGAAACATTTTCACCAATCTATAGAAGTGCCATCTATAGAACATTTTGTATGTGTTTTCTCTGTACGATGAGGCCAGGTAGATAATCTTAACAAGGATATCAATGAACAATAAGTTTTTGTTTGTTTGTTTGTTTTTTGTTTGTTTGTTTATTTATTTATTATTTATTTATTTGTGAGATTTATATACCGCCTCATAGTGCACTCTCTAAGCGGTTTACACCATTAAGCAATGTATATCTACATTGCCCCCAACAATCTGGGTCCTCATTTTACCTACCTCAGAAGGGTGGAAGGCTGAGTCAACCCTGAGCCGGTGAGATTTGAACAGCTGAACAGCTGAATCACAGTCAGCTACAGTAGCCTGCAGTACTGCACTCTAACCGCTGCGCCACCTCGGCTCATTTAAGTTAAAATTAAGAAATATGTGATTTTGGATAAATTAATGGCATAGTGATTTAGAAATAGAGAAAAGATAACGCTATGTAATGCTGTAAAAATATATTAGCATTAATTATGTATGTTTTTTTGTTTTATGTTTTAGGTTATGTTATATATGTTATTGTACAGTCTTATGTATGTTTGATTTGTGTGTGTGTGTGTATCTATATCTATCGATCGATCGATCGATTGATATATGTAGGATTTTTTGCTGATAAATGAAAATAAAGGGAGACTATTATAGATCTATTTCGAGCTTATTTTGCTCTCGTCAGATAGCCATACCCCTTACTGGGATTTGAACCCAGGCCAGCTGCCTTGCAGGGCAGCAACTTAACCATTAGGCCATAGGCTCTGTTCCCAATCAGCTCTTTCACCAGGAAAGGGTTATATATGTTTTTCTGTCGTGTTATCCTGGTGTACCCAAATATGGGAGAGAAAGCATCACAGCTTCCTTTTTGCCTTTCAGCCCCTCACTGGGACCATCCAGGCTGTTTTTTATATAGCCGACACACTATTCTATATGTGTAGGATTTTTTGCTGATAAATGAAAATAAAGGGAGACTATTATTATATATTAGTGTATATATGTTGTTTTTTTAAAACTATCTAATAAAAATTATTTTTTTAAAAAAAATGTGACAAAAGGTCATAAGTCACTTTTGTTGTAACCTTGGTCACTAAATGAACAGTTGTAAGTTGAGGATTAACTAT
Organism: Diadophis punctatus similis; assembly: GCA_023053685.1. Lineage (NCBI taxonomy): Eukaryota > Metazoa > Chordata > Lepidosauria > Squamata > Dipsadidae > Diadophis > Diadophis punctatus. Next base: position 5,256,576 of record JALIGW010000006.1, read on the forward strand.
ATATGCTTTTTAAAGTAATACTGCATTCCTTTTACCTGGATTCCTAAATCATTTTTGGTAATCCAGGTTAAGCCAGTAGGCCACTTGATATTTTGAAGAAGCAACAGAAGTCCCGCCAAGATTCAAGAAATTTCATGCAGCTTAGCTGTCACTATTTATGAAAGCCTGTTATAACAGAAAAATGGGGTTCCCAGTCATAATAGTGCAACGGAAGGAAATAATGGCTGACAATTATTAGATTCCATGCCAATGTTTAAAAAGTTCTCAAGTTTAATTTAAACCTTGCCACTTAAAATAATGTTTTCCATAATATTGGACATTCATACACACACACACACACACACACACACACACACACACACACACCTTGCAAAGCATGTGAGTGTTATAATTGCATAGAAGCATTTAATGCCAGGTGCACTCAGGACCCATTTTATGTGATAATTGGAACAGCTGGCTTTAGAGAAACAATGGAAATTTATCAACAATCCCAATCCAGTTGCATCTTTATAAGGCAGACAGATGGTTCTATCTATGGATAGCTCTACTTTTTGTGACAATGATCTCGCAAAAAAACACACTACGGCTTCTCCCTCCCTGATACCTACGGTAACTACAAGAATAAACTATTCAGATGCACCCGAACTCATTCAGTCTGCAGTAATGCAACTCAATCCGACAGAAGCATAATTGCAAAACAAAATCTAAACTTGATGTCTGATTAATTGCACTTAAAAATATACTGGAAGCCACAGATGGATACGTTCCTAGCCTTCAAGAAAATTTAAACTTGAGACGAAGACACAGATTGTCCTTTTGGTGTCTGTACTATTTGTAACGTTACCCCAATCTGTTAGTAGAGGGAATCATAGTTCCATGATAATGCACATGTGTTTGGTGCAGAAACACTTACTTCCTAGCTGGTTTTGTTTAATATCAAAGCAGGTGACAATCTACGCAAAAGACAAAGAAAGGACACACTATTTTAGGTGTTCCAAGTCATAATCAGAAATGTGACATTTGAACCAGCGGTGGGTTCCTCCTGGTTCGGCCCAGTTCTGCAAATCTGTAGCAGCAGGATTTAGAACCCACTACTGATGTGAACCAAATCAGCGTATTTCTGTATTTGTAAATGTACCGTATTTTTCGGAGTATAAGATGCACAGGAGTATAAGACGCACCTTAGTTTTTGGGGAGGAAAATAGGGGAAAACAATCTGCCTACCAGGTATTCATCTGGCTAGCATCCTTAGTCTGGTCAGCTTCCGCACATTATTTTATCCCCTGGTTAGGACTTAAAAAAACCTTCTTCTGAGAGTAACAATGAAAGAGCATGCAAGCCAGTAAGAGCTGGGAAGATCGTTAGCACCTGGTTAGGGCTGGAAAAAAAGCTACATTCGAAGTATAAGACACACCCAAATTTTCAGCCACTTTTAGGGAGGAAAAAGGTGCGTCTTATACTCCAAAAATACGGTAAGTGCATTTTTAAGTAAGTGTATTTGTAAACAAGCATATTAACACTATTAAAAGTTAAAATGGCAACTCTGCACCATATAAAATGCAGCTGTGTATAAATACTTTGTCAATGAATGGATTCAGAGCTGATGTTCAGAGTCAGTTTTTAGTTTAAACAAGGATTCAATCAATCAAAACACAAAATAAACCAAAATGCAAAATTTGACTGTACATTGCATGCTTACCAAGCGTTCGTGTTAAACAACAGTTATACGTTTTACTCAATTCTTAGTTGACTCATAATTTTTGTCTAAGCATGGTACAAATTCCACATAATAAAGACAGATAAATCTCAGCCATCGATACACCCTAGTTGAAATCAAAATTCAATGGCATGTATCTGAAATAACAAAATACAATAGGATTTACAACATTGATAAAGCATAAACCAAATCTTATAGATTTAAAAAGAAAACCTGAAAGAATAGAAATGTTTTTACATAAATGCCCATTTTCCTCCAAACCTTTTGATGTTACCACGGGAGCAGCAAATTAAGAGGTTGACCTGGACAAGAATTCCAGAAGTCATATTTAAAGAATGGATGAAAACTCACTGAATGATACATTTTGTTAGTGACCGAGATCCCAGCCTACGTGAAGCTACACAGGTGAAGGACAATCTACTCATGCAGACCAGATGGGAACAAATTGCCACACCAATTGTCACAATTAACAAGAACTATAATACCAAGAGGTTTATAGGTGGCGAGGAAGGAAAGTTGTACACAATCAAGGACTAAAAATGAAAGGACAATACTTGAGCAATGACTTAGATCTTTCCTAAAATGTCAAATCACAAGAAGGATCCCTACAATGAGTAAGGTTCTAATGTTACCTTTGTTCATTGCCTTGAATTCCACACCACCTTCCAGGTTATGCATTTTGATCATCCAGTTAGAAGGATTAACAAGCTGCAGCACAAGAAATCATACTATATGGGTAAAACCCTACTAAGCCAATGCCTTGATGATATATGGGTAAAACCCTAGTAGCTAATGATTTGGTTAGATATTTTGTTCTCTAATCCCAACACACCTTATAGCAATCTTACATCAACCGCATGGCTCCTACACACTACTACGCAGTAGCAACAGATTAGTGTTTCTGTATTTCACCACTACCATTAGTAGCCATCTATTACATGGTAGTGGCATGTGAAGTACAGTGGCATGTGGAGTACCATACTGGTAGGACAGCCCAACCAATGATGTTCTGAGCTAGGAAGTTGGGATTGATTTTGTATCAAAGGATTTAAGACTATTTGGGTTGGGTAAAAGTTCCCCTAAACCTTTATACATTGAACTGCATTATACATTGAACCAAGCTTATATTGTAAATCTAGATTACATATCACACTAAGCTATGGTTTATCCAAAGCTAGGATTGTTGAATAAATCAAAATGTCAAGATTCACACAGGATATACTAAGCCCAAACTAAACATGAAAAGGGGGGAAATGCTACCTGTTCAGGCCGGTTTGCCCAAACCGTTAGTAAAAAAAAATGCTACTGGTTCACTAAACTGGTAGTAAAAAATCCTTTTAAAAAGTTTTTTAAAAAAGGTTCCGACGATCGCGCGGCACAGTTGATTATCACAGCTGACTGTGGGAACTTTGTAAAAACTTTTTTAATAGCAATAGCACTTACTTATATACCGCTTCATAGTGCTTTCCAGCCCTCTCTAAGCGGTTTACAGAGTTCAGCATATTGCCCCCAACAATCTGGGTCTTCATTTTACCCACCTCGAAAGGATGGAAGGCTAAGTCAACCTTGAGCCTGGTGAGATTTGAACAGCTGAACTGCTGAACTAGCAGTTCAGATTGCAGTGCTGCTTTTAACCACTGCACCACCACAGTATTTTTAAATTAAAAATACTAAAAAAATTAAAAATTGGCCACGCCCACCCAGTCACATGACCTCCCACCAAGCCACGCCCACTAAGCCACACCCACAGAACCAATGTAAAAAAAAAATTTATATTTCACCACTGGAAAGAGGTATGTATGGTTACCTCTGAATCTCTCTTTACTTCCTATAGCTGCAACCTTTTAGTCAGGGAGCCAAGGGTCATATTCTCCTTCCTCAGACCATTGGAGGGCTTCAGTTCCTAAGGTCCATCGGCTCTTCCTCATGTCTTCTTAAAATGCTGTGCAGTGTTGGGGAATCTCAATTGCTCTACCTACAGAGATGAGGGACCCTGGCCTCTTTATGACTCGTGGACTTCAACTCCCATTGGCTCAGGAATTCTGGGAACTGAAGTCCACAAGTCACAAAATACCTTATTCCACCAGACTTGAAATACTGGGATTAGACAATTTACAATTACGTCGCCTCCGATCTGACCTAATTGTAGTTCATAAAATCATATACCAAAATGTCCTTCCTGCTAATGACTACTTCAGCTTCACCCGCAGCAATACACGAGCACGTAGTAGATTCAAACTCAATGTAAACTGCTCCAAACTCGACTGCAGAAAATACGACTTCAGCAACAGAGTGGTCAATGCCTGGAATGCACTACCTGACTCTGTTTCTTTCCCAAACCCCAAAAACTTTAACCTTAAACTATCTACTGTTGACCTCACCCCATTCCTAAGAGATCTGTAAGGGGCGTGCATAAGCGCACCAGCGTGCCTACCGTCCCTGTCCTACTGTCCTATTGTCCTCTTTTATTGTTACTTTTTACTTATGTTTATACAAACGACTACTATCCTACACATGTCTGACAAATAAATAAATAAAAATAATAAAATTAAAAAGGGCCATCATTCCCCACACCTGCTCCTACCAGGAAGGAAAAGCAATTTGAAATGAGGATTCTTCTGCACTGTATGAATATCAATAACTTAGTTTGCAGATCAAAGTAAAATTATTTAGTCGGGGCTTAGCAGAAACACATACATACTTTGGGGGTTTGGAGCACATGCTATGGCTGCCTAGCCAAAAGGCCTAATGCTTTAAAAAAAATAGTGTACAAGCAAGGGTGGGCTGCTACGGGTTCGCCCAGGTTCGGGAGAACCGGTAGCTAACGTTATGGCCGGTTTGGAGTACGTACAAATCCCACCTCTGGCTGGCTCCACTCACCCCACCCCTCCCCTCCCAGGAGTCTCCATGCGGCCCGATTTGGATGTGAGGTAAGTGCAGGGCCTGTGCAGAGGTTTGGAGGGGGGGTGGGCAGTTTTAACCCTCCCAGAATCTCGAGGAAAGCCTCTGGAGCCTGGGGAAGGCAAAAATGCCCCAACCCCGCCATGGTGCAGGCAGCTGACTAGGCCATGCCCACTATGGCCACGCCCACCCAGCAACCGGGCAGAGAACCCGTTGCTGAAATTTTTGAAGCCCACCCCTGTGTATAAGCCAATATGCACCACTTAAATTATCAAAATCCATCATCCTGTGATGTCACACCTAGCCAAACCTGACTGATCCTCAAACGTGACTGAGCCAGGAAAATATTACATTATTTAACATTAAACCTGGTTAATCTTTGATGAGAAATGTCTAGCCAGCCTGAGGCCTGCAGGTGGACAAAATACATGATTGATAACGACATGCAATCACTAGGCGGCTGGAAGTTATTGTTTATGTGGGTGGATGAGAGTTTAATGTTAATGTTAAAGTTTAATGTTAAAAAGTAGAACACATAAAAAGTGTTTTTAGGAAGAAGATGTACAAGTAGTTGACTCCAACCACCCATAACTACATAGGTTTTATTTTATTTTATTTTTTAAGTTGATGTCATCAATTCTAGTTTGTCAGTTAAATAAGCCATGGTTTGTGACATAGTAGTAACACAAATGAAATAATGGTTTAGCAAGATATATGTGAATCTAATCAAGGCATGTCAGTAGACCACAGTTTAAAGCAGGGGTGTCAAACTTGATTGCATTGAGGGCCACACCGGTTGTGTTTGACCTTAGGGGGGTGAGGCGTGGCCAGGGTGGGCATGGCCAGCTCAAGGTCACCCATGTCGGGGGCGCCTGTGGTGGCCCGAGCGCTCTGCTAGCGAAAACAGGCTCCTGAGCTCCTTTTTCGGCTGCGACGGTCTCCTGCAACCCTCTGCCAGTGAAAACGGAGCTTGGGAGGGCCGCAATCTCTATTTTCGGCTGTGACGGCCTCCTGCCACCCTCTGCCAGCCAAAACGGAGCTCGGGAGGGCCACATGTGGCCCTCCTGAGCTCCGTTTTAGCTGGCAGAGGCATCATGGGCCAGTCTTTTGCTGTTTCCAGGGTGACCCCGTGGGCCAGATCTAAGCATCATGCGGGCCAGATCCAGCCCCCAGGCCTTGAGTTTGACACCCCTGGTTTAAAGGAATTGCAGTCTCTTGAGCCTACTGAGATACAGTACAACCCATCTCATTACGTAACAGTTTCAAATGTATCTGTATCTCCATACACACAATGTGTTCCTTGATTAGTAATCAAAGCATAATAAATTACATCCTTGTCAAGGGTGGTATTCACTTACCTTCCCTACCAGTTCGCAATTGTGAGCACACGCGTGCTCGCTAAGCTGGCATGCACCACCTCCACGCATGCGCACAGCCTTCCGCGCATGCGCACAGCCTTGAAAACATGGATAAATGGGATGTGATTATGTCCAGCCGGTGGGCGAGGCCTCCCGCAGTCAGCGCTACCAGTTCGCCCGAACCGGATAGAACCAGCTGAATACCATCTCTGATCCTTGTAGATTCTACCCTGTTTCCCCCAAAATAAGACATACCCTGATAATAAGCCCAATCAGGCTTTTGAGCGCATGGCAATAAGGCCAAGTGCTTATTTCAGGGTTCAAAAAAATATAAGACAGGGTCTTATTTTCAGGGAAACACAGTACAAAAGCGATCAGCATTCAATTTGGCTATTCACAAATTGGACATACTTGGTTTTCATTTTGTTTTCTACTCTAGAAAAGAGAAATCCGGTTGCAGAAATCATGTATCAAGCATGCTTACATGAGTAACCTGCTGGGTTATTGCTCATCAGCATTAGCTTATATCTCAATTTATATGTAGCCACTGAAGATTGGAAGACATTTCCCGCCCCCCCCGCCCCCGAAGTAAACAAAATACCCATACAAAACATGCATTTTGAAGTTAGCTTCAGGCAAAAGGGGAAAAAAAGGTTTAATCTTGTTCAAATAAATGGCCCAGATTTCTTGCTCAGTTAAGTGGTTAATGCAGAAACCTAGTGTAAGTTGTCTGCAGAGGAATCCAAAGGGGAGGTTTGTTCTCTTGTCACACTGTGAATAGCCTTTGTGTAGTTTCATGCTAAATACAGTGTCCTGACACTGCTGAAGAGAAGGAGCATAACATGAGTTATGCATGAGCTATAACATGAGCATAATATAAAACTGAGTTCCTACGTTGAACGTTTAATATTTACCGTATTTTTTGGAGTATAAGACGCACCGGAGTATAAAACGCACCTTAGTTTTTGGGGAGGAAAATAAGAAAAAAAAATTCTGCCTACCAGCATCCATCTGGCTAGCGTTCTTAGCAAACAGCCTGGGACAGGTATATTAGCCTTGAAAGGGTCCGTTTCAGAGGCTGCTTTTTCAGGCTTGCAAAGCTCAGTTTGAGAAGTTGTTTTCAGGCTTGCAAAGCTCAGTTTGAGAGGTTGTTTTAGCCTTGCAAAGCTCCGTTTCAGAGGCTGGGCGGGGCTACATTCGGTGTATAAGACGCACCCAGATTTTCACCCTCTTTTAGGGGGAAAAAAAGATGCGTCTTATACTCCGAAAAATATGGTATACACATGCAGAATAAGACAATGTGCAAATCTGGAATGGTTAGCTGACAAATTATAATTTCTTGAGTCACAACATTGAGGTCAACCGTGTTTTTATGGGCTCTGAAAATGATTAGCCGTCATTTGGATGTTGTCCATATATGCTAGGAATAATCGAAATTCATAGTCCTCTGATATCACAGCTTGCCACACACACCATTGGAACAGCTTGCCTTCAGAAGTTGTGGGAGCTTCATCACTGGAGGCTTTCAAGAAGAGATTGGACTGCCATTTGTCAGAAATGGTGTAGGGTCTCCTGCTTGGGCTGGGGGGTTGGACTAGATGACCTACAAGGTCCCTTCCAACTCTGTTCATCTGCTTATTATTCTGTTATTCAGAAGTTGTGGGAGCTTCATCACTGGAGGCTTTCAAGAAGAGACTGGACTGCCATTTGTCAGTCTGTGTGCGCTGGGGAGCTGTTCTTCCAGTTTCTGTTGCTCCCCCATGCAGGCGCACTCCCATTTCGGCACTCGGTGCCAAAAAGGTTAGCCAACACTGGTATAGGTTCTCCTGCTTGACGAGGCTGGACTAGAAAATATCCAAGGTCCCTTCCAGCTCTATTCTATTCTATTCTGCTGCAGAAATCAAACTCATCATTAGATGGCAGGAAAGAGTCAATTATCTGCATCACTTTGCTGCCATCTAACGGTTGCTCCCAGGTTTGCATTCTGAGTAGGTCACTTCTAATACTGTAATAATTCGCCTGCAAATAGCAAGCTGCTTTTTCCTCTGTTGGACTGAGCAGCTGACTTCTGGATAACCTTCTCTGAACTGAAAGTCAATTTATGCAAAAGAGGCCTCATTAAGATTTGGATGGGGAAACTGGCAGAAAATCCCACCACCGTACCTTTGTCGCCAATAAAACTATATAGGCATATCAAAGAAGCATCAAGGAGTCATGCTTGATTGGAAGGAAATTTTTCAGTGGGCATCTGAATGTTTAATGACATGGCATTTTCTTGCCTTTTCTGATTTACCATATTTTTCGGAGTATAAGACGCACCTTAGTTTTGGGGGAGGAAAATAGGGAGGGGAAATCTACCTACCAGGTATTCATCTGGCTAGCGTCCTTAGTCTGTTCAGATTCAGCACATTATTTTATCCTCTGGTTAGGGCTGAAAAAGCCTTTTTCAGAGGGAGTAGGAATGAAAGCAAGCCTGCAAAGACTTAGGGCAGGAAAAAACTGTTTCGGAGGGAGGAGGAATAAAAATAAATGCAGCAAGCCAGGAAGATCGTTAGCACCGCATTAGGGCTGAAAAGCACCGCTTTTTCAGAGGGAGTAGGAATGAAAATAAGCCTGCAAAGACTTAGGGCTGGAAAAAAACCTTCTTTGGAGGGAGTAGGAAGCTGGGAAGATCATTAGCACCTCGTTAGGGCTGGGGGAAAAAGCTTCGAAAAAGCTACATTCGAAGTATAAGACACACCCAAATTTTCAGCCTCTTTTAGGGAGGAAAAAGGTGCGTCTTATACTCCGAAAAATACGTTAGATAGTTTAATCAAAATTACCGAACGTAGGTATTTGCATTCAGAGTAGATGTTCTACTGGTTAGCAATGGCTTTTCCTTCTTAGGCACATGAAAATGATGGTGGCTTTTCAGGCATTTCTTGATATCTTCCCAAAATGGCTTAATTTTAAGCACTGGGTTAACTTTGGCAAGCTGCAAAAGTCATGCAGTTATTTGATTCATTCATCCATCATACCCTATATTGTGATGGCAGTCATGTTTATGGGCTTTTTAATGCATTTCAAGTTATCTTTAGAATTCAGCTTTGCATAGAACTGGCAAATAATTATTCTCTAAGGGGAAAAAAAAGAGATTCCGTCTGGATGCTACATCAGAACATATTTCCGAGTCTGCAGTTTTCATGTACTTCAAAGCATTGGAAGCAACGATAAATATACGATGGCTTCAAAACACATTTTGTTTGTAAAAATGCCGAACAGACACCACTATTAGATCTGCAGGCATTAAAAAAAACCCTTCAATTAATTTGGGGAAATCTCAATGTCAAATTCTCATATGATATTGTGAACTACCAAATTTTACAGATTTGCTGCCATTTTATTCAGCGGCAGCAGCATGTAGGTGTACAGACCTACGAAGCTGTTTAAAATCTTTTAAGAATGGGTTTCATTAATAATTATGCAGGGGTTAAGCTCAGCAGTATTTAGGGGAGTTAAAATTCACAGTTAGGTAGAAGTAGCGCTATACCTAGCATTTCAACTGAGTTCTTTCCCGCCCGCCAGCTATAGGTATTAAAACAGAGGCTTTTTCAAAAATTTAAATTAAAAGGATTATAGCGAGAAAGGGAGGAACTGTGAAAAGTTGAGAATTTTACTGTTTTTAAACATTCAATCACGCTTTAAAAAAATTAATGAAGCAGTTCCCAGGATCCAAGGGCTTTCAGAAGTGGGAAACTTATGATGCACCACACAGAGTCATACAAAGAGAAATATCCCTGTTTCTTTTTTAAATCAGTCCAAGAAGAAAATATGGACAAATCATGGTTTAATAAACTTCTGTCTGTCTGATCTGCCTGTCAATGTTAAATATCCTGCACAACAGGGCAGCAGACCCTATCTCAAATTGCTTCGTATTTCATGAACTCATTAAATTTCATCAGAGCTATGTCTGGGATGTCACATAAGCTTCTTGAACAAGCGTATCAAATGTTATGAGGATGTCTATAAAGTTTCACCTTTCTCTCACACACACAAAAAAAACCTTCTTCAGATTTTGTGAACTCACTCACGAAAATGTTCTTCAGGACTTTGGGTGATCTTGGATCTACGTACGAATTATTTTGTAGGTCTTCCAAAGTGTTGAGGGATATCACGGATATGTTCTTGGTCTTAAGTTAATGCAGTGCTTCTCAATTATTTTCTGTTACGCCCCCCCCCTAGGAAGAAGTAAACATTTCGCGCGCCCCCAACTCTCCGCCGGGACGATTGTTTGCAATATTCGGCACGTTTTCGCTGAAAAAACTCAAGCGGCTTATCAGCGTGATTGGGGTGTAATGTGTCTAAGTGACGCCTTAATTTATTTGGCTTCATGCTGTCCGCTGCCAACATTTTTAGACACAGTAAACATACCGGTCTTTCCTTGTCTCCCACCGTAGTCACAGTGAAGCCAAGCGCTACATACGCTTTGTCATATTTCCTCGTCTTAGCTTTCGGGAGACTTACGTTTGTCTCATTATCTCCGTCTCTCTCTTCCTTTCTTTTCATCCCTGGTAAATATTTTTCCATGGTGTCTCTTAAGGGTTTGTTATCTGCACTTCATATCTCCTGCTCTGTGCTGTGTGCTATTGTTCGGTGCAAAAAACCCCTACTCCCTGCGGCAAAAAAAGGCACGTTCCCCGGGGTCATGCGCCAGGGACGGGTTCCTAATTTTTTTACTACCACTCTGTGGGCATGGCTTATTTTGTGGGTGTGGCTTGCTGGCCATGTGACCGGGTGGGCGTGGCTTGCCGGTCATATATTAGTTATTTCAGAGAGATGTTACTACTATTTTTGCTATTTTATACCTTACATGAAAAGCTTTGCATACAAAGTGTGTGTTACACCATGGCAACACAGCAACCTTTATATGCAGAAAATGCTATAGTTAAAAGACAAGCAAGTCTCATACAGCATTTTTGGTTTCAGTCATGGATTCCTTAGACGAAAATATTGAGGACTGTTAAAAGAACAGTATCTTTTAACAGTCCTCAATGTTTTCGTCTAAAGAATAACAGTATAAAACTGTATAAAATTAACAGTATAAAAGGTTAAGCTTTCGGAAAATGCCCACTTTGGGAATCTTTAGGCAAAAGCTAAGGAAAAGTGTCAAATGCGAGCTTCTTATTATTTTCAAGTGAAGGGATGGGGAAAGACTTAATTGTCAGGTTTCTGGGCATGCGCAGAAGAAAATTAAAAAAAATTTTTTTATAAAAATGGCGGCACCCAGGCACCGGCCACCGACCGCACCGGTACTGTGACGTCACCAGCGGGCTGCTACCGGTGCTATAGAGTGGACCACACCGGTAGGAACCCACCACTGTCATGCACCCCCCTGGCATCGCTCCACGCTCCCCCCAGGGGGGCCCACCCCACTATTTGAGAAGCACTGAGTTAATGGCAAAGTGACAAACTTTTCCCAATACAGTTTACAGGTTTTTCCTCTTCCTTCAAAGAATTGATCGACACACACAAGCAAGTGTTAAGGTTATGGACTGGTAGCAGGAAGCCCCAATTTCTAATAGTCCCTTAGGCATAGAAGTTGGCTGGATGACTTTGGTCAAGTTTTGTTTTGTTTTGTTATGTTTTGTTCCTCTCTCCTCTCTCTTCTCTCCTCTTCCTCTTCCTCCTCCTCCTCCTCCCTCCCTCCCACCCTCTCCAATAGACTGGTAAATTAAAAATGTCTAATTATCTACTCACACTTGACTAACATAGTAGATTAAGGACCATAATCTCCAATTGAAAAGTTCTTCATCTTTATCACAAAACAAAGCCGCAGTACTAATTTCCACGTTTCGTGTTTATGAAAAACAGAAGGAAAGATACCAATAAAGGTGAATATTTGTAGCTCAGGGTTGAAACGAGGAGTTGTCAGTGCTCTCTGAGCTTGGTGGTTTTCTTGCAGACGTTTCACTACCCAAACTAGGTAACGTCATCAGTGTTATTTGACTGATGATGTTACCTAGTTTGGGCAATGAAACATCTGCAAGAAAACAACCAAGCTCAAAAAGCTCAGAGGAAAAGGTGTTTGTCGAAACTTGATGTTGGTGTAATAGAATAATTAAGTATCTGAGTTAAATGTTAATTGTGCCAGCATTTTATAACCACATTAAAAAAAATGTAAGTAACAGCTTGTGACAAGAGTGATAATGACTGGAACCACAGCAGGAAGAAGAGGGAATCAAACACTTTCACACAAATACAGTTGTGATGATAATCACTACTTTGAAGCCCCTGCCTATTTGCTTCGCGAAATCACCCATGCAAAAAAAATGCAAATATTGGTGGAAGAGCCCAGCAAGTATTTTATCAGCAGAAGAATGGGTTAAATTAATCGCTAATATGCCCTAGTAATGATGACACACATCATATCCAGTAGTGGGTTCTAAAACCCATTACTACCAGTTTGCGCGCGCATGCGCAGAAGCATTCCGGGTGGCTGGGCGGAGCCTCCCACCACCTTCGCTACTGGTTCGCAGAAACGGGCCGAACCGGGAGCAACCCACCGCTGATCATATCACATCATTGCCCGATATGTTTGTATTTAAATATACATTCCTTAAGGCCATTCCATTTTGGACATGAGTAATGGGAAAGAGGGCTCCAGATTGTGTGTGTGTGTGTGTGTGTGTGTGTGTGTGTGTGTGTGTGTGTGTGTATGTGTAGGGTATGGCTATCTGATGAGAGCTAAATAGCTTGAAATAGATCTATAATAGTCTCCCTTCATTTTCATTTATCAGCAAAAATGTTACACACACACACACACACACACACACACACACACACACACACACGAGTAACAAAGTCCCAAATTTGGACTCCTTTTGCTTTTGGGAAGAAGATGAGGAGCAAAATAGGGTCCTTGAACCTTGAAGGTTCTTAAGAACCTACTTTTACCACAAAAAATCCTTAAGCTATTGTGGCCCGCCAGCTGCCAGTGGAGCTGGCAGCAGACTCAGATGGTGAAGAGGTTGGGAGGAACTTGGGCCAGTTTTGGAGTCTGGTGAAGGCTCTGATGGATGCTCTGCGTCGGATGCAGAGATAGAGCCAGGGTCGTCCGACATTTCCCAGCCACCGGAGAGGCAGCTGCCTTTGGAGGCTGATATGAGTGAGTAGAAGAACAGCTGGGGCCTGTTCCAGATGCGCATATGCGCAGAGCTGTTAAGAGAGGTGAACAATGGAGGACAAGGAGTCGACTCGGGAAGCAAAGCACACGTGGACGCTGAATGGCCCCTCCCTGGCTGGGGAATAAATAGAAGGAAAGGGGAGTGGTTGTCGTAGGAGACAACAGTTCTTATTTCTGAAGATTTTGCTCATTGTGTTTAGTGTCACAAAGACTGCTTGCCAGAACTTAATTTGCAGCCTTTCGGCTGGGAGCTCCCGGCCTTGCGATTATCGCAAGGAACTGATAAGGTCTGTTACTGCAGTTAACTCCTTGAAGGACTATTGCCTGGACTTTTTGGTATGTGAATGCCATTAATTCACAGGAGATAAATAAAGAGGGGGTTTTCGTGACAAGGAGTCTGTTTCTTGCTTCTGCTAAGGCTGGGTCAGAACTGAAGCATCCTATTCTACCTCAAAAAAAATCAAACTACTGGCAGCTGATTTAACCCCTTTTTTCTCATAGTAGTGATACAATTTATTAAGGTAAATATGATACGACCACAAGAATTTTATCATCTGATCTACTTCGAGTTCAGGATCAATTTATCGCCCAATATATGAAGGTGAGTACTTTTTTAGTTTCTTAGTTTTCTTCGTTCGTAGACTTTCCTGTGAATTAATTTTCACTCATAATGGAAGAGTTTGTACATGGATTTTCACACAACCACCTGCTGAATTCGCATCAGTTGGTGAACCAACCATTAAATCTTCCTCCATAAATGTCCTGCTTACTTTTGCTTCCTTGTTGGACATACTGAATCCTTAAAAATAAAACAATTTTCTCTGGGGAGATATCCAACTTGAAAGCATTTGCAGTTTATTCATGCCCCAACTTGAAATTATAGTTTTACCTGGACCTTTTTAACAGCAGAAATTCTGAATGGATTTTGCAATTTGAGTATTTAAAATTTTCTAGCTTTTATTGCATCCACTGCATGTTCATTTCATTTTAGGTAGAGTTTTTAAATGTATTACTTGTCTGCAACCTTAAACACTCAAAGAGCCATTTGGACCTGTTTCCCACAGAAAAAAAAAACACCAGGAACCATAAAACATGAGTGGGCGTGGCCAACTCAACGTCACTCACTTCCACCAGTCACATGACCCCCACGCCACACCTACCCAGCCGGTCATTAGGGCAGAGAACCGGTTGTTAAAAAACACCGGGAACCACAAAATCCTTTTGACATCTCTGTCTCTCTCTCCCTCCCTCCCTCCCTCCCTCCCTCCCTCCCCCCTCTCTCTCCCTCCCACTTCTCTCTCTCTATGTCTCTCTCTCTCCCCCTCTCTCTGTATCTCTCTGTATCTCTCTGTCTCTGTCCTGGCAACTTCTCCATCCCCCACCATCGCCCTTACAGGGAGCCACAGCAGAGGGCTGAAAGAGCCGCATGCAGCTCCGGAGCCGCAAGTTGCTGACACCTGCTCTAGAATCTGAAGTGAGGAAGATTACTCTACAAATGCTTCACCTAAAAGAGAAATGCACTCTTGCTTGATCAACAGGGTTTCTAGAAATAATTTCATTCGAGCTGTATTATCTGGATAACTATAGACTTGCAGGCATCCAAGATTCCTCAATTATAGAACAAAAAGTCTTACGCCAGTCTGACCTACAGGGCAAAACAAAAAAAATCTAAATATTGTGAAGCAATACGTACTGATCTTATATCTCTCTCTCATATATTTTTGACACTCGCTTTCTATCCAACTGTAGCCAAGAAAATTAGAATTCCCCTAGTCATGCAGGCAAGCTTTTGCTTGTTCCCATCAGAACAGAGAAAAGTAGACATTATCCAACAATCAGCTGGCAGTAGGAAGCAAAGAGGAAAGGGGCTCATGTTAAAGAGGGAAAAATATCTTCCCTTTTCTGTTGTAAATTGCAAAATTCACAGTGTCCTGAAAGCACTGGGAAGAATGCACAGTTGTTCATTTGATCTCCTACTGTTTTGTTGACCTTTTCCATTGGGCTGGTAGCAGGAGATAAAAAGGAGTTTATTCTTCATGAGATAGTTATCTGCTAAGCACGGTGAACCCGCCAGAAGTAGCACTTAGACAACAGACCTTCAAGATGCCATCGCGAAGGACAAATTTTGGGAAGGAAAAGGGAAGGTAGCTAGGAACCATGCGTAAATCAAAGAATGGCCTGTGTTGATACAATGAAGGGCAATTTTGGATTGGGAGTGAAATGAAAGCACTTGACTGTATGTTCTTCCAACGTGTCAGCTTCAGATCTCCAAGTACTTTGAATTAGAAGGTTCAGAAATGACACAGAAGGCAAACACACAGGTCAAAATAAGTAAACTTTCGACCATGCATCTTCAGGACCTGATTAGATTGTCTACCCTACTTGGAAAGTGTTGGGGTGAGAATAAGATCTCATAGAGGCGATTTAGATCTTTTTCTTGGAATTCAGACAGTTAGAAATAAAGCCGAGATTAGAAGTCTAATAGAAAATATTTATTTCAGTACAAAAAACAATAAATCCTGAATAAACTACATTTTGCTGAGTAACACGACAGTTCAGGTCAACAGCTAAGGCAGAAGAGAATTAATGGTGGTTTGGGAATGCACACATGCATACAACTCATATCACGTGTTCTGCTTGTATTGGAATGTACCATAATATTAGGATAGGGGTGCATGACCCTGCATAGACATACAACTGACAATATTCACTACGTGACAGAAAGTGCCCTCTAGAATCTTCCAGTTTCATTCTAACCTTATCTGGTCAGAAATACCTTTTTAGCAATTGCAGTGAAATTTCTTCCCAGGTAAATCTGTTTAGGGTTTGAAGCAGAAAAACGCTTTAGCTTGGCAATCCACTGAAATCCATTGAATCTGAGTTCTTCTTCGTTGCGTTATGATCATTATCACTAAACGTCAATGCATGTCTCCCCACATATCTAATGCCACAGGATGCTACATTCAAACATTATCTGAATTTCTGCCAAGCGTAATATATTTTACTGGAATTTGATTGCTGGTTTGTTTAAAATCATTATTCCATCAGGCTGCAGCGTAAGCAAAGACACTGAATTCTGCTGAAAAGCCACGTTCCTTAAAATTGTATTTCCACTGCAAATATGACAAAGTTATCGTGTACACTTAAAAGTTTTCTACAGCCAATTCAGATTTATACTGGCATAACACATCCTCTTTTTATGCACGATTTAAATATACACCTAAAAATAATAACGAATGAAACTATTGCAAAAGATGAGACTGACGGGCAAGCATGTGTAAATCAGGTCTACTTTTAAGGTTCTATCTAACAGCATCATTATTATATTAAGTTATTCTGTCTTTTCGTGCAGTCATAAACATTCTCACAATGAGTGTGCTGGTACCCACATAGTAAAATCACAAAACCCTCTTGACTGGAGAAATGTGTTCCAACTGCCATTTTGGTCACAAGAAACAAAATTTGTTGGGTGAATTCCTTTTTGCTTATCCACGAACAAGAAATGGTTCATTTTCATGGACAACTAAAAAGAAAACAGAATTATTTGTTGCTTGGTTTTAGAAATGTGTAAGATTCTAGGTGGTGAACAGTACAATCATATAATTCTACAATTAAATAAACACTCAAATGTTATCAGAGTTCGTTGCAGAAAATTAAATCCAGAAAGCACACACAGGCAGACCGATGCAGCAGGATTGATTTAAATAAGAAACTTCTTTATATACAAGAATATATATACAATATGAGCCGAGGTGGTGCAGCAGTTAGAGGCAGTACTGCAGGCCACTTTAGCTGACTGTGATCCGCAGGTCAGCGGTTCAAATCTCACCGGCTCAAGGTTGACTCAGCCTTCCATCCTTCCGAGGTAGGTAAAATGAGGACCCAGATTGTTGGGGGCAATATAAATATACATTGCTTACTGGTGTAAACCGCTTAGAGAGTGCTTGCACTGCGAGGCGGTATATAAGTCTCACAAATAAATATCAACAAAGATTCTTCTTCAACGTAATAGCAGTTACAGGCAGGAGAGAGCAGTTAGTTTCATTTCAGCAGTTCAGAGTGGATTGAGAGTACAAGCTGAAAATGGGGTGTGGCCCCCCTGCACCCCATTTTGGCCAGCAGGGTGCTGCAGGAGGTGTCCGGCGGCCCATTCCCCCCCCCGGGGCCGGGGAAGAGAACTAGAATGCTGATCCAGCCCTCGAAGTCCAGTTTGACACTCCTGGTTTACAGGAGTGCATATTAATAAGGTGCATATTAATAAGAACTGTGCACTGGACATCATTTGGATGTGCAATATGAAAACTATATTTATAGCATAATGGCATAAAGGTTGTTTTTTTTTGTCTTTGGGGCACTGCCTTGCAATGTTCTTGGTAAGATTTATGGAAGTGGTTTGCCATATCTCAAGGTCACCCATCTGGCTTCGTACAAACAGCAGAACTAGAACTCACAGTCTCCCAGCTTCTAGCCTGTTGCCTTAACCACTACACCAAACTGCCTCTTGATGGCAAATGTAAGAAGCTGGAAAAAATACTGGTCGGGTGAAAACCATCTAGAATGGTTTCCACATGTCCCTAAAACAAAAACATGCCCATGTCAAAACACGTCTAAATCAAAACACGCTGCTCTTCATTTGTAAGAAAGAAGGGAGTATATGTGTGATAAAAGTCTAGTTATTCTGTTCATTCCCATTGTTCTGTTTCCATTCATTTGTTCAGTTATTTATTCATTAGGCTTACACTTGTTTCATTATGCATTCATTTGAGTTCATTTGTTTGGCGAAACTGGTTTCTGTTTTGTTTGTTTCTTGTCATGCACCAGGAAACATTCTCTTTGGAAGCTGTTGGAGATGTGTACAATTCACTATTCTCAGACAGAATTGCACCAGAGACATCATGGATCACTGTATTTTCCAGTAAATTACTGGATCTCCCCAGGAACAACCAGCTTGGCATAATCTGGGGGGAGGGAGGGTAGAAAGGACTGTTTTGGTATTTCCTGGAACAGTACATTTTGTACCCATCTTGAGCTCAAAATTCTGTCTCCTAGGCTGCTTTAGACCATATTCTAGTGACATTCTGTTTAGATAATCTATTCTTCCCTGACCCAGAGGTGGGTTCCTGCCGGTTCAGACCGGTTTTATAGAACCAGTAGCAGGAATTTTCCCCCCATCGCCAAACCGGCAGCATTGGCCGACTGGCCACGCCCCCGAACCAGCTCTCTCGGGGGTGCCATTTTGTTTTTCGCTTCTGCGCATGTGCAGAAGCCATTTTTTGCTTCTGCGCATGCGCAGAAGCTGGGTTTGCAGCACCGCGCAACGCGCGCGCGCCCATGCGGCACGGGAGGAAGCGAACCGGCAGCGAGGTAAGTTAGAACCCGCCCCTGCCCTAACCATACCATAAGCGTTTCGCTTGAAAGAAATGGCAGCTACAAAAATAATCAACCTTTGAATTGAGTTTCTACAATCTCATCCTCCTCACAATAATGTGAGTTTAAAAAAAAACTAAAAATATGAAACTCCCCAAAGAGGAGGCATTATTTTTAGTATAAATTAATATGATATTGAACAAACTTCACTGGGATTCATTTTTTACATTTTTTCTCTCTCTCTCTTTTTTCAAAATTAATTCACATCCTTTCTGTGAACTCTATTATGAGATGACCTCAAAAGAGCTTCTGTTAGCAGACAAAATGGTAATATATGGAAACCAAGACCTTCACCTCAATTATTTTCTCTTGAATTAGATAAATGAAAAATGGGGTGGTTTAGTAAGCAATATCGAAAGCCTTCGTGTCTTACCAATACCGAAGCATTCTGGAAATTTTTTCAAGGTAACGTGAAGATAATATGAATGGAAAGTTTTGAAACAACTCAAAATAATAATAATAATGATAAAAATGAAGACGTCGATGTTTAAAATGTTTAATGTTACGTATTGATTTTTGTCAACAACAACCAAAAAGAAATGCAACAGAAGTATACAGACTTTGTCATTTGCTAATACAATCTTAATACAATAGGGAGATTATAACCTCTACTGTATCGTAGCTTTGACACCTGAGAATGATTGCCAGCAATGGACAGATCACCTGTTTCACTTGTTTTAAAGAAAATGTGTGTGATTTTAATACAAAAGTGGGGGGGGGGAATGCATAATCATTAAACCAGAATGATATGAGCGAGCAAACTTTAAGCATCTTCACAATCATGTCCTTTGACTCCTCGTTGGGATCAGTAGGAAGAAAATACTTATTATCTTCAATAAAAAAATTGAAGCACCATCTTTAACACTGAATTTTGTGCATGAAGCAAGGCATACTGTGAAGTCAAGTGATTGTTTAAGTGTACAAACGAATGCAAAATAATCTTTTCATATAAATATAGCAGATACAAAGCAACTATTTTAAATAGGGAAATTTACAGTTTATGGCAGGAACTTCAAAACAAACAAACATTTTTTTAAAAAAAATACCCTTAAAGATGTTATAACAAATAGAATCCCCCTAGTTTCTTGTGTTGATTGTTGTTGTTGTTGTTGTTTCCTCACTAGAGAAAGCGATTTTTAGCAAAACATAATCCCTGCTGTATCAAAATAATAGCTTGTTAAAATGATGGCATGCTGTCCAAGCAGGCAATCAAAATGCTCCAACACTAGACATTTTTAAGAAGATGTTGGATAACCATCTGTCTGAAGTAGTGTAGGGTTTCCTGCGTAAGCAGGGGGTTGGACTAGAAGACCTCCAAGGTCCCTTCCAACTCTGTTATTATTATTATTATTATTAGTTGAGGATGAAAACTTTTGAAGGGACTAATAACTGGCTGATAATACAATTATCTTTCCTCCTGCCTTCTTAGGATACAGGTATTTTCTCATGATTCTGTAAGTGACCAAATCTAAGTTGGTTGCCAGAACACTTCAACAGCAATAAAAAAAGGAGGAGAAATTCAGCTCTATACTCTATGGTTCTATATTGGCTTAAAGGAAGAAATACTGGCTATTTTCCAAAATGCTGAAGGTTTTGCATGAGAATGTTCCAGATCACAGGTTAACACGGAGACATTTGATTGATGATGTACAGGACAAGTGGAAAAAGGGAAGAAAAAACAACAACCAGCTCCTTTCGACCGTATTGCAAAACATTAACCTGGATCTCAGGAGTGGATCCAGAATGGAGCTGGTAGAAGTTCTCCAGAACTTCTATACCAACTATCTTGAGCATTAGGGAAACTTGTGGAAAAAGGAAAAAGGAACAAAGTAGGGCAAGGCTTTGATCTGGGCGAGCAAAAAGGAAAATGCTTTTGCCGAATTTGGGGAATTCTTTTGCTCTTGTAGGCATGGCTTAGCCCAACCCATATGTCATTTATTTATTTCCATTTTGCATTTTTGACCTGTCTTCAAGCCTTTTTTTTTTAACGCATTCAACTTGATTGTTTCAATGCATTCAACCTGGCTATAAATGTGTATAAACCTAGCTATAAATGTGTATAAACGTAAATAGGCTATAATTGTGTGTTTGTGTGTGTGTGTGTCTATTCACACGCGAACACAATTATAACCTATGAATTGAAGTGGAACTAAACACATATTGCACCTTTTGGAAAATACTTTCCATGGGGAAAGATATGTTTTTTTTAACCCAATCCCAATAATATTCCTAATGTTATAAATAAGTCAAGACTTAATAATAACATATTTTTAAATACATATATTACGGTAGACCATTTTGAGATATTCCAGCTTCTTGGCCAGGCAATTTATGTTTTGACTGCCTCAAGTTTCTCTTGTTTTCTTTTCTTTTTTTCATGCAATGATTCAGCAAACTGACCAGGGCCAATCCATATTTTTCCATCCATAATTATAAATGCTGGGTTTTTTTCCCTCTTTTACAGAGAATCAGTTCTGAGGTATAGACACCATGTTCTTTGTTGATCTAGCAAACGCTTAGAGCTTTCCTTTACAATAAAAATAAAAATAATAATGATAATAATCTTCTGGCCTATGCAGCATATTATATATTTTTTTTTAACTCCAAGCATTTTGACATCACCCACCCTCCTCCAATTCTTCCAATAAATAAAAGACATTTGTTTTACTAATTAAATCTCGGAGGGAAATATTCTGTCAATGTTCCGGTCTTCTCAAGCGGATTGAAGAAGGAGATGAAGCTTGTTCTCCATTTTTATTTTTATTTTTATTAGTTCTGTGGAGGATGAAATGTGATTTTGCAGGGTGTCCATCCACAGCTGACCCCTTTTCTTGGACAAAACCTTTCTCACATCCCTTCCCTTTTCTTAAATCAGATCTTTCACTCTTCTGACAAAAAAATGCCACTGTCACAGTAGGAACAACTCTTTTGCATATATATATATATATATATATATATATATATATATATATATATATATATATATATATATATATATATATATATATATATATATATATATATATATATATATATATATATATATATATATATATATATATATATATAATCTTTTTTTTCCTTAAAAAAAATAGTAAGACTGATTCAGAAGTCTTTTGGAAAAATAAGAAGCTCTTGCTTTAAGTGGGTTTTCAGTTTTTCAGTGACCCCCGCCTCTTGGGAATCGATTTCGTAAAGGACATTGTTGATCAGAAGTCACGTCTTTATTTATTTATTTAAATAATCCAACATAGGCTAAGCGTTGGAAATTCATTCATGAATAGTTCACTTACGAGCACATACATTCATTTTACACGATTCCTCAATGTGGCCGGGGGATTGTGTGGTCTGCAGTGTTCCCACCTATAAAAAATACAAAAAAATATATGTCTGCTTATGGGATGTGAGCAGGGTTTGGCTACCCTAGACCTATCACAGAATTTTATTTTATTTTTTTCTTCTTCTTCCCCAAGGAGAGATTTACTTTTCCGCACCCTTAAATCCAATAACACTCCATTAGCTTTAATTGCACACTGTCATAATATGGCAGGAAGTTTAAGTTCAAGAGTGACAACTTAAAACAGAACAGGTTTATTTAATTATAAGTGTACTGAATTTCATCTCCTTTTGCTTCGGATGCTGTGTACGGGCTGAATGTGTGGGTTTTTTGTTTTGTTTGTTTTTTTGAAATTTATTTAGTCCTTAAAAATGTAGAGTTATCATCCTAAAAGGGAAAAAGAAGTTGCATTCGATTACTAAATTATGAGGGTCTAAACCAGTGAAATTTAACATGTGGATAAAGAGGCCATAAAGAAAGGCATTGCTAGAGTGAACGCGCTGTTAAACATAAATAGTTTTTTATCTGGTGCTAAAAATTTAATTGCTCTCCCTCTTCCCTCTAACATCCAGAAAATCAAAAGAAATGGGATTGCAATAAACTTGCTATACAACTTTTCTTCACATGAATCTTGACAGCTGTAATCCAGGCAATTGGGAGGGGAAAAATCAAGTGGCATTTCCTAGATGTTAGTGGAAGAGATGGAGAGCAGACAGTGTGGGAATTTTTTTTGTTTTTGTTTTGCAAGCCAGAAAAAGGAAGAGAAAAAAAATTATAGACCCCGTTTGGCATTATGGTTAAAGGCACCACAAGCTACGATTAAAGAATCGTGGTGGCATAGTGGTTAGAATGCAATATTGCAAGCTAATTCTGATGACTGTCAGCAGTTCGATTCTGACCGGCTCAAGGTTGACTCAGCCTACTATTTTTCAGTCAAATGAGGACCCAGATTGTTGGGGGAAATAGACTGACTTTATAAATCACGTTTTTGTAAATTAGAATGTGTGGGTCTAATAAATTGAACATTTCCAACCATTGAGGGAGTCTTTTATAATTATAATTATATGCTTTTTCTCTACAATACCATGCAAAGTACGTTTAATAGCAATAGCACTTAGAGCGGTGCTAGCACTTAGAAGCGGTATATAAGTCTTAGACTTATATACCGCTTCATAGTGCTTTATAGTCCTCTCTAAGCGGTTTACAGAGTCAGCATATTGTCTCCAACAATCTGGGTCCTCATTTTACCGACCTCAGAAGGATGGAAGGCTGAGTCAACCTTGAGCCAGTGAGAATCGAACTGCCAAACTGCTGGCAGCCAGCAATCAGCAGAAGTAGCCTGCAGTACTGCATTCTAACCACTGCATCACCATGGCTCAAGTTTAAGTGAAATTAATTGGTCTCCATGAGTAAGACTGGAATTTCTATTTTATTTTCCCATTCCTAATTTATTGCTTGGATCATTTGGCTTCCTGCTCCAAATTAAGCCATAATTTGTTACCAATTTCAGTAACATATCAAGCAAAGCTAACTTACGTTTTGGCACAACTCAAACACTGCACTAAATTTGATGTTTGAACTATGCCAACCATAACTTAGTTTTGGGTAGACACTTAGCAAGCTTCTATGAAGCCAGTACATCGGTTATATATTGCTTTTTTTTGTTCATGCGTTCGTTGGTCAGTTATTTTCTGATACTCAAGATTGGTTAAAGCAATTGCAAGCGCCAATCGCAAAATTAAAAGGAAAGAGTACAATTAAAATCAACAGATTTTTTTTTAAAAAAGAGATTAATTTTAACCACTTTTCTAATAATAATAATAATAATAATAATAATAATAATAATAATAATAATAATAATAATAATAATAATAATAATAATAATAATAATAATAATAATAATAATAATGGAAGCGTACCTCATTGGGGAGTGCATTTATACCCCAGGATAACAAAGCAAAAAGCATCTTAGTTCATACCAGATAAATGAGCTGGGGAAAGGAGGATTGGATGGATGGATGGCAGATGGATGGATGGATGGATGGATGGATGGACAAACAGATGGATGGACAGACAGACGGATGGACAGATGGAGGGATGGATGGACAGATGGAGGGATGGTGTGCCAGAAAGTCAGTGCCAGCTCTTAACAAATAAAATATAAAAACTGGAGGACTTCAGAAGATATTTTCCTGCTAATGCAAGGTTCATACTGGGAGAGCTAATCCTCAAATTCAGATTATAAACTATTTAGGACTTTAAAGGTACACACACAAACTTTAAATTGTCTCAGTAGGCAACTGCTATCCTATATATCTTTTACTACTAGGGATCATAGGCTCTCAACACCCTGGAGTTAGGTCAGCAGTCTAACCACCATGTTTTCCAGCCACTTCAATTTCTGGAAAATATTTCAGTCTAATGTAAAGAGGTAGAACATCTTCAAATGTGAATGACTACTGCTCAGCCCTAATTCGCTCAAGAGGGATCACAGCTGGAGAAAAGGTGATAAATATGCAAACATGCCTCATGCCACAACCATCACTTGCAAATCTAAGAACTCCAAACTGGAAAAAAAAATAGTTTGTTTTCTTTTTATTGTGAGTATTGTAGGGAGCAATACAGCTAGATCAGGGGTGAAATGCTACCGGTTCGGCCCGGTTCGGGCATACCGGTAGCGGCGGCCGCGGAGGCTTCGCCCACATGCCTGGACATCGCTATTTTCTTTTTTAACCCTCTGCGCATGCACAAAGCCTTCTGAGCATGTGCAGAGTGAAAAAGCGCGTACGACGGTGGCGCGTGTGAAACATAAAGTGTGCGAAACGCTTCCAAACCAATAGGGAAGGTAAGTAGATTTCACCGCTGGGCTAGATGCAATCAGCATTGCTACTAGCATCTGCTCGAGAGTTACAAAAGTCCTTCTCCTTTACATAGTTGTTAAAATTCATAGGGGACAATATAGTACTGTGTGGAATTTAAGTCGATGGCTTAAATATTGAACTGCAAACTTCCAGTCCTATTTTCTAAGCGCACCCCAGAAGGAAGGACCAAATTCACTGCAAAGAAATGTCTCCAAGACCATGTTTGTAAGTCAAAGATCACCTGTATACACCCACTGTGAAAGGGATCCAGTATGGGTTGTAGCTCTAATGTACAACTCTCTAACGTGGGAAGTGATCTAGTGACACAATGACAAGAAGAAACCTCCCACTTCAGTAATAAAACACTTGCGATCCATTAGAGTAAAAAAACAACATAGAGGGATTGGTATTGCAATGAAATATGGAGCATTTTAATGGGTTGTAGGTGCAACAACAATTTTAAACAAATGATTTAAAAGCTCGTAAATTTGCTAAAGCCCTCAAACTAGCATAACACTCAAAGTTTTAGCCATACAACTACTTTCTCCACTTTGTGACTTTTCCTGCCACGGTTGTTAAGTGAACCACTGCAGTTGATAAATTAGTAACACCGTTGTGAAGTGGAATCTGGCTTCCCCGTTGATTTTGCGTGTCAAAATGTTGCAAAAGGTGATTGCATGACCTTGGGACAGAGCAATGGTCATAAGTATGAACCCGTTGCCAAGCATCTGAATTTTGATCACAGGATCGCGGGGCTGATACAAAGGTCGTAAGGGTGAAAAGCGGTCATAAGTGGCCTTTTCCAACGCCGTTCTAACTTTGAATGGTCACTAAAGGAATCGGTGTAAGTCAAGAACTGTCTGCATTAGGAAATCTGTCTCTCTTTGCTGCTATTCTCAAAGTGGTGGCCTCAGGGTTTGGCCTAGAGGTGGAGCTCTTGCCTCATTATCAGGAGGTTATGAGTTCAATCCTAGGTAGAGGCAGATGTAGGGTCTCCTGCTTGGGCAGGGGGTTGGACTAGATGACCTGCAAGGTCCCTTCCAACTCTGTTAATCTGTATGGTGCCTCGAAATCACCGTAAGTGGTAAATAAATATGCCTTAAGGAGGACGATCTCGGATGGGTAGCATCTATTTGCACAACGCGCTTAATAAAAAGTCCAGTAAGAAAAGTCAGCCCTATAAAATCAATCCAATATTCTCAGAGGAAAACCATCTAGAGCACGGTTGGAAACAGAAGGCTGGTTCTAACATAATTTCCTTTCAAAACCTGAAGGGTATTAAGCTCTGCAGGCCAGTAGGAAATATCTGCCATAAACTTGCTAGAGATTCTGAGATTTGAAGTCTCAACACATATGGTCTGTAGTAGGTGTGAGGAGGCTTGCAGTGTAGCAAATAGTTTTCGCAGGAGAGAGAGAGAGGAGGAGAGGGGATTTAAGTACTCCTCCAAAGCTCTCTTTGGTCTATGGAATTAATCCCACGGATTGTTGGATTTGGTGTTCTTACTTTATAAAAACAGGTTTTATTTTCCTGGGCTCCAAGATCACCGCAGATGGGGACTACAGCCAAGTAATTTAAAGACGCTTGCTCCTGGGGAGGAAAGCCATGGCAAAGCTAGACAGCATTACTAAAAAGCAGAGACATCACCCTGCCAACAAAAGTGCGTATAGTCAAGGCTGTGGTTTTCCCAGTTGCAATGTATGGCTGTGAAAGTTGGACCATAAGAAAGGCTGAGCGCCAAAGAATTGAGGCCTTTGAACTATGGTGCTGGAGAAGACTCCTGCGAGTCCCTTGGACTGCAAGGCGATCAATCCGGTCAGTCCTAGAGGAGATCAACCCTGACTGCTCTTTAGAAGGCCAGATCCTGAAGATGAAACTCAAATACTTTGGCCACCTAATGAGAAGGAAGGACTCACTGGAGAAGAGCCTAACACTGGGAACAATGGAGGGCAAAAGAAGAAGGGGACGGCAGAGAATGAGGTGGCTGGATGGAGTCACTGAAGCAGTCGGCGTGAGCTTAAATGGACTCCGGGGGATGGCAGAGGACAGGAAGGCCTGGAGGAACATTGTCCATGGGGTCGCGATGGGTCGGACACGACTTTGCCACTAACAACAAGAACACTTTATAATAGTGCTACCAAAGTCCAACGCTGTTATTCTAGAAGGAACAATTCTGTCAACAGTGACATTTAATTATCCTGCATTTTAGATAACGGACAATGAAAAAGCTCTATTGGGTTGAAAGCAAGCTTCCACCAATCCAAGGAGAATAATTATTCCCAGAATACTAATTATTATAATGGTTGTCCTCGACTCACAACAGTTCATTTAGTGACTGTTCGAAGTTACAATGGCCCTGGAAAAAAAGGTGACTTATGACTGTTTTTCACACTTATGACCATCGAAGCATCCCCCTGGTCACGGGATCGAAATGCAGAAGCGTGGCAACTGACTCATATTTATGACGGTTGCAATCTCTCGGAATCCTGTGATTCCCCCCACTTTTGCGATCTCGGGGAAGCCAAATTCACTCAAAAACCATGTCGTCAACTTAAGAACTGCAGTGATTCCCTTTTACAGCTGTGGCAAGAAAGGTTGTAAAATGGGCAAAACTCACTCTAATTCACGTTTCACTTAGCAAGAGAAATGTTGGTGCTCAATTGTGGCCGTACGTCGGGGACTATCTGTAGTCTCTCCAGGCCTCAGGAGAAAATAAGCCAACACTTGTAAGTCTTGTATAGCTAACTGATTGCATGGGAAAGGGACAAGACATACTGGATCCATGTGGTATCAATCAGAGGTGGGATTCACTTAGCTTCCCCAAAGGTAAAGATTCCCCTCGCACATATGTGCTAGTCGTTCCCGACTCTAGGGGGCGGTGCTCAGCTCCGTTTCAAAGCCGAAGAGCCAGCGCTGTCCGGTGATGATTCCGTGATCATGTGGCCGGCATGACTCAATGCCAAAGGCGCACAGAACGCTGTCACCTTCCCACCAAAGGGGGTCCCTATTTTTCTACTTGTATTTTTTACGTGTTTTCGAACCGCTAGGTTGGCAGAAGCTGAGACAAGTAACGGGAGCTCACTCTGTTACACGGCGCTAGGGATTCGAACCGCTGAACTGCCGATCTTTCTGATCGACAAGCTCAGCGTCTTAGCCGCTGAGCGACCGCGTCCCTACTAGTTCGCAAATGTGAGCGTGCACGCACTCAAGCTCGTTTTGCTCACACCTCATCTGCGCATGCGCACAGCCTTCTGTGCATGCGCAGTGCTTGTGTGTTACATCTGGGCGGGTGGGAGGAGCCTGAGTGGGAGGAGCCTGAATGTGAGCGTGCACGCACGCAAGCTCGCTTTGCTCACACCTCATCTGTGCATGCGCACAGCCTTCTGCTCATGTGCAGTGCTTGCGTGTTACGTCCGGGCGGGTGGGAGGAGCCTCCCGCAGTAGCCGCTACCGATTCGTGCGATCTGGAGAGAACTGGCTGAATCCCACCACTGGCATCAATCCTCATGAACTAAACCAGGGATCTCCAACCCTGGCAACTTTAAGACTTGTGGACTTCAACTCCCAGAATTCCTCAGCCAGTGCACACTGGTTGAGGAATTCTGGGAGTTGAAGTCCACAAGTCGTAAAATTGTCAAGGTTGGAGACCCCTGAACTAAACCATTATAAAATTTGGAAAAAAAAAGCTTTGATATCTCTTCTAGAGTAGGATTCTTCCAGAATAAATTGCGGAACCTTGATATTCCTTCGGACCATATTTCTAATTATAATGCTGTCAAGATTTTTTTTCCCTAAAAAGAAGAGGTAAGGTGTTATGGTGGTCCCTACCAGAGATGAAGATTGAGGGAAAGCAATATACCGTGTTTCCTTGAAAATACAACCTACCCCAAAAGTAAGCCCTAGCCTGATTTTTACACATGCGCCCAATATAAGCCCTTCCCCCTCCAAATAAGCCCTAATTAAGACCCCGCCCGCTCCAGGGTGCACAGGTAAAAATTAAGCTAGGGTGGGGATGGGGGTGGGGTGGAGCTGCCCTACTACTTACCTTCGGACATTTGCAGCCAGGCCTCACACATCCCGACACCTGCCTTGCCGGCCCATTTCTTCTGCCGGCTTTCCTGAAGGCCTCTGCAGCTGATAACAGAGCTCCAGATCGATCCGGAACTCTGTTATCGGCTGCAGATGCTTTCGGGAAATCCTTGCTGGCGTCGCGGGCTGCAGAAAAAGTTCCCGAAGGCCTCTGACAGAGAAAAGGAGGCCGGGGGCGACACGCGCAAGTGAGGTGAGTCAGTGGATGACACAGCCCCCCCCCCCCCAAAATAAGATCTGGTGCTTTTTTTGGTGGGGGAAAAATATAAGACAGGGTCTTATTTTGGGGTAAACACGATATTTGAGACATACGAGGGTGAGTCAAAACGTAACGCCATTTTCTTTAGGACAGGTATAATGACCAACACAGGAACATGTAGCATACATCAAAATGAGGCTGGTCCTCTGTGGATCACATCCCTACTTCTCAATATAGTCACTGTTTCTCTCAATAGCAATGTTCCACCTTCGAATGAGAGCGTTTATCCCTGCCTCGTACAATTCTGTTGACTCTTTGAGCCACTTCTTCACTGCAGTTTTCACTTCCTCATCACTGGAATAATATTTGCCTCTCAAACCCTCTTTCATAGGGCCAAAGAGATGATAGTCTGAAGGCGCTAAATCTGGTGAGTATGGAGGATTATTATTCTGCCGTTTGTCAGAAATGGTGTAGGGTCTCCTGCTTGAGCGGGGGGGGGGTTGGACTAGATGACCTATAAGGTCCCTTCCAACTCTGTTAGTCTGTTAAGGTGTTCTTTGTCACATACACAAAATCTACGCCAGTCCCATTTCTCCAGAACATAGACAATTGGGAGGTTATTTTAAAATGGAAAACAGAGAAAAGTAGAAGACTAACATAGGCTCTCTTAGCTTTTGAATAAAATCCAGAACTTCCAGGAATCTGGGGAAAGTCCAGACAACCTGAGGCCTAAATTTTTGTTTGTGTAGGAACATATAACAAAATGTACTGTGCAGAGGGTTTTGTCATAGATTATTAATTTTATTTTCTATGGATGGTTAATTGCTGGTCCATCTCTAGGCAAATTATGAAATTAGGTTTTATGTCCTTTTTGAGATAGGCACGTGCAAGGGTATGAATTGTTTTTAATTTTTGTTGTTGTTGTTGTTGTTGTTATTTGTGATCATTTGAATCCTGCTCAAAAAACCTTTGTAGTAGATTTTCTTTTTGTAGTAATAGTACATTGTGACCTAACAGGAGTAGCACATTTTCTTTTTTTACAGTTTATCTTTACCCAGGAAATATATATTTATATTTTTAAATAAAAAGTTTGATTGCCTTTATGTCTTGTAAGATGGGTTTATCCCCCAATGAATGGTTAAACCCTGCAGCCAGAAACCATTAAGTTATACAGAAAGAAATATTTAGACATGAATGCCTTTTTAACTTTTGGTTATTAGAATGGCAGCAAAGAGTTGAAAATTGTTCTCTCTCTCTCTCTCTCTCTCTCTCTCTCTCTCTCTCTCTCTCTCTCTCTCTCTCTCTCTCTGAGAGAGAGAGAGACACACACACACACACACACACACAGAGAGAGAGAGAGAGAGAGAGAGAGAGAGAGAGAGAGAGAGAGAGAGAGAGAGAGAGGGTGGGAGGGAGGGAGGGAGGGAGGGATATCAGGATAGAGACAATGATTCAAAAAAGTTGTTGTTGCTGTTATTATTATTATTATTATTATTATTATTATTATTATTATTATTATTATTATTATTATTATTATTATTATTATTATTATTATTATTATTATTATTATGTCAAACATGTACAAGATAACAGGTATAGTATAAACATAAATATGAACATAGTAAATGGGTACGAAAAATGGAGACAGGACAGGGATGGTAGGCACGCTGGTGCGCTTATGCACGCCCCTTAAAGGCTTGGCAAGTGACTCGTACTTATGACGGTTGAAGTGTCTGGGGGTCATGTGATTCCCTTCTGACAACCAAAGTCAACGGGGGGAGTCAGATTTGCTTAACAACCGTGTGACCAAGTTAACAATGGCAGTGATTCCCTTAATCGCTGCGGCAAAAAAAAATATTGCAAAATGGGGCCAAACTCACTTAACATATTGTGGGCTCAGTTGTGGTCGTAACTCGAGGATACCTGTAATTTGCTGTTCAGTGTACCTAATGCCCCCCCCCAGGTATAACTAGAACCTGAGCAAAAGGCTTTTGGAGTAACAGCCCAAATTACAAGTGTTGAATTACACAATGCATACAAAACTCATTTTCCCTTTCAGTAAGTGAAAAAACACAACAGCAAGCAGAAAGATTCGCCGTCAGCAAAAATGAAAATCCAGGAAGGGAATCAATATTGGAAAGAACAATAGATCTCTACATTCCGAGCACTCGACATTGGAACCGATTTAAAGAAGAAAGTCCTAAGGGGAAACCATTCAGTTTGCTGTCATCTCAAGCAAGGTTGTAGAGTAAATGAAAATGACTACAGCAAAGACGGAATTTCAGCCATTACTTAGCTTACCAAATACCCCTTTGTTTTCAACAGAGAGGAGCACAATCAATAATAAAGAAAAAAAGTGCATCTAAAGGTTGAACGTTTTGCGACACATTTACACCAGAGATTGAGAAGTACAAACAGGTGTGCTTGTGTTATGAGTGCAAGCTGGTGATTTTGCAAAATTTTGCCCCCCAAAAATGGAAGAGGAGGAGGAGGAGGAGGAGAGGAAGAGGGGGAAGAAAGAAGAGGAGGAGAAAAAGAAGGAGGAGGAGGAGAGGAAGAGGGGGAATAAATAGAAGGAGGAAAAAAAGGAGGAGGAGGAGGAGAGGAAGAGGGGGAAGAAAGAGGAGGAGGAGAAGGAGAAGGAGGAGGAGGAGGAGAGGAAGAGGGGGAAGAAATAGGAGGAGGAGGAAAAGGAAGAGGAGGAGGAGGAGGAGGAGGGGGAAGAAAGAGGAGGAAGAGAAGGAGAAGGAGGAGGAGGAGGAGAGGAAGAGGGGGAAGAAATAGGAGGAGGAGGAGAAGGAGGAGGAGAGGAAGAGGGGGAAGAAATAGGAGGAGGAGGAAAAGGAAGAGGAGGAGGAGGAGGAGGAGGAGGAGGAGGAGCAGGAGCAGGAGGAGGAGGAGAGGAAGAGGGGGAAGAAAGAAGAGGAGGAGAAAAAGAAGGAGGAGGAGGAGAGGAAGAGGGGGAAGAAATAGGAGGAGGAGAAAAAGGAGGAGGAGGAGGAGGAGGAGGAGGAGGAGGAGGAGGAGGAGAGGAAGAGGGGGAAGAAAGAGGAGGAGGAGAAGGAGAAGGAGAGGAAGAGGGGGAGGAAATAGGAGGAGGAGGAAAAGGAAGAGGAGGAGGAGGAGGAGAGGAGGGGGAAGAAAGAGGAGGAGGAGAAAAAGGAGGAGGAGGAGGAGGAAGAGGAAGAAGAAGAAGAAGAAGAAGAAGAAGAAGA
>JALIGW010000006.1:5291339-5366466 GCA_023053685.1 Diadophis punctatus similis
TGCAGCCTCTCCATGGGTCACATGATCAAAATTCGGATGCTTGGCAACTGACTCAAAGTTATGACGCTTGCCGTGTCCCTGGCTCACGCGATTTCCTTTTTTGCAAACCTCCTGAAATTTGCAAACCTCCAGCAAAATTGATTGGAGAAGCCAGCTTCACTTAACAACCATGTTACTAACTTAATAACTGCAGTGATTCACTGAACAAGAAAGGTCGTAAAATGAGGGCAAAACTCACTTAACAACTGTCGCACCTAGCAACATAAATCCTGGGCTCAATTGTATTTGTAAATCGAAGACTACCTTTATTTATTCCTGAAAGCAGATTGATGATGGAGATGGAAAAGGAGGAGGAGGAGGAGGAGGAGGAGGAGGAGGAGGAGGAGGAGGAGGAGGAGGAGGAGGAGGAGGAGGAGGAGGAGAAGGAGGAGAAGAAGAGGAAGAGGAAGAGGAAGAGGAGGAGGAGGAGGAGGAGAAGGAGAAGGAGAAGGAGAAGGAGAGGAGGAGGAGGAAGAGGAAGAGGAAGAAGAAGAGGAGGAGGACTGTGGGATCCTTGATGCTCTCTGAGCTTGGTGGTTTCTTGCAGACATTTTATTACACAACTAGGTAACATAAACCGTGCTAGAAGAGAATGGGGTGTGGTGGAGGAAGAGGAAGATCTATCAATCTACAGAAGCACAGCACATGAAGCTATGGACCATCACACTGGTCCAGAGCAAGTTGTACGACAGTACCAAAGGAAGAAGTGTGTATTCACACTCCAAATCAAGCACCTTAATCAGCATACCACATTACCTGCCTCTCATACACACACACACACACACACACACACACACACACACACACACACACACACACACACACAAGGCAGACACAACTCCCTGCAACAGTACTGTGTCATTTTCCCTTCCTTATTTTATCAACAAACCTTAAGTGACTAACCAGCTCAGAATTATATCTGATATGGTAATTTGTTGCTGTGTAGTGTCTTCTATGCATGCATTCAAGGTCACAGGAGATTTGCCACAGTAATGATTTCTATTTTTTTTCTAAGAAGCACATTATTCATGGAAATAAATGATTTGTAAATTTAAAAATAGCCGAGCAAGAAAAGGCGGCAGCAGCGAGGAGACAATAGTAAGAGCTTTTATTGCTGCCAGATATTATAAAGCCTTATCCCTCCGTATTTCTGATGGACAGTGATGGATGCTTATATTCTATTCCTTAGAGTACAGAAAAATGCTTTCAAAGTCATCCAGGACCATAGCATCAATTCTCTTTGGCATATGGCATTTCTGGAAAATTAAAACAAGAGTAGTACTTATTTCCAGATCAACTGCCATTCTGCTACCTAAGGAAATGTCAATTTATTCATTAAAATTCTGATAGGGCCACTAAGAAAGAATCTTAGCGATCCCGCCCCCCAAAAAAGATAGCCTAGTGAAATGTAAACAAAGTAGGCATTCCACTCCTATATAAGACAAGGAAAATCACAGTTCACTGACACCATTGTGAAAAATAAACCACAAACACATTTGCATGTACACCAAGTGCTTATTGTGTACCAAGTACCAGAGACAAATTCCTTGTATCCTACATCCAGTTTTGGTCACCACCAGGGGCGGGTTCCTAATTTTTTTACTACCACTCTGTGGGCGTGGCTTATTTTGTGGGTGTGGCTTGCCAGCCATGTGACCGGGTGGGCGTGGGCCTCAGGAGCTTGGCAGCAGCTGGAGAAGTGGGGAGGGCTTGCCCACCCGCACTGCAGCCCCCCGCAGTGGGAGCAGCAAGACCGCGGCAGCGGTTCTTCTAGGAGGCTCCGTCCGGCCTGAATGCTTCTCCCCATTTGATGATCCTAGGCTCCTGCCACCCGTTCCCCCTCCCCTCAGCAGCTCAAGAAGCCTGGAACGTGCAAAAATGCCTAGGATCATCACCACGCGTCCGTGGCTTCTCAGACTGCTGAAGGGAGGGGAACTGAGATAGCTCCTGCCTCCCGTTCTTTCAGCATCTCATGCACTCCTTCAGCTATCCTCCCCTGCTTGGACTCACTATGGGGTAGGAAGGCAGCGCATGCGCAGTGCCGGAAGCTCGGCTTCTGGGCATGTGCAGAAGAAAAATTTTTAAAAAAATTTAATTTTTTTTTTAAAAAAAATGGCAGCACCCAGGCATTGGCAACTGACCACACCGGTACTGTGATGTCACCAGCGGGCCGCTACCGGTGCTATAGAGTGGACTGCACCGGTAGGAACCCACCACTGGTCACCACACTATAAAAAAGATGTTGAGACTCTAGAAAGAGTGCAGAGAAGAGCAACCAATAATGATTAGGGGACTGGAGACTAAAACATACGAAGGACGGTTACAGGAACTAGGCACAGCTAGTCTAGTGAAGAGAAGGACTAGGGGAGACATGATAGCAGTGTTCCAATATTTGAGGGGCTGCCACAGAGAGGAGGGGGTCAAGCTATTTTCCAAAGCACCTGAAGGCCAGACAAGGAATAATGCATGGAAACTGATCAAGGAGAGATTCAACCTGGAAATAAGGAGGAATTTTCTGACAGTGAGAACAATCAACCAATGGAACAGCTTGCCTTCGGAAGTTGTGGGAACTTCATCACTTGAGACTTTCAAGAAGAGACTGGACTGCCATTTGTCAGAAATGGTGTAGGGTCTCCTGCTTGAGCAGGGGGTTGGGCTAGATGACCTACAAGTCCCTTCCAACTCTGTTAATCTGTATCTGTATGTCCCAATCGCACTCGGCCAAATAAAGTTCAATTCAATTCAGTTAAAAACAGAGAGACCACTCTTTCTGAGAGACAATGACAATGATTTTTAAAAGAAAAAAACCACAACACCCATATGTTCCTCTAGCCCATGGGTGACAAACCCGCGGAGTCATATTGCCATCATGTGGTATTTTGTGACATTTTCCCCCTTCGCGGAGCTGGGGTGGACATGGGCTGTGTGTGATATATCGGGCCCACGGGCCGCCAGTTTGACACCCCTGCGTCTAGCACAGGAGGGATGCTTAGATCTGTCCCACGGGGCAGGCCTGGAAACAGCAAAGGACTGACCTGTGGTGCCTCTGCTAGCGAAAATGGAGCCCCCCCCCGTGCCCCCTGCAGCCCTCTGCCACTGAAAATGGTACTTGGGGGGGCTGTGAACCCCCCAAGCTCCATTTTCGCCTGCAGAGGGCTATCAAAACAAACTAAAAACTGTTTCCCCTTTTGCATTTGAGCATGCAGGAAGGGACAGGAAAGGAGAAAGGGAAAGAGGAAAGACAAAGAAAAAAAAGGGAAGATGGGAAGAGAGCAAGGGAGGAAAAATAAGGAAAGAAGGGAAGGAAGAAGAAAGGAGCAGGAAGAGGGAAGGAAAAAGAAGAAAAGGAAGGCAGGAAGGCAGGAAGGCAGGAAGACAGGAAGGAAGGAAGGAAGGAAGGAAGGAAGGAAGGAAGGAAGGAAGGAAGGAAGGAAGGAAGGAAGGAAGGAAGGAAGGAGATTATAATGAGAGTGAGGGAGGGTCTCAGGGAAGTCCTGCCTTAGCACTTGGCCACTACAGGTGCCCCCGACACAAGTCCCATGTCATGCCCACCATGGCCACGCCCAGGCCACACCCACCATGGTTATGGCCCATACCCCCCCCCTCTGGCCCTCCAAGGTCAAACACAACCCTGATGCAGCCCTCAAAATGAAATTGAGTTTGACACCCCTGGTCTAGCACAACCCTTTTTTCCAAATGGCTTACAAGGAACCACATTGTCACAATAAACTCAAAAACACTAATTGCATTGATGCCGGGCAATGAAATCTACCAAGAAGATTAGCAACAGTTGGTTAATTAAACTCCTTGATCGTTCTAAAACTCACCATGCCTAAGTTGCCGGCTCTCCATTTAGTTGCTTTGAAGAACATCTTTCGTAAGATACAGTCAACATGGCTAATTGTCAAAGATTACGGGATCTATAGATCAAATATTCCTACGGTATACAGGATCACACTTCAAATCATGACACTACAAGCTTAGGGGTGCCTATATGCATTCTGCAAAGAGAAGAGTCTTTGTATCCCATCTATCCTACGCTTGGTTTTGACAATCACCTCTTTTCAAAGCTGACCATCAACAATCCAGAATGTAACCTTTTGGTCAAAGCAAGTTAAACTCTTAAATGTGTTTGTCAAAATAATTGTGTGTGATTCTCTGCAAAGCCAGGATATTGGTTGATGTAATAACAAAGGAGTTTGAATGGTTCTTATATAATGTCATTAGGTGTGTGTGTGTATGTGTGTGTGTGTGTGTGTGTGTGTATTTTCAATGAGTTTTATTCTATTAAAGGGGAATAACTTTTATCTCCCTTTCTGGGCATTATCTGTAAGATTGGTGGAAAAGTCGCTTTTCATTTCATTGATCAAAGAAAAATGGTTCTTCAGAAATAATTTAAAAAAAAAAATAATTCCCAATATTTGATTTCTTTGTCTTATAATTACTTTGTTTCTTTGTCTTATAATTACTGTTTGATGTACTGCTTTAATTAAAGTGTTGAATTATCACATGGATTTTATATGTGGGGAAATAATTAGCTTTTTGTTCTCTACAAACACTTTACAGAAGTGATTTTATGATCCATAATACTAACACTAACACTAACACTAACACTAACACTAACACTAACACTAACACTACTACTACTACTACTACTACTACTACTACTACTACTACTACTACTACTACTACTACTACTAATAATAATAATAATAATAATAATAATAATAATAATAATAATAATAATAATAATAATAATAATAATTTAGTTTATTGATATCACTGTACCAGGAGACGCCAGAGTCTAAGAAAAGGAACTGGGGGAAAAATCATGATATATCGCGACCTGGCCATCGAAACTACACGGCTATGGATGAAACATGTAACAGTGATACCCATAGTCATTGGGGCACTTGGTACCATGTCCAAGAATTTCACAAAACACATCAAGAAATTGCAGCTTCCTGCAATAACACCAGCGGAACTGCAAAAAACTGTGCCACTCGGAACATTGTACATCTTAAGAAGATACTTGGCTGATACCTAGGACGCTGGCAGCAACCCGTATCAGCCATTAGCACCAGTCAGTGGTATTTGTGACACTTTTTAAAATGTTCAGTTGACTGAGTTTCATGTTTAATGAATAAAAGAGATAATAATAATAATAATAAAAAGTTCCAGTGGAAATTTTATGCTACAGAAAAAGAAGAGGGGGAAAGGAAGTGGTAAATATTGAAATTCGGGATATGTAGAATGACTTTTACATTCACGTTTAAATTATGAGGTGGATGCTATGCTTTTTCATCGTTTGGTTTTACAAGAAGCCATTCATTTCAATGGTTTTCACTGGTTTGGAACTGGACGGGACTGAGCACATGCAAAGAGCAATGTGTGATGCCTAATGATTCATTTTAATATATTTTAAACACTTTAATCTCCTTAACAGTAGTGGCAGCAGTGTAGAACCACAGAAATTGGTTAAAAAAAAACCCTACTATATCGGTTCTCCTTCCATTTTCACCAGGAGTAGACACAGTACCTCCATTATGCCATGAATCTGGCTCTATATTTTCAAGTCTTGGTCATGTATGTTGTAATGGAGAGCTTTCTTCTTTGACTTTGATGAGACCAGTTCCTTTTCTTGGAGAAATACAGGTAGCCCTTGACTTATGACCACAATTGAGCCCAGAATTTATGTTGCTAAGTGAGACATTTCTTAAGTGAGTTTTACGATTTTTCTTGCCACATTTGTTAAGCGAATCACTGCTGTCGCTCGATCAGTACCATGGTTGTTAAGTGAATCTTGACTTCCCCATTGACTTTGCTTGTCAGAAGGTCGCAAAAGATGATCACATGACCCCGGGACACTGCAACCGTCATAAATACGAGGCAGTGGCTAAGCATCTGAATGTAAATCACACGAGTATGAGGATGCTGCAACAACCGTCATAAGTGTGAAAAATGGTCATAAGTCACTTTTTTCAGTGGTGTCATTTCGAATGGTCACTAAATGAACTGTTATAAGTCGAGGACTACCAGTAGATAGGCAAAAAAAAGGGGGGGAACTCACCATTTCCTTATGTTTCCACAACATGCTAACTCACAACGGTCTGTATTAAGGAAGTTGTGAGAAAGGGGCCCAGGGATATGAACTGTGCTGCAGAAGTGAGGAAATCTGGAAAAATGGTTGTGGAATGGAGTTGGTGGGATTTCATACTTGATGTTTGTGTGCTCTAATATCCAGCAGGTGTTGGGAAAAATATATTCAAGCCGTCCGAGTGCTACCATGTTAAGGATGAGAATAAAATCTCATAGAGGCGATGTGGATTTTTACTTGGAATTCAGACAGTTAGAAATAAAACCGAGATTAAAAGTCTAATAGAAAATATTTATTTCAGTACAAAAACAATAAATCCTGAATAATTACATCTTTGCTTAAAAAAACGTGACCGTTCAGGTCAAGAGCCAAGGCAGAAGGGAATTAATGGTGGCTTAGGAATGCACACATGCGTACAAGATCATATCACGTGTTCTGCTTGTATTGGAATGTACCATAATATTAGATAGGGGTGAATCACCCTGCTTAGACATACAACTGACAATATTCACACCGTGACAGCAGGATTCAGGCTATCAAGAACCTTGAGTAGGAGTACTATCAACATGTCAAGAAACTCTGCAACATTTTGTTGATAACATCATTTTTAGTTGATAGAGCAGGTATTATCAGGTATCCAACTGCTTGCTGAAAAAGTGACTCATCTTAAACTGATGAGACAGAGGGAGTCAAGCTATTCTCCAAAGTATCTGAGGACAGGACAAGAAACCATGGATGGAAACTAAACAAGGAGAGAAGTAACTTAGAACTAAGGAGAAATTTCCTGACAGTTAGAACAATTAATCTGTGGAACAGCCTGCCTCCAGAAGTTGTGAATGCTCCAACACTGGAAGATTTAAAGAAAAGATTGGACAACCATTTGTCTGAAATGGTATAGGGTTTCCTGAGCAGTGGAGCAGCAGGTTTCCTGAGCAGGGAGTTGGACTATATGACCTCCAAGGTCCCTTCCAACTCTGTTACTCAGAATCTTGAAGAAATGGGCTATCTAGATCCATTTCAGGTTGGTTTCAGGCTGGGATTTAGGCCTGAGACAGCCTTGGTTCGTTGATCATCTATGGAGGAGCGGAGATTGTAGTGAATCCATCATTGTATTCCTTGATCTCTCAGCAGCTTTCGATACTGTTAGCCATAGTATCTTTCTGAATCAGCTCCATAGTTTAGGGATTGAGTTGGCCCACAAAACTGCGCCAGTCAAGGTTCCATCTTAGTGCCTGGCGTTTTGGATATGTGGAGTATCCATTTCCAACTCAATCCTATCCAAAATGAATGGTTGTGGGTGTTGGAACCACACATATCTGGAGATGTTCCATCTATGGCCTTAGATAAGATTGCATTTCCCAATTATAGGATGATATACAATCTGCCTTTTTGTACTGTCCATGGGGTTTTCACCCTGCCAACAAAAGTGCGTATAGTCAAGGCTATGGTTTCCCAGTTGCAATGTATGGCTGTGAAAGTTGGACCATAAGGAAGGCTGAGCGCCAAAGAATTGAGGCCTTTGAACTATGGTGCTGGAGAAGACTCCTGCCAGTCCCTTGGACTGCAAGGTGATCCAACCGGTCAGTCCTAGAGGAGACCAACCCTGACTGCTCTTTAGAAGGCCAGATCCTGAAGATGAAACTCAAATACTTTGGCCACCTAATGAGAAGGAAGGACTCACTGGAGAAGAGCCTAATGCTGGGAAAGATTGAGGGCAAATGAAGAAGGGGACGGCAGAGAAGGAGGTGGCTGGATGGAGTCACTGAAGCAGTTGGCGTGAGCTTAAATGGACTCCAGAGGATGGTAGAGGACAGGAAGGCCTGGAGGAACATTGTCCATGGGGTCGTGATGGGTAGGACACGACTTCACAACTAACAACAACAACAACAACAACAACAACAACAACAACAACAACATAAAATCTGCAGGTCTGCCTGGATTCATCGCTCTTGCTTGAAAAGCAGGTGTCAGTTGTGGCTAAGGAGGCCTTTGCACAACTGTATCTCATAGGTCAGGGGTCCTTCAGGTTCTTCATACTATGGGTGAAATGCTCCTGGTTCAGGTGTGCCTGCCGGTGGTAGCGACGGCAGCGCGAGGCTTCGCCCATCCGCCCAGATGCCACCATTTGGGTTCTTTTACCCTCTGCGCATGTACAAAGCGTTCTGTGCATGCACAGAGGGTAAAAGAACCCAAATGGCGGCATCCAGGCTGGTGGGCGAAGCCATCGTTACCTGCTCTCCGACAACCGGCAGGCACGCCCGAACCGGGAGCATTTCACCCCTGCTTCACACCCAAGTCACCTTGCAGCTTGACTACTGCAATGTTCTATGTATGGGGCCACACTTGAAGACATCCAGATGGTCCAGACTGCAGTAACGGGCGTGCCTGAGTATAGCAAGCTGTACTCCTTGTCAATTTGCTTCCTGGCCTATTGTGATCCAATTGTTAGTTGTGATAAATACATAAATGAATGAATGAATGAATGAATGAATGAATAAATGAATGAAATGAAATGAAAGCATGCATGCATGAATTAAATGAAATGAAATGAAATGAATGAATGAATGCATGAATGAATGAAATGAAATGAATGAATGAACAAATGAACAAATGAACAAATGAATGAATGAATGAATGAATGAATGAATGAAATATATACACACATTCACATATATCCATTTATCCAACTCTCTTACAGTTTTAAAATGAGCTTTATCTTTCAGGCCTTCAGCACAGAGATTCACGCAAGGCAGTGGTTTCCTTGATGATCAACACAGGGGTTAAATAGATGTATTTGATTCACTCAATTTGTTTTAAACCAATGAGTGAAAAAGAACCTTTGACAAAACTGTCATCTTTAAAACACAGTGATATTTCATCCCCTCCGCTCTATTTAGAACGGCCGGAACTGAAATGCTTCCAGCAAGCACTGTGTCTAATTTTTCAAAACTGTCATTTCCAGCAAATCTGCTTAGGCAAACATTTTTTATGCTGCTAGGAAATAGGGAGAGGAAGAACTATATTACAAAATACTTCTTTTTTCATGTGCAGGTCAAAATGCCATCCAAGCTTGCAAAATATCAGAAACATGGTATAATAAATTACACAGTGACAATGACAGATTGGTTCAAGTCCATAAATCCAGTGCACCAATGATTAGCCCTCAAAAATATTATTTGGCTTAGATCTAGCTGGAGTTTTTTTTTCTCCTTCCCTGCACACGATAATCACATAATCAAAGTGTTATTTCCAGGAGAAATCATAAAATCCAATAAAACCACATCTTATTGAAAAAGATACAAAAGGTGACCAATTGTTCTAATCTGATCTACTAATACACTTCTGAGTATATACATTCCAAGTCTGAGCATGTTTGTGCAGATTAATTTTCTGGTGATACATGCACAACTCCTTTCTCTAAACAACTTATGATCTAAAATTCAACACAAGGAAAACATTACAGAAAGAAGTAGCAATAGCACGTAGACTTATATCAGTGGTTCCCAACCTGTGGTACGTGTACCACTAGTGGTACGCGAGGGCCTTCCAGGTGGTACGCGAACACTTTCGGGGTCATGAACGATTTTTAGTTAGTTATTTTTTACTTCACAAAAATGTTTACTGCCTAACACAAGATAATCTGGCAACGATTTGCAACTGTTGCCACACGCCACCCACCTGGTCCCAGCGGCCCGAGAATCCAGTTGCTGGATGCGCGGGGCCAAAAAAGGAACGGTACAATTATGGAAATAAAGTGATATCTGATTGAATTTAGTTTCTCTGGAACCAGGTGGTACGCGGCGACTGTACGGGACCTCCAAGTGGTACTCGATCACAAAAAGGTTGGGAACTACTGACTTATATACCGCTTCACAGTGCTTTACAGCCCTCTCTAAGCGGTTCACAGAGCATATTGACCCCAACAATCTGGGTCCTCATTTTACTGAGGGTTGGGAGGGTTGACAAACATAAAGACCAATGCAAATTCCCTACAAAGCTCACCAAAGCATATGTGGAAGTTCCACTATTGTGATACATTATTTGTATAACTTAACCATGGGTGAGAGTCCCTGTAGAGTTAGAGTTGACTATATGTATCTCTCTACCCTCCCAAAGGTACAAGATTTATGTATTTTATTTTATTTATTTATTTTGTCAAGCACGTATTAGATAACAGATATAAGTATAAACATGATTATGAATACATGAAATGAATATGAATAAAAGGGAACATTAGGACAGGGACGGTAGGCACGCTTATGCTTATTGCCCCCAACAATCTGGGTCCTCATTTTACCTACCTCGGAAGGATGGAAGGCTGAGTCAACCTTGAGCCGGTGAGATTTGAACCGCTGACCTGTAGTACTGCTCTCTAACCGCTGCACCACCTCGGCTCTTATACTGTATATACTTATAAGTATAGTTATACACACACAAACACACACACACACACACACACACACACACACACACCTATATATATATGTGAGCCCGCAACCCCACCTCCGCACATGTGCATGGTCTTCCGCGCATGCACTTTAGTCGCACGTGAGCATTCCGTGCATGCGCCTGGCCTCAAAAACATGTACAAATAGGATAGAATAGAGCTGAGTCAGGTGGGCAGGTGGGGGTGGGGGGTGGGGATGGATGGGGGTGGGTTAGGGTGAGCCCACCCCCACCCTTGATTTCCGCTACCGGTTCTGGCGAACCGAACTGGCTGAATAACACCTCTGGTTTACAGTGTCAGTATATTTATTTATTTCATTTTATTTATTTGTTTGTCAAACATGTACAAGATGGCAGGTATAGGTATAAACATAAACATAAGCAGAGTAAGTACAGATAAATGAGGACAATAGGACAGTAGGACAGGGATGGTAGGCACAGTGGTGCGCTTATGCACGCCCCTTACAGACCTCTTAGAAATGGGGAGAGGTCGACTGTAGACAGTCTAAGGTTAAAGTTTTAGGGGTTTGGGGATGAAACTATGGAGTCGGGTAGTGCATTCCAGGCATTGACCACTCTGTTCCTGAAGTCGTATTTTCTGCAATCGAGTTTGGAGCTGTTCACTTTAAGTTTGCATCTATTGCGTGCTCCTGTTATTGTTGTGGTTGAAGCTGAAGTAGTCATTGACAGGTAGGACATTGTAGCAGATAATTTTATGAACTACGCTTAGGTCATACTGAAGGCGGCGTAGTTCTAAATTGTCTAAGATTGTAACATCCTAGTAAAAAGGAAAGCAAGAAGTGAATTCCGTAGCCACAACTACGTTGCACCTGTTCTACTGTCTTCCAGGTGACAAGTTAAGATTGTTACTTCTAGGCCGAGACAGACATTTTGGGGTGGGTGGGGGAGGAGGAGGGTAAGTTCCCTCAGCTTCAGGATAGGTTAGTGGATACACCCATCTATAATCTTTTGAGACCGCCTTTGAGACTGCCTTCTGCCACACAGCTCCCAGCGACCAGTGAGATCCCACAGAGTTGGTCTCCTCCAGGTCCCATCAGCTAAACAGTGCCGGCTGGCGGGCCCGCGGGGGAGGGCCTTCTCTGTGGCTGCCCCGGCTCTCTGGAACCAGTTACCTCCGGAGATCCAGACTGCCCCCCCCCTATTGGCCTTCAAAAAAGCAGTA
This sequence comes from Diadophis punctatus similis, assembly GCA_023053685.1. Taxonomy (NCBI): domain Eukaryota; kingdom Metazoa; phylum Chordata; class Lepidosauria; order Squamata; family Dipsadidae; genus Diadophis; species Diadophis punctatus. The sequence goes on from JALIGW010000006.1 coordinate 5,303,105, forward strand.
AAGACCTGGCTTTTCCAACAGGCCTGGGGCCGTTGATCTCGCAGTTGTAATCGGCGAGATCCGGCCATGAAATGATATGCATGGGTTTTTAAATTGTTTTAATATTTAAGATGTTTTAAATGTTTATTCTGTTGTTAAGCCACCCAGAGTCCTTTGGGAGTTGGGCGGCATATAAATTTAATAAAATAAAAAATAAAAATAAATAATTATGGGCCGTCTCCAATTAAAAAAAAAACCACTGTGCATATCTATAAAAGAACCAAGGGGCATTTGATGTATGGGGGGGGGGTTGCTTTCAAAATGGCTTCCCCTTATCACACGTGGGTAGGCCCTGCAGTTCTTCCAAGCTGTGGGATTCATTTGGGGCAGAGGTGAGAGGATCATCCCTGAATCGTACCTAAACTTGCATTAGTATAATTATAACTAGGACGAGTGGTAATTGGAGACGTTGGCATAATGAAACCAGATAATGTACCACTTCTGTCTTGGGTCAGTATGAAGCTAACTTGATAGTTACGGAGAGCCGTCTTCCGAGATCTGTATGCTTCAGATCTCTTTATTAATATTTAAGAAGAGTCAAGCTCTAGGAATCCCAATAACCATCTTTCACCCCTGTCTTCCAGAGAAGGCACTTGTAACCATATATGCATTCATTATACTAATTAATTAAAAACAGACGCGAACAAGAGTACTCTCTCTGGTATTATTTTGCATTTTCTGTGAGCAATTTTTATAATGAGCTTTCTAATCTTCCTTTTTTTAAAAAAAAAAGAAAAAGAAAACATGAAGTCTGCAATGTTGAGTTTGCATTTTTATATTCAATGTATTTATATATATATATATATATATATATATATATATATATATATATATATATATATATATATATATATATATATATATATATATATATATATATATATATATATATATATATATATCGCCAGGCAGCATTACTTGAATACAAATTGTCAGACCCGAAAAGTATTATGTGGTATAATAGGTAATATCATACAATACGTTCCTGAGCCAATATGCATTTTCATAAATCATTCCTAAAATACATTTGCAAAGGTCTTTCCATTCTATACTTTTCGCTTTACACCTGGATTTAATGGATTCCATTAAATATATTGTGTTTCCACATTCTGATGCCAGCGGTATAAGCAAGGAAATATTAGATTTGTTTCTGTACAACACTTCCTAAATTGAGTAGATTCCTATTAAAATGTTCAGGAGAAAATGAATAAATAAAATAGCGCGTTTGCCTGCCCAGCAAATTCAATGCATCCTACTGAAAAGTGGATTTAACTGTTACATATTTATAAGCCATCTTTTCTTTTAAAAGGGATGGCACCAGTAAACATAACCCAGTTAAAATGAGCAAGAAGATAGCGTGTGTATGTCCGTACACAACAACCCACTGAAATTCAGTTGTCCCTTTCAGGCTTTCCTAAAGGTTAAGCCCTTAAAAGGAAAGAAAGAAAGAAAGAAAGAAAGAAAGAAAGAAAGAAAGAAAGAAAGAAAGAAAGAAAGAAAGAAAGAAAGAAAGAAAGAAAGAAAGAAAGAAAGAAAGAAAGAAAGAGGGAGGGAGGAGGGGGGGAGGGAGGGAGGGAAGGAAGGAAGGAAGGAAGGAAGGAAGGAAGGAAGGAAGGAAGGAAGGGACCAGAAGACCCAAATAAGAACGCTTCAACAAATAACAAATAACAATGTAATAACATATTACACTTGGAGTCAAATAATCCTCTGTATAGCCTAACTCCACTTCTTTAATTCTTACATGCGTAACATTTAATGCCTCCCAATCATGCAGAAATCCACGTCATTAATTTCCTGAACATCGTTCAACGCATGTGGTTTGGGTTATTGTGCCTTCCCCCAAGACAGGTCACTATTTCCTATGACGTATTTATCTAAACCTCCAGTGTCTGATCCGACGTCGTTCGTCTCAGCTCTAAAACTCAGGAGGCCCGAGACCATTCACCCCTCCCAATTAGTAGATTACGACATTTTTAATTAACATTCTGTTCCACTTGATACTTCAACCTGAAGTTCTAAAGAGTACAGGTGAACTTCGACTTACAACACTTCGCTTAGTGGCCGTTTGAAGTGAAAATGGCATGGGGGGAAAAGTGAGTTATGACCATTTTTCGCACTTATGACCGCTTCAGCATCCCCCATGGTCACATGATTTACATTGGGATACTTGCCAACTGGTTCATATTTATGACGGCTGCAGTGCCCTGGAGTCATGTGAAAAGTGAGCTACTTTGATGACTGAACACCATCCAAGCTGACACCAGCAAGATTAGAAGACCTGGAGAAACCTGGCCCATAGAATCATCAAGAGTTGGGCTCTACCAGAGGTGGGCTTCAAAAATCTCAGCAACGGGTTCTCTGCCCGGTTGCTGGGTGGCCGTGGCCATGGTGGGCATGGCCTAGTCAGCCTCCTGCACCATGGTTTTTAACCCTCCCTGAGCCTCCACGTGAGCCCTGTGCTTACCTGGCATCCAAAATGGGCTGAATGGAGACTCCTGGGAGGGGCGGGAAGGGAGGGGCTTTGTGGATTTGCGGGTTTGCCGAGCTGGGCAAAATCCTAGCTAGAGGATCATCCGAATCCGTGCGAACCCACAGCAGCCCACCACTGGGCTCAACCCAATGGATGACATGATCCTCATCATCAACAACACGTATGAGACACATGTTTAAAAGAGATATTGATGGCGTGGTCATAGTCAATTGATCGATCTATCAGCCAGCAACTCTACGCTCATATCTGTATTACTTCTACTGGTTAAAATTATTTGATTTGATATCTGTATTATAGCCCAAGGATTGTAGGGTTGGGTGATAGATTAGGCCAGTAATCATGCATACATAGTGTGCCCTATTGGAGTCAAAGGATTTACTTTCAAATAAAAAACTAGGCACAGAATTATTGTTTTATGATCTGGTGGCATGGCTACATCACTTGTTGAGCTATTAGTTCATTCCAGCCAATAAGCCATGACTGAGTGAAAATAAATCTCACAGAGGCGAAATAGATCATTCTCCGGAATTCAGACATTAGAAATAAAGCCGGAGTTTAAAAGTCTAATTAAAATATTTATTTCAGTACAAAAACAATAAAATCTCATTTGTTTACATCTCTGCTATAAAATGCGACTTCCTCAGTCGGAAGCCAGAAGAAGAAAGATAGAATGGAGTTTCAGGAATGCACACATGCGTACAAGAACATATCAGTCACGTGCTCAGGAATGAACCATTATATTAGATAGGGATGCAGCTCCCTGCATATACATACAACAGACAATAATCACACTGTGACAAGCCAGGGTTTGTACTGTCAGCAAAGCAAGGTTATAGGAACCATGCATTTGCAGGGAGTTGCACTAACTAAGATGGCTAGATCATAGTCTGTTGATCAACATGAACCACAATTATCCCCAGAAATTAAATACTAAAGGTCATTTGAACTCCCACTTATTTGTCTACAATATATTTTGCAGGCTCCTAATTTTATGGTTATTTTTTTAAAATATATCATACGAAGCCTACTGTTCTGACCCAGCTACCAAACAGAACAAACCCTCTCTAGTTATATCAATGATTCTTTTATTAGGAGCACCAGCAGCCCTGGCAAAAAGTCTCTCTCTCTCTCTCTCTCTCTCTCTCACACACACACACACACACACACACACACAGAGCAGACTAACAAATCCATCCGGGATGGAGATTAATAGTTGTCTGCCACATCTATCCATCTCCGCCCCCTGCCTGTTATCCCCAGAGCTAGGGTGGAGCTTCGCTAGCAGCAGTGGCTCCTCTGTCCCAAGGATCAGCCCATGGATTTCCACTGCTCTCCTCTCCTCTGCCTTCTGTGCATCCACGCATCAGGCACTGGACCCAACTGTTCCTCCTCTTCCTCATCAGCCACCTCCAGACCTGGAGGCTGTTGACTCTCCATCTGAGGGCTGATGGATGGCCCAGGCTCCACCTCTGTCTCTATCTCTGACAGCTCCATTCCCTCTTCCCCCTTGCAGCTCTCAGGTTGCCTTGATGCTGACCCTGACTCCCACGCCTCTTCCTCCTCTGATTTGGTTGCTGTAGGGGCCAGCGGCCGACAGGCCACAACACCTACTGTTTGCAGTATCTAATTTCACTGTGTGATTTTTCTATTCCTAGGAAGAAAAAAACAGTTTTCAATCTGTCCCTCCAAATACAGGAGCAAAGACACCAAATGTTAGCAATGTGGCAAGGACGAGTAAATCCCTCCGAATACCATATTTTCCACCGTCTCTAAATGTCCTCTAGCAGTTTCATTTAACAGCTTCCATTGATTTGCAGATATTCTATTATCATAAAGGCAAGTGAGACAGTGAGGAAGGCTTTGCGATTAATTTGAATACAAGTAAAAGTGGTCGATATAAATAGTCCCATCACCAGCTCACCCAGCAAGGCAGAAAGAATAAATAACTTTTGATAATGAGTAAGAGTCGAGAAAATAAGGAGCTATTGAAAACAGTTTTCCCTGAAGAAACAAAGAAAAGCAGCGTTTGTTTTGCACAAAACATATCTACCATTATCCCTGCGGATAATCTATTAGAATCTCTATTATACTTAGGATTCAAAAATACGTCCTGTTTTGGCCTTAGGTTTTGCAAATGCTGCTATTCTGAATAACAATAAAAATGAAGTTGACAGACGATATGGAAGAATTAGAGACATTCCCGCAAACTGTTGGCCATTTCTAGTTTAAAAAACAACAACAACAACAACATTTCTTCAAAGTAAGATCAGTGTTTAAAGGCTACAATTGGGTAGGCTTTTGGGCAACAGCCCCAAAGAGATTTTCCAGGAACTTCTACTGATTTTCCCCGCAACTTTCCAGTCTAAATTCCCCAGTCCGTGGACTGACAACGGGCCATGGCATGTCAGCAACCAGGCTGTGCAAAAAAGCAAAGCCCCATCCGCGGGATGCAGGCAGCATGCAAAACCATGCCCCCATGGTCCGTGGAAAAACCTCTCTCCACGCAACCGGACCCTGGTGCCCCAAAGGTTGGGGGGCACTGGTCTAAATAACATCCCTGGTTTTGTCTGATTCCTCCCCATCCACTCCTGATTAAGACAGTAGTAAAACTGATGTTTTCAAGAATGGTTTCACTTTCAGCTATTAGCATGATTTAGTTCAAGGGTGTCAAACTCAATGTCAACCACCGTTCGGAGAAAGCCTCGGCTTGCCATACTTATGCTTAGAATGTATTCATACTATGGGAATTTGGGAGGGGTGGCTGCATGAGGGGTGCAGATGTAGTCGTAACACATTCCTTCTAGATTCTCAAGGTCATCCTTTGTCCAGCACCTGCCCGGAAGCCGCTGGGAGGAATGGACATGTTGGCAGAAGATGAGTGGGCAACGTGACGGACTTGGGGGTGTGGGACAAGGGTGTGAACTTGAAACTGGGTGGGAAATCTTGGTAGCTTTTAGATTCGGGTTTCCCACAGAGGTGCCGACGTGGCTCTACTAATAAATTGGAACTTTGAGGAATACTTTGCCTTGGACTCTGATTTAAGTTTGGATGCTATTTGGAACCCTGACACTCAATTTCATTGAGGGCCACATCAGGGCTGTGGTTGACCTTGGGGGAGGGGGGCTGGGAAGGCATGGCCGACTGGGTGGGTGGTGTGTTCTGATTAACCTCTAACTGAACTCTAACTTGCTATGTCTAGCTGAACTCTGACTGAACTCTGATTTGTTATGTTCTAGCTGAACTCTAACTGAACTGTATGTTCTCACCCAGGTCCAGCATTTGAATGCTCAAATGCTATTGGTTGTTGTGTCTGACAGCCCTCTATAAAAGAGCTAGCTGTCAGACCGAGTTTTGCTGGTTGCTTGAGTGAGCGAATAAAAGAGCCGTTCTGAAGTCTGTCTCCTGTGATCCTTGCCCACAATCTAACAGTGAGTGTCGCTGACTAGGTGGGCGTGGCCAGCTTGATGCTACTCGCTGGGCATGGCTGACTGGGTGGGTGTGGCCAGCTTGACGCCACTCCTCAAACTGCTGGCATGTTTCCTCTTTGCATTGAATAGACTGGGCCAAAGCAATGCAGGACGGCCCCTTACATTTTCCACGACGGCCCCGTGGGCCGGATCTGACCACATCACAGGCCGCATCCGGCCCGCGGGCCTTGTGTTTGACAGCCCTGATATATTTGCTGCTCTTTAAGGATTGCCCAGATTCAATATTGAGATATTTATAGGAGTTTAAAAGGGACAAAGTAATATTAGCATGGTGCCACCGGATGGACACATCTGCAGATGTACAGTTGGTCCTCGACTTAAGGACCACAATTGATCAGGCCCAAAATTTCGGTTGCTGAGCGAGATATTTGTTAAGTGAATTTGGCCCCATTTTACGACCTTTCTTGTCACGGCTGTTAAGTGAATCTGGCTTCCCCATTGACTCTGCGTGTCAGGAGGTCACCAAAGGTGATTGCGCGACCCTGGGACACTGCAGCCATCATAAATAGGAAGCAGTTGCCAAGCATTTTGAATTTTGACCACCTGGACTATGGGGATGTGCAACGGTTGTGTGAAAAAGGGTGATAAATCACTTTTTTCCAGGGCCCTTGTAACTTCGAAAAGGCACCAAACACACTGTTGTAAATCAAGGTCTACCTGGATTGAGGTATTTATACGAGTTTTAAAAGGGCAAAGTAACATGAGCAGAAACCGGGATTAACGTTGTATGGAAAGATATGGGAGGGGTAAAATAACATCCCAACAAGCTCGTTATATCCCGTTGTTGTTGTTGTTGTTGTTGTTGTTGTTGTTGTTATAAAACACAATTGTATCACAGCGGCCAGTTGTTTTGCCGGATCTGGAATTGATTACTAGTCGAGCCGCACCCAGGTGCCTAGGAAGTCGTAATGTATTTTTGAAGTATATGTGCGGAACCGAGCAGTGTGGCTTTCTGCATTTGACTGATGGTGATTTTGTCAATTTTGTGCTGTTTTAAATGTAATTCCAGTGCTTTTGGGATAGCACCCAGTGTTCCAATCACCACTGGAATTACCACTGCTGGTTTGTGCCATAATCGTTGAATTTTGATTTTTAAGTCTTGGGATTTTGCGATTTTTTTCGTGTTCCTTTTCATCGACCTTGCTATCACCTGGTATTGCGATGTCGATGATAGTCACCTTGTTTTTCTCGACCAGCGTGATGTCTGGTGTATTATGCGCCAGTACCTTGTCAGTTTGTATACGAAAATCCCACAAGATCTTGACCATCTGATTTTCAGTGACTTTTTCAGGCTTGTGTTCCCACCAGTTCATAGCAGTACGGATGTTATAGTTTTTGCATAAATTCCAATGGATCATTTGTGCAACAGAGTTGGTATTGGTATTGGTATTGGTATTGGTATCTGAAAGACTTAAAGAAGCTTGACAGGAGATGTCTTTGGGCCTGCCACTTTGGTAGTTAATGTTCCATCTGTTCAAGCATGAAAAGTCGTCACTGCATGAAATGAAAGGCGATAAATTTATTGGATGCTGAGGGCATGATTGCTCTTCCTTCTCCAATAAGAGTCACGCTACTGAAGAGGTCCTAAAGGTAGGCATGAATCTTCCCTCTTCCATCTGTTATTTTCTACACGGCGTTCCTATAGATCTGAACGGCATCAGAAATAAGAACAACTTTCCATCTGTTCCAGGTTTCTATGTCGCCCGCCCCCTTAATATTTGCCGCGTACATTTTTTTTTAAAAAAAATCCCAAATCAATTAATTTGGGCTCAAATATGCAACAATGCAGACATACATCAAACTGAAGGAGACAGATCTCTGCGACAGATTAGCCCATAATAACAACCGAGGTGAAAAGTAATAACAATAGCAATAGCACTTAGACTTATATACCGCTTCATAGTGCTTTACAGCCCTCTCTAAGCGGTTTACAGAGTTCAGCATATGGCCCCCAACAATCTGGGTCTTCATTTTACCCACCTCGGAAGGATGGAAGGCGGAGTCAACCTTGAGCCGGTGAGATTTGAACAGCTGAACTGCTGAACTGCAGTGCTGCATTTTAACCACTGCGCCACCTCAAGATTAGGGGCTAGAATCAGGGGTGGGATTCAAAGGTTTTAGCAACCGGTTCTCTTCCCGGTTGCTGGGTGGGCGTAGTCATGGTGGCCGTGGCCTGCCCGCCTCCTGACCACGGCATGGGGGGTTGACCTCCCCAGGCTCCAGAGGCTTTCCTTGAGCCTCTGGGAGGGCGAAAACGGCCTCCCCCGGCCTCCGGAGGCCCTCTGGAGGCTGGAAACAGGCCCATTTCCGGACTTCTGGAACTTCCGGGAGGCCTGTTTTTTACCCTCCCCAGGTTCTAGAGGGGCCCTGCATTTACCTCACATCCAAAATGGACTTCGTGGAGACTCCTGGGAGGGGAGGGGCGGGGTGGGCGGTGTCAGCCAGACCTTGCAACTACCGGCCCATTTTTCACCCTCCCAGAGTCTCCGCGTGGGCCCTGCACTTACCTCACATCCAAAATGGACCGTGTGGAGACTCCTGGGAGGAGAGGGGTTGGGTGGGCGTGGCCAGCCAGACCTTGCAACTACCGGTTCGGTGAACCAGATGTAAAATTAGCATCCAGTTCGCCTGAACTGGTCCGAACCGGCTGAATCCCACCCCTGGCTAGAATCTCACTGCATGCCAAGCCTTGATTTGAGTTGAGTAAGGGTCTTGTTTGAATAACGCCAGTGGTATCTATTGTATCACTTGCTTTCTCCTCTGCAGCTAATAAAGGTTTTATTATTTTTGTCATGGGCATCAGAAATACCATCACTAAAGACAATATGCGCATCTCAGCATCACACCCAATTTTCTAAAAAAAAAAAAAGAACATCTACTCTTCTTCCGTACTGGGATTATTTGAAAAGTTAACAGGTCCCTGGTTTCCCAAATATCATCTATTGTTTCATTTTCTGACACTAACAGAATTCAGGAGCTGTAAGTTGAAAAACTTTCAAATAATTAGCAATAGCAATAACACTTAGACTTATATACCGCTTCATAGTGCTTTTACAGCCCTCTCTAAGCAGTTTACAGAGTCCAGCATATTTCCCCCAACAATCTAGGTCCTCGTTTTACCGACCTCGGAAGGATGGAAGGCTGAGTCAACCTTGAGCCTGGTGAGATTTGAACAGCTGAACTGCAGCTAGCAGTCAGCTGAAGTAGCCTGCAGTGCTGCACTCTAACCACTGCGCCACCTCGGCTCTATAGCAATTAGCTGGGACGTGATTAAACACACCATGTTTTGGGATGAAACTGCTCTACGTCTCTGTCCCAGCAACAGAAAAGCAATCCATGTTAACCCCCCCAATGGGTATAATTTGGCCAGCAATACAGTTATACATTTAAAATGCAATACCCTATTTAAGGTCTTGTCTGCAAGGCAAATTTAAATTTGGTATGTAAATCTGAAGCAACACAGAGGCCTAATTGCATCCTATCTACAGGAGCAAGTGCTCCAATTATAAATTTAATCGCAGAGTACAAACTTCCAAATGAAATGGATGGAGCATCCCATGTGTAGCTGAGTCCATCTTAAACTCCTTGCGCCTAGCATCTAGCTGTCACTTGATGATTTTTTGAACATTAAGCAGGGATGAACCTGGTTAGTACCTAGAGAGAAAGCCACCAAATGAAGTTCATGAAGAAATTTTGGGACATGAAAATTTAGAACTACGCCGCCTTCGATCTGACCTAAGTGTAGCTCCCAAAATTATCTGCCACAACGTCCTTCCTGTTAACGACTACTTCAGCTTCAACCGCAATAATACACGAGCTCACAATAGATACAAACTTAATGTAAACCGCTCCAAACTTGATTGCAAAAAATTCGACTTCAACAACACAGTTGTCAACGCCTGGAACACTTTACCTGACTCAGTAGTTTCTTCCCCAAACCCCCAAAACTTCAACCTCAGATTATCTACCATTGACCTCACCCCATTCCTAAGAGGTCGGTCAGGGGCGTGCATAAGCGCACAATCGTGCCTACTGTTCCTGTCCTAATGTACCCATATATTCATACCTCTTTTACTCTTATTCATGCTTGTACTATTACATATATATTCAATCATATATATGCTGTTTATACTTTGCTTATAATCATATATGCTTGACAAAATAAACAAGTACAAAATACAAAATCAACGGCAAACAACTTTGGTTATCATTAGCAAGATATCTACCAGGTCGTTTCTATAAACTCCCAAAGAATCAAATTCAAAAAAACTATTTCTGGTCTTTTTAACATACAGTATCAAGGAGTAAGCACTTCTAAAGCCAACAGATTTCACTTTTAGCAGCCTATAAAACAAACTGAGCTTTAACAAGCATTTCAACTGCATTTGTTTAGAAAAGAAATCCTACACAAACACACACCAAACAAAAATGTTACCATTTGCCCGATAATACAAAGCAGGAACCCCATTCAAAGACAGGAAATTGGTATTCGGCCTCTGCTTCATTATTAAAAATAAAATAAAATTAATTATCATTTAGATTAGCTTGTCTCAAAGAACAGCAACATTTCAATGCCTCATTGTTATTTTCTTTCGTCTGCCAGGAAAATGAATCAAAGCTCCTTTACTGCAGATTGTATAATCACACCAAATATAAAAAAAGCAAGAGAACGAAACCATTGGCTTTGTACAACTGCACCAGGAGAGCGACTTGGAAACGCATCAACCGATTAGCATAGCAGTATGAATAAAGATTTTTTTTAAAAAAAAATTAATATAGAACCTTCTAGAGAGCGCAAAATGGGACGCGGTGGCTCAGTGGCTAAGATGCTGAGCTTGTTGATCGTAAGGTCGGCAGTTCAGCGGTTCGAATCCCTAGCGCCGTGTAACGGGGTGAGCTCCCGTTACTTGTCCCAGCTTCTGCCAACCTAGCAGTTCGAAAGAACGTAAAAAAATGCAAGTAGAAAAATAGGGACCACCTTTGGTGAGAAGGTAACAGCGTTCCGTGCGCCTTCGGCGTTTAGTCATGTCGGCCACATGACCATGGAGACGTCTATGGACAGCGCTGGCTCTTCGGCTTTGAAACGGAGATGAGCACCGCCCCCTAGAGTCGGGAACGACTAGCACATATGTGCGAGGGGAACCTTTACCTTTACCTTAGAGAGTGCAATCGGCAAACATGACAGACTTAAATCACCCGATTCTCTGCCAGGACAGAAAATGTTATAACTAAGGGATGGAAAATCCAGAGGAATATTCTTATATTTGAAGCCGGTCGCTCTTTCCCATCAAATCAACATCTTTTATTATGATGGCAGAAAAAAGTTAATTTTAAAATATAAATAAATTTCTTTGAAGATGTTTCGATTCTCATCCAAGAAACTTCTCAGTTCACCAATTGAAGAAGCGAAATGTTTTCAAAGGGGGGGGGACACCAAGAAAGTCATTACCAAGTATGCCAGTGGTGGGTTGCTACCGGTTCGCTCCGATTCGGGCGAACCTGTAGCGGCGGCGCGGGAGGCTCCGCTCACCCACCTGGACGATCTGCGCAAGTGCAGTCACCAGATGATCTGCGCATGCACAGATGATTCTGCGCATGCACAGATGGTTCTGCGCATGCACAGAAGGTTCTGCGCATGCACAGAAGGCTCTGCGCACGCACAGAAGGTTCTGCGCACGCACAGAAGGTTCTGCGCATGCACAGAAGGTTCTGCGCATGCACAGAAGGTTCTACGCATGCACAGAAGCGCCGCACGCGCGTTCACAGTTCCAAACCGGTAGCGAAAGTAAGTGAAAGCTACTACTGAAGTATGCCCTGCACCGTATGAGTGTAAGACAATGTCAGCTCTTTCTGTTACCTAAGATCAGTAAAAAAAAGGGGGGGGGAAAGGTATTGTTGGGAGAGCTGCTACGCCTGTCACATATCACACAACCTGTCCCAAAATGGTTTACCCTGCAGGTATTCTATGATAGGTGACTGACAGCTTCTCATCAGACAAATCAATGGTGGCAGTGCCTTAAAAGGCAGGAAATATGAGCATCATATAGTACTCATTACCAGCAACATACCGATTTGCTAGGGATGTACTCCATGGAAATCGAGTGTTAGGAATAAACATTGCCTCTGTCTTTATCTCTGACTACCAGGTGATTTTGGATGTTGGGGCAGGGAGACCACAGATATTAACATGCACAATTATGCATTTGCATTTTCCTATATGTAGTAAGTTCCACCTCAATCACTCTTTTCCATCCCTCTTTTCCGTAAATTAATCTCTCCCTTTTCTTCTTGCACAAATTGCTGCCCTGAATGCACTTTTAATGCTATAGCCCAAAGAGCTTTAAATCAACAAGGGTGCCCTTAGATCATCTTGGTGAGCAGCTAAATCTTCTTGAGCTCTTATAAGATTCCATGGACTAAGCTGCCCTGCAGGCCCTCCCTTGAAAACTTTTTTTCCTTTTAAAGATAAGATAAGGTAACCTTTATTGTCATTTTGTTTTTGTTTACTGTGAGCATACTGGCCGACACTAAAAATGAAATTCTGTGGCCTGCTCTCAAAAGAAAGTATATAGCTACCCATACCCATACATAACACACATATACATATTCTATACATACATTGTACACACACACAGACACACACACAGACACACACACACACAGACACACACACACACACACACACACACACACACACACACACACAGAGAGAGAGAGAGAGAGAGAGAGAGAGAGAGAGAGAGAGAGAGAGAGAGATGATAGACAGACAGACAGACAGATAAGATAAGATAAGATAAGATAAGATAAGATAAGATAAGATAAGATAAGATAAGATAAGATAAGATAAGATAAGATAAGATAAGATAAGATAAGATAAGATACTGGTAGATAGATAGATAGATAGATAGATAGATAGATAGATAGATAGATAGATAGATAGATAGATAGATAGATAGATAGATAGATAGATAGATAGATAGATAGACAGAGAGAGAGAGAGAGAGAGAGAGAGAGAGAGAGAGAGAGAGAGAGAGAGAGAGAGAGAGAGAGAGAGAGAGAGAGAGAGAGATGATAGATGATAGACAGATAGACAGACAGAGACAGATAAGATACTGGTAGATAGAGAGAGAGAGAGAGAGAGAGAGAGAGAGAGAGAGAGAGAGAAAGAGAGAGAGAGAGGTAGATGATAGATAGATAGATGATAGATAGATAGATAGATAGATAGATAGATAGATAGATAGATAGATAGATAGATAGATAGATAGATAGATAGATAGATAGATAGATGAGAGAGAGAGAGAGAGAGAGATAAATAGAGATAGATAGATGATAGATGATAGACAGACAGACAGACAAGATACTGGTAGATAGATAGATAGATAGATAGAGAGAGAGAGAGAGATAGAGAGAGAGAGATAGAGAGAGAGAGAGAGAGAGAGAGAGAGAGAGAGTGAGAGGTAGATGATAGATAGATAGATAGATAGATAGATAGATAGATAGATAGATAGATAGATAGATAGATAGATAGATAGATAGATAGATAGATAGATGAGAGAGAGAGAGAGAGAGAGATAAATAGAGATAGATAGATGATAGATGATAGACAGACAGACAGACAAGATACTGGTAGATAGATAGATAGATAGAGAGAGAGATAGAGAGAGAGAGAGAGAGAGAGAGAGAGAGAGAGAGAGAGAGAGAGAGAGAGAGAGTGAGAGGTAGATGATAGATAGATAGATAGATAGATAGATAGATAGATAGATAGATAGATAGATAGATAGATAGATAGATAGATAGATAGATAGATAGATAGATATACAGTAGATATAGATACACACACACACATATACATATATACACATACATATATATACATACATACACCTACGCCCATACATATACTATATATATATACATATAAATATTAATCACTGTCCATTTTAAATACATAGTGGAAAGAGGAAGCTTGAGAGTTCACAAGGTTGATGCCATATGGAACAAAGCTATGACTGAATCTGGATGTTGTGCTTCGGATACCACGAAGCCTCTTCCCAGAAGGTAACAAGAAGAACAGATCATGAACAGGAGGTGTAGCGTCCCAGACAATTCTGTGGACCCTGCCCCAGCATCGCTTATATGCCCTGTCCTGGATAGAAGGAAGTGAACTGCCAATGATCATTTCTGCCGTCCTCACCACTCTCTGCACCGCCTTCCTGTCTGAAGCAGTAATGCTTCCAAACCAGACAGTTATGCAATTTGACAGGATGCTCTTATCGTCCCTCTATAGAAAGTGGTAAGGACAAAAGAAAGAAGATGAACTTTTCTCATGCGACACAGAACATGCAGGCGCTGCTGTTCCTGCTTCACCAATGACTCGCTGTTGAGTGACTAAGCTAGCCTACTCATTAGCTGCACACCCAGAAACTTTGAAAACTTTTGACAAAGGTCAACCAATGGTAAACGGGTGTCAACATGCCCATCCACCCAATCTATTTAAAGGTGTTTTATGGGGCATCGTCTTCTTCTTCAGAGAGCACTTTTATCTGGATTTATCACAGTGGAAATAGCATTCCAGCCAAGGAGATTAATATGGTTATCAAATGCTGCAAATGTAATTCGGCATCATTAAAGGCAAAATGACATTAGGGCTGAAAGACCCAAGAGGGACATGCAATTTTTGAAAAGAAAAAAAAAAGATATTGGCACAAAATTCTTATTCCGATCAATCTTTGCAAATGCCTTGCAACCTTCCTTGGACCGCATTATCATGTGACCTTCATTTTTTTTCCACAGTCACCAAAGTACCTTAGGCTTGACAAGATCTATGGTCCCCCACTAATAGTTCCTACTCCTTCTGAGAATTCCATTCGTATTAAAACTATTATATTTTAGGAAGCTTAATCCACAACGTGTACAAAAAAAAAACCCCAGTGGAATGAGTCAATAGATCATGCTTTCTGTGCAGAGAATAAATGGAAGTGAAATCTTTCTTTCACTTCGCATCATTCCCACTGTCAAAGCATGATAGCTCTTCCAGAATTCTTGATGGACAGCTCTGGAATTAGCGGCATTAACAGAGGGATAGAATCAAGATCACGTGAAGTGATAGTACCACTTTATAAGGCCTCGGTAAGGCCACACTTGGAATACTGCATCCAGGTTTGGTCACCATGATATATACCGTATTTTTTGGAGTATAAGACACACCGGAGTATAAGACGCACCTTAGTTTTGGGGAAGGAAAATAGGAGGAAAAAATCTACCTACCAGTTATTCATCTGGCTAGTGTCCTTAGTCTGTTCAGCTTCAGCACATTATTTTATCCCCTGGTTAGGGCTGAAAAAAGCTTTTTCAGAGGGAGCAGGAATGAAAACAAGCCTGCAAAGACTTAGGGCTGGTAAAAAAAACTACTTCAAGGGAGTAGGAATAAAAAAATGCTGCAAGCCAGGAAGATTGTTAGCACCTTGTTGAGGCTGAAAAGACCTTTTTCAGAGGGAGTAGGAATGAAAACAAGCCTGCAAAGACTTAGGGCAGGAAAAACCTACTTTGGAGGGAGTAGGAATTAAAATATGCTGCAAGCCAGTAAGATCGTTAGCACCTTGTTAGGGCTGTTGAGACCTTTTTCAGAGGGAGTAGAAATGAAAACAAGCCTGCAAAGACTTAGGGCAGGAAAAACCTACTTTGGAGGGAGTAGGAATTAAAATATGCTGCAAGCCAGTAAGATCGTTAGCACCTTGTTAGGGCTGTTGAGACCTTTTTCAGAGGGAGTAGGAATGAAAACAAGCCTGCAAAGACTTAGGGCAGGAAAAACCTACTTTGGAGGGAGTAGGAATTAAAATATGCTGCAAGCCAGTAAGATCGTTAGCACCTTGTTAGGGCTGTTGAGACCTTTTTCAGAGGGAGTAGAAATGAAAACAAGCCTGCAAAGATGGAGTAGGAAGCCGGGAAGATCGTTAGCACTTCCTTAGGGCTGGGGGGGGGAAAGCTTCGGAAAAGCTACATTCGGAGTATAAGACGCACCCAAATTTTCAGCCTCTTTTAGGGAGGAAAAAGGTGTGTCTTATACTCTGAAAAATACAGTATATAAAGATGTTGAGACTCTAGAAAGAGTACAGAGAAGAGCAGCAAAGATGATTCGGGGACTAGAGGTTAAAACATATGGAGAATGGTTTCAGGAACTGTGTATGTCTAGTCTAATGAAAAGAAAGACTAGGGGTGACATGATAGCAGTCGTCCAATATCTCAGGGGTTGCCACAAAGAAAAAGCAGTCAACTTCATTCTCCAAAGCCCTCGAAGGGAGGACAAGAAGCAATGGATGGAAACCAGTCAAGGAAAGAACCAACCTAGAACTGAGGAAAAAACTTCCTGACAGAACAATGAATCAGTGGAATGACTTGCCTCCAGAAGTTGTGGATGGTTCCAACCCTGGAGGCTTTTTAAACAAAACAATTGGACAACCATTTGTCTGAAATGGTGTAGGGCCGTGATGGTGAACCTATGGCACGCGCGCCACAGGTGGCACGCGGAGCCCTCTCTGCAGGCACGGAGCCGTTGACCAACTCAGCTCCACTGCGCATGTGCGTGTGCCTCCTGCCGGCCAGCTGATTTTCAGGTCAGACAAGCGCATGCTTTCTCCTCAATTTCTGTGGCCTGCGCCTTCCCAGATCTCTGGAGATTCCACCCCAGCACTGTTTGGGCAGGCAAGGCTTCCCTCCCCCTCCAAGCTCTATTTGGGGAAAGGAGGCTTTTCTCCCCTCCCAGCTCTGGGGATGAGAGGCTTTTCCCCCTCCCACCGCTGTTTTGGGATGCGAGGCCAAAACAGGGGAGGTTGTGAGCGCATATGTGGGGGTTGCGCGTGCATGTGCAGGGGACGGGG
Organism: Diadophis punctatus similis; assembly: GCA_023053685.1. Taxonomy (NCBI): domain Eukaryota; kingdom Metazoa; phylum Chordata; class Lepidosauria; order Squamata; family Dipsadidae; genus Diadophis; species Diadophis punctatus. Next base: position 5,320,000 of record JALIGW010000006.1, read on the forward strand.
CATGTGGGCGGGGCATTGCATTCTGGGTGTGGGCACTCACGCATGTGCGACAGTGCACACGTGCACACTTTTGGCACCCGAGGGAAAAAAAGGTTCGCCATCACTGGTGTAGGATTTCCTGCTTGAACAAAAAGACGTCGATGGTCGCTTCCTATCCTGTTATTCTGGCATGCTCAAAAGCCCTTCACTGGGCTGGCTGAACCACAAGGTGGGGGGCATTGCTAATGAAATGTGTCCTAATTCATACTCAAGATTAATTCTCTCTATGTACTGAGCATCCCCAGCTGCTTCAATGAAGCATTCAAACAGATAAGGAGCGTGACTGCGAGAATAAGACATTCATACCACATGCCAAGTACCAGGACTAGGCTGGGACCATGGATAGCGATATCTTGTGGGGGCGGGGTTTGCTAACTCAGTGGTCTTCCTGTTCTATTCAGGGACTGAGGTTTTCTCTGCGTATTGCAGAGAATGTTAGCTGTAATCTTTGTTTGTTAGTTAAAACAAAGATAGGCAAGAAGAAGATTCTTCGCATTGCCTGACTCACTGTGTATGAGGAGCTGAGATAGCGCAGTGGTTAAAAGCAGCATTGCGACCTTCAGCTGATTGCTAGTTTAGCAGTTCAGCTGTTCAAATCTCACCAGGCTCAAGGTTGACTCAGCCTTCCATCCTTCTGAGGTCAGTAAAATGAGGACCCAGATTGTTGGGGGCAATATGCTGAACTCTGTAAACCGCTTAGAGAGAGCTGTAAAGCACTATGAAGCGGTATATAAGTAAAGTGCTATTGCTATTGCTATTGGACTTCCTATATTGAACTTTGCTACTACTTTAAGTAAACTATTTGTAAATACCAAACGGATCTGTTTATTGACTGAATAGCATTCATATCAAACTGCAACACCACAACCACAATCACTATTTCGCTGTGTATGTGCTCAACAGCACAATAACTCCTCAACAATAGCCACTCAGGACAAGAGTCAATGATTTCATGTGAATCACAACAGCATCACACTGCTGAACAAAACTCCGCATTGGCAATAGGAAGGGCATCTGGCCATTAAACACTCTGCTAGGTCCATTAAGTTGCCCACCCCGTAAGGGATTATGGGTTCGTTAAAAGAAGATGACAACCGACTCATACAGATTCTGTAATGTGCCTCAATTGTACATGGAGGTCATTAAGGCATGCCCTTGGGGCAAGGTAAAAATGAGTAAAAACTCAACCTAAAATAGGTACGGCAATAAATAATTTCATTTGAAGCTCCTAGCCAAAGGTGGCCAACAGAGGAATCTCTGGCAGGATGGTTGCTTACGGGGAAGGGATTTAACCTTTTCCTTCCAACCATGATCTGGCTAAAAAATTTCCCTTCAAGCTGCCGTTGATCTCACAGAAGAACCTTTTGCCAACAGCAAAACGTGGGCCTGCTAAATGAGAATGCCATTATACAAAGTTGTTTGCAAAATAAAAGTGCATATCAAGAAGCAAGAGACGGATCCAGCCTAGAACTCAGGAGAAATTTCCCCGACAGTGAAAACAATTAATCAGTGGAACGGTTTGCCTCCGGAAGCGGTGGTTGCTCTATCACTGGAGGCTTTTAAGAAGAGTTTGGGCACCCATTGGTCCAGAATGGTATTGGGTCTCCTGCTCGAGAAGGGGATAGACTAAAGGACCTCCAAGGTCCCTTCCAACTCTGTAATTCTGTATTCTGTATCAGTTTCAAATGTAAAGCTTTACATAGATCAGTGTTGGTGAACCTTTTAGGCACCGAGTGCCGAAACAGGAGCGCACGCACATGCGCCGGGGAGCACCGGAAACTGGAAGAGTAACTCCCCAGCACGTGCATCTTGTTTTCCGGTTTCGGACGCTACCATGTGCGCAAAGACCAGCGGGCCGGCGCGCAGGAAGAGCAACTGGTGACAGCTGGTGTGCCCGGAGAGATGGCTCTGCATGCCACTTCTGGCACGCGTGCCATAGGTTCGCCATCATGGACATAGATTTTAATACATAAAGAAACACTAATACAAACAATGCCATTTTTCTCTCCAGAAAATCAAGGTTGTTCTGAATGCCATAAATAAATACTTTTGTTGCTCTTCTTTCTTTAATAGACCATGGTTAATATCTATCTATCTATCTATCTATCTATCTATCTATCTATCTATCTATCTATCTATCTATCTATCTATCTATCTATCTATCTATCATCTATCTATCTATCTACCATCTATCTACCATCTATCTACCATCTACCTATCTCTCTCTCTCTCTCTCTCTCTCTCTCTCTCTCTCTCTCTCTCTCTCTCTCTCTCTCTCTCTCTCTATCTATCTATCTATCTATCTACCATCTACCTATCTCTATCATCTATCTATCTATCTATCTATCTATCTATCTATCTATCTATCTATCTATCTATCTATCTATCTATCTATCTATCTATCTATCATCTATCTATCTATCATCTATCTATCATCTATCTATCTATCTACCATCTATCTACCATCTACCTCTCTCTCTCTCTCTCTCTCTCTCTCTCTCTCTCTCTCTCTATCTATCTATCTATCTATCTATCTATCTATCTACCATCTACCTATCTCTATCATCAATCAATCAATCAATCAATCAATCAATCAATCAATCAATCAATCTATCTATCTATCTATCTATCTATCTATCTATCTATCTATCTATCTATCTATCTATCTATCTATCTATCTATCTATCTATATATCTTCCTACCTACCTACCTACCTACCTACCTACCTACCTACCTACCTACCTACCTACCTATCTATCTATCTATCTATCTATCTATCTATCTATCTATCTATCTATCTATCTATCTACAATCTACCTATCTCTATCTATCTATCTAGAGGGGGAGGGGGAGGGGGAAGGAGAGAGAGAGAGAGAGAGGGAGGGAGGGAGGGAGAGGCTCTTTTGAGTACTTTCCCTATCCTTGATAAATTCTACCCAAATATTCTTTAGCAGTTTAAAAATAAAAACATAGCCACTATGGTGGGTTGATTAAAAATCATTCTGTCTCTCCACCAAATTCCTGAGAATGAAACAGCTCAACAGCGAGCTATAATTCACTGAATTCCATTTCTTTCTTTGTTTTCACTGCAAAATTGTTACTTCAATAGGAAAGGTTTAGTTTTCTGTAAGAGAGGGGAGTTTTTGAAGCAACCAAATTATGCTATTTTTCCCCCCACTGTCAAAGAAAATCTTGCACAATCTTCTCTCTCTTAAGCCACAGAGGCTATATGCAGCTGAACGCCTCTAAGAAAGCTCATTTGCAAGCCAGCATTGCTTACAACCAGGAAGGCATGCAAACAACAGATTTCACCACTGCAAAATGGGAAAACCACCGTTCCTATCAGATCAACGTAAGCTATGAAAGCCCAACTCAACATTCCTTGTACATTTCCGTACACACTTTGTAGTGATTGTTGGAAGATTGACAGTTCTATGTAACTCATCAGAGTAAAATGCCCCATGCCATGCAAAGCAAGCTGAAGTGACCATAATGTATTCCCTCTTCCCTTTTATTTCATTCCCTTTTATTTATTGATTTGTTCGTTTGTCAAACGTGTCTGCTGCTGAGAATTAATTTAATTCTCTATTTCTGAATGCTTACTCAGATCATGGCAAACATCTGCCAAGTTTATAATTTATTTGCACCCTGCTTTTATGATTTTTGACGAATAACTCAAGGCAGCAAACACCTATGTACGTTCCTCCTCCTATTTTCCCCACAACAACCCTTTGAAGTAGGTCAGAGGTCCTCAAACTTGGCAACTTTAAGACTTGTGGACTTTAATTCCCAGAATTCTCCAGCCAGCTATGCTGGCTGGAGAATTCTGGGAGTTGAAGTCCACAAGTCTTAAAGTTGCCAAGTTTGAAGACCTCTGAAGTAGGTTGTAATGAGAGAGAATGAGTGGTCCAAAGTTACCCAGCTGGCTTTCATAGCTAAGGCAGGATTTGAACTCATAGTCTCCTGCTTTCTAGTCTGGGGATTTAACCAGCAGACCAAACTGGCTCTAATAACGCAGGCAAAGACTTTAGTTCCTAATCCTAATCCCATTATATAGCACGACCAATACATCTCAAATGATATGTTAAGAAAGCAGTGCAATATTTACATTACGTTTTAATATCCAAGGATTTTTAGTTATTAAAATGTAGTGCAAATTTGGCAGTTTTCCATTCTCTGTTTGTATTCACAGTTCATGTTAAAAAAAAAAAAACCTATAGCAATTTGTCTTTTAGCTTAGTGGGTGGCCTGAGTCTATTTGCTGCGGTTTCTGGTTTATCTTGTAGGAATTTACTCAACAAACTATAATTAAGAGAGCTGGTTTGCATCTGTGGCACTGGACCCTGGATTAAAAACTGGGAGACCAGGAATCTCACCCCATTCCTAAGAGGTCTGTAAGGGGCATGCATAAGTGCACCATTGTGCCTACCGTCCCTGTCCTACTGTCCTATTGTCCAAATTTACCTGTACCTACTTTGCTTTTGTTTATGTTTATACCATACCTAAGGTGACCAGATTTTAATATTTCTAAAGCGGGACGCCATTGATGGGGAGGGTTTTCTAGGGGAGCAAGACGGGAGGGGTCCGTCTCTCTTATCCTGCAGCTTTGTGCACCACCACCCCAAACACCCCCCCTTCATCGCAGCCCTTAGCGCTGCCATGGCCGGGGCTCGCCTCTGCTGCATCTGGCCCGGAGAGGAACAGCGGCAGGAGAAGGAAGAAAGCAAACCGCGGCTGTGGTGCTCTGGGAGGGCGGGTGGTGAGGGTTTTTCACAGCCGCATGCTGCCTCGATTGCAGAAGCCGCAGCCAGCCAGCCGGGCAGCAGCCCTCCGTGTGGGGAGACGGCCAGGCCTGCGCTTGGAAGAGGCTGCTGCTCTCGCTGCCCGCTTTCTTCTTTCTCCTGCCGCGAAACGAAAGTGAACTGTTGCAGCGCTGCTTCGGGAGGGCAGGCGGACATCTGCAGCCAGCTCCGGGCCGGGCAGGGAAAAAACCCCTTTTTCAAAAAAAGCGGGACTTTTTTGAAATGTCGCGGGACGCGGGACAAATTATTCAAAAGCGGAACTGTCCCGCCAAAAGCGGGACGTCTGGTCACCTTAACCATACCTGCTCTCTTGTACATGTTTTGACAAAATAAATAAATAAAATAAATTCTAATCCAGCCCTTAAGGTTAGCTACGTAATTTTCTCTCGGTTCTAGAAAGAAGATAATGACAAACCATTTCCCAAAAATAGCTGCCAAGAAAATGGCAGGGATTTGGCCGCATCGTCACCAGGAATCAGGATGGATTTGAAGACCAGCACCAAAAAACTTTTTTTTAAAAAAAAAAGTTCTCAAAGTAAGAGTTAATGGCAAACCACTTCTGAAAAGCATTCCTAAGAAAATCTCCAGAAATTGTCCAGACAGTCGGCAAGAGTAAAAAAACCTGACTTGACACAATTCTCAATGGCATAAAACAGATTTTCTTACCTAAACAATGTAAGAACCCAGCTGGTTGCATAGATATCTGCCAACTGAGCCTTTAGCTCTTGATTTGGTGGATAATATAGAAGGAGATAGATAGATAGATAGATAGATAGATAGATAGATAGATAGATAGATAGATAGATAGATAGATAGATAGATAGATAGATAGATAAGAGAGAGAGAGAGAGACACACAGAGAGAGAGAGAGAGAGAGAGAGAGAGACAGACAGACAGAGAGAGAGAGAGAGAGAGAGAGAGAGAGAGAGAGACAGAGAGAGAGACACAGAGAGACAGAGAGAGTGTTAAGGGTGAGAATAAATCTCATAGAGGCGATTTAGATCTTTTCTTGGAATTCAGACAGTTAGAAATAAAGCCGAGATTAAAAGTCTAAGTATTTATTTCGGTACAAAAACAATAAATTCTGAATAATTACATTTTTGCTAAGAAAATGTGACCATTCCGGTCAAGAGCCGAGTCAAAGAGAGAGAATGGTGGTTTAGTAATGCACACATGCGTACAACTCATATCACGTGTTCTGCTTGTATTGAAATGTACCATAATATTAGGATAGGGGTGCATCACCCTGCATAGACATATAACTGACAATATTCACTACGTGACAGAGAGAGAGACAGAGAGAGACAGAGAGAGAGAGAGAGAGAGCGACAGAGACAGAGACAGAGAGACAGAGACAGAGACAGAGACAGAGACAGAGACAGAAAAGTGGCACAGTGGTTAGAATGCAGTACTGCAGGCTAACTCATTGCTCTCTCCAGGAGTTCGATCCTGACCGGCTCAAGGTTGACTCAGCCTTCCATCCTTCTGAGGTGGGTAAAATGAGGACCCAGATTGTTGGGGGCAAGATGCTGACTCTGTAAACTGCTTATAGAGGGCTGTAAAGCACTGTGAAGTGGTATATAAGTCTAAGTGATAAGTGCTATATACATCTAAACAAAGGAAAATGCGTTTTTGAAGTTTTGTTTTAATCATATCCTCCTTTCAGGCTAAGGCTAGCCAGTTTCTCAATGATAAATGCGTGTTGTCATAATCCCTCATTCTCTCTACACCCTGGTGCCCTCACAGCACCGACTCTTGTAGAACAGGACTGCAATCACAAAGTTCAAAATTAATAGCTGTGAAATCTCAAGCATTCATAAGCATGTGCTTTTATCGCTTCCGTGCAGCGTAGACTGGATGCTCTTGTTATTTATTATTTGTGACAGTCAACTCTTCCCACATTGTTTGCGCTGGGTGGGAAAAGCATTGTTCACATGTAGCAGATTCTTTACTTTAATGAGACCAGAACATCTTTCTTCAGCAGATGTGTGGATTTCAACTCAAGAATCCCAAATATGTCATGAATTCTCTGAAGTGAAGACAACAGACCCGGAGGATATCCAGATTAGACAAGAATGCACTGAGGACTCCTATGTTCTACAAGAGTCCATTCTTCTCTATTTTGGATTTCCTCCAGATCAGTTGCTTTCACTTCTGAGAACTGACCAGCACTGATATAACAGAATAACAGAGTTGGAAAGGACCTTGGAGGTCTTCTAGTCTAGCTCCCTGCTGATGGTACCTGCTGATGCTACCTAGTTTGGGTAATGAAACATCTGTAAGAAAACATCCAAGTTCAGAGACCAGCAACAGCCCCTCATTTCAAGCCTCAGCTACAACCATTTTTCTCCATCGTTACACCTATATTAGTGCATTTATTGGCTGATACGAATGTGCTGAACAAAGACACAGGAGATGTCATTTGTTCATCTGATCAAGTATTGAGAATAGTGGGACCAGCACAAGAGCTAAAAAGGCAAACAGAATAGGCAAAACTGTGTAAGAAATAGTGAAGTAGGAGGTTTGGCAAAACTAGAAGAAAATGTAAGTTAGGAAAGAGAAAGTCTAAAAAATAAAAATAATCAAGCCATACCATATGTTACTGCAAAAATCCTGCGCATGCGCGGAAGCAAAATGTTGCGAGGGGACGCGCGTGAGAGAGAGATTTTGGCGATTTTTTGCTTCCACGCATGCGCAGAAGTAAAATCGTGCAAGGGGCATGCGCATGTAGCGTGCGCACACACGCACGAAACATGGAGATGCACGCACAGCGCACCGGTAGCAACTTCAAGAGCAACCCGCCCCTGGTCACAGTCCTTTCTTGTTGAAAACCCCAATGCCACACACATTGCAATACGTAGTTGGTTTAACCAGATCCTTTGGGAAATGCTTCTAATTAGAGGAACGTCAATTGTAGTCCCCAAACAACACTGGTGGCTGACTTTACTACTGGAAATACTATATACAAAACCTTCCTTTCTGAAAAGTCTTTTAAGAGCTTGCTTTACAATCCACAAATGCAGAAGAGAATTTATGTCTCTGCCTCAAAGGCCTTGCTATCTAATTTAAAAGAAAACACAGTCATAAACTGTAGCAAAACCCAAAAAAACGAGAGAAAACAATAAAAAGGGGAATAACTGTTATTTATACACATATCGTTCCTAAGAGCATTGGTGTAAACAGTTTGTTGGTTATGTTTACTTTTAATTATTGGTTACCAAATATTTATCACTTAAGAGTGGATATCCTCTGAAGTTTCCCCTTAAAATTGTAATTACCTATTAGCATTTTGTTCTCCACAGCTTTGATGTCTATAGGCCAGAGCTGTAAACACCCATAAACACATCAACACACAAATATGATGTACTATCTTTTACTCATGGAGAGGAAAGGAGAGAAGAGGAGAGGAGAGGAGAGGAGAGGAGAGAAGAGAAGAGAAGAGAAGAGAATATTTAATTATGCAAAAAAAAAATACGTTTGCAGAAATTTACACCATTTTTAATTAGGGAAATGGCTTTGATTCCAATGACATAAATTTGAATTTAACGGACATTCCACTTAAACAAAACACTTGCCTGAAAGTCCATTAAATCAAGGCCTTACAGTAAATATAATAACTTTTATACTGTAATGCTTTTAAATTGATTATAAAGTAAAAACAAAACAAAACCCTGAGCTTTTACCCAAGAGAAATGAAATTAGGTATTTGATGTAGGCATTTCATCACTGACATTGTTTTATATATGGGAAATGGAGAAGGATAACATGTGACAACAATAGAAAAAAATAGGGCTGCCATTTTGAAAGCAAATGTTCTTTCTAATCCTACTTCATCCAATCTTTTAAATCATTAGAACTTGTATAGTTTGAATGCACGTTGAATATACGCTTTGAAGGTGATCACATCATATTTACCTGATGTAGAAAGTTAGCTCCTAAAAGAATGAAATATTTTGAGAAATATTAAAAAGGCAGGATATTATCTTTCTCTGGATGAGAAATTAAGAAACAGGTTTTTTAGAGGAAGAAAGTAGCCCCCACCTTTCTTAATAGCCCTCAGCAGATGTCAGCACTTAAGAGATAAAGAGATAGGTAGCTCTATTCATAGGCAAAGCAAATACTGCAGGCAGAAATCCATTCAAGACAGGATATTTTGAAATTCCCTGCAGCAAGGTCTGAACAAAGGTGGGATTAGCACTCAGCCACAATAAGAATTGCCCACGCCCCTTCATTGCATCAGCAGTCCAAACTTCAACCAAACTTAGCTCAGACAAACACCTAGGATTTGTACTTTGCCTATAGAGCCAGCTATGACTCCTAGATAAGCCTTACATGGCCAAATGGGAGTCTGACAACAGCCAATAGAATACATGTTCTTGCGCAGGAACAGGAAGCTCAAGTGCAAAACCCAAGAGAAGGCATAAAAGCCACCCACTCTCAACTCCATGTGGTCAGCTGCCCCAGAACCATGTGCTTGGCGGTTCTGCTTCATCATTAAACCATCTTTCCAATCAGCCTCCATGTTTCCAGTGTCTTTCTCCTGGCTTGGAACTGAACCAGATGGATATTTTCTTCCCACAATTGTTTACATTTTCCTGGTTGTTGTTTTTTAAAGTGTATCAGAACTATAAAACTATAACCTGACAGACGTCCTTTAGAATATCAGAATGTACAGAAGGAAATAATATGGTATGCTCGGGAATATGGTTCCCAGACCATGAATCTGAGATCCAGAGCTCTAGAGCTAAAAGGGGGGGGAGTACTAAATTCAGTGCCGTAAATATCATTTTTGTAACTAAACTCCCATCTTCCTGTTTTCCTTTTTTTCCCCCTTCTCCAGAAGTCTTCCAGAGAAATAAATAATTGAGCCAGAAAAATTCCCAATTGCTTCCTTTTCAATAAAGAAAGAGAAAGAGAGAGAGGTGGAAAGACAAATGGAGGCAGGAAATCCAGAATATTATGTAAAAGAAAAAACCGCTTGGAAGATATCCTAGCTTTAGGTCTCTGGACTCTGCCAGCACTATGGAATGGAGATAAATAATCCACCTGCTATGACAGCTGAAATTCTAGACCACATACTTTGAGAATTACGTTTGCTCCTCTATTTTTTTTTTTTTTAGAATGCAATAGTTCAATAGATTAGTGTCAAACAAAGGACAGAACTTTGGCATATTTTACTGTATGTCCTACAAATAAAACTCCAGCAAAGCAAAGAATGTTAAAATCATCCTCAGCAAGGATACACATTGAAAATAATTACCTCCCACATGAGGTACACAAATATAAACATGCACAGAACTCAAAGTATTTACTAAAAATGCACTGACTTAGTTTCCCAATTTTTTTATTTCAGTGGATATTCCAAATGTAATAAGAGAAACTGACACATTGTGGAATGAGCAACTCAGCGTCCAGACCACGGTCTAACCATTGTTACAAGGAAGCCGCATGTAGGTTTACGACACTGCAGTGTCTGTTCTAGCAATGTTGGTTATGAAAACAGTGCAGTATTGTCGTTTTTGTTGAAATTGTTCCCCTGGCTTAGCGACATGGCCAATTATGGGTTGAATTCAAAGTTTGAAATGAAAGAGATTTGTGAGAAATCGGACCTTCCTTCTAGAAGAAGAAACCATTCCTATTTGTTCTGGATACGCTTCCGATCTTCTGGAATCGATTTTTAGAAACAACGCTCTAGAACAGTGTTTCTCAACCTTGGGAGTTTGAAGATGTGTGGACTTCAACTCCCAGAATTCCCCAGCCAGTGTTGCTGGCTGTGGGATTCTGGGAGTTGAAGTCCACACATCTTCAAACTGCCAAGGTTGAGAAACACTGCTCTAAAAGGAAGCACGGGCTTCCCTAAAATGTGACCCCCAGAGGACCCAAACTCCGGGTCCTCTGTTATTTAATCTTGACAACGGAGGGGGAAAAATTAATCTGGCTTGCATTTATGAGATGGACTGTCAGGATAGCATACATAAAGGTAAAGGTTCCCCCGCACATGCGTGCTAGTCATTTCCGGCTCTAAGGGCTTACCTCCGTTTCAAAGCCGAAGAGCCAGCGCTGTCTGAAGACGTCTCCGTGGTCATGTGACTGGCATGTCTAAATGCCAAAGACGCATGGAATGCTGTTACCTTCCCACCAAAGTGGTCCCTATTTTTCTGCTTGCATTTTTTACGTGCTTTCGAACTGCTAGGTTGGCAGAAGCTGGGACAAGTAAAGGGAGCTCACTCCATTACGCGGCGCTAGGGATTCGAACCGCCAAACTGCCGACCTTTCTGATCGACAAGCTCAGCGTCTTAGCCACTGAGCCACAGCATCCCCTATAGCATACATTCATCCCATGGGGTTGACAGAGGTTGGTTATCCAAATGGACTCCTTATTTTCCGGGAGAATAAGAGAGGTTCACAATACTAACTTGCAAAATAAGTACATATAGATCATCAGCATATTTATTATTAAGACAAGAGAGACAGCGGAGATTTCTGTTGAGATCAAATTTCCCAGGGCAATGCACTTTTAAGTCCAATTAACTGTGGGCTGAAGGAACAAGTCTCAACTGCATCGTGAAACCTAAATCTTGGTAAGATGGCCTACCAGGGGGTCTGGGTGTCATGATATTTATTTAGTTCCAGGCAATTGGATTAGAAGCAACTGTAATAATGCCGAAATTAATTAAAACCCAGCTATGTTGCAGCTCCCATTTTACTCAAAGAATATTCGAGAAAAATTCAGAATTGGAAAGCAAAGATTTATTATCTATCTATCTATCTATCTATCTATCTATCTATCTATCTATCTATCTATCTATCTATCTATCTATCTATTTATTTGTTTGTGAGATTTATATGCTGCCTAAAAGTGCAAGCACTCTCTAAGCGGTTTACACCAGTAAGCAATGCATATTTATATTGCCCCCAACAATCTGGGTCCTCATTTTACCTACCTCGGAAGGATGGAAGGCTGAGTCAACCTTGAGCCGGTGAGATTTGAACTGCTGATCACAGTCAGCTAAAGTGGCCTGCAGTACTGCACTCTAACCGCTGCGCCACCTCGGCTCATACTTATTGTTACAAGGGAGATGATTCTACAGTGTCACTGTTTTCCATTTAGCCGGCATCAAATGAACTTTGTGAATGGCAACAAGAAGCACTTTTTGGCATCATTAGTTTATCACCATAAAACTACTACAAAATATACAGTCCCTTGTGAAAAGTCATTCAAATCGGAGGATTTATTTCAGAAATTCCAAAATCCATCTTAGATAAGAGGCAGGGCTGTTGTTGTTGGTTTTTTAAATCCTTAGATATTTGCATCAATGGGAGATCATAAAATCTCATAAAACATAAAAGCCTTTCAAAACTAGTTGATTAAAAAAAGAAAATTTACAGCCTATCCCCTTATATTTGCTAGCATTATTCACCAAGAAGATTACTGTTGAGTTGTAGGAGTTCAGCTGCTTTATATAGTAGGTGCAAGACAAGTAAAAACTAAATTTAGTACACAGTGTTCCTATAAAATACCTTGAGAAGCAATCAACCTTTTATTGCTGAAAATAGAGCTGAAGTGGTGCAGTGGTTAAATGCAGCCATTGCAGGCTGACTGCTAGTTCAACAGTTCAGCTGTTCAAATCTCACTAGGCTCAAGGTTGACTCAGCCTTCCATCCTTCCGAGGTCGGTAAAATGAGGACCCAGATTGTTGGGGGCAATATGCTGAACTCTGTAAACCGCTTAGAGAGTGCTGTAAAGCACTATGAAGCGGTATATAAGAAAAAGTGCTATTGCTATTATTTTCCTTTAGAATAAACTTGCTGAAACCAAAAGAATTAAGCTAGCTCCAGCTTACTTTTCATTTCAACGGATATTCACAGGACTGGGTCCCTGTGTTACAACTTAGCAAAAAGCGATCTAATATGGCATGTCAAATTTTGCTTCCAATAATTTGATTACATTTTTTACGCAGCAATACACAGAAAAACCAACATAAACCAACAATCAAAAGAAATATTAAGGCATAAAAGGAGAATAGAGATAGAATTGTGACAGGGAGGGAGGGAGGAAGGAAATGTATTTATTTATTTTTTATTTATTTATAAGAGTTCTTATAGGCCGCCCAATCCCGTGGGACTCAGGGCGGCGTACAACAGAGATAAGAACTACACAGTAAAATAGCATCTAAAAAAATATTATATTACAATTTAAAACCATTCATACATGGGGGAATCGTCTCTTCAAATGAATAGATGGAGGGAGGGAGGGAGAGAGAGGAAGGAAGGAAGGAAATGAATAGAGGGAGGGAGGGAGGGAGGAAGGAAGGAAGGAAGGAAGGAAGGAAGGAAGGAAGGAAGGAAGGAAGGAAGGAAGGAAGGAAAAAATGAAAGAAAGAACGAAAGAACGAAAGAACGAACGAAAGAAGAAAGAAAGAAAGAAAAAAAGAAAGAAAGAAAGAAAGAAAGAAAGAAAGAAAGAAAGAAAGAAAGAAAGAAGAGGAGGGAGAAGGAAGGGAGGGAGGGAGAAAGGAAGGAAAGAAAGAAAGGGGAGGAAGGAAGGAGGGAGGGAGGGAGGGAGGGAGGAGGAAAGGGGAAGGAAAGGGAAGGAAGGAAGGAAGGAAGGAAGGAAGGAAGGAAGGAAGGAAGGAAGGAAGGAAGGAAGGAAGGAAGGAAGGAAGGAAGGAAAACGCAAATATATACTAAGAATGATTTCCAACATCTTTTTCCAAGGCTATAAAGAACACTTCCTTTTGCTTTTTACTTTAAGACTATAGTAAAATGTCCATTGTCGTCTCCCCCAAAAGAAAAGCAGAAATAAATATTCCCCTTTTAAAAATTTGAAGAAAATGATAGCTAATAGTTAACTGGACAAGATTACTTCACTGCCTCAAATCTTTGCCTTGGTTCTCACTGATTCCTCTATCATAGGCAAGGGGGAAAAGACCGCATAAGTGCTAGAATTTGAGAAATTACAATGTCCATGAAGTGCAGAGGAAAATGTGGCTCCATAATTGTTCTAACGTGATGCAGATCAGTTTCCTTAATAAAGCCAGGTCAGTATCGGCACAGACAAAATGGGAAATTAGAAGGTTAAGTTCCAACTAGCCCTTCAGAGCAAGAAGTGACATCTTTCCACTAATAAACATCTTTGCCACTATTAGCAATCTAAGCATAATATAATTATAGTTGGATTGGACTTTGGGGGGGGGATACATTTCCTTTTGCCTGTCTTCTTAAGAATTGGTGATGTCTCCTTTTACTTGCATGGATTTTTAAAAGTACAATTAGAAAGAAAACCAAGAAGAACAGAGCTACAAAGATAGAATGAAAAGAACACCATAATTGTTGGGTTGGTCGAAGATTTTCAATCTTTCTTAAAGTAGACATCTGGAAAAATACAGCTATAAGAAAATATCCTGTTGCTGTTGTCCCAAAAGTGCTTTATTTCCCCCTCAAAAAAGACAATTGTACTTTGTTTTCCCTTGGAGACGTTTTGCTTCTCGTCCATTCCAGCAGTTCCAAGAAGGTTCCACATCCATTTGCACTATTCGGGTGACCCTGAGGACACAGATAAACCTCCAAATGACCTCAACGAGTCCCCAAAAGAGTGATAACTGCCGGATGACGGCAAGGCATATACATCCGGCCATCCTCCATCATTCAGTCAGAACTGAAGAAGCTTCTTGGATGAGAAGCGAAATGTCTTCAAAGAAAAACAAAGTTCAGTTGCCTTTTCGGGTAGTGAAAAAACCAGGGGTGGGTTTCAAAATTTTTAGCAAGGAGTTCTCTGCCTGGTTGCTGGGTGGGCGTGGCCATGGTGGGCATGGCCTTGTCGGCCTCCTGCACCACGGTGTGGGGGGGGTGTTTTTGCCCTCCCCGGGCTCCGGAGGCTTTCTTCAAGCCTCTGGGAGGGCGAAATGGCCTTCCCGAACTTTGGGTAGGCCCGTTTTTCACCCTCCCTGAGCCTCCGCGCCATGCGCTCTGCACTTACCTGCATCCAAAACAGGCCGTGTGGGGACTCCTGGGAGGGGTGGGGTGGGCGGGGCCAGCCAGGAGTGGGATTTGGGGGTTCTCTGAACTGCACAGAATCTTAGCTAGAGGTTCTGCCAAACCCCTGCGAACCCCCAGCAAAAAACAACAAAACAACAACCGTAACCTGGATGACTGCGAGTCTCCATACACATTTTGTTGTTTTTGTTCATCCCCAAAGTTGTGCCCGACTCTTCATGAGCCCATGGACCATTAGCACGCTGGGACCCCTGTTCTCCATTGTTTCCCAGAGTTGGGCCCAAATTTATGTTCATGACACTATCTAACCTTCTCCTTTTGAACAGAAGAAAATGTTCTGAGCATAGCTTTAAAAATCAGCTGATTAAACCTACCAGCTATCATCGGAGATCGCAGCTGATAATTGGCTGCAACAAGTGACTTGGGAAATGCAGAACTTTGAGCCTACAACCCAATTGTTGTCAAGGAATATGTTGCACAAATTATTTCCAAATGAAACAAATGTTTCCAAAGAAATCCATTCCTTTCAAATAGTTTTAATGTAGTCTAACCATTCCTTTCAAATAATTTTGAAATAAATGTAATTAAAGGGTTCATATGTTCCAGTTTGTTCCTTGCTCCTTTATTAAAACCTATACACATATGCCAGGAGTGAAATCCTCTGAAGTCTGCTACCAGTTTGCTTCGTGCGTGCTTTGCGCGCGCATGCGCGCTGTTCACACATGAGCACCGTAGACCCAACTGTGCAACGCTGAAAAAGGAGCATTTTGAAGCCATCAGAGTCTGCAAAGGTAAATAGAACAGCAAGGGGGGGAATCAGCTGTGCAGCTTGATATAGATTAGCTAGAAATCCTGCTTTCTAGCTAATCTAGATCACACAACAAAGCTGATCGTTGCACAGCTGATCGTCGGATATACCAGTTTACCCAAACCCGTAGCATTTTTTACTACCGGTTTGGGCAAACCGGTCCGAACCAGTAGCATTTCACCTCTGCACATATCCCAGGTAATTTTCATCAATTAGTATGTAAAATATTTGGATTTTTTTTTCAAAGTAGAATCTGCTTTATTTTTCAGAATAAAGACAAAACTGTCTCCGTGGTTTTTAAGGACTTTACTCGGAAGCAAAATTCTCAGATCATGTGTCATGCTTGTGTTGTTTGCCTGCAAGTTCTGCAGTACCCAAACTTTCTACCAACTGGGGTCCGGTTAAAATGGGGGCACACATTCCAAATACTCTCCTTTAACACAATTGCCATTGGACAATTAAACCAACCTTTCTCATCCTGAGATTATTTTATACATTACAAAAATGCAAGCTCAGATATACGTAGCTACCAGCTTTAGGCCTGTAGTCATCAAAAGAAAAAAAAATTGGGGTGTAATTATACTTTGAGTTTTGGTTTTGGCGTCAATGCTTAAACTAGCATTGGAGAAATTCCCTGAAAGTGAGAGCTATTAAGAAGTGGAACAGCTGGTCTCCCAGACTTGTGGGTGCTCCATCGTTGGAGGCTGTTTTTTTTTAAAAGATTGGTCAACCAACCTTCATACCCAGATGATATGAAGAGGTCATACCAAGATGATATGAAGACTTCATGCCCAGATGATACAAAGATGTCATACCCAGATGATATGAAGACATCATACCCAGATTATATGAAGACATCATACCAAGATGATATGAAGACTTCCTACCCAGATGATATGAAGACGTCATACCCAGATGATATGAAGACATCATACCCAGATGATATGAAGACTTCATGCCCAGATGATATGAAGACTTCATGCCCAGATGATATGAAGACTTCATACCCAGATGATATGAAGACGTCATACACAGATGATATGAAGACTTCATGCCCAGATGATATGAAGACTTCATACCCAGATGATACGAAGACGTCATACCCAGATGATATGAAGACGTCATACACAGATGATACGAAGACGTCATACACAGATGATATGAAGACTTCATACCCAGATGATATGAAGACGTCAAACTCAGATGATATGAAGACTTGGGTAGGGAGTTGGACTAGAAGACCTCCAAAGTCCCTTCCAATGCTATGATTCCAGGGGTAAAATCCAGCAGGTTCTGACAGGTTCTGGAGAACTGGTAGCGGAAATTTTGAGTAGTTCAGAGAAGTTGCAAATACCATCTCTGGCTGGCCCCAGAGTGGGGTGGGAATGGAGATTTTGCAATATCCTTCTCCCGGGAATGGGGATTTTGCAGTATCCTTCCCCTGGAATGGGGTGGGAATGGAGATTTCATAGTATCCTTCCCTTGTCACGCCCACCAAGCCACACCCATTAAACCGATAGTAAAAAAATTGGATTTCACCACTGTATGATTCTATAACTAAGTTGTGACGATGATTTGTTGGATCGTCTCTAAAAAATATGCTAAACTACCATGCAGATTAGAGATTTGGCTTAGGGTTGTGCACGAGTCCATCCTCTGTAGACTGTAAATCAAAACTTCTGTCTCAGTATGCTGTATTCATACGCTAGCTAATTGTGGTTGTTATTTGCTGGCCAATGACAGAAAAGCTTGACTATGGTTTACGAAATAAACTACAGTTCAGCGATTCTGTGGGATCCTCCCTAATTATGACTAGGTCTGGAGCCAACACAATGAGTCTGAAAATTGTATTTTCTCCCTTGTTATGCTTCCGGAAAAGGAAGCCATTATGCTGATGAGAAAACACCCCTAACAAACCACAAGGAAATCAAAATGATGACACCAGGGCAATGATACAACCCACAAATATGGCAATTACATCTTGCATCATGGGGCCTGGTGATGATCCCATGCAGGTGTTATCCCTTGACACCCTGCCTGCCTGCACAGGAGCTCATGGCCAATTATGCTGAAATGTGCCAAAGGGAAGGTGAATATGCCATACAAATTGTGATTCATCATACCATCACACACATCATGACATAATTCACACAATTTTTTTGTGATGAGTCCCGATTCGTGAAATATCATTCTGCCGTGCCCCAGATATACAGGGAGCAATCTTTCACGTGTTACCTAGGCTGGTGCTAAATCCTTCACCTCATAGAGTGTTTAGGTGAAGTTTCCACAAATAAGCTATAATATATACCTGAGTAAAGGATTAAACATTAGGAGTAGTCCTTGACTTGCAACCTCTTCTACAGCGACCGTTTGAAGTGATAAAGGCACTGGAAAAAACTGACTTATGACCATTTTTTTCATGCAATCATTGCAGTCCCCATAGTCACATGATCAAAATTTGGACACTTGACAACTGGCATGTATCTATGATGGTTGCAGTGTCCCAGGGTCACGCAATCACCTTTTGAGACCTTCTGACAAACAACATCCATGGGGAAGGCAGATTCCCTTAACAACCATGTTATTAACTCAACAAATTGCAGTGATTGGCTTCACAAATAGCAATAGCATTTAGACTGATAGACCAATTTTACAAGTGCTTTGCAGCCCTCTCTGAGAGTTCTCATAGAGTCAGCATCTTGCCTCCCAACAACCTGGGTCCTCATTTTACGGACCACGGAAGAATGGAAGGCTGAGTCAACCGTGAGCTGGTGAGACACAAACTGCCAAATTGCTGTCAGTCGGCAGTCAGCAGAAGTAGCCTGCTGTACTGCACTCTAACCACTGTACCACCACGGCTCATACTATGGAAAGAAAGATAAAACAGGGCAAAACTCACTTAATAACTGTCTTGCTTTGCGAGAGAAATTGGGGGTGGGGGGTGTCAATTGTGGTTATATGACAAGGACTTCCTGTATACAAATCCTACTGGTTTGCCAACCTCTGGTAGTGCCAAGAATTAGTAGGTAGTGCCATTTACATCAAAATGAACTGTGGAGCTATCTGTCAAGATCTCCATCATCGGTGTGCTGCCCATGAGTCACTGGGTGTGACTCACTCACAGTCACACTCAGTGTGGTTTATGGAGGGTTTTATTTGTCTTATCCCAGCAGTTCTCATCACCCAGCCTTAGAACTGTCCCAACCAAAGTGAGCCACAAGCAAGCCCAGATTAATTCCCCAGGCAATGGGCAATTAGTCCAAATAGCAAGCTGCTCAAACCAGTAAGTCCAATAAACCAACATAAAGCCCCCAGGCAAAACTTAAAGTACATCCACGTTAACTCAAGAGTTATAGAAATTCAGAGTCTCAGGAAACACAAATGAGCATGCGGCCATGACTTATGCACATTGTTCCCAGCAACGCCTCCCTCTGCCTGCCATGCTAAATAGGTTCCGATGCAGCCCATCTAGAGGCACAAGGCCTTTTCCCGAGCAATCTGGCAGACCTCCGTTTCTCTGCTCTGTGTGCTCTGAGATCTACCACAGCAGGCAGTTCCTCCCCTTCCTCTTCACTGGGCTGCAAGCTGTCCCCAGCGAAGCCTGTTCTGCTGGCAGTTCAGGGTCAGTAATTTCCTGATGTGCCAGGAATGATCTCATTCTCTCTCAAGCTGGCCTCTGAGGAAGAGTCAGAGGAGTCATCCAAAGGAGACATCACAGTCGGCCTGGAGCCTTGCTGGGTTCCTGCCATCAAAGGGGAAGGGAGGGGGAAGGCACTTTGGGCGATCCACACCTGTGTATCGAAATGGTGGATGGGGGGAATGGGAGGAAGAAATGATAACAGAAGAAGACCAGATCACCAAACTGGCTTGTACCAGGATCTTCAAGGCCATTTGCCCTGAGAATGGAATGTTACAAGTATCATACCTCAGAGTTTCTCAAAACATCCTATTGACATCACATTGGATGGCCGGGAGATTGGTTATGGGGTAGGGATTGGGAATTGGAAAGAATAGCTTTGTATTTTGCGTGGGAACACCAGATTTTGCCTGATTTTGCTGCAACCAGTTGCTTTCAGTAAAAGTTCCTTTGCTCCAACTACACGGAGTCACAAGTCCTACTTTCCTGAGAGAGCAAACCGGGGCAGGCTGGCCTGACACTATCATACCTGCAAAAATACCCAGGCGGCCATTAGGTGGCGAGAATGAGATGTAGAGGAAGACTCTTGACGCTTTGCCGCCATCTAATGGCGGCCTGAATTCTTGCGTTCCCTGATGCACTGTCCCAAAATAGATGCTTCAATAAAGTAGCTTGTAATTCTATACAGATATGCCGTTTTCCCTGACTGCCAGTTGTGCGAGCAAGCACATTCAAAAAGAAGACAGGTTAACAAGCGTTTGCGATGCTGGCTTGAAAGATCACAATAACAAAGCATAAAGAGTACTGCAAATGGGGTCATTGGAGTTTGCATGTCACCTTTAAGGAAATTGTACGTTCAGCAGAAGTTAAGCTCATCACTCAGAAGTCCATATTCTCTCAACTCAAAAGAAGCTTCATGCTATTTTAGACAATAGCAAGCCTTTATTTTATTTTATTTTTCACCCCATTCTTCCTGAGTATTATTTTACTAGCGGGGATTACAATTAAGGCAAGATCTAATGTGCTTCATTTCAGCTCTTTGCAAAATGCAATTTTTTAAAAAAATACCGCATTCTCTGAAACTCAATACAATAAGGGGGACAATGATAGCTTTCAAAAGGCACTTTTGCTTTCCTTATTTCAGGTTCACATTTTCAAACCACAAAGTGTGTGTGTGTGTGTGTGTGTGTGTGTGTGTGTGTGTGT
Source organism: Diadophis punctatus similis (assembly GCA_023053685.1). NCBI lineage: Eukaryota > Metazoa > Chordata > Lepidosauria > Squamata > Dipsadidae > Diadophis > Diadophis punctatus. The sequence goes on from JALIGW010000006.1 coordinate 5,340,488, forward strand.
GTGTGTGTGTGATTTCTCCAAAAGGGAAGCTCATATATATATAGAAGAATTATATTTAGACATTGGTGCTAAGTTGTTAGGCTGCAAAGTAGACTGTCAATGTCTAAAATCCAGATCAAAAGACAGCCCCGCTAATCTCTTTAGGGTGATATTAAAAGACGGTCTTCTCCAATGTCCAGAAACACTCATAACAGGTTAAGCCGCCTGAACTGTACTTGAGTTTGCATCTTAAGATCTTGGAATCCAGTTAGTTGAGAGTCATTAAGCCATGAAGTCATTGATTAATCAAATTACAGATGGGATTCTTAGAGGCATTTGACAGGGCTTGCAGTAGTCCACAATATATAACCCCTTATAGTTTAACTAACTGAGTTGATTACTGCAGTTTTTAACATGCGGATAGACACACACACACACACACACACACACACACACACACACACACACACACACACACACACACACACACACACACACACACACACACACACACACACACACACACACATATATATATATATATATATATATATATATATATATATATATATATATATATATATATATATATATATATATATATTGCAATGCAAGCCTGGAATCTGAATATCGGAATAACAATAGAGGGAAATATTCAAGACTATGATTCACTCTAAGACAGGGGTGTCAAACTTGATTTCATTGAGGGCCATATCAGGATTGTGTTTGATCTTGGGGGGCCGGGGTGGGCATAGCCAGCTCCACGTCACTCGTGTCGGGGGCGCCTGTGGTGGCCCAGGCACTCTGCCAGTGAAAAGGGGCTCCCAAGCTCCATTTTCGGCTGTGACGGCGTCCTGCAACCCTCTGCCAGCGTAAACAAGCTGCATTTTCACTGGTAGAGGAACTGGGGGCCAGGCCTTCGCTGTTTCCAGGGCGGCCCCGCGGGCCGGATCTAAGCACCCCGCGGGCCAGATCTGGCCCCCCAGGCCTTGAATTTGACACCCCTGCTCTAAGAGATTAGTGTTCTGGTCCGCCAGTGGCCTGAGGAGCTGATGGCAAAGTCGGACAGCAAGGAGGCTGGGGAGGAATAGGGGGAGCCTGTTCTCAATGCACGCATGCGCAGAGCTGCCAGAAGGCAAGAACAGAGGTGAAGAACTACTCAGGAGTAAGGCTTGGAGATAATTGGCCCCTCTCATAGGCTATATAACTGGAGCACAAGGGAGGGCTTGTCGCAGGAAGCAACTTCGTTCAACTCGTGTCATTGTAGCTCGGACTCTGTGTTTTCTGTTTGGCCTTGCCAAGTTTCTTGCTAATTGGTCTTTGGCAGCTTGGCACACAATCCTCTGTTTTCTTTTCTCAGTCCTTCTCCTGCCTCTCTTGGGTCTGTTTTGAGTTACAGCTTAATAGGCCTGCTATGATTTGTGAAGGTGCCAAGAGAAGGGGCTCTGGCTCCCAAAAGGTGAATTGTTGTCAGGTTTGGTTTTAGTTATGAAAAAACGAAGAGAAGACCAAGGAAGGAATTCATGGGACAGAAATTTCTTTAAACACACACACACACACACACACACACACACACATACACACACACACACACAACAGATGGCAGCAAAAGCACCATTTTGCCATGACTCAATATGTAAGGGCCATATTTATACAGCAAACTGACCATTGGTGAAGCAGATACAATCCACCCATGTTTAGGATACTCAAGAATGCAGGTAAGACCTCAATTTGCAACAGTTTGTTTAGCAACCACTCAAAGTTACAATGGCACTGAAAAAAGTGACTTCTGGGCCATTTTTCACAGACACTTTGCTGCATCCCTGGGATCAGGTGTTCAGACCCTTGGCAACTGGTGCCTATTTATGACCGATGCTGTGCCCCAAGGTCGAGTGATTCCCCCCCTTTTGTTACCTTCTCACAAGCTAAGTCAAAGGAGCAAACCCCGATTCTCTTAACAACCGGGTGACTAAACAACCAACTGCAGTGATTCACTTAACAACTGTGCCAAGAATAGAGTAGAGTAGAGTAGAGTAGAGTAGAGTAGAGTAGAGTAGAGTAGAGTAGAGTAGAGTAGAATAGAATAGAATAGAATAGAATAGAATAGAATAGAATAGAATAGAATAGAATAGAATAGAATAGAATAGAATAGAATAGAATAGAATAGAATAGAATAGAATAACAGAGTTAGAAGGGACCTTGGAGGTCTTCTAGTCCAACCGGTAACTCCTGAGGATGTAGACAAGGCCATAGGAGCTATGAGCTCCGCCACTTGTTTATTGGACCCGTGCCCTTCCTGGTTGGTTTCGGCCACCAGGGAGGTTACACACGGCTGGCTCCAGGCGTTGGTCAACGCTTCTTTGAGGGAGGGGTCTGTCCCGCAGCCCTTAAAAGCTGCGATGGTGAGACCCCTCCTCAAGAAGCCTTCCCTGGACCCGGCGGATTTAAAGAACTTCCGTCCAGTCTCCAACCTTCCCTTCGCGGGGACGGTTGTTGAGAAAGTGGTGGTGCTCCAGCTCCTACGGCTGTTGGATGACACTGATTTTCTGGATCCCTTTCAATCAGGTTTCAGGCACGGCTACAGTACGGAAACGGCTTTGGTCACCCTGATGGATGATCTCTGGCGAGCCCAGGATGGGGGTCACTCCTCTATCCTGGTGCTACTTGACCTCTCAGCAGCCTTCGATACCATTGACCATGGTATCCTTCTGCGTCGTCTCGGAGAGGTGGGGGTGGGCGGCACTGTTTTGCAGTGGTTCTCCTCCTTCCTCTCTAACAGGACGCAGTCGGTGTTGACAGGGGGGCAGAGGTCGAGCCCTAGGCCCCTACTATGTGGGGTGCCACAGTGCTCGGTCCTCTCACCAATCCTGTTTAACATCTACATGAAGCCACTGGGTGAGATCATCCGACGACACGGGGTGAGGTATCAGCAATATGCTGATGACACCCAGTTGTACATCTCCACCCCGTCTCAATTCGGGGAAGCCGTAGACGTAATGGGCCACTGCCTGGACGATGTTAGGGTCTGGATGGGGAAGAACCGGCTAAAACTTAACCCTGACAAGACTGACAAGACTTGCCTCCTAAGGACTCAACCAACTGTCCCTCCTTGGTTCTTGGGGGGGAGAAATTAGCTCCCTCAGAACGGGTCCGCAATTTGGGTGTCCTCCTAGACCCACAGCTAAAATTGGAACAACATCTTTCAGCTGTGGCTAGGGGGACCTTTGCACAAGTACGTCTTGTGCACCAATTGCGACCCTACTTGGAGAAGGAGGCACTTCTCACAGTCACTCATGCCCTCATCACCTCACGGCTGGATTACTGTAATGTGCTCTACATGGGGCTACCCTTGAAGAGTGTCCGGCGACTGCAATTGGTGCAAAATGCAGCTGCGCGAGCTGTGGTGGGTGTACCCAGATGCACCCACGTAACACCAATCCTCCGCCAGCTGCATTGGCTGCCCATTAGTCTCCAGATCCAATTTAAGGTGTTGGTCGTTACCTTTAAAGCCCTACATGGCTTAGGGCCAGGTTACCTTCGGGACGGCATCCTGCCGCATACCTCCCTACGACCGGTCAGGGCCCACAGAGTCGGCCTCCTCCAGGTCCCGTCGACCAAACAATGCCGGCTGGCGGGGCCGAGGGGGAGGGCCTTCTCTGTGGGAGCTCCCTCCCTGTGGAACCAGCTTCCCCCGGAGGTCAGGACCATCCCCACCCTACTGGCCTTCCAGAAAGCGATAAAAACTTGGCTCTTCCGGCAGACGGGGTGAAAGTGAGACCAAGTGGATTACATATGGGTCTCCCCCCTTGATTGTACAGATGAGATACTCTTTTTAACTTTTGTATTTTGTATTTATTTTTTTTAATTACTGTATTTACATGGTATTTTATATTGTATTTTTACTGTAATGGAATCTATATGTTGTGAACCGCCCAGAGTCCTCTGGGAGTTGGGCGGCATAGAAATCCATTAAATTATATTAAATTAAATTAAACCCCCTGCTTAGGCAGGAAACCCTACACCACTTCAGACAAATGGTTATCCAATCTCTTCTTAAAAACTTCCAGCGTTGAAAAATTCACAAGTTCTGGAGGCAAGCTGTTCCACGGATTAATTGTTCTAACTGTCAGGAAATTTCTTCTTAGTTCTAAGTTGCTTCTCTCCTTGATTAGTTTCCACCCATTGCTTCTTGTCCTGCCCTCAGGTATTTGGAGAATAGTTTGATTTCCTCTTTCTTTGTGGCAACCCCTGAGATATTGGAACACTGCTATCATGTCTCCCCTAGTCCTTCTTTTCATTAAACCAGACATACACACATTCCTGCAACCAGAAGAATGCAACCATTCTTCAAATGTTTTAGTCTCCAGTCCCCTAATCATCTTTGTTACTCTTCTCTGCACTCTTTCCAGAGTCTCAACATCCTTTTTACATCGTGGCGACCAAACCTGAATGCAGTATTCCAAGTGTGGCCTTATCAAGGCATTATAAAGTGGTATTATCACTTCGCATGATCTTGATTCTATCCCTCTGTTAATGCAGCCTAGAACTGTGTTGGCTTTTTTGGCAGCTGATCCACACTGCTGGCTCATGTTTAAATGGTTACGCACTAGGACTCCAAGATCCCTCTCTCAGTTACTACTGTTGAGCAAGGTACCACAAAGGTTGCAAGATGGGGCGAAACTCACTTAACAAAGGCCTCCAATGTAAATTAGGGTCTCCGTTGGGGGTCGTAAGTCAAGGGCTAGCTGCATCATATTAATCACTGCTCTCTCTTTTCTGTTTTTTTTTTTTACACAAGGCTGCTCAGAGAGAAACCGCAGTGAAACTCAGTTGGTTTTCCTTTTAAGAATTGACGGATGGCCATGCTTCCAGCTGAATTGGCTGATTTACAGTCCAGGGTGTTGGTGTTGGTGGGGGAAATGCCTCTCCTCTCAGCTACTGTAAGTTAGCAGAAGCATTATTAGATCAGCACCACACCATATTAAAAGAGCAGTGCCACAGCATGTGGGAAAATCGTTTTATTTCAGAGAAGGGCAAAATCAGTTCTTGCATGGGAATGCCGTTAAATCTTCCAGCAGCAAGATCAGCCCAGCACTCTCCTAGGCCTCTGGAAATTATGTCAGCTCAATATTTGGCGCAAGGGGAAGGGTCTTCCAAATAGAACTACCCTCTTCCAAGGAAAGAGGTTCTACAAATCACACTGGATACCATTGGTGATGCAAATGACCAGCTGTCTGCAAGGAGGATATATATGGCTAAGCTGCTGCCTTACAAGGCAGGCAGCCCAGGTTCAAATCCCAGTAAGGGTATGGCTATCTGACGAGAGCTAAATAGCTCAAAATAGATCTATAATAGTCTCCCTTTATTTTCATTTATCAGCAAAAAATGCTACACATCAGGGGCGGGTTCCTAATTTTTTTACTACCACTCTGTGGGCGTGGCTTATTTTGTGGGTGTGGCTTGCCAGCCATGTGACTGGGTGGGCGTGGGCCTTGGGAGCTTGGCAGCGGCTGGAGAAGCAGGGGGTATTGCCCACCGCAACGCAGCCCCCCACAGCGGGAGCAGCAAGACCGTGGCAGCAGTTCTTCTAGGAGGCTCCGTCCGGCCTGAATGCTTCTCCCCATTCGATGATCCTAGGCTCCTGACGCACATTCCCCCTCCCCTCAGCAGCTCGAGAAGCCTCAAACATGCAAAAATGCCTGGGATCATCACTGCACGTTCGTGGCTTCTCGGACTGCTGAAGGGAGGGGAACTGAGATAGATCCTGCCGCCCATTCTTTCAGCGTCTCACGCACTCCCTCAGCCATCCTCCCCTGCTTGGACTCACTGTGGGGTAGGAAGGCAGCACATGTGCAGTGCTGGAAGCTCGGCTTCTGGGCATGCGCAGAAGAAATTTTTTTAAAACATTAAAAAAAATTAAAAATGGCATCGGCATCACCCAAGCATTGGCAACCGACCGCACCGGTAATGTGACATCACCAGCGGGCCGCTACCGGTGCTATAGAGTGGACCGCACTGGTAGGAACCCACCACTGCTACACATATAGAAAATAGTGTGTCGGCTATAGAAACTGCCTGGATGGTCCCAGAGAGGGGCCGAAAGGCAAAATGAAAGCTGTGATGCTTTCTCCCATATTTGGGTACACCAGGATAATACGACAGAAAAACATATATAACCCTTTCCTGGTGAAGAGCTGATAGGGAATAGAGCCTGTGGCCTAATGGCTAAGCTGCTGCCTTACAAGGCAGGCAGCCCAGGTTCAAATCCCAGTAAGGGTATGGCTTTCTGACGAGAGCTAAATAGCTCAAAATAGATCTATAATAGTCTCCCTTTATTTTCATTTATCAGCAAAAAATGCTAGATAGATAGATAGATAGATAGATAGATAGAGAGAGAGAGAGAGAGAGAGAGAGAGATAGAGAGATAGAGAGATAGAGATAGAGATAGAGATAGAGATAGAGATAGAGATAGAGATAGAGATAGAGATAGAGATATATAACCTGACATTCATTGTTTGTATATATGATTGCCACACGGATGTAACAATGTTGCTATTAAAGAGTCTGGATTAGAATAAGTTTTGGAGACTAAATTAATAATGTATCAAGAACGTTTTAAGGGAAATTGAAATGGAGACTGGGGGAAAGGCAAATTCCACTGTTATAAAAAGACGGGTTTGGCAGCTCTGCAAACCTGCTAACATTGTCTTTGCGTATGAAACCTATTTTTCAAAACAGCAGAAACATCTGCATCATTCATAAAAGATAATAACTGGCTTGGCAGCAGAGCCCTTCAAGCAGAGACGATGCAATTCACAAAGTCCTACAATATTCCCTGTAACCATAGTGCAGGTGAACATCGCTTTCACGGAGAAGAGATGAAAAACTAGGGCATCTCACCTACTAATCTGTATTTATTTGCAGAGGTAGCTGTGGCAAAATTGAGCCAGGCTGATGTGTAAATTAAAAAATTCCCGACGAGTGGAATTCCTTACACACACACACACACACACACACACACACACACACACACACACACACACACACACACACACCAGATCATCTGCAGATCATTTTAACCAAGACAATGGAAGAAATCTCCTCCTTTAACAGGGGTCTTCAAACTTGGCTGTTTTAAGACTTGTAGACTTCAACTCCCAGAATTCTTCAGCCAGCCATGCTGCCTTAAAGTGGTCAAGTGACACCTCCCCCCCCCCCCCGCGCTTTGGAAAAAAGGTCCCATCGTATATTTCTTCGTGTCACTGAATTCTAAACCCAAAGAGCAACCATATTGTGACGATCTGCAAACAATAGGAATAGCAAAAGCACTTAGACTTATATACCGCTTCACAGTGCTTTACAGCCCTCTCTAAGCGGTTTACAGAGTTCAGCATCTTGCCCCCAACAATCTGGGTCCTCATTTTACCGACCTCGGAAGGATGGAAGGCTGAGTCAACCTTGAGCTGGTCAGGATTGAACTTCTGACAGTCAACAGAGTTAGCCTGTGATGCTGCGTTGTAACCACTGTGCCACCATAGGAAGGAAGGAAGGAAGGAAGGAAGGAAGGAAGGAAGGAAGGAAGGAAGGAAGGAAGGAAGGAAGGAAGGGATGGACTAGCAATAGACTAGACCATATACACACACACACACACACACACACACACACACACACACACACACACACACACACACACACACACACACACACACACACACACATATATATATATATATATATATATATATATATATATATATATATATATATATATATATATATATATATATATATATATACACACACACACTTATATAACTCTCCACAGTGCTTTAACTGCCCTCTCTAAGCAGTTTACAGAGTTCAGCATATTGCCCCCAACAATCTGGGTCCTCATTTTACCAACCTCGGAAGGATGGAAGGCTGAGTCAACCTTGAGCCTGGTGAGATTCGAACTGCCAAATTGCAGGCAGCGGAAGTAGCCTGCAGTATAGCAATCTTTCTTCTGATGCTGAATTAGAGCGATACTTAACCATCAAACATTAAGGCAATCACAAGAAAAAGAAAGACATCTAGTAATTTCCCCCCAAATTTTGAGAAACATCGTAGTAAACAAATGTAATATTTCACACTTTCAAAGACACTTGATCAGGATGTCCAATAACAACAACAACAACAACAACAAAAACAACAACAACAACAATAATAATAAAAAATAAAAATGCAGAAAGGTTTTGCAGGGAATGATGTACATCTGTTGGGCTGAGTAAACTAATAATAGTGAGATATTAATAACGATCATTTATTCAACTGGTATGTTGCCAACCTCACCTTCAAAGTGAAGTAATAGCCGTTTATCCTTAGTTAGTAGGTCTGAAGCTGTTCTTTTCAAGTCTCAATTTTTAAAATCGTAACTCTTAGATTTAAAATAGCCGTGGGGACTTCAGCAAAACTGTATACACTTTTCCTGAGCGTAAGGCCTGCTGACACCATTAAGACCTTTCTGTTGAATTGTCCATGTATAGCTTTCCCTATAAATGTTGCAATTTGGTAGGTAACACAGCTTTGTTAGGTGTTTGTGTGTTTTGATCAGGGGTGGGTTCCTACCTGTTCAGACCGGTTCGCCCGAACCAGTAGCTGGTGACATCACGATAACATCACCAACCTGGTTCGGTCGGTGCTGGTCCATGGGCGCCGCCATCTTGTTTTTGAATTGTTTTTGAATTGTTTTTGCATTTTTTTCCTTCTGAGCATGCGCAGAAGCCGGGTTCCGGCACTGTGCATGTGGTCGCCATCTTTTTTTTTAAGCTTTGTTTTTTTGGGGGGGGGATTTTTCATTACTGCCCATGTGGCACACCCACGCGGCGCGGGAGGGAGCGAACCGGCAGTGAGATAAGTTGGAACCCACCCCTGGTTTTGATGAAGCGATGTGTTAAATTCTACAAAATTCTATCGCTTCAAGAGGGTAAGTTAAGTTTCATACTTTAACTCTCCAGACTTCAGTGAAAAACAGGGGAAAGGAAATATATGCATGCATGCTCTATCTAGAATATCCCGTCAGGATTATTGCTTGGATTTGAGCAAAGGATAACTTTACTTCAATCCAGGCCGACTGATGTAGCACCACAGTAGACAACTAAATAATTGGGAAGCTTTCTTAATTTTGAAAAAGAAAAGTGGGGTGTGTTCAGTCATCCGCCTCTGCTTGGTAATTTAGCCCTGTGTAACCTGTTGCTCCTTCCTCACAACAATTTTGCAGATACTGAAAGGCATCAGTTACCGATTCTAATTACATTAATGAGCCTCATTCTCACTCATTGTGTTTCAAATAAGGACGAGGGGGGGGTGTCTTCTCCTTTCCCCCCCAATCTCTCCCACATTATAACTTCCCTGAAAAAAAAGTAAGTAAGTAAGTAAGTAAGTAAGTAAGTAAGTAAGTAAGTAAGTAAGTAAGTAAGTAGGGAAGGAAGGAAGGAAGGAAGGAAGGAAGGGAGGGAGGGAGGGAGGGAGGGAGGGAGGGAGGGAGGAAGGAAGGAAGGAAGGAAGGAAGGAGAGGTAGAAAGGAGGGAGGGAGGAGGGAGAGAAGGAAGGAGGGAGGGAGGGAGGAAGAAGGAGGAGGGAGAGGAGGGAAGAAGGAGAGAGAGAGAGGGAGGGAGGGAGGGAAGGAAGGAAAGGAAGGAGGGAGGGAGGGGGTAAGGAAGGAAGGGAGGGAGGGAGGGAGTAAGGAAGGAAGGAAGGGGAGGTAGAAAGGAGGGAGGGAGGAGGAAGAGAAGGAAGGAAGGAGGGAGGGAGGAAGAAGGAGGGAGTGGAGAGAAGAAGGAGAGAGGGAGGGAGGGAAGGAAGGAAGGAAAGAAGTAAGGAAAGGGAGGAAGGAAGGAAGGAAGGAAGGAGGAAGGAGGGAGGGGGAGGGGAGAGGGAGGGAAGGAAGGAAGGAGGGAGGGAGGGATGGAGGGAGGGAGGGAAGGAAGGAAGGAAGGGAAGAAGTAAGGAAAGGGAGGAAGGAAGGAAGGAAGGAAGGAGGAAGGAGGGAGGGGGAGGGGAGAGGGAGGGAAGGAAGGAAGGAGGGAGGGAGGGATGGAGGGAGGGAGGGAAGGGAGGAAGGAAGGAAGGAAGGGGAGGAAGGAAGGACGAAGGAAGGACGAAGGGAGGGAAGGAGGGAGGGAAGCAGGAAGGAAGTAAGGAAGAAAGGAAGGAAGGATGGAAGGAAGGGAGGGAGGGAGGAAGGAAGGAAGGAAGGAGAGGTAGAAAGGAGGGAGGGAGGAGGGAGAGAAGGAAGGAGGGAGGGAGGGAGGAAGAAGGAGAGAGAGAGGGGGAGGGAGGGAAGGAAGGAAAGGAAGGAGGGAGGGAGTAAGGAAGGAAGGGAGGGGGGGTAGAAAGGAGGGAGGGAGGAGGAAGAGAAGGAAGGAAGGAGGGAGGGAGGAAGGAGGGAGAGGAGAGAAGAAGGAGAGAGGGAGGGAGGGAAGGAAGGAAGGAAACAAGTAAGGAAAGGGAGAGAGGAAGGAAGGAAGGGGGAAGGAGGGAGGGGGAGGGGAGAGGGAAGGAAGGAGGGAGGGAGGGATGGAGGGAGGGAGGGAAGGGAGGGAGGAAGGAAGGAAAGAAAGAAAGAAGGGAGGAAGAGGAGGAAGGAAGGACGAAGGAAGGACGAAGGGAGGGAAGGTGGGAGGGAAGCAGGAAGGAAGGAAGGAAGGAAGGAAGGAAGGAAGGAAGGAAGGAAGGAAGGAAGGAAGGAAGGAAGGAAGGATCAAACAGACCCAGGAAGGCAAGCAAATGTTTGTTAAAAAGCTATGGTAAGTCTCTCCCTGGAAGTTGTTGAGTATTGTGGGGCTGTTGTTGTTGTTTGTTGCTTGTTCATGTCCACCCTTGAGATGTACCGAATACCCCTCGATAGCAACGCCTCACACAGGGATCCTTCCTGCTCTGGAGAACGATAATGAACATCAGTGCCATCTGGTTAACCATTTGGAAAGCTGTGACGGATAAATCCCGTCAGTGTTCAAATCACAATTGTTGAGGTTTGGGAAGTTCACGTGGGCTATTTATGTAACTCCCCACCTGTTAGGCTTGCAATTCTGCAAAGCTTTAAGAAAAATCAGAAAAGACACCACTGAGAAGAAAAGGCACAAGACTTTTAACCGGCTGCTTTATAACCTGCTTTATATGTCTTAGGTTCTTCCGGCGACAGATCTGTTTATTTCTTGGTCTGCTAAAACCTCAAAGACTGCAGTGCTTCTACAAATCCAAGGCACACAACTGCAGCGTTAATAAATCTACGAGATGAGTACGCAATGATGCCAGCTTTTAGAAACAATACCCGATAGGGAATATACAATCCCCAGCATTAATCTCTAATGTTCCCATTTAGTATATCGTTGATTCTTTCGAACCAACTTAAGAAACAAAAACGAGGAAGAAGAAGAAGAAGAAGAAGAAGAAGAAGAAGAAGAAGAAGAAGAAGAAGAAGAAGAAGAAGAAGAAGAAGAAGAAGAGAGGAGGAGGAGGAGGAGGAGGAGGAGGAGGAGGAGGAGGAGGAGGAGGAAGGAAGAAGGAAGAAGGAAGAAGGAAGAAGGAAGAAGGAGGAGGAGAAGGAGAAGATGGAGGAGGTGGTGGAGGTGGAGGTGGAGGAGGAGGAGGAGAAGGAGAAGGAGGAGAAGGAGAAGGAGAAGGAGAAGAAGAAGAATAGCACTTATAGCAATAGCACTTAGACTTCTATACCGCTTCACAGTGCTTTACAGCCCTCTCTAAGCGGTTTACAGAGTTCAGCATATTGTCCCCAACAAGAAGAAGAAAGAAGGAAGAAGGAGGAGGAGAAGGAGAAGATGGAGGTGGAGGTGGAGGTGGAGGAGGAGGAGAAGGAGAAGGAGAAGGAGAAGGAGAAGGAGAAGGAGAAGGAGAAGGAGAAGGAGGAGATGGAGAAGAAGAAGAAGAAGAAGAAGAAGAAGAAGAAGAAGAAGAAGAAGAAGAAGAAGAAGAAGAAGAAGAAGAAGAAGAAGAAGAAGAAGAAGAAGAAGAAGAAGAAGAGGAGGAGGAGGAGGAGGAGGAGGAGGAGGAGGAGGAGGAGGAGGAGGAGGAGGGAAGGAAGGAAGGAAGGAAGGAAGGAAGGAAGGAAGGAAGGAAGGAAGGAAGGAAGGAAGGAAGGAAGGAAGAAGGAGGAGGAGAAGGAGAAGGAGAAGATGGAGGAGGTGGTGGAGGTGGAGGTGGAGGAGGAGGAGGAGGAGGAGGAGGAGGAGAAGGAGAAGGAGGAGAAGGAGGAGGAGGAGGAGGAGGAGAAGAAGAAGAAGAAGAAGAAGAAGAAGAAGAAGAAGAAGAAGAAGAAGAAGAAGAAGAAGAAGAAGAAGAAGAAGAAGAAGAAGAAGAAGAAGAAGAAGAAGACCTTTTCATGTATTAGCTTTCCCTACAGAGGTCTGCTATAACGTTCTGTATTTCTCTTGAATTTCCAGATCAAAGTGCTATATAAACCATGATGAATTTGAAATCATTGTGGAGTTGTTGTTTTTTGGTGCAAGAAACTTTTCCCGGCTGAAGTCATTCACAACATGTGGATGAAGATTCTCAACCAACCAGAGTTGTCTGAAGTTGATCTGCAGTTGCTTGAAGGCCTGAATGGTTGCAACGATTCACACTTCAAACAACTTCAGACAACCTTCAGGTCACTCACGAGTTCTAACCTTATTCAAGTCTAATATTATTTTAGCCATTTTGAACGCATCTCAAGCAGGTGACTCAGCAACCAATATCAGACGAATACAAATGGCATCTAGACCAAGATCGACCGGAGCTATTATTAACAAGACTGTGTGTTTTATTTATAATTTAAGGATACCTTATGGAAACCTTTTTGGGCCGCAAATAAATATATAATTTCCTGGCAAGGGTTTTCAAACGGCAATTAACTTTCTCTCCAGGAAGAGCTAATGAAGTGTGCCAAAATAAAATACAGGTTAAATGCTCCATAAGGCAAAATTGCAGACAGTATCTACGTCCACCTCCTGGTTAAAAAACAAAACAAAACAGAACCACAAGAACTGGATCATTCATTTGGTTAAAAAAAAAAAGATCCTATGAACTTTGTGTGAGAGCCGAGATGGTGCAGTGGTTAAATGCAGCACTGCAGGCTACTGCTAGTTCAGCAGTTCAGCTGTTCAAATCTCACTGGCTCAAGGTTGACTCAGCCTCCATCCTTCCGAGGTGGGTAAAATGAGGACCCAGATCGTTGGGGGCAATATGCTGAACTCTGTAAACCGCTTAGAGAGGGCTGTAAAGCACTATGAAGCGGTATATAAGTCTAAGTGCTATTGCTATTGCTATATATTGCTTCCGCCAAAATGCCCATCCAAGTGCATATTGCAAAAGAGCATGATAAAAGTTCACACTCCGTCAAACTAACAGATCTCACAACATAAAACCCACAACTTCTTGCACCAAGCCTACACATTTGAACAACATGTGCGCATTTTAAGGGGGAGAAAAATGCAAACATACAGTTTTTCTCCGTTTCAAACGACTGCACTTAAGGAAAGCTATATTCCTGAGATAGCACCTGCGTGAACCACCACGAATTTCTCTATAATGGAATATCAGCCATGCTGCTTTGGATTCATACAGGTAGTCCTTGACTTACGACCACCATTGAGCCCAACATTTCTGTTGTTAACTGAGACATTTGTCAAGCGAATTTTGCCCCATCTTACGGCCTTTCTTGCCACAGTTGTTAAGTGAATCAGTGTGGTTTTTTAAAGTTACTGACATGGTCGTTAAATGAATCTGGCTTCTTCATGGCTTGTGAGAAGGTCGCAAAAGAGGATCACATGATCCCATCACAAACATGAGTCAGTTTGCCAAGCGTCAGAACTTTGACCACGGGGATGCCGTAATGGTCGTAAGTCTGAAAAACGGTCATAAGTAAGTCACTTTTTTTCTGTGCCATCGTAACTTTGAACTGGTCAGTAAATGAATCAAGGACTGCCTGTACAGTAATTGACTATAGCTGGTTCTAGACAACAGAGTTAAATGGTTTCTTCCCAACAAAATAAAATACCGAAAAGAATTGCGGAATTCAAAACAAAAAATATTATTTCTTCTGGGCTGGTAGGACCGCTCAAAAGAAAGACAAGTTTATGACTCCTACCTACCAAGTGACTGAATAGGGCAAATTTGGCAGTGCTTCTTATACATACTCAATTTGACTGGACCGACTTGAGAATCGGTGCATTGTATTCAGGTTGTAACCTTCAACAGGTTTTTTTTTTTGTGTGTGTATCTATAGATAATGACTGGTTTTTAGAGGCCACCAACCAGCCTCCTAGCCAGGTGCTTTTGAATGCAATTTAAATTGGTGGAAGGAATCACAAAACAGTTTCAGACTGATTGTGTCCACGAAGTGATGGTCTCAGGGTCTAAAGGACGTCCTAGATTTAATGAACGTCTTTTTCACGGCTCTTCAGAGCAGGGGTGAAAAACATCAAAAAAATAGAGGAGGCCTGGCTGTTTCTTCTCAACACAATCAGCGTGTGTGACACGGGTATTCAGTATTAAGTGGTGGCCACAACTGAAGGACCTATTAAATGACAACCCGCTCCGACCTCTGATTCGTAGAAAGACGAGCTATGGGAACTCCCAAATTATTTTTGTCTTTCTCACTGCTAGATCAGGTTAATGGAATTGGGAGTAAGACAGGAACGGGAGTAGAGCTTTAGTGCAAGCGGACTTCAGAGATGGAGAATCCAAATGCTTTCGGGTGGCCTCTTGAGATTTTAACGGCAAAGAAATATAGCCCAGTGTTCCCTGGGCCTCAGATTCTGGAAAGGGACCTCAAAGAAAATTTGGTTTAAAAAAACGGTCCTCCTTTTCCCATGGAATTGTTCCCAAGAATAGGAGAAGCCGAATTTTCATTTTTTCAAGGGGAAATATTGGTTCCGGAGATTATGTTATTTCTTGGGCCACTTTAGGTGGGCCTGAACACTTCACTTCTCTAAGGGCATCCTGTGATGTCAAACAGAAAGATGCATCTTTGTGACTAGAGTTGTCCGTTTGGGTGAACGGGTCAAGGGGCTGTCCTCCTGATGTTGGTCAGGGGAGCTAAATGCTGGTTGATGGGTCTTATGGACCGTCCGAGGAACATCTGGACATCGCATGAACGCTGGTTCATGAAGTGGGCAGACTGATTGGCTACCAGTGGAGACAGCCCCAAACCATGCTGTGACGACCAACGTTGGTAGTTCCAGGGTTCTTCGCCTTTCTAGAGTCATGGTTCAAGATATGACTATGGCTTTCCACATGTTGCTGCCAGCAACTCTAAGCATTAACCCCACTGAGAACTATATTTCAGCAATGCCATGGGGTGCCCTACCTCTCTCTCTCTCTCTCTCTGGCAGATACCAAGGGGTCTCATTCAAAAGCTCAGCTGCTCCAGCCTTTTGAAAGTGTGACTGTGTGATTTATTAAAAAAAAAGAAAACCAACAAAATAACATTGTTCTTATGTGTTTGCATGGGGACACTTGTACATTTCATTGTGGCTTTCTGCCAGCAATCGATGTATGGCTCAACATGGCAGCGAGGAAGGCTAAGATTGGGTGGCACCTCCGTTAAGATACAGCATCTATTCACTGCCCTGTCAATAGGAATTCAATTGTTTTCGCCTTTAAGCAATGCTGGCTTATAAACCAGCAAGATAAGAGAATGGGGGGGGGGAGGAACTGATTATCATAAGATACCACTCACCCCACTTACATCCTTGCATTCTTTCTCCGACCTGACACTAGTTTGGAAAAGGTGCTCACTACAAACCGAGGAATTTCTTGAGATCCCCGTCTCAAGGGAAGGTCAAAAGTAAGAGAAGTTAACTATGTGCAAAAGCTGGATAAATAAGATATGGGCAGCGCAAAGCGGCTCAGCTGCTTGTACATCACTCTATCAGCGTGTTTAAGCACCTCCACTGTTGAGTTACAGATTTATTCACGCCTTCCCCGAGTCTCACACACACAAAAAAATAGATTTGTTTATTGTCTCTGTCTCCAGTCCCCTATATCCCTCTTCCAGGTGAACAGTGACAAAGAGGAGTTAAACACCTGGAGGCTGCTGCCCTAGGAGAGTATCAGAATAAGGCAGGAGATATTACTTTAACACAGGTACAGCTAAGGACCACTTAAGTCTTTCCTGTGAAACAGGTGAATAGAGAGCTAGACCAGGCTTTGGTACAAGGAGTTGTACTGAGTTGTGTGGGGCTTGAGGAGTGGTACCTGGGTGTGTGTGTGAAGGTGGGAACCTTCACCCCTCCCCCCCCCAGGTACCACTCCTCAGGCCCCACACAACAGGTGTAACAGGAATGGGAGGGAGAGGCTGACCCTGCCTGCGTGCGCGGCAAGACAGGTTACTCCTTTGCTCTCAGCTGTAGTTTACTTAACTATGGTTAATCACGCTGGCTGCTCCTGCCTTCCTCCGACCAGCTCCCAAACGGGTCCAACCGGTGCCAAATCAAGCTGGCGGATGTAGGCCAGGTTCTCCGCCACCTGCCTTGGGGATGCAGGTCCCTCAAAACCGCAATTAGCTCAGATAAATAGGAAGAAAGTCAAGCTCAGCCCATCCCTGCTCTCCACAGGTGTGAAGCGGAGGATAAACAGGGGGTGGAAACCTGCACCAAGGGGAAGAGGCACGATTGGGCTCTGTCGGTGTGGGGGTTTGTGTGTGTGTGGGGGGGGTGGGGTTGGGCAACCAAAGGCTCCATTTGGCTGGATGCCAGGCTCTCTCTCTTGCAGCCTAGGACTGTCCCTGGGCCCAGCATCATCCATCCATTGGCCATCCAACCATGCCCAGAATACAAATGAAACTCTCTTTGAATACCTGCCTGATTCCGAGTGCAAATTCAGGCTCTTCTTGAATACTTTGCCCAAGCAATAGAAAAGCTAGACAAATCCACTATATAAGACAGTGTTTCCCAACCTTGGCAACTTGAAGATATCTGGACTTCAACTCCCAGAATTCCCCAGCCAGCATTCGCTGGCTGGGGAATTCTGGGAGTTGAAGTCCAGATATCTTCAAGTTGCCAAGGTTGGGAAACACTGAATAAGCTACATCCTTGAACCACTTACTAAGCCTAAGGGCGGGAGGCTGCCAAACAATGGGGAAAAGGGAATGGGAGGGGTCTCCCCCCTCCCCCGAGTTTGGGCTGAGTTTGAAGGCCTGGGAAATAGGGGGAGGGCAAGGGTCGTCTTACCTGCTTGCTGTACTTGCTGCTGGCCTGACAGCTGTACTCGGAGCAGTGGTCCGATCCGATGGAAATGTTGTCCCCCGACCCCACGAAGGTGTTCGCCGGCGGCAGGTCCTGCACGGCTTGGTGCTTTTTCCCGGCGGTGGGCGACTGGGGGTGAAGCTGCACGGTGGGCAAAGGCGAGCTGGATTTATAATGCCGGGCCAAATCCGGGCTGCCAGGGCCGCCGTTCACCGAACGGTAACGGCTCAAAGCCGGGCTGTCGGCCGACGAGAGTTTCTCGTGGACGCTGTCGTAGCGCTGCCCGTTGGGCTTGGAGGCTTCGACGGTGACGATGCTGCTGTAGAGGGGCTGCTTGCCGCCCCCTTTTTTGTTGCCCTTGCGGTCTTTCTTGGGCTTCTTAGCCTTGTCGTGGGGCTGGGGCGTGAAAAAATCCTCGTGGTCTTTCTTGCCGGCCTCGTAGCCCCCGTGCTTGCCCTTGGAGCGGCAGTAGCGAGCCAGGACCACCACCAGGATCAACAGCACCACGGCCATGACCCCGGCGACCACCCCCACCACGATGCTCAAGCGCTGCTTGCTCAGCTCGTAGCTGGGGTCGCCCGCGATGTCCCGGCCCAGCGGCGTGTGCAAGCTGCGCGCCACTTGGCTCTCCACGGCGCTGGCGTTGGCCAAGCTCTCGTTGACGAAGACGTGGAGCAGGGCCGTGGTGGCTTGGGGCGGTTGGCCGCTGTCGTTGACCTGCACCACCAAGCGGTGCAAGCCGTAGTGCTTGGGGGCCAGCTTGCCCACCAGCGAGACCACCCCGCTGGACGGCTCGATCTCGAAGAGTTTGAAAGGGTTGCCGCCCACCAGGTGGTAAGTCAACTCGGCGTTCTGGCCGGCGTCCGCGTCGCGGGCCTGCACGGTGGCCACCACGTAGCGCGGGTTGCTGGACGGAGGCAGGAGGTTGACGGAGCTGTTGGCCGGCGAGGTGACGGCCGGCGGGTTGTCGTTCTCGTCCATGACGTAGAGCGAGACGGTGGCCGTGGCCGACAGAGCCGGCTCGCCGCCGTCCACGGCTTTCACGCGGAAGGTGTAGCTGGTTTGAAGCTCGCGGTCGAAAGAGACGGCGGAGTAGATGGTGCCCGTGTCGTTCTCGATGGAGAAGATGCCCGGGTCGACGGCACCGGATCCAGCCTCCTGAGAGGGTCCGGCTTGGATAGCCAAGGTGAGCTGGGCGTTGCGCCCTTTGTCGGCATCCATGACGGTCACCATGCCCACGGGGCTGTTGGGCTGCAGGTTCTCCTTGACGTAGAAGGTGAAGACGTCCTGCATGAAGCGGGGCTCGTTGTCGTTCCGGTCCGCCACCCGCACCACCACCAGGGCCGAGCCCTGCAGGGGAGGCACCCCCTTGTCGCGGGCCGTGACTTGGAACTCGTAAGTGTCCCGCTGCTCGCGATCCAACACCGCCTGCACGCGCAGGTCGCCCGAATCCGGGTCGATGGTGAAGAGGCCCGCGGGCGCCTCGGCCGCCAACGGCGAAGGCTCCAAGGAGTAAGCCAACTCCGCGTTCTTGCCGCCGTCGGCGTCGGTGGCCAGGACGGTCGCCACCCGCTCGCCCGGGGCGTTGTTCTCCGGGAAGGGCACCTCCAACACGGGCTGGCTGAAGACGGGCGGGTTGTCGTTGGTATCCGCCACCCGGACCAGCAGCGAGTTGTTGCTGGAGAGGCTGGGGCTGCCGGAATCGACGGCCACGATGACCACGTTGTAATCCCGCAGGGCCTCGTAGTCGAGCGGGGCCGAGGTGTGCAGGAAATATTTGCGCTTGTTCTGCGGCTCGCCCTCCCCTTCGCTGGCCGGCTTGAGCTGGAAGGGCACGTCGCCCACCACGGTGCAGGTCACCACGCCGTTCTCGCCTTCGTCGCGGTCCGAGACCTGCACCAGGGCGATGGGGGTGTCCACCAGGACGTCTTCGGCCACGCTGGCCACCCCGTCGCGCAGCGGGATGCGCCCGATCTTGCGGATGTCGATGGTGGGCACGTTGTCGTTCTCGTCGCGGATGGTCAGCACCACGGTGGCCTTGTCGTTCTTGGGGGGCTGCCCGCGATCCCGGGCCATGACGGTGAAGCGCAGCTGGCTCACCTCCTCGCGGTCGATGCGGTGCAGGACGCTGAGCCAGCCCGACGCCTCGTCCAGGCGGAGCAGGCGCCTCACCGACTCGGTGGCCGCCCCGAAGACATACTCGATCTGGCCGTTGACCCCGGCGTCGGCGTCGGCCGCCCGGAGCTGGAGGATCGGCGTGCCGGGGCTGCTGTTCTCGGCCAGGTCCGCCTCGTAGACGCTCTTCTCGAAGCGGGGGCTGTTGTCGTTCACGTCGGTGATCAGCACGCGGAGGATGGCCTGCGAGGACCGCGCCGGCTCGCCTCCGTCCCGCACCCGCAGGCTGAGCTCGTAAGAGTCCCTCTGCTCGCGATCCAAAGCCCCTTTGACGATCAGCTGCGGCTGTTTCTCGCCGTCGGGCGTGTCGGCCACCTGGAGCTCGAAGACGCTGCTCCGAGCCGGGCCGTCTGTCTCCTGCCTCCGCTTGCCTCCGCCGGGATATTGGGCCCCGTCGGTGGCGGAAGCGGCGGCCGGGGCCCCAGCGCCTCGCCTGCCGGCCTCCCCTCCGGGCTCCTGCAGCAGCTCGTAACGATCGATGCCGTTGCGTCCGAAGTCGCGGTCGGTGGCGGTGGGGAGCAGGTAGAGGGTGCCCACCGGACGGTTCTCCTCGACGGTGAGGGTGAGCACCGGGGAAGGGAAAGTCGGCGTGTTGTCATTGATGTCCAGGATGATCACCCGACCCTCGAAAAGGTCGACCCAGCTCTGGGAGGGCCCGATCACCGACACCTCGAAGTCCAAGAAACACTCCTTCTCGTCGAAGATCATTTGACACTGCGGCAGCTTCTCGCGGTCGATGCGCCGCTCCGTGGTGCTCAGCTCGCCCGTCATGTTGTCGATCTTCAAGTATTCCGAGCCGGATTCCAGGCTGAACGTTACCTCGCCCGAGCCGGTGACGATGCCGAGGTCCGAAGCCACGTTCCCGATCCGGATGTCGGCCGGTCCTTCCTCGGCCAAGCGGTATCTCAGGACCTGCTTAGCCGCCGCCAGGCTGATCCAAAACGGCGGCGGCAGCAGCAGCAAGAACCAACAGCAGCAACGGCAGTAGCGGCAGCAGTAGCCCGATTGCACCAAACCCAAAAACGCCGGCATCTTCCACATCTTTACAAGGCAGCCCACCCCACCACCCCCACCCGTACCCCACCCGCCTTCCCAAAGACCCCCTCTCAGAGGCAGCCCTCAGAGGTAACCGCCGTTCCGCACCTTCCCAGCCTTTTGCAGCTGCTTGGCCAGCCGAGAGAGAGAGAGGAGAAAAAAAGAAAAAACCTCCTGCGACGGACTGAAGTTCAATTATAAAATCCTTTTGCCGGCTCTGGCGAAAAAAACTTCGTTTCCCATCCTCTTTGGTGCAATAAGGTAAAAAAAAAGGAGAAGAAGAAGCCGGGGATGGCGAGCGCGCCTCTTTCTCTCTCTCTCCCCGTGTGTGTGTGTGTGTGTGTGTGTGTGTGTGTGTGTGACGGGGAGGGAGGGGGGGGGAAGAGAAGCAGACCTAGGTTTGGCCGGAGGCTCCTCTTCTTCTCCCTCCTCGTCTCTTTCCCTTGCCTTCTGCAGTTGTTCTCTCCTCACAGTTCCACGGGGCAAATGTGTGGCTGGCTTTTTTCAAAAAAGCTGCATCTCCGCAGATAGGTTGGGGAGGAATTCCGCCTCCTCCCCCTCCTCCTTCGCCGCCGCCTCCTCCTCCTCTGCTCCTCCTCCTTCTCTCCACTTTGCAAGGTTGGCGAGGAAAAGCCAGAGGAACAACAGCAGGGAAAGATCAGATCCAGCTTCGCTTTTCCGCTTCCACCCCCCCCCCCACCCCCACCCCGCCTCCAACCCGCCTACCCCCGGGCAGCTAAAACCGCCTCTCTCGCTCTCTCTTCTCCTCTCTCTTTCCCCTTCCCTAGTTCAGTTCACTTCACTCTCTCTCGCTCTCTGGCTCTGTGTCTCCCGGCTTGGCTCGCTCACTCCGCCGTAGCACTCGCTCTCGTCTCTCCGCCGCTCCGCACAAAAAGGCTGCGGGGGGGGAGGGTGCTCGGGGGGGGGGAGGGGCGTCAATCGCTTCATTCAAAGAGCGCTGGTGTCCGGCGGAAAAGGGAGGCGGGAGGACGCAGCAGCCCTGGTCTCTCTCTCTCTCTCTCTCTCTCTCTCTCCCCTCCCCCCCCTCCGTCTCTCTCAGTGCTAGATAGTGGTAGGTGATTCTCTCTCTCTCTCTCTCCTCTCTCTCTCTCTCTCTCTCCTCTCTTCTCTCTCTCTCTCTCTCTCTCTCTCTCTCTCTCTCTCTCTCTCTCTCTCTCTCTCTCTCTCTCTCTCTCTCTCTCTTTTTAAGCCTCCGAAAAACCCAAGCAAATACGCCGCCTCCGGGGCTGACAGCTGAAGCTATTTATGTATTTGGGGGGGGGGGAGTGTTCTTGGTTTACGGAGCAGCTCCCGTTGTGGTTCCCAAAAGATTTTGCCTCCCGACCCTGTTCTGGGGGGGCCGTTTCCCGCCGCTGAACTCCTGCTCGGAGAAGCCGTTCCTCCTCCTCCTCCTCCTCCTCCTCCTTCAAAAGAGGCGAGGGAGAAGAAAGAGAACGGGGGGGGGGAGGCGGGAAAACCACAGGCAACCCGCACAACTCTGCGCAAGGTCATTAGTCACAAAGCGAGACGCTGCTGCCCAAAAGCTACCAGCTAAAGATATTCCTGCAGACCGTAATGGAGCCGGAGGGGAGGGGAGGGGGAGGAAAGACAAAAATAACGCGGATTTCTCGCCCCCTTGCTCGGCCAGGCGTTCCAACTTTGCTCTTGCATCCGCAGCTAGCGTGCGTGTGTGTGTGCGCGTGCTTGCGTCTCTGTGTGTGTGTTTTTTCCGCTCTTACCTGCGGTTGTGTCGGAAGGCTCAGAGGCTGCAGCGCCGGGAGAGAGCGGTTCACAAACGCGACTACGGGCTCCCTCGCTCGCCCTTCCTGCCTTCCTGCCCCAATGCAGGTAAACCGGCGGCCCTCAACTTTACTTCTGGCCCTCCCTTTCCCCCACCCCTTCCTCCGTTCAAAGGTTAGGGCGGTGGGGTGCGTTCGACAAAGGCGATTATCTGGGAGCAAACCCCCCTCCTTTAATATTAGCGGAATAATAGCGAAGGTTGAGAAGGGAATCGAACCGGGGGAGAGAAGGATGTAACCGAAGCTGCTTCCCACGCGAACGGCCACCGCTGGTGTTTAATTGCATCCGTAATTATGAAACGGGGGGGGGTGTGAAGAGGAAAAAAAAAGGGGGGGCGTAAATCCCCAAATCACTGAGGTCCGAAACGTTGCGACGGATCGGCTTTGTTGGGGGGTCGGGTGTGTGTAATCCGGGCAGAGTCCTTAGTTGTGAATGAAAAGCGAGCCGAGTCCGTAGTTTCCCTTCTCCGCAATTGTGGTGGTTTGTCAAGCGAGCCCCCCCCCCCCGTTCCCCCAACCGGCTCGTCTCGCTCAAGTGCGGCTGGTTGGTGCAGGGAGCTCAGGCCCGCCTCTGCCTCCCTCCCCGCTCTTCCAAAAACACTCGCACACAAACGCACAGAGAGAGAGAGAGAGAGAGAGAGAGGAGAGAGAGAGAGAGAGAGAGAGAGAGAGAGAGAGAGAGAGAGAGAGAGAGAGAGAGAGAGCGGTTGACGCTTGGCCAAGGGCCGCGGGTGGAAGACGGGAGGGAGGGAGGGAGGGGAGGGAGGAAGGAAGGAAAGAAGGAAAGAGGGGGGAAGGAGGAAGGAAGGAAGGAAAGAAAAGGGAGAGGAGGGGGGAGGGAGGGAGGAGGAAAGAAGGGAAGGGAAAGGAAGGAGGGAGGGAGGAGGGAGGGAGGGAGGAAAGGGGAGGAAGGAAGGAAGGAAAGAAGGAAAGGGAGGGAGGGAGAAGGAAGGGAAAGAGGAAGGGAGGGAGGGAGGAGGAGAGGGAAGGAGGGAGGGAGAAGGAAAGGGAAGGAAGGAGGGAGGGAGGGAAAGAAGGGAAGGGAAGGAGGGAGGGAGAGGAAGGAAAGGGAGGAAAGGGGAGGGACGGAGGAAGGGAAGGGAAGGAAGGGGAAGGAAGGAGGGTGGGTGGGAGGAGGAAGGGGAAGGAGGGAGGTAGGAGGAAGGAAGAAAGAAGGAAGAAGAAGGAAAGGGAGGGAGGGAGGAGGGGAGGGAGGGAGGAGGGGAGAGGGAAGGGAAGGGAAGGAGGAAGGAAGGAAAGAAGGAAAGGGAGGGAGGGAGAAGGAAGGGAAGGAAGGAAGGGGAAGGAGGGGAGGGGAGAAGGGAAGGAAGGAAGGAGGGGAGGAAAGAGAAGGAAGGAAGGAAGAAAAGGAAGAAAAAGAAGAAAGAAAGAAAGAAAGAAAAAGCAAAAGGAAGGAAGGAAGGAAGAGGCGGCCGAGACTCAAGTTTTGCCCCGAGTGGTGGAAGAAATGGGCCGAGAAATATAAAATTAAAAAACCCAAACAAACTCGGAGCAGCTCAGCTCCTGCAGCAGAGAAGCCCGGGCAGACCGGGCCAAGCAGAAAGCGGGGGGGGGGGGGGGGGGTATACACAAGCTTCCCATTTACCCTCCGGCGACAGGGGGGCGGCTGGGGGCGGGGAGTCAAGGGGAGAGAGGCCCCCAGCCCCGGTTTTCCCGGAGAGGCTTCATTCCAGCTCCGGAGGCGGACTGGAGGGGTGGCTCTCGCTCCTCGCAGTGGCCGGGGAGGGAAATGGCTGGGACCCCCCCACCCCCCCAAAAAAATTCCTCCCGCGAGAGATCTGGGTCTCTTCTGCTGGAAAAGGGGGCAACGCGGGGAGCCGTAGGAAAGAAAGGGTGGGTTTCGTTTCCTTCCTTCCTTTCCCCTTCCTTCCTTCCTCCTTTCATTCCTTCTTTCTTTCTTCTTTCTTTCTTCTTCCTCCCTCCCTCCCTCCCTTTCTTTCTTTCTTTTCTTTCTTCTTTCTTCTTCTTTCTTTCCTTCTTTCTTTCTTCCCTCCCTCCTCCCTCCCTCCTTCCTCCCTCCCCTCCTTTTCTTTTCTTTCCTTCCTTCTTTTCCTTCCTTCCTCCCACTCTCCCTTCTTTCCGGAGGGAGAGGTGGAATTACGCGTCGGTTGTGCTTGGCGTAAGCTCGCTCGCTTGCAACGTGGGCTTCGCTCGCTCGCTCGCTTTCACTTTTCACAGGGCGGGTTTGGGGAGGGAGCGGAAGGAAGGGGGCCCAAGAGGCGCCGGGTGGGGTTGCAGGGCAAGAGCCGAACTCGGGATGAGTGTACGGGTCAAAAAGGGGACCGGAGACTTGCGCGGTCTGGAAAGGGGAGGCCGGGAGAGGGGAGGGGGGGAACCTCTTGCCCTCTCCGGGCGACTATTTGGGGCGAAGTCCCCCAATGCTTCTCCCCGAGGGCTCCAGGGCATCTCCGCGGCCGGCAGAGCACTTTGGAGCCGGCCACACTCCACCCGCTATTTTGCAGCGCCTCGCCGCTCTTTGGGGCGTCTCCTAGCCCCCCTCTCCTCTTTTCTCCTCTCCTCTCCTTCTCCCTTTCCTTCCTCTCTCTCCCTTCCTTTTCTTTCCTTTCCTCTCCCCTCCTCTCTGTCCTCTCCTCTCTTTTCCTTTCCTCTCTTTTCCTTTCCTTTCTTTTCCTCTCCTTTCCTCTCCTCTTTTCCTTTCCTCTCCCTTTTCCTTTCCTTTCCTCTCCTCTCCTCTCCTCCCCTTTCCTCTTTTCCTTTCCTTTCCTCTCTTTTCCTTTCCTTTCCTCTCTTTTCCTTTCTTTTTCCTTTCTTTCTTCTCTCCTTTCCTTTCCTTTCCTCTCCTTTCATTTCTCTCTTTCCTTTCCTTTCTTTCCTCTCTTTTCCTTTTCCTTTCCTTTCCTCTCTTTTCATTTCCTTTCCTCTCCATTTCTTTCCTCTCTTTACCTCTCTTTTCCTTTCCTTTCCTCTCTTTTTACTTTCCTCTCTCTTTTCCTTTTCCTTTTCCTTTCCTTTCCTCTCTTTTTCCTCTCTCTCCTTTCCTTTTCCTTTCCTCCCAGCCAGCCCCCTCTGCCGGGCAGAGGAGGTGCCTCCGATTCATCTTGCGCACCGAAGTTCATTTTTTAGAAATGGGGAGGGGAGAGGGGGACCGTGATCCCCTGGCCGCAGCTCGAGGGAGGGCCCGAAAAAGAGGCTTAATTCCTTTTCCCGGAGAACCGGGAAGGCGGCCCTGCTTCTCTTCCACCCGCAGCCGAAGTGCCCGGCGCCTCCTTCCTTCTCCGAGGCAGCTGCAAGGCGCTCCACTTCGCCGGGTCTCTTCCTGGCTGGCGGGAGCTCAACGGGCCCCGCCCTCTTCATCTTCCTTCCCCATGCGCCGGAGGTGTGTGTGTGCGCGTGTGTGATTGTGTCTGTGTGTGCTACGGGAGGCATTCGCGCTTGCTTGCTTTTTTTTTCTCTTCCCCCTTCCAATATCTGCAGCATTCAGCGAGAAAAACGCCACTTGGCGCAGGCTCAGTGCGCCTCGCCGCAGTCCCCCGCGTGGGGCGGCGGTGGGGTTGGTTTTGGGGGGTGGGGGAGGGAGAGGGAGGAGGAGGGTCGGGGAGGGGGGGCAAGAGGCGGGGAAGCGCCGGCGGTTTCTCTGCGGGTTTAAACGGTATTAATCCCAAATCTCCGCACTGTTTGCAAAGCGGCTTGAACTCCCCCCTCCTCTCCCCACGTCCCCTCCATCCCTCTCCAAATCTCATTCACACACACAACACACACACACACTACACACACACACACCCATCTT